>JAVGWX010000008.1:84958998-85558998 GCA_036924085.1 Ariolimax columbianus
ACCGCACTATTGCGCTAATAGACCACAATAGCGTGATTTTCTTGCGGAGTATAATTAAAAGAATAAAAATAAAATTTGAATGGGAAATTCATGAAGGGTAATCAGACTTCAGAAAAGACACAGAGGCCATAGGTCACATATTTAATATGAGGAACATCTTTGAAAAATGTAGACAGTATCATGTAGACAGTATCATGTAGATCTGTATCATGTAGATCTGTATACATTCGTCATCGATTAGTGGTCAGAGGCGATGGAATTGTGTGGCCTTATGTTCCAATTGAAAAAAAACGAGTAGAGAAGATGTCTGCCAATAAGGTTCCAAATGCTGTCCAAGTTGTGTGTGGAATTGAAGATGAGTTATTAATTTGTATTTTTATAGTTCGTCGTTCGCTCTCAAATAATCACATCTGTTTAATTATCATTAGATTCACATGCAGCAAAATGGCGTCCATTTCAGAAGAAGGCCACGCGATGAGTTCTTCGCGCTAAACTAACAATTACAGTCCGAGACAATATTTAAAAGAGTAAACATTGGTTGCGTAGTCGCTCGGATAAACTTACCCAAAGTTGATGAAACTGGATAGGTTAAACGCCAAAACGGAAGTGAAAGCTTGAGACATGAATACACAACCAGAGCATTGTCCATGTCCAACAGTTAGTGTTAATATGGAAGATCAGCCTCAAATTCATCGTACGCAAATGAAAATGTCAAGAGATTTGAACATGTCACAGTCGCCAATTCGAAAAGAGCCATCTGAAACTGCAATGTTAAAAAAGAACGGAGAGCGACTGAAATAACGGAAACGATCATCGCCGCAAGACTTCAGGGTCGCAATCGCGGTTAAACATTTTCAGCGCATGGCATTTGGTTTACCGATGAAACGGTGCTGAGCATTGCAATGCTAAATAGGAATCAAAATGATCTCTTTACACACCCACGTCAAAACTTGCAAAAGGGACATTGATGGAAAATGTTATACGTCAAACACTTAAGCCACCGAACAGTCCCGAACTAAATGCTGTTGATTATGCAATACGTGGCCTAATGGTTCAAAACGTGAACCCTTTTGGCTAAGTATGTATAACTGTGCGAATGTTCATTAAATTTAGTCAACTAACAATAATTGTATGATGAATTTGTATTGGCGTCTGTTTTGACTTCACGCTCTGTTAATGTGACGAGTATCGGGTTAAAGACTGTTATGTGAGCAGGAACTGAAATAAAATATTCAAACTAATCGCTACAACTGCGTAAATCCCATCTGTTAACGGGACAGAGTGGGAAGCGAATAATACTGCCACTGTAACCTGTCAATGCACGTTAAAGAAAAACACTACGGACCACATGGGCCGTCTGTGCTGAGAAACTGAAAGCCACGGGAGCAAGTAAAGAAAAAGTCTATATCCAATGGCAGAAGAGTAGCGGCAAAGTCAAGCCACAACGACATGCTGTCGACAATCTACCATCAATTGCTATCTGAGTTACAATTATGGAAGGCACACAAATGGTAGAGTCAAACTGGTTACCCAAGCTAACATCAATAACCGCTGATGGAGTTTGACTGTACTCCCTGAAAATGAGAACGACCAGGAGTCATATATGCCACGTCAGTTAAAAAGAATGTTTAACTTAAAAACATAACATTTGGAATTTCCACTTGTGAAAGAGGAACTGTTGAAACGTGTGAATGGAGAAACTCTAGGCCAGATGGTCACACTTAAGAGAGTGGACGTGGTCGACAAGGGCAGATAATAGGAGATAGCATGATCAGTTAATAAAGATTTGTGATACGTGGACACGGGGTGTATGATAGGAGTAATCTCCCACGGTGATTCTTCTTCTACTTCTTTTTCTTCTTCTTCTTCTTCCTCTTCTTCTTCTTCTTCTTCTTCTTCTTATTACTATTATTATTATTATTATTATTAGGAGTAGTAGTAGTAGTAGTAGTAGTAGTGGTAGTAGTAGTAGTAGTAGTAGTAGTAGTAGTAGTAGTACTAGTAGTTGTTGTAGTAGTAGTAGTAGTAGTAGTAGTAGTAGTAGTAGTGGTAGTAGTAGTAGTAGTAGTAGTAGTAGTAGTAGTAGTAGTAGTACTAGTAGTTGTTGTAGTAGTAGTAGTAGTAGTAGTAGTAGTGGTAGTAGTAGTAGTAGTAGTAGTAGTAGTAGTAGTAGTAGTAGTAGTAGTAGTAGTAGTAGTAGTACTAGTAGTTGTTGTAGTAGTAGTAGTAGTATTAGTATTAGTACTATTCTACTTCTTCTTTTTCTTACTCCTCATCCTTCTCCTTCATCCTGAACTTCTTCTTCTTCTGCGTCTTCTGGCTTCACAACCTGTCCCGTGCATGCCATACCCTGCAACAACCTGCCACGTGCATGATTCAACCTATCCCAACCTGTCCCGTGCATGCCACAACCTGCCCCGTGCATGCCACAACCTGCAGCAAACTTTCCGTGCATGATACAACCTGTCACAACCTGTCCTGTGCATGCCACAACCTGCCCCGTGCATGTAACAACCTGTCCCGTACATGCAAGAACCAGCTCCGTGCATGCCAAAACCTTCAGCAACCTGCCCCGTGCATGACACAATATGCCCCGTGCATGATACAACCTGTCCCGTACATGCAAGAACCAGCTCCGTGCATGCCACACCCTGCAACAACCTGTCCCGTGCATACTCAAACCTGCCCCGTGCATGCCAAAACCTGCAACAACCTGTCCCGTGCATTCAACAACCTGCAAAAACCTGTCCCGTGCATGCCCCAACCTACAACAACCTGTCCCTGCAGGCCCCAACCTGCAACAACCTGTCCGTGCATGCCCCAACCTGCAACAGCCTGTCCGTGTATGCCCCACCCTGCAACAACCTGTCCCGTGCATGCCCCAACCTGCAACAACCTGTCCGTGCATGCCCCAACCTGCAACAACCTGTCCCGTGCATGCCCCAACCTACAAGAACCTGCCCGTGCATGCCCCAACCTGCAACAAACTTTCCCGTGCATGATACAACCTGTCGCAACCTGTCACAACCTGTGCCGTGCATGCCACAACCTGCCCCGTGCATGTAACAACCTGTCCCGTACATGCAAGAACCTGCAACAACCTGTCCCGTGCATGCTCCAACCTGCCCCGTGCATGCCACAACCTGCAACAACCTGTCCCATGCATTCAACAACCTGTTCCGTGCATGCCCCAACCTGCAACAACCTGCCCCATGCATGACACAATATTCCCCGTGCATGCCACAAACTGCAACAACCTGCCCCGTGCATGCTCCAACCTGCCCCGTGCATGCCACAACCTGTCCCGTGCATGCTCCAACCTGCCCCGTGCATGCCACAACCTGCAACAACCTGTCCCGTGCATTCAACAACCTGTTCCGTGCATGCCCCAACCTGCAACAACCTGCCCCATGCATGCAACAACTTGCACCGTGCATGCCCAAACATGCAAAAACCTGCTCGTGCATGCCACAACCTTCAGCAACCTGCCCCGTGCATGACACAATATTCCCCGTGCATGCCACAAACTGCAACAACCTGCCCCGTGCATGCTCCAACCTGCCCCGTGCATGCCACAACCTGCAAAAACCTGTCCCGTGCATGCTCCAACCTGCCCCGTGCATGCCACAACCTGCAACAACCTGTCCCGTGCATTCAACAACCTGTTCCGTGCATGCCCCAACCTGCAACAACCTGCCCCATGCATGCAACAACTTGCACCGTGCATGCCCAAACATGCAAAAACCTGCTCGTGCATGCCCCAACCTGCAACAACCTGCCCCGTACATGCCCCAATCTGCAACAACCTGTCCCGTGCATGCCCCAACCTTCAACAACCTGCCCCATGTATGCAATAACCTGCACCGTGCATGCCCCAGCCTGCAACAACCTGTCCGTGCATGCCCCAACCTGCAACAACCTGTCCGTGCATGCCCCAACCTGCAACAACCTGTCCCGTGCATGCCACAATCTGCAACAACCTTTCCGTGCATGCCCCAACCTGCAACAACCTGTCCGTGCATGCCGCAACCTGCAACAACCTGTCCCGTGCATGCCACAATCTGCAACAACCTGTCCGTGCATACCCCAACCTGCAACAACCTGCCCTGTGCATGGCCCAACCTGCAACAACTTGCCCCGTGTATGCAAAGACCTGGCCTGTGCATGCAACAACTGCAACAATCTGTCCTGTGCATGCCCCAACCTGCAACAACCTGTCCCGTGCATGCTCCAACCTGCCCCGTGCATGCATCAACCTGGAAAACCTGCCCCGTGCATGCCACAACCTGCAACAACCTATCCCGTACATGACCCAACCTGCAACAACCTGTCCCGTGTATGCCAAAACCTGCAAAAACCTGTCCAATGTATGCCCCAACCTGCAACAACCTGCCCCGTGCATACCCCAACCTGCCCGTGCATGTCCCAACCTGCCCCGTGAATGAAACAACCTTCAACAACCTGCCCCAACCTGCAACAACCTGCTCCGTGCATGCTTCAACCTGCTACAATCTGCTCCGTGCATGCTCCAACCTGCAACATTCTGCCCCGTGCATGCTCTAACCTGCAACAACCTGCCCGTGCATGCCCCAACCTGCAACAACCTGCCCCGTGCATGCACCAACCTGCCCCATGCATGCCACAACCTGCCCCCTGCAATGCTCCAACCTGCAACAACTTGCCAAAACCTGCCCCGTGCATTCCAAAACCTGTCCCGTGCATGCAACAGCATGCAACAACCTGTCCCGTGCATGCACAACCTGGAACAACCTATCCTGTGCATGCTCCAACCTGCCCCATGCACACCACCACTTGCCACGTTCATGACACAACCTGCTCCGTGCATGCCCCAACCTTCCCCAACATGCCCCGTTCATGCCCAGACCTGCAACAAACTGTCCCGTACATGCCACAACCTGCTTAAATCTCCTACGTGCATGCCGCAAACTGCCCCGTGCATGCCACAACCTGCTCCGTGAATGCCAAAACCTGCAAAACCTGCCCGTGCAAGCCCCAACCTGCAAGAACCTGCCCCGTGCATACCCGAACATGCCCCGTGCATACCTCAACATGCCCCGTGTATGCAACAACCTGCCCTGTGCATTTTCCATTTTGCAACATCCTGTCCCGTGCATGCCCCAATTTGCAACAACCTGCCCCTTGCATGCCCCATTTTGCAACAACCTGCCCCGTGCATGCCCCAACCTGCAACAACCTGCCCGTGCATGCCGCAACCTGCAACAACCTGCCCTTGCATTCCACACACTGCCCCGTGCATTCAACTGCCTGCAACAGCCTGCAACAACCTGCCCCGTGCATGCAACAGCCTGCCACAACCTGCCCTGTGCATGCAACAACCAGGAACAACCTATCCCATGCATGCCCCAACCTCCCCTGTGCCTATCACAACCTACCTCGTGCATGCCACAACCTGCTCCCTGCATGCCCTAACCCGCCACAACCTATCATGTGCATGTTCCAACCTGCCCCGTGCATGCCCTAACCTGCCTCATGCATACCACAACCTGCCCCGTGCATGCTACAACCTGTCCCTTGCGTGACCCACCCTGTCCCGTGCATGCCACTACCTGCCCCGTGCATGCTCCAAACCTGCAACAACCTGCCCAATGTATGCCCAACCTGCGACAACCTGCCCCGTGCATGCCCAAACCTGCCCGAGCATGCCCCAACCTGCCCCGTGAATGCAACAACCTTCAACAACCTGCCCCAACCTGCAACAACCTGCTTCGTGCATGCTCCAACCTGCTACAATCTGCTCCGTGCATGCTCCAACCTGCAACATTCTGCCCCGTGCATGCTCCAACCTGCAACAACCTGCCCCGTGCATGCTCCAACCTAGAACAACATACCCTGTGCATGCTCCAACCTACAACAACCTGCCCCGTGCATGCCCCAACCTGCAACAACCTGCCCGTGCAAGCCACAACCTGCAACAACCTGCCCGTGCATTCCCCAACCTGGAACAATCTGCCCGTGCATGCATAAACTTGCAGGAACCTGCCCCGTGCATGCTCCAATCTACAACAACTTGCCACAACCTGCCCCGTGCATGCTCCAACCTGCAACAACTTGCCACAATCTGCCCCGTACATTCCAAAACCTGCCCCGTGCATTCCAAAACCTGCCCCGTGCATGCAACAGCCTGCCACCCCCTGCCCTGTGCATGCAACAACCTGTCCCGTGCATGCACAACCTGGAACAACCTATCCCGTGCATGCACAACCTGGAACAACCTATCCCATGCATGCCCCAACCTCCCCTGTGCCTACCACAGTCTGCCCCGTGCATGCCACAACCTTCCTCAACATGCCCAGTTCAAACCCAAACCTGCAACAACCTGTCCCGTGCATGCTACAACCTGCATCAATCTCCTACGTGCATGCCCCAAACCTGCCCCGTGCATGCCACAATCTGCTCCGTGAATGCCACAACCTGCAAAACCTGCCCCGTGCAAGCCCCAACCTGCAAAAACCTGCCCCGTGCATACCCGAACATGCCCCGTGCATGCCTCAACATGCCCCGTATATGCCCTAACCTGCAACAACCTGCACCGTGCATGCCCCATTTTGCAACAACCTGCCCCGTGTATGCCCCAATTTGCAACAACCTGCCCCTTGCATGCCCCATTTTGCAACAACCTGCCTCGTGCATGCCCCAACCTGCAACAACCTGCCCGTGCATGCCCGTGCATGCCCCAACCGGCAACAACCTGCCCTTGCATGACCCAACTTGACACATGCATGCCACAACCTGCCCGTGCATGCTCCAACCTGAAACAACTTGCCACAACCTGCCCCGTGCATTCCACAAACTGCCCCGTGCATGCCACAACTTGCCCAATGCATGCACCAACCTGCTCCCTGCATGCCCTAACCCGCAACAACTTGTCCTGTGCATGCTCCAACCTGCCCAGTGCAAGCCACAACCTGCCCCGTGCATGCAACAACCTGCCCAATGCATGCAACAACCTGATCCCTGCATGCTCTAGCTCGCAACAACTTGTCCTGTGCATGCTCCAACCTGCCCAGTGCAAGCCACAACCTGCCCCGTGCATGCCACAACCTGCCCCGTGCAAGCCACAACCTGCGTCGTGCATGCCACAACCTGCAACAACCTGCCCCGTGCATGCCCCAACCTGCAACAACCTGCCGCGTGCATGCCCCAACCTGCTCCGTGCATGCCACAACCTGCCCCGTGCATGCCACAACCTGCTCCGTGCATGCCACAACCTGCCCCATGCATGCCCCAACATGCCCCGTACATGCCCCAACCTGCAAAAACCTGCAGCATGCATGCTATAATCTGCCCCGTGCATGCCCCAACCTGCAATAACCTGCCCCGTGTATGCCCCAACCTGCAAAAACCTGCCTCGTGCATGCCCCAACCTGCAACAAGCTGTCCCGTTCATGCCCCAACCTGCAACAACTTGTCCCGTGCATGCCCCAACCTCAAACAGCCTGCACCGTGCATGCTACAACCTGGCCCGTGCATGCCTCAACCTGCAACAACCTGCCCCGTGCATGCAAAACCTGCCTTGTGCATGCCGAAACCTCCAACAACCTGCCCCGTGCATGCCCAAACTTACAACAACATGCCCCGGGCATTCTCCGACCTGCCCCGTGCAAGCCCTAACCTGCAACAACCTGCCCCGTGCATGCCCCAACCTGCAACAACATGTCCCGTGAATGCCCCAACCTGCAACAACGTGCCCCGTGCATGCCGCAACCTTTAACAACCTGTCCCGTGCATGCTATAACCTGCCCCGTGTATATCCCAACCTGCATATCCTGCCCCGTGCATGCCCCAACCTGCAACAACCTGCCCCGTGCATGCCCCAACCTGCAACAACCTGTCCCGATCATGCCCAAACCGCAACAACCTGCCCCGTGCATGACCCATCCTGCAACAACCTGCCCCGTGCATATAAACACCTGCCCCGTGCATGCCCCAACCTGCAAGAACCTGCCCGTGCATGCCCCAACCTGCAACAACCTGCCCCATGCATGCCACAATCTGCCCCTTGCATGCCCCACCCTGTCCCGTGCATGCCACAACCTGCAACAACCTGCCTCGTGCATGCCCCAACCTGCCCTGTCCATGACCCAACCTGCAACAACCTGCCCAGTGCATGACCCAACCTGCAACAACCTGCCCCGTGCATGTCCCAACCTGCCCCTACATGCCCTAACCTGCCCCGTGCATGCAACAACCTGTAACAACCTGCCCCGTGTATGCCACAACCTGCCCCGTGCATGCCCCAGCCTGCAACAACCTGCCCCATGCATGCCCAAACCTTCCTCGTGCATGCCACAACCTGCCCCGTGCATGCCCCAACATGCCCCGTGCATGCCACTACCTGCCCCGTGCATGCCCCAACATGCCCCGTGCAAACCCAAAACCTGCAACAACCTGCCCCGTGCATGCAACAACATTCCCTGTGCATACCACAACCTGCCCGTGCATGCCCCAACCTGCAACAATCTGCCCCGTGAATGCCCCAAGCTGCCACAACCTGTCTCGTTTATTCCCTAACCTGACCCATGCATGCCCCAACACACCCCGTCCATGCCCCAACATGCCCCGTGTATTCCCCAACCTGTTCCGTGCATGCCACAACCTGCCCCGTGCATGCCACAACCTGCAACAACCTACCTGTGCATGCTCCAACCTTCAACAACCTGCCCAGTGCATGCCACAACCTGCAATAACCTGTCCCGTGCATGCCCCGCCTGCAACAAACTGCCCGTGTATGTCCCAACCTGCACCAACCTACCCCGTGCATGCCACAACCTTTCCCGTGCCTGCCCCAACCTGCAACAACGTTTCGCGTACATGCCACAACCTGCAACAACCTGCCCCGTGCATGCCCCAACCTACCACGACCAGCCTTGTGCATGCCCCAACCTGCAACAACATTGCCCTGTGCATGCCCCGTGCATGCCACAACCTACCCCGTGAATGCCCCAACATGCCCCGTGCATGCCCCAACCTGCAACAATCTGCCTTGTGCATGCCCCAACATGCCCCGTACATGCCCCAACCTGCCCCGTGCATGTCCCAACATGCCCCGTGCATGCCCCAACCTGCCACAGCCTGCCCCGTGCTTGTCCCAACCTGCAACAACTTGCCACACCATTTCTGCTCCCCACTATTCCTCCCTAAGGACTTTAATCTGATCAGTCAATAAATATCTTTAAATGTCCGTCCAACCAGAACAATACTCCATTAATTAAATCTGATTTTCATAAATGCCAGTACAGTGTACCGAATTAGATGAAAATGCATATACTGTATCAATGTCACATTAGATACGATCATTATTTGTCATATACAGTACCAATGTCACATTAGATCCCGTCATTATTTGTCACGTACTGCACCAAGGTCACGTTATAACCCATCACTATTTGTCATATACCGTACCAAGGTCACATTAGAGTCCGTCACTATTTGACATATATTGTACCAATGTCACATTAGGTCCCGTCACTATTTGTCATATACTGTACCAAAGTCACACTAGATTATGTCACTATTTGTCATATACTGTACCAAAGTCACACTAGATCCTGTCACTATTTGTCATATACAGTACCAAAGTCACACTAGATCCTGTCACTATTTGTCATATACAGTACCAAAGTCACACTAGATCCTGTCACTATTTGTCATTTACTGTACCAAAGTCACACTAGATCCTGTCACTATTTGTCATTTACTGTACCAAAGTCACACTAGATCATGTCACTATTTGTCATTTACTGTACCAAAGTCACACTAGATCCTGCCACTATTTGTCATTTACTGTACCAAAGTCACACTAGATCCTGTCACTATTTGTCATTTACTGTACCAAAGTCACACTAGATCCTGTCACTATTTGTCATTTACTGTACCAAAGTCACACTAGATCATGTCACTATTTGTCATTTACTGTACCAAAGTCACACTAGATCCTGTCACTATTTGTCATTTACTGTACCAAAGTCACACTAGATCCTGTCACTATTTGTCATTTACTGTACCAAAGTCACACTAGATCCTGTCACTATTTGTCATTTACTGTACCAAAGTCAAACTAGATCCTGTCACTATTTGTCATTTACTGTACCAAAGTCACACTAGATCATGTCACTATTTGTCATATACAGTACCAAAGTCACACTAGATCCTGTCACTATTTGTCATTTACTGTACCATAGTCACACTAGATCCTGTCACTATTTGTCATATACAGTACCAAAGTCACACTAGATCCTGTCACTATTTGTCATTTACTGTACCATAGTCACACTAGATCCTGTCACTATTTGTCATTTACTGTACCAAAGTCACACTAGATCCTGTCACTATTTGTCATATACTGTACCAAAGTCACACTAGATCCTGTCACTATTTGTCATATACTGTACCAAAGTCACACTAGATCCTGTCACTATTTGTCATATACTGTACCAAAGTCACACTAGATCCTGTCACTATTTGTCATATACTGTTTTAAATTACATTTGTCTCAATTACAGCGGGAACAGCAAAGGTGAACAAAGACAGCCTTGATAACCCCAGCTTAAATGTTAAATGTTTCTGTAAGATGGCTCCCGTACAAAACCTTACACTGCACGCCATCTTACCTGTGATATTATGCTAGGTAGCTTAAGACTGATCCAGTACTGTCTTAGTAGTTTCCAGAGTATCCCTGTCCAAGCTGTCAAATCTTTTTTCAGTCAACAAACCTAATGTGCAGACTTGAATTCCATTCTAATGACTGTTCTGCAGTTATGCGCAGTTTGTCTGCTCACTGCACGCGATTTGTTTTGTATGAAACCTGCTTTATCATCTCCAACGCTATCCACGGCTGTGTTCAGTTTTCAAGTAAAACTCTATTTACAAATTTACCAGGTACCAAAATGAGTTCAAAGAATTGTAACACTGTAATCTGCCAAGCATGTCGCAAGAGGTGATTAGGACAGCTGAAAATGTTTAACTGACATCTTTAAGAAAATGTAATGCACAAAAACATCAACAGATGTCAACGTTTAATTATCTGGCAAATATTTGTTGAAGATCAATCCTTCACAAGAAGATGAACATGTTATGGGTGATTGATTTATGATTAGTATTACTTCTCTGTCATTTTTACAATCTGGTAGATCTCCTTTCTTTTGCAATTTAACCAGATAATCTTCTCTCCACTCATTTGTAATAATTTATGTATTGCGTGTATTTCCAGAAAAAAAATGTCAGGCTTATTGGTGGATGCTTTAGTATCTGCATTAATAGCTTCAGCTGATATCCCATGTTTCTGTCAACTTTTCACTATTTGGAAGACTCATTCCTTCGTTGATCTCCTATTTCTTTTGGTCTATAAGAATTACTTTTGAGGTTTTCTTCATCAGAATGTGGGCTATTTTGGAGCTATTCAAAGTGCCCTGTCTATCTTTTCTTCTTCTCCTCAAGATGTGTTATCTTTCTTTCAAATTGGTCTTTTCATTGGTCTGCTTTGTTCGTGGTATTATCTTTCTTTCAAATTGGTCTTTTCATTGGTCTGCTTTGTCCGTGGTATTATCTTTCTTTCAAATTGGTCTTTTCGTTGGTCTGCTTTGTTCGTGCTACTATCTTTCTTTCAAATTGGTCTTTTCATTGGTCTGCTTTGTTCGTGGTATTATCTTTCTTTCAAATTGGTCTTTTCATTGGTCTGCTTTGTTCGTGGTATTCTCTTGACAGTTTACTGGTAGTGACATTCATACATTTCAAGTTCCTTTTTGCTGCAGCATTTTCTATTTCTGTAGTCAGACTGTCGTTTCTCTTGTCTACCTTAAAACTCTTTTTGACTCGTTTGCTTACCTCTTCACGGTCGTTCAGTACGTAAGCTTTGATGACTCCAGATTTTTTATATAGCTGTTTTATTTGCTCCTCCTTTTTTAGTCTTTGTGAGCGTTTGTGTTGGCGTTCCACGTTATTCAAAATGTTGCTTCTTGACCTTTAATAGCTGTTTCCATTTGTCATCAGCGCTAGCTCGCGTGACTAGTTGCTCATTTGCTTAAAATTTATTTGCTCATTGTGATGCTAAACTCTTTTTCTACTCATTTCCTTTGAGATATCCCACATTAAGCAGTGGCCTGTTTATTTGAGTTGTTCTGTTTAGCTTTGGCCATCACTATGTTGTGGTCTGAAGCCACACCAGCTCTTCTGTAGACCCTGACATCCTGCAGAGATCGTCTAAATGTCCTATTTATGCAGATGTGGTCATCCTGGCTTTTCGTTACATGATCTGGGGATATCCGTGTTACCATTTGAATTTCCGTGTGTGGTAATAACCTTTCTCCAATGACCAGTTGGTTTACTGCGCAAAAATCTGCAAATATCTCACAATTTTCATTCGTTACAACAAGACCATTGTCCATAATATCTTTGTAATCTTCACTGTCCTCTCTTATTTTGACATTCAATTCTCTTTTCATCATTTGAAAAAATGTTTCTCATCCAATAGATTTATCAGTTTGATGTAGAAACTTTCTTTAACTGATTCTCCTGTTTCGTTAGTCAAAGAGAAGCATTGTATGATGGTTAGCTATATCTGCTATTTGTGGTCCGGAATGATGCTCAGTCTTTAACCAGCTGATCGCCACTCGATAAAAGATCTCTATGTATCTGGTTGATAGCATAAGTGCTTCCTCTTCATTGAGTGGTGAACTTTCTTCTTTGTAACATGCGAATGTCATTATTTCTTCATAATGTTACCACGTGTGCTGTAGCTTCTTGTATCCATGTTATTTCGTTGAGTAAAAGGAAGCTGATGGTGTATTTTCTCATCTTTATTGCAATTTTCTTCTTCTTCGGCGTTCGTCCTGAAAAGAACGTTCTAACGACGTTTTACAGTTTACAGTGAGGCTGTAATATTCACGCCTTTCGGTCCGACAGATCCGATTTCCGCTGGCTTTTTTTTTTAATTCTTTTTTTTTCCCTTCCCGCTGCGATCCCTATTCCATTAGCCAAACTACAGCGGTAGTGCAGCTTGTTTCTGCCGCTTAGAGTCGGGGTCTTGGTCAACTCTGGCTCGCTGACTCTGGTGCAAGAAACCAGAGACGCAGCTCATTCCCTGCTACATCTTTGGCACCAGAAATAAAACATCTCCTATTGCAATTTGAATTGCTTGTCCAGTCTCCCACCTGGTTCTCACATCCCATGTACTGAGTCTGTATATTTTCCTTGTTAATAAAAAGGAAACAGACAAAGCAGGTGTCTTGAAACTTTAGCTGGTCTACGTCAAAGACCAATTTGGAAATTCCCTAATCTTTCAAGAGCTATTCGTTGGATATTGGATATGTTGATTGATATTTTCGTTACAAAAAAAGGTCAACATGCTTTGAGGAAGCTGGTCATAGCCTCCCCCGCCCACTTCCTCTCCCCCCAGTATTTGTCCGGACTTGAAACGAGCCATGCTGGAGTTCATAAAGTATACTACATAACAGACACCGACGGTCTCTGTTGTAACAAAGTACTCTGTACTGTGTTACAAATAAGGACGTCTCTACTGTAACAAGGTACTCTGTGTTACAAATAAGGACATCTCTACTGTAACAAGGTACTCTGTGTTACAAATAATTACGTCACTACTGTAACAAGGTATAGTGTGTTACAAATAATGACGTCTCTACTGTAGCAATGTACAGTGTGTGACAAATAATTACGATATTTATTGTGGCAAAGTTATGTATACTGATGTGGTCCTCTGTGACAAAGACCAGTAAATAGCAAGTTGTGGGGTGACAAATGGAGACAGATCGACTGGGACAAAGAAAAGAACAATATAATCTGGAATGTGTCCACATACGCGGGCACGTGTTGCGACAAGCCAGCTGAATGCCCATTTCAGGTTTGAAACAGGATGCGGCGAGAAATATGGGTCAAAGTACGCATCAGTTCGTGGAAATGAAACAGCGCTTTCTTTACAAAACGTCCAAAACAAGTTGTTTTTACTTGCTGAAAATTTATGGCATGAACTTCTAGCTGTAACATAATACATGTCGCCACAACATGAACAAGAGGGTGGTGAATGGTTGCAAGGGAGGCAATAGTGCAATGGCGGAAGAAAAACTACATAGCGCAGTGCATTAAAAGTATGAAACTGTACATAGCGCGGTGCAATAATAGTATGAAACTGTACATAGCGCAGTGCAATAATAGTATGAAACTGTACATAGCGGAGTGCAATAATAGTATGAAACTGTACATAGCGGAGTGCAATAGTAGTATGAAACTGTACATAGCGCAGTGCAATAGTAGTATGAAACTGTACATAGCGCAGTGCAATAGTAGTATGAAACTGTACATAGCGCAGTGCAATAATAGTATGAAACTGTACATAGCGCGGTGCAATAATAGTATGAAACTGTACATAGCGCAGTGCAATAGTAGTATGAAACTGTACATAGCGCAGTGCAATAATAGTATGAAACTGTACATAGCGCGGTGCAATAATAGTATGAAACTGTACATAGCGCAGTGCAATAATAGTATGAAACTGTACATAGTGTAGTGCAATAATAGTATGAAACTGTACATAGCGCAGTGCAATAATAGTATGAAACTGTACATAGCGCAGTGCAATAGTAATATGAAACTGTACATAGCGCAGTGCAATAATAGTATGAAACTGTACATAGCGCAGTGCAAAAGCAGTGAATGTTCTAGAAGAACTATAACTGATGGCATTGTACCACATCGCCATTCACACATGTTCCAGTAGTAGAATTAGTAGTACAAGTAGTAGTAGTAGTAGCAGCAGAAATTATTCTAGTAATAGTACTAATAGTAGTATCTAGTAGTAGTAGTAGTAGTAGTAGAAGTAGTAGTAGCAGTAGTAGCAATAGTGGTAATATAAGAATATAAGTAGTACCAGTAATTGTAGTATGTAGTAGTAGTAGTAGTAGTGGTAGTAGTGGTGGTAGTAATAATATTAGTTTGTAGTAGTAGTAGTAGTGGTAGTGGTAGTGGTAGTGGTAGTAGCAGTAGTGGTCGTTGTAGTAGTAGTAGTAGTAGTAATAGTAGTGGCAGTAGCAGTAGTAGTAGTAGTAATAGTAGTAGTAATAGTAGTAGTAATAGTAGTAGTAGTAGTAGTAATAGTAGTGGCAGTAGCAGTAGTAGTAGTAGTAATAGTAGTAGTAGTAGTAGTAGTAGTAGTAGTAATAGTAGTAGTAATAGTAGTAGTAATAGTAGTAGTAATAGTAGTAGTAATAGTAGTAGTAGTAGTAGTAATAGTAGTGGCAGTAGCAGTAGTAGTAGTAGTAATAGTAGTAGTAGTAGTAGTAGTAGTAGTAATAGTAGTAGTAATAGTAGTAGTAATAGTAGTAGTAATAGTAGTAGTAATAGTAGTAGTAGTAGTAGTAGTAGTAGTAGTAGTAGTAATAGTAGTAGCAGAAGTACCGACGAACTCTGTGCTTTCAGAGGTGTTAAGATAAGTTGTTGAAGTCATAGATCTGTAGGGCCGGTGTAGTCTGTGTGACATCTATCGTATAACTATCGACTGAAAGCAGTCATCTAATTCGATTAGAATTCAAGCTACAAGTTATGAGCCAAAGCCTTGACACCAACAATTATTTGAACCCTTGCATTGATTTATTTATTATAATTTTTTTAATATTACTTTTTTAGGTTTGTACTTCATCTGTTTCTGTTTTCTATTTCTGCTTCTAAGAATCGACGTCACTGCACTCCGATCATACCCATAGGTGCTTACTCTCTCTCTCTCTCTCTCTCTCTCTCTCTCTCTCAGCAAATGGCGAAGTGTATGAATACGGATGGCTCCTGTAGCTCGATGGTTGTACACTCGCCTGCTCCGTACTCTCATGCGCAATACTCTGCGTGAAACTCGTTTAATGTGGAAACTCTGCAAGTCTCTGAAACTCTGTTTCATCTATTACAGTGATCTCATCTAACAGGCGATCATTGATTGATTTCAAAATGTCACTTCCATCCATCACTAATGTGCCCATGATGGAAGCTTGTGAAGGCATGATGTCAGCTATTTCATTGCCCTGAACCTCAGCATGAGCAGGACAGTAGATCTATGTCAACCCCTGGAGGTTTGAGGCCTTAATAGCTTCTATCCACTTTTGTACTACATTAGTATATTTAGTCTTTTTTTATGCTACTTTATTTTGTTTCTGATCCTTGATGAAGGTCATATCTGATTAAAATATCGTTCGTTGTTTGTTTGCTGTTGTTTTGTAGAACTGCGGCTCAGTTTTTTTATAAATTTCTCGGTTCCTATTTGTCTCCCGTCTTGTTCCAGGTTAATATTAAAATGAAAACTGTATGTTCCGGTGTCAGAGAAGTCCAGCCATACATTGGGGGTCTATGGAAGCAGGACATTTTGCTAGTGTCAGGGGATCTCAGAACGTCGCCTTCTGGTCGTTGAATATGTTGATCAGAAGAGGTCCGGTAAAGATTGCTTGACAAAAGAAAGGGACGTAATGAACCAGGACGCCTGTTTAGAACTGACAAGACAAAAATTAGACTAATGGAACAATTTGGTAGTCACGTTCAATGAAACTGAAGGCATTAAAAAAATTGTTATCTGAAGAGCGAAGTCACACGTTGTGAAAGTGTGTCATGTAAACGGCAAAAGAGAGAATATTTCTCTTCAGATGAGAGAAGAGTTAAGGAGACTAGAAAAAGGGCGAGTACTCATACAAGCACACGAAAAACATTATGATGATCCCCCATTATGTTCCAAGTGAAGCATAGGGACACCCCTACAGTTGGTCTCTTTACAGGAAGACCCTATCTGAGCATTTTCAATGGCGTAATCAAAGTATTGAGTGTATACAAAGAGGCTCCACTCACCAGCTACAAAACGCCTTCAAATTCTACAGCTTTGTAGGACTGATAGAGCGAACAGCTCGGCAGACCTAGTTTGGCATAACCAAAAACAATAACAACATGAGGTTGCTAGCCCCATGGAAAACCTTTTGTATTCACTTTCTATGACAAACTAAGAATGATGTAGTGGTCCTATTCTACCCAATCCTGGTACTACTCTGGTGCCTGGGGAAACCATACTTCTCGTATTGTCTTAATGACCCCCCAGGTGCTCACACCCCCTGGGGGTCATCAGTCAGGTTATGAGATGTACAGATCATATCATATGACTCCTTACATCCTTAGACGCCGTGGAAGTTGTTATCTTATTTGTCAGCTTTTTGTGTGTTTATTTATACTCTAAATGCTTGCCTTTTTAGTGCTTCCATAACTCTGTCAATCCATCTATCTCGTAGTTTCCATCTTGTAGTGAATCCACGCTGTTTCTGGTTACAGACTCATGTGACCAGCTGCATTTGGAGACATTATTTCTATTTTCCTCTTCTCTCTTTCATTCTTGGTAAAGCATATCGTCACCACAATAAACTGCTTCATGCAGAAACACCTGTGTCCAAGCACTTTGTGTGCCCGTACAGTGGTGGTCTCTTTAGCAATTTATTTGACATTAGAATTTTGCTACTCTCATGCGCAATCCTCCTTAATTACCTTTTACGACATGTTTGAAAGATCACAGTGGATATTCTTTTCAATCCTTATAGCATTCGAGCGATTTCGTCAACTTTGCACACACTCATACACTTTTTTAGTGCAGCGAAATTTCAAAAAAAGGTAGGACAAACCGAACAGATGACTCGTGGCTTGTGCAGCTGAAGGTCAGACATATTGGCGACACATTTGACATAAGAGTGAGTCAGATACGTGTGAGTCAGTAGATATTAAGATAATAGTGCTCCCTTATCGATCTAGGTCACACGTGCTGTAGCTACATGACAGCAAGATAGAGTCATCGGAAATCTATCCAGGTCTTCCTAGAGCATCAACCTTCTGATAACAGTTTACAGAATAAATCAAAAACATTAGTCAGACTCAAGGCAAACATATACACATATAAAATGTTATTTTGCATAAAAACACAAGAGATTTGTGGTACCTTCTGATTTGCTTGTCCTTAATAATGTTCTTTGAACTTAATCCCATATTTCCCTTTGTGCTGTTGACGCTTGTGCTGTCCTTGATAAGTGCATATTTAGGTATAGTCAGTGGTGAGCGTTTGTCACTGGCGTCATGGGTAACCTTTGACATTTTAACTTTGCTTGTATTTCTACCTCTTCCTCTTCTTCTTATTTTTTTTCTTGTCTTTTCATCTTCTTCTTCTGCTTCTTTTCGGTGTTCTTGTTCTGCTTCTTCTTTGTCGTTCATACTGAAAAGGACTTTGTGACGTTGTGGTGTAGTTTACAACGAGGCTACAACATCTGCGTTTTTTGGCCCGGCACATCGGATTTACGCTGACCGTTTTGACAACTGAAATACCTATTCTCTTAACCAGAATCCGCTTGGAGGGGGAATAAGGTTTAGGTCAGGTGGTGCAATTAGCCAACCATAAGTTTCCAATTCCTTTCAGCTCACTCACTGATACATCTTCTATATGTTAGATATGATCTCTTAGAGTTTTACCCAAACAAGCATTCGCATTTTTTTAAACATGGTATATCAATTGTCATATTATTACACGAGCCGTCATTTACACAGGCAAAAAGTATGTTGAGTGTGAAATTACCTGCTGTGTTTGAGGTAATCGGAAGGGATTTATCTATGTGGTCTCCACCCAGCGACAAAGACATCAACACATTAACTCTAAGAGACTGAGTATACATATCAGGTTTTGCAAACAAGACATCTGCACCTGAACACACACCAACCAAAAAGACCGCAGAAATTACAGAATGATGTTCTGACTGGAATAAACAAGACACGCACACCTGAACACACACTAACTAGAATTACGGCCGACATTACAGACTACTGTGTTTACTAGAACAAGGTGAGGCAACAGCTGTACATCATCTTCTAGGCCATCTATCATTGTCAGAAATGAGGAAACAACTATTGCCGGCAATCCTTCCTACACCCCCGCCCCTCCCGCCCTCTCCAATCACTAATGCTCTTTTCAGCGACACAGGAACAACTGCTCAACACGTGTAAATTTCACTACTTGGAACAATGATACCATGAGAGGTAGCTCGATTGTCCAGGGATTGGGAAGGTCAAGGTCTGGGTTTGAACAAATGCTATAAAAATCATATCCAAAACGTGAAACAGAGAATATATGTACTGTGTCTGTCCAATTGGTGCGCACCATGTGGAGCAGAGGTCGCCATTCTTGGGATAAGTTTGTTGTGTCAGTTGTTGTTATGTCGTCTATCCACCTGTCACATGCTTTTCTTTGTGTCTTGTATCCATATCTACGTGAGATATATGCACACATTGATAGTTAGTCGGATTGCATTCTCAAGTGAGGATGTAACCATCTTATTTTCCAACTGCTTTGAATTGCACAATAATAGCAACATGGACGAAAGAAAGGTGGTAAATGAAAAGGTAATAGATGCAGAGGCATATCTTCTTCTTCTTCTTCTTCTTCTGTGTTCATTCACCATCTCCAATACGAAGTCCTGAACAGGGCTTTGCAAGTAGCAAGATGTAGTCCGAAGAACGGAATGCGTTGTGTCGCTAGTTTACAGCTTGACTACAGTATTTCCATCTTTCGGTCCGACACATCCGTCTTCGGCAGCAAAGACATATGACTACTAAGTCAAATAGGAAAAATATTTGCGAAAAAACTTGAACCAAGAAAAAAGCCAAATTGTCCAACCTTAACTGAGCTTAGCTGAATAATGATGTATCGATGTATAATTCACCTTAAGAGAATCAAGCGATATTACAATATAATTTGAAACCATATAAACGTAACGTGTATTGTCCCGGAGAAAGTATTTGATTGAGTGGATAGTAATTCGACACAGGCATTGAGGAATGGAACTTAGTGCTTGATCTACACTTTGAAGACAAGCAAAACCTAACGCCCGAGAATAAAGACAGGCTGCACACTGATATGAGTGCAATTAGCCCAGCCTGTGAAAGATATATTATGAAGATTTTCACATCAAAGTCGGAAATCAATGAAGATTAGCAGAACACTAGGCCCACTTGACATGAAATAAATCTTACTTTACCGCTAACCATTTCCATTAAACGCTGTGAGGACCTTATGCCAAGTGTGTTTCCTCAGTTGTTATCAGTCCGTATTGTTGCAGGACTTATGTTGCCTCGTCTACCCATCCGTCACGCCACAGGGTCTGCCTCGTGATTTGTAACCAGGAAAAAGGCCCTTCAATAAATACATGCCGAAGTCGGATGCACTGGGCCGACAGGTGCAAAATTAAAACGGCAGTGCAACGCACACCGCCTTGGGGAAAAGATGAATAAGGCGAACGCCCCCAAAAAGAAATTTAACCAGATCTTCATGCGTTGCTAACGTTCAGTAGCAATTGATCTGGTTGCATTTCTATGAGAGGATCAAACTATGAGAACAATACCAAACTGAAACAGGCCTCCAGAATTCAAGCACACGTGAAACATTTTTTGGGAAGATGAAAGACTGATCGAGAAATCGAAACTCCAGCGAGAAAGTCTCTGCCGTTATTTATCAAATGCCACCATGACTTAACACCCCGAAGATCAGATTTGGTATTTATCAAATGCCACCATGACTTAACACCCCGAAGATCAGATTTGGTATTTATCAAATGCCACCATGACTTAACAACCAAAATATCAGATTTGGTCTTTATCAAATGCCACCATGACTTAACAACCCGAAGATCAGATTTGGTATTTATCAAATGCCACCATGACTTAACACCCCGAATATCAGATTTGGTGTTTATCAAATGCCCCCAAGACTTAACACCCCGAAGATCAGATTTGATCTTTATCAAATACCACCATAAGTGGGACGGCGTGGCCTAGTGGTTAAGTGGCACGGCTCACAACCAGAAGGTGCTGGGTTCGATCCCCATCACAGCACCGGCCGTTACCCCGGGGAAGCAAACCCTTAGAAAATGCAGGAGGAAGCAGACCCTTACATAAAATGCATGCTAAAGTCGGATGCACTGGGCCGACAGGCGCAAAATAAAAACCACAGTGTAACGCACACACGCCTTGGGGTATAGATAAATAAGGCGAACGAAAAAAAAAAAAAAATACCACCATAACATAACACCCCGAAGATCAGATTTGGTATTTATCAAATGCCACCATGACTTAATAACTAAACGATCAGATTTTGTCTTTATCAAAGGCCACCATGACTTAACAACCGAAAGATCAAATTTGGTCTTTATCAAATGCCACCATGACTTAACACCCCGAAGATCAGATTTGGTCTCTTTCAAATGCCACCATGAGACATAACGACGTTGAAATAAAATCTCTGAGAACATCCACTGATGTCACCAGGAGAAATCGATTGACATTAGAAATATTGTGAGACCTTCTCTGTGTACTGGGAGCAGAGGTCGTTTACCAGTTGATGCAGAATTTGTCAGCCAAAAAGAAGAATTAGTCACTAGCAAGTAATTCACCTTTCTACTCTCTGTTTAGTACACGGAGAGATCAAGTAACAAGTAAAGATCTTGTTGAAACGCTATTGCGGCATTGTAGGAATAGATGTTAGGCCCATTCGTTTCTTGATCAACCGTGCACCATGGACCGACAAGTAGAAATGAAGATATTATTGACTTCGTACAACACTATCCCCTGTTATCTCGTTACGGTCGTCAATAGTTCCTATATTAATATGTGGATTTGACGCAACAAAGGACAAGCCTACTGTTACCTTTAAAACATGTTGTACACAAGAGGGTTGTGAGTGGAACTAGCAACTTCATTATGCCAAACAAGTTGTTAGAGAAATTATTTGTCCAAGACTTCTGATCATGGCGGTCACCATGAGTCGATGTCCCCGTCCTTCGTTACGAGCAGAAAGATGACAAGGAGAAGACAGTATGGCATGTCACCTTCTGTGTGCTCCTTTACGCCCCCCCCCCACAGTAGTGGTGAGGGACCGATTGGGGATGGGTGGTGTGTTTAATTCTCTAATGGGTAAAACACAAAATATCCATCTCTTCTCTAGCCGAATGAACAATAGAAAATAAAACAATGCAGATACAAAAGCACTATTTGTGTGTTCTTCTCGTTCGTCTCTTGTTTACGTGGCTAAAACATACCGCACAACTTGCGGTAGTTTACTCAATAACTGATGATATACAGGGAGATGAAAGTTAAAACACAACTTTAATTTGTGTTCAATCAACAGACGATTGCCATATTAAGGATGTTTTCTGGCTTATCCTTATACGCCACAATTAATGAGCGGCTAAGCGCAAGCAATAGAAGCCTTCTATAACATAAGCACATTTTAATAAACAATATTCTGTCAATGAAGTGAGACAGGCTTACGTCGAATCAGTAATATTTTAAGGGTGTGAATCTTGCACAATTAATAAATACGTGGGAAAAGCACATACATCATCAAACGTGGTTTTCGGGAAGAGTGATATCGTATAGACAAATGAGAAATTACATAGACTAATGAGAAATGGCATGGACATGATAAATCACACGGACAAATGAGAAGAAATCGCATAGACTGATTGGAAATCATATGAACAGATAGGAAATTACAACAAATGTTAAATCACATAGACATGTGCGAAATGATATGGAAAGGTGAGAAATCACACGGACAGATGAGAAATCACATGGACAGATGAAAAATCACACGGACTGATAAGAAATCACACATGGACTGGTCATAAAACACGTGGACCGATGTGAAATCACATGAATTCAACTTTTTGAAAGTCCCGATTAACTAGAATAAAGAAAAGGCAGAAAAAACGTTCAATGAACACATAATTAGAACGAACGGAATGAGCAGACTCGCAACTTCGAAAAAAGATTGAGAGCAACAGAAGCCAATGATGTTTGAGAAGACAATCCTGGGATGGCGTAGCATGATCGTTGAGAGACTTACGCAGCAGGTCAATGACCTTTGTGAATACATATATTTCACAGCATTAATCTATAGAAGTAATATATAGTTTTTATATTATGATTCAACAAAAAGTCAAAGTAACCCATTGCTCTAGGGGTGTGAAGTGTTAGCGATTCCACATTTCAAGGCTGGGTTATATGAACGGCGGGTGTCATGCCTCTCCCTCCCCGCTTTAACTTTCCAGAATGAACCTGTACCCATTTAAGGCTGGGTCGACCCGGGAGCCGTTGCGGTCTTGAAAAAACTTTTACGCCTCAACTGGGAAATGAACCAAGTACCACTCAAATGCGAAGCCAGCTCGCTAACAACTGCGCTACGCTATTATGGATTACTATAGTAGTATTCTTCATCGTTTATGTAGCTGTGGTACCGGTAACCATTTCGCGTCTGAGCGTCTGATTGACAGAGTGGTAGAGTGCTCGCTTCTCGTGGCAAAAATAGCGTGTTCGATCATCGCTATCGACACGCTATTGTCGTCCCAGCTGATTCTAACCAAGCATATAGTTAAAGGCAAATATAGATGGTTATACCTGGCAGTACCAGCTTGACCATCTCATCGCAGTGCTATAGATTGCACCAGTAGTAATTGATAGGATCAAGAGGTTGACATGCAGTTTTTCGACCGATCCATATTGAAAGAAGAAACGACTATAATGGCATGTGAACATTGTTGACGGGGAGAATTCCTAGAAAAGGACAAACTGCAGTGAATTAATCAATCAATCAATCAAAACCGCTTAGCTCCATGCGGAGCATAGGTCTTCAACAAATATTCGCCCCATCTGTCGATTGTGTGCCAACCATATGGCTCTGGCCCCATCTTCTTTTCTTTCACATTAGCCACAAGCTTCCGTATTTGTGTGTGTTTCTAGGTCTGCCCCTTCGCCTTCTACCCAGTGGGTTCTAGAGCAGGGACTGTATAGAAATACTGTTGATGGACATCCGTAATGTGTGCCGAACTCAAAACCAGTTCCTTCTGATCAGCTGAAACGATTCTGGAATCTGCCCGGTTTCCCGTTGTATGTTCACGTTAGTGACTGCATCATGCAACCCTAATCCTTCTGTTCGACTTAGCCATCCATTGATGAATTTTTCTAATCGAAACCTTTACCGTGCACCAGGTTATAAAGCCACACAAGAAGACGGAGTTGACATCGGAGCCAAAGTTCCAAAGACCATAAAGCATGTGGCACTTGTTGTACAGGTAAAGTGATATCCTCACCAGCACCACAAGACATGTCCGTACAACAGGAAATATAGATGAAGAATAAACATCAAAAAGGTTTGTTCCCCAACATAATCGGGCTGGCGTTAGAAACATTCAATCTCATAATTGTGTGTATTTTCGTAGCGTCTTTATAGACTCTGGATACCGAAGATAGTATATTAATTGTGTAGCTGATCACGGCCATGGGACAGAAGAGACAAGTATTCGGCAAAGTTCAGATAATCACAATTTGTTTCGTCACGATTTCGTCATTGAATTAAGACATTGGCCTCCAGTTAAAAGACAGAATTTCGTCTGCACAGTTTATGTCTGACCAGATAGTTAATACTGATGATAACAATTGAATTAAGTGCGGAATGGAACACGCCACTTTATGTCGGGTTTGTGGATTTGGAAATGCAGTTGACAGTTTGGACAGAGCCCCTCTAGAAATTGATCCGACATTAAAAATCCTAATGCGGACATGCAGTGTCGAGTTCTTCATGAGGGTCAGACTTTCGAGCAAGTTAGAATTAAGTCTGATGTGCAACATGCGTGCATCCGTTTCTCTTTCTGTTGTCTGTTGCCTGAATTATGAGACAGGCCAATTCACCAACTGTAGTAGTGGTTACACATTCTGAAGAATTTGAAGTATTGATGCGTATTTAAATTCTTTTCTCCCGATATAATACATGTGGAAGAAATAATAGTACTTCTGTAATTTCATATAATGTTGAAATTGGATATTGAAGAGGGTTGTGCTTGTGCCTAACAAGCTCATCATGTCAAACAAATACTTACAGAACCCAGAACCGCAAGAAAGCACGTAAAAGGGACAGCTGTTGGGTCGCTCTATACTCCACAAGAATCGAAAGGGAGACACAAAGAGAACATCGTATGATATAATAATCATCTCATTGATAAGCCACATCCGCTCGTATCGATCTCATTGATATATAAAAGTGCATATAATTAATCCTGATTCAAAAAAGAAAAATAATCAGAATAATCCAATCTCTGTTTCTTGTCCAAACGTTTTTATTCATTCCGATGAGGCACGGATACACTTAGAGGGGAAACCATTCACGGCAGCTTAGACAGCGCGTGGTAGCATACAGAGGAGGCAGCAGCTGTGCGCGTGAGTTGTGAGCAAGAATGCTAAATATGGGATCACCGAGAGAGTAACGAATTGCTCACATAACCAACGGTAACGAACGCAACAGAAGCCAACAGCCTGCCATGTTATCAGCGATTTTCTCTTCTTATATATAACCACAGCACATGGTACGTCAGCGTGATTTGTACCTTGTAAACGTAACAATCGAATAATAATTTTCTGTGCTCGCTTGATTGATTATGTTCAATTCTATATATAGAAGGAACATGGTAAAGTTATATAGAAAATGTGTTTCAAATGTTATATAGAAAATGTGTTTCAAATGTTATATACAAAATGTGTTTCAAATCACGGATCAAAACAAGAAGAATCAAAATGATAACATATTAATAACACGCTGACATTTATGGGTGCTCCCGATCCCAGTCTAGACTTTAAATAAATCTGATTCAATTACCATCTCTCGTGGAACCTTTGGATACCTTTAACTGAACACTGGCGTTCATTGAAACACCTTCTTAAAGACATGTTCAACTGAAAGTGACTGCTGTAAACCTTTTGTTAAGCAGCAGTGGCGAAAAGCAAGGAAATCCACAATACTAGGCGAATAAAGACGAGCGGATACAATGTTTTTCTACCACACAATAATTTTGATTTGCTGATCCATTTTTGATTAGTCTGGGGTCTCTGTGAATGAGAGATATATGGTAATTGATACGATGAGAGCATGTTGTAAGGGCGACAAGCCACTGCACGGTAGAAGTTTCTACAACTATTGCACATTCACCAAAAGACTACTGCGTGTAGGGAAATAATCTTCTAGGTTTGAAAGAAGTCTCAAGAAACTATATCACAAACATGATCTCACCATTTCCCATCTGTCTACTTAAGTCACTAGACGGGGCCGAGGACGCAGTGAACTTAACTGATAGCAGTCTTCGACTCACAGCTGCCGGCTTACATCAGCGAACCAGGGTTGGTTGCTCTAGCCCTGTTATGTTTTCAAGTGGCGCCCCTGAAACGTGTTACTTCTGTGCGGACTTGCAGAGGGATAGGTATCGAAGGGGGAAGGCAATCCTAACCTCAAAAATCTGTTTTACTGAAATCGGGAAGTTTGGTCCGAAAGGCTGAAAATGATTATAGTGAACACAACACACGAGACTGTCAGGAGATGGGACAGCTTGTGTTGGAGAATATATGTCCGGTGACGTGGCATAATATCATTGGGCCAGTGGGATTAACGGTGAAGGAGCAACGAATTACCATTCAGTTCACGGTGTAAAAGATGTATAACCGGCGTACTAAGCAATACAGACATTCACAAAGAAATGAAGCGTATCAAAGGTCACTTGAAGTGGTTAAGTCAGCGTCTATGCTTAGTTTGTTATATCAAACAGGATGTATGAGAACGGTTTATTTTTAGAGAAGGGGGAAATCCATAATGCTTAACAGTTGGAGCAATACAAGCCACACACATTATATAGGCTGTCCCAATAGCGGACACTGCTGTCATGGATGAAGTGTGGAAAATCGCAGTGTACTAAGTCTCAGCTTTTTATAAGGTGGGTTGACAAATTCACTTCTTCGCTGCAACTTCTTTCCAATACGTTAGCCGCCCCCCCCCCCCCCCCGCTAATATTTACAGCAAGGTCGACTTTGTCGTGTCCAAAACGAGGATCGCACCCGGTGCATATGCTATGAGAAGAGAGCACTCTGTCACTCTGCCAGCACAGATAAACGTATAAACTGCAAATGACCTTCATAGTTTCCAGGAGACTCGAGGTATGGCAGAGACGAGAATACGACCACTGTCACACCAAGAGCATACGATAAAAGAGGACTAGCCTCTGTAGGGTCGAAAATTATCTAGCTCATGGTATTCCCCAGACCCTTATTCTCAAATCCCTGAGTCCTCATGGTATTCCCCAGACCTGTTATTCCCAAATCCCTGAGTGCTCATGGTATTCCCCAGACCCTTATTCCCAAAGACCTGAGTGCTCTCCGGAAGAGGTCTATGTATGGGACGTTCTCAAACAGGATCGCTTCCACCCCGGAAGCGTGTCGTAACAGTGCAGGCTAACCCTCTTAAGGTAGACTACTCTCCAATTCATTGCATGTTATACCCCGACTTTTACATAGACCAAACTGCTACTGGTGTGGAGAAGCCGTGCGTGTGTCAGAGACAGATCAATGAACAACACATTTGATACAGGGATACAAGCTGGAATTCATCATTGTCTGGAGGTATGGAAGGACAAGATCAAGAAGAGAGTGCAACGTTTTGTAACTTTTTCATTCGTCTATGATTCTTTTTTTTTTAGTGGTATTTGGGTTGATAAAAAAATAGGACAATTGTAACATTCCAATCAGGTCGTACAAGTAGATTAAACCCCTTCACTTCTCAGTGGGGTGGGAAAACGATCAAGGAGGAGGCTAGGGCTTTTGCGGTGACCACACGCAGTCTGAGCATGGAGATCATTGCTGTTACGGTGACCACAAGCAGTCTGACCATGGAGATCATGGCTGTTACGGTGACCACAAGCAGTCTGACTATGGAGATCATGGCTGTTACGGTGACCACAAGCAGTCTGACTATGGAGATCATGGCTGTTACGGTGACCACAAGCAGTCTGACTATGGAGATTATGGCTGTTACGAATGCGATGGTCTGGCTTGAAGCGATGAGTGGCACACATGTGTGCATCCTCAGTGATTCAATGAGGATGCTCAAGAAGGTGGAATCAGGTTGCGCGCCGCGCCAGTGGTTGGGGTCTGTAGTGTGGTCAAGTTTGCAGGGAGTCACCTTCATACTCGTTCCGGGACATGCTTGTGTCAAGGGGAGCGAGAGAGCTGATAGTTTGGAGAGTACAGCTATAGTGGAGGGAGATAGGAGAGTACAGCTATAATGGAGGGAGGGAGGAGAGTACAGCTATAATGGAGGGAGGGAGGAGAGTACAGCTAAAGTGGCGGACAGGAGATCAGTGGACTGAGCCCATATCCTAAACGCCGTTACGGAAATTGGTTGAAAGGAAGATTTTTCAGATCTTTTATAGTCAACCATCTGTCCCAACCGGTCGTTTAGACAGACTGGGTCTACTATCAGATAAGTTGACCATTTTTTCCTTATATGTTGATTTGTTAGTTCAGTATTGTTGTCCCTGATGAAGGCCTATTGGTCGTAACGTAGGTTTTGTTTGTGTTCTTGGTACGGTATCTGACCATACCCATTTTCAAATTTTGATTAAACTCAACCTTAATCAACTTTTACAATTTTTCATGTTTTTTTCCCATTGGAAAGAAAATTCACAGGTGGATACAGAATCGACGTCCTTAGTGCGACTGGTTGAATTGGGCGTGAAACGAGGGCTGGCGAGAAAGGAACACCACACGGGGATCAATAGACGTCTGGTTAACCAGAACCGGACTGGAACGGTCAGTCATCACGTGCTGGCAGACATACTGAGGATGAGACCTGAGTGCGTATGGACTTGTCCCGAGTGCGATGAAGATGATCCGACGACTAAGGAGGATTTAGACCTCTCTACTGAAGTACGCCCTAGCATGTCAGAGGGGTACTGAAAACCTGCTACCAGGTAAAACCATCAAGACCAGTGACCAACAAGTTGGGCCGTGGAGGTGGCAGTGAATGAGCTGAGAGCAGTCAGCCACTTCCATCTTATTGTTTACCCCAGAGCCAGCAAGTTATAGCTGATCAAGACTATATTCCATCTGCAAGAGGTGGCCCAGCAAACAGACTGCACTCGTGTAGTCTGGCTACGAGAATATGGATCGAAGATCGAAGGTAAACGCAAACAAAATATGCTCTGCTGAAATCGGTTGTGTATGGCGGAAAGGCGTAGGTATCGTACCTTTTCTGTAAACTTCAACACAGTGTAGTCAAATGTCCATTTCAAGAAGAAGAAGAAGAAGAAGAAGAAGAAGAAGAAGAAGAAGAAGAAGAAGAACAACAACAACAACAACAACAACAACAACAAGAAGAAGATGAAGAAGAACAAGAAGAAGAAGAAAAAGAAGAAGAAAATAAACAAATAAACGAACAATGAAAGCAATCATCTGACGAAGATAAAGTCACCAGAAAAAGCAGAATCGACTAATAAATGACAGAATGGAATCAACAGGTGAGATGTACACAATCATCTGTCTAGCCCCATTAGTCGAGCCTTTAAGATAACTCTAAACCACTTGATGTCCTTCTTAATGGGGCACATGAGTGGAAGACAGACAGCTAGACAGTCATACGATTATGTAGAATGGGGATGAAAGAGCGGAGAGACAGATACAATTTAATAGATAGAGAGATGTACAGACAGACAGACAAATGGATAGAAAGACATTTGCTTAGACGTGGCCAAGATGCAGACGTGAATGAGCTGATTAAAGTCAAAGACTCATATAGCTGGCGGCTGGCATCGGGGTCAGCGAACCATAGCTGACCAAGGGCCTATTCCATCCCACATGACGATCAGCGAACCAAAGCTGACCAAGGGCCTATTCCATCCCACATGACGATCAGCGAACCATAGCTGTCCAAGGGCCTATTCCATCCCACATGACGATCAGAGAACCATAGCTGACCAAGGGCCTATTCCATCACACATGACGATCAGCGAACCATAGCTGACCAAAGGCCTATTCCATCCCACATGACGATCAGCGAACCATAGTTGACCAAGGGCATATTCCATCGCACATGACGATCAGCGAACCATAGCTGACCAAGGGCCTATTCCATCCCACATGACGATCAGCGAACCATAGCTGACCAAGGGCATATTCCATCCCACATGACGATCAGCGAACCATAGCTGACCAAGGGCCTATTCCATCCCACATGACGATCAGCGAACCATAGCTGACCAAGGGCATATTCCATCCCACATGACGATCAGCGAACCATAGCTGACCAAGGGCCTATTCCATCCCACATGACGATCAGCGAACCATAGCTGACCAAGGACATATTCCATCCCACATGACGATCAGCGAACCATAGCTGACCAAGGGCATATTCCATCCCACATGACGATCAGCGAACCATAGCTGACCAAGGGCATATTCCATCCCACATGACGATCAGCGAACCATAGCTGACCAAGGGCCTATTCCATCGCACATGACAATCAGCGAACCATTGCCGACAAAGGGCCTATTCCATCTCACATGACGACTCTGAAAACAGGCTGCAGTAGTCACAAGTGTGGTCTGGTCATGGAAAAGGGATCGCAGTTAGAAGACAAATCCTGTGTTCAAATAAGCCAGCTGAAATCAGATGTGTAGGCAGTCTAAGAGAAGCAGGCAATAACATAGAAATAGACAGGATAGGCTGAGCTACCATAGACGGATTTGAAGAATTAGAGAAGACATCACTTTCCATAAAACAAATGTGAAATAAATTAGAAATTGAAATTGTAATGGTCATTTTTCTTTAAGCGTAATGATATTTTCGCAAACACGCGAAGAGACAAAGTGAATCTATCAGATTCTATTAGAAAGGTAAGCTGACTGAGTCCAGCATAACATCGTAGGAATCAGATCAATTGGTATCTAAGATGCGGTCATTACTGCACTACTTTTTTCTCACAGCCAACTAGCCACAAATTAGACTGGCCTTCCCGGACTGAGAGTTTTACATTACAAGCTCTCAAAATGTGTTTCAAATGTTTTTTCAGTGCAGTTGTTTTTTAGTTTTGTGATTGCGAATTGATCAGGTGTTAAAGGAGAGGTTGATTTTTTTTTAAATAAATGAAATACAGACGCTTAGAACTGATTTACACGAAAATGTAGACAACTTTGCAGAAGTACGTCCACGGCATGGGTTTCAACTACCTCAATCAGCACAAACATAAAGTACTTTTCAACATTTTGTCGACGTCGTTAAGTGTGCCCCTTTATGTTCGTGACTCAGCTTACCCTAAAACTATCATCACACTTTCCCACTGTGTTAGGCCGAACGGTATAAATATCTCAGCCTTGCTGCAAACTACGACACAACATCCTGGTCAGGACAAACAACGAAGAAAAAGAAGGTCAAATACAGGTTCTAAAATTAGGACATAAACGTACATACACATTTGGTGGCCTAGTGGATTTTTTTCATGATATAACTGCTTCTTCTAGTCGACACAGCTACGGAGTTTGCTCTGTCCCCGGCACTTAGAGCGACTAAAGAGTCGGAGCCCATATGGGGGCGCTCAAGTGTAATGAAGTCGGTTCTTTGAATCATTTCCCATATACACATGACCCGAGTGGACCCAGCTGGGGACGAATTAGGCCACTGTAACCGTCCACATGCATTACAGAAGTGTTGGCATATGATGTCACGCATTGGTTCAATTTTTTGTGGTGAAATATGATGATGTAAGTGAATCATGGATAATCAGAAAGCAAGCGCATATATCTTTGGAAACAACGGATATGTGGTTTTACAGAAGAATGCTGTGGATACCACGGAATTCAGGGTAGACTAATGATGCAGCACTCAGGACTCGAAGAGGGACAACAACAAACACAACTTATTGCACGGATCAAAACAGGTGCACTCATCTTTCTTCGGGCATGTTATGACAGAGCTGGCTTAGAGCAATTTGTGCAACTGGGAAATATAGCAGGAAAGAGAGACAGAGGAAGGCAGAGAGAGAAGATGTTGGACAGCCTGAGAGACAGAGGAAGGCAGAGAGAGAAGATGTTGGACAGCCTGAGAGAATGGCATTTGCGACAATCAACAAAAGAGTTTGTAAACGACACACGTGATAGAAATGAACGAAGGTCCATGATCGCCAACCGACAGGTCACATCATGATGATGATGATGGCAATGGTTATGAATGGATGTCATGACATGACGCAGTCGATATCATGATCCTCTCCTGTTTTAAATCAGTATTATTTTACCCAATCATTAATTTTCTATCTCCGAATTGCTACCAATATCAACTACAGCAGCCGTTTATGCTAACGATATCATCACACTGTCAAGGAAGCAGGACAGAAGGCTTAGACGTACCCATAATAATTTACATTAACTTAACATCTTTATGCTGGTTTAGAAGACTGTATGCAGCAAGTTTCGTCTGCTCCACTTGATCTAAAAATAAATATTTGCATCTCATTTATTCTTGTATGCATTAACTGGTCCTGCCTCCACTTTCTCCCGTGACAATGCATTCCAAGCAATCACTGGTTCAATGGAAAAGCAGAACTGGTTGTTGAACATTTGATAGGGGATAACATTTTGGCTCATGATAGTATTGTATCTACCAATGAGTTGGTGATGTGCGGTCAGAAATCGGGACGAATCAAAATGTTAGAGGGAGAGGTAAGGTTTCAGCCGACAGGAGTGGTGCATATATGACAACTTAGCATGAGAATGGAGATCAAGATGGTGGCTTTAGCTCTGAGGTGACCATCTGAGACGACTATCTCATGTGACTATCGGAGGTGACTATCTGAGGCCTCTATAACAAGAACAGTCATTATATAGATCTTCCATCCATACTTGAGAAGGTGGAAAAGGGCTGGCTGCGCTATGAGTGGATAGCGGACACTGGAGCTTCTGTCGTTCTTCTGCTCTGCAGGAGTTCATGGCAATGATCATGTTGTCCTCGGCTGAGCGTCACGACGACTTCGTATAAGGATAACACTAGACAAGCTCTATGGCAGTATCGACAGCCTCAGGATCACAACTGCTTTCTTAGAACAAATTCAAGTTGACGTCTGACAGCGCACGAAGAAGAAGAAGAAGAAGAAGAAGAAGAAGAAGAAGAAGAAGAATATGGATAAGGATGCCATTCTGTGGTCGATCAATGACCGTCTCTTGTATGTTGCTATTGTTGTCATTGATCAACTGCCAATTCTTAGAGCACGCAATCTTGAAATCAATCGTCAGTTGAGCTTAGAGTGGCGTCAAAGAGGATGTAGCATGAGAATGTGCAGACAGCGGGATATTGGAACCACCACTTTCCACATTATTAGTTACATATAGAGGACTATTGAGTAGGATTGTCTGGAGAATATAAACGTCGATTCTTCCAACAACCAGAAAAGGATCCGATAACTCGACAATGATGTTAATTTATTTGCTAGAAATGAGTGGGGGGGGGGGGGGGGGGGGGGAAGCGGAGAAGGAAAGTGGACACGGAGGTAGGAGTCTGGGTTTTACTGACAAAGAGCGAAAATGATCAAATTTGCGTCACATGTGAAAGACCCTATATAGAGGATTGTCTATGCGGGCTAGCAATAACATCATGTATAACAGATATTAGCTGTGTAGATTTAGTAGGGATAGGATTGTAGACATGTTTTATTAAACTTAGAAATATTGGAAGTAGACAGTGATAGTAAGTGGCCATTCATTGTTTCTTATAAAACTAAACTAAGAAAGCTTTCCAGTACAGATGTTCTCAGATCCGAACATAGGCATGTCTGGAATGCATAGCCATGGTTTCCAAGCCACGCAGATGTTAAACTACGTAACATGGACAATTTAGTTTTTTTTCGTAACGCCTAGACGCCTCTTGCAGCGTGATCAGCAGTGACGGTTGAAACTCGACTTGCTATTAACTGTTTTTTCTGAAATCTCGAGAAGAAAAACTTAGGTACGAGATCAGAAAACTGACTTCGTTACCGCATCCCGTGATCTGGAAAAAGTCGCGGACATAGATAGCTATTAGAGACAAGAGGACAGATTATTCTGGAGCAAGCAGGACCGTTTTGTGATAGCAGAAGGAGAGGAAAGAAGATTCCGAAACACACATGTCATAGTTTGGAGACTAGTCGTGAGAAAGATAATAGATTTTGGAGCTAAGAGAGGTTTTGACAGACAATATTTTACCACGAGAGTCCAGATGTTCAGCAGCATAGCAACGAGGGGTAAATAGTAATGACATTGATGTTTCGCTTAGCAAGTGTTAGAAATAGATATGGTATTGCGCCATGAGGGACACGCACCAGGAAGACATCTTTGATACTACTATTCACATTGCTGCTGAGATTACCAGTGTCGAATTCCAGCAACTTTCTCTCAGCATAGACAGATCGCATAACAGATTCTTCAAGCAGTAACTATACAAATTCATTTAGTAACTAGTCCTTAACCAATTTACCAGGCGTCTGTGATCTCGTCTGAAAGTTAGACAGATCCTAAAGTGTTGAAGTACGTCCACTAGCGACACTTACACTTTGAAGTCCCACACGCGGTGGTTGATAAAGTAAGGAACACCTTGTGTTCGACGAGATACCTGAATTGTAAACAAGCGTTTAGCAGAAGTATCTCAGGAATAAACGTCTTAGCAGAATTATCTCAAGAATCAGCGTCTATCAGAAGAATCGGAATGTATTCTATTGTGTTTTAATTTAAATTGTGTTTTTTAAATTAGTTTGAGTGTGAATATAGTTAGTGCAGACCCCTTTCACCATCTGCTACGGCAGGTCAGCCAGCTGGAGCTGCTACACATGTTAAAACCACTGTTAAGAAAGCAGCAACTGTAAATGTTCGGATGCAGACATCCTATCAAACGGACAGCTGTAATCTTGCCCCAATGCTTCATATGGAGTGAATCATCATATACATACATATATACTACATTTAGACATAAATACATACATACATGCACGCATGCAGGCAGACAGACAGATATTAACACACAAACAAACACACATACAAACACGTACACACATACATACATACACACACACACACGAACGCACGCACGCAACCAAACAAACCCACCCAAGACTCACCATCCCACGCACGCACGCAGTTTCCCCACCCAGATCCCACACATACATACATACATACATACATCGCATGGCATGGCATGGCATGACATCCCATCACATCACATCACATCACATCAAATCCCATCACATCACATCACATCACATCACATACATACATACATACATACATACATACATATATACAAACATACATACATACATACACACATACATACATACATACATACATACATACATACATACATACATACATACATACATACATACATACATACATACATACATACATACATACATACATACATACATACATACATACATACATACATACATACATACATACATACATACATACATACATACATACATACATACATACATACATACATACATACATACATACATACATACATACATACATACATACATACATACATACATACATACATACATACATACATACATACATACATACATACATACATACATACATACATACATACATACATACATACATACATACATACATACATACATACATACATACATACATACATACATACATACATACATACATACATACATACATACATACATACATACATACATACATACATACATACATACATACATACATACATACATACATACATACATACATACATACATACATACATACATACATACATACATACATACATACATACATACATACATACATACATACATACATACATACATACATACATACACACACACACACACACACACATACATACCTACCTACATACATACATACATACATACATACATACATACATACATACATACATACATACATACATACATACATACATACATACATACATACATACATACATACATACATACATACATACATACATACATACATACATACATACATACATACATACATACATACATACATACATACATACATACATACATACATACATACATACATACATACATACATACATACATACATACATACATACATACATACATACATACATACATACATACATACATACATACATACATACATACATACATACATACATACATACATACATACATACATACATACATACATACATACATACATACATACATACATACATACATACATACATACATACATACATACATACATACATACATACATACATACATACATACATACATACATACATACATACATACATACATACATACATACATACATACATACATACATACATACATACATACATACATACATACATACATACATACATACATACATACATACATACATACATACATACATACATACATACATACATACATACATACATACATACATACATACATACATACATACATACATACATACATACATACATACATACATACATACATACATACATACATACATACATACATACATACATACATACATACATACATACATACATACATACATACATACATACATACATACATACATACATACATACATACATACATACATACATACATACATACATACATACATACATACATACATACATACATACATACATACATACATACATACATACATACATACATACATACATACATACATACATACATACATACATACATACATACATACATACATACATACATACATACATACATACATACATACATACATACATACATACATACATACATACATACATACATACATACATACATACATACATACATACATACATACATACATACATACATACACACTCATTAGCTGCTGACAAGGTGGTTAGTGGATCGACTTATTTTTTTAAATTTCTGAAACGATCATTTGAATTTGCTACCGAACACGATGATGATGGTGATGATGGTAATGATGAGATGGACAGATGAAAGGGAGGAATATATTTGTCTAATTGAGGCGACACGTGCAAACGCACACTTTCTCTATAGAACACACACGCAACGACGTTCACATACACACTAAAACACACATATATTAGACGTTTACATACACACTAAACACACATACATTAGACGTTCACATACACACTAAACACACATACATTAGACGTTCACATACACACTAAAACACACATACATAGACGTTTACATACACACTAAAACACACATACATTAGACGTTCACATACACACTAAAACACACATACATAGACGTTTACATACACCCTAAAAACACATACATTAGACGTTCACATACACACTAAAACACACATACATAGACGTTCACATACACAATAGAACACACATCAAACACGCACTGACTATATATAACACACATGCAAAGACGTTTACATAGAAACAAAACACACATGCAAAGACGTTCACTTACACACTGACTATATAGAGCACACATGTACACACGTTCATATACAGTGTCAAAATAAATGCACATTGAAATAGAAAAGAGCCCTTCGTAATCGTCTAGACATGTACTCTCTCTCGTGACCTGATTGTTCCCTCTCCTTTACTCTCCTCGACCCACGAGCCTGGGTCAGGAAGGCGAGACGTCGAGACTTAAACCATCTCGCATCTGTAGAAATTCTCAACCAGAAGGGCAAGGATGTCTGAGGCCAGTTCAGGTGAGTATCTCTTTAAGTATTACTGTCCATTCCCATCTGTAGATGCCCGGGTCACTTAATGAAGAACAAAGAATAGGACTAGTGGAGTGCACCAATATGATCAATATGAGCACAACAAAGGACACGAGTATAAATAAGACACCACTTAGAGATTGACAGGCAGGTAATTGAAGAAATGCAGTTTTACCTGTAGGGAAGTAGCATTTACAAAGATGAAGGAACAACCCGAGATAAAGAATGAAAACTGCCAGATTTACTTTCAGCTGTCTTCGGCCAATATGGAATTCGGCAACATTATGCATGGAAATTAAGATTAGGCGTTCAATAATAATATAGTGTGGATCTTCATGTAAGACTCTGAAATGAGACATGCAAAAAGTATCATATTTAGACTACAGATCTTCACCAACAGATGTCCTTGTCACAAACGTCGAATCAGAGGACTAGAAGAAATAGCAAACATAGTTATGTGCTGTTGGTCCGACAATAACAAATACAGCTAGAGGGGAGAAGGCAACAAAACTTGAGAAGAATGTAGCACACTCTTAGAAATAGGTCCGGAAATGTAACCAAAACATATCTGTATTTGGGTGAGCAGAGAACACTCGGAGAATAACGGTGGAAGAAGAGTTCAAGGCAGTTCAAGTTTTGATAGCAGAATTCAAGAAGACGGCACAGAATACGAAGATATGTAGTAAGGGGTGGGGGGGTAGATCTCGGGAAGATGGCTTAAAGTACGATCAGAATGAATGAGGGAGGGGGCGGTGGTAGAACTCAAGAAGAAAGCAAAGGATACGAATAGATAGAGTCTAATATACGGATGTGACTGTGGGAGGGGACGAGAGGAGGACGAATGCAGATGGATGAGAAACGTAACAATTTCTCCTTGAGGGAACTCAAGAAACTGGCTCAGAAAGAAATGTAATAAATAGAATCTTTTTGGTGGAACACAAGAAGACGGCTCAGAAACGTCACAAACAGAATCTTCTCTTGGGGGAACTCAAGAAGACGGCTCAGAAACGTCATAAATAGAATCTTCTCTTGGGGGGAACTCAAGAAGACGGCTTAGAAATGTAATAAATAGAATCTTCTTGGAGGAACTCAAGAAGACGGCTCAGAAACGCAACAAATATAATCTCCTTGAAAAAACTCATGAAGCTGGCTTAGAAACTTGCAATAACTTTTCCTTTGGTGAACTCGTGAAGACGGCTTAGAAATGTAAAAAATAGAATCTCTTTGGGAGAACTCAAGAAGACGGCTTAGAAATGTAACAAATAGAATCTCTTTGGGAGAACTCAAGAAGACGGCTTAGAAATGTAACAAATAGAATCTCTTTGGGAGAACTCAAGAAGATGGTTCAGAAACGTTTTAAATAAAATCTTCTTGAAGGAGAAATTATCATATTTCCTTTTCCAGCATTGCTTGATATGAGTGCACTGAGTCATGTCTAATCCAACGGTAAAAGGATCATCTTTCAAGTCCAAGTGCCAATTGCGTTCGTTTCTCTGCGTCATGGACAACACACTATGAAAGACACATCTTAGATTTCCTTCGCAAAAACTGGTATAGTAAAACGGTGATCTTATGCAATGTGATATATGTACACTTCAAACTCATTTTGAAATTGATATCAACGAAACTTTTGATAAAGCAAACATTTGTCACAATAACAACACCACAGACCATAATATCGGGAAAAGACTATGATGAACGACTGTTTCACATGTATAGCCTTTGTGGTTTTCCGAACTCTACAAAGTGTCTAATTTGTGCTCCTAAAAAAATCAGGAATGTGTTTTTACTCAGCCTATTTGAATGTCAAAACAACTATTTTTAAAACGGCACGACTGTGTACAGTATACATGTTAAAATTATGTCCAATTCCGTGAGGTTGTTTTTATTAAAGCATAATGAATACATTTGTCAAAATACATAAAATATCTTAAATAAAAAATATTTACTATACGTCATGGATATTCGAAGGCTGCATGCAAAAAAGCATTTGCATCTAAGATGCAGTTTAGTAGAAAATTGCTTCAGACCGTGTTTATGAATTAAAAGACGGACTATTGAAGGCTGGCTTTACATTACATCTCGGTAGACTGTAGGCTTCTGTCTTAAGATAACGGATATAGTCTAGTGGGGCGGCTGTACATTAAAGCTCGGCAGATTGAAGGATCTTGTGATAAGCACTTATGGTACCCAGCTATAAAAATGCAGTGAATATATGACCAAGAAACACGGAAGTGAAATAGCACACATATTTTGTAAAAGAAGGAGGAAAATAAACCTCATAAACGGGATCCTATACGAAAAGATAAATACATTTTTAGGTTAATGATTTCAGATAGCAATGTCGAATAGAACATATTGAGTTTCTTCTTCTTCTTCTCCGTACGCTGGTTACAGCGATATACGTTGCATTGTTATGTTAAGCCTGTGGCCCAGTGCACCCGATTTCAACAGGCGTTTCTGTAGGGATGCCCTCCTTAGCCTTTGGCTGTCCCCAGCCTATCTGCAAGGCAGCAGTTGTTTGTTGTCAGAGTTGTCTCTGTTAGGGATGTTGTCTTGCAGGACTATCGAGTTTTCCCCACTCGTGTCTATTGGGTGTGGTGATGATATGATATGATGTGATGGACTGAATGCACTAGTTTTTCAAGTATCGCGGAAGAGAGGCAGTCCAGTGTCTGTGTCCCAGGATCGTCACGTCCTGCCAGAAACGTAGCATATGCATGTGAGTGAGGTATCTCCTTGATCCCTTTATTTTTTCGGCTCCTCTGCAGTGATGGTACGCCTATCATTCCCCGCCACCTGGGATGTTGTCACCATAGGGCAGAGGTGCAATATCCGCTGGCGTGCATCTCTTCTGCGTCCATTGGGATGACTGATAGCAGACAGAGGTAAAGAACGAAGCAGGAGTGCATTTAACCAGGGGACAAGCCTGGTCATGGCACGGAGATGTTGTTCGCCTGCTGTGGGGACATATCTCATGATTAAGCGCTGAGTCTCAACAGTTCGTAGTGAGGTGGCTGCTCTACTGATTTCGACACCCTGACCGAGAACTAAGTCTTCTACTAGTGGTTTCACACCTTAACGCCGTATGGGGTGAATATCGAGCAGCTCCCCGCCCGCTTTGATCGGTGGGACGGCAGAGACCTCTTTCTGCGGCTCGACCGGGTCGGGCTGAGACGCGAGCCCCAGGTTCCAACCATATCGTTGCCTGCCGTCGCAGTGGTGCCGAGATTCAGGGCGGGATTCCGGCTTAGAGGCGTTCGGCCGTAATCCCTCAGATGGTAGCCTCGCACCATGGGTTTATCTCCCAAGCACGTGGACCAAGTATCTGAGGCCTGCGATTCCTCTCGGATTGAGCAGGATTACCGTAGCAACGCCCTGTCATTAGTAGAGTAAATCTGACCTGTCTTCCGAGGGTCTAATTCCAGCACACGTTCCCTATTAGACCCAACGAAAGTGCTCTCGGCCTGTCAATCATTTCATTGTGGGCGTGTTGAGTCAAATTAAGCCGCAGGCTCCACTCCTGGTGGTGCCCTTTCGTCAATTCCTTTAAATTTCAGCTTTGCAACCATACTTCCCCCGGAACCCAAACACTTTGGTTTCCCGGAAGCTGCCCGCAAAGTCATCGAAGCAACTCTTGCAGATCGCTAGTCGGCATCGTTTATGGTCAGAACTACGACGGTAATATTGAGTTTGATATGGTAGAAGCATGCAACTCCTAACAAAGAGTTCGCTGTGAATTTTAACGTCATGGCAAGGTGAAATACAGTGACCAAGACTCCATTTCTCATTCTCGCTTTGTGCATGAAAAACGATGTCTTACAGCAGCCTGGTTAATGCAGTGTGAGATTGACATAGTAATATCTGTATTAGTGAGCCTACGGAGAAGACCTGCATTGCATTACAGCGTATATTGTGTATCTCCATTCTCTTCAGTGCGTACAGGGATAAATGAAGAGCGGCCAGAACTTGTTACCCGAGAGTATTAATCAATAGTGAAGAACGCAGCTCGTGTATCTTCCACAACACAATATGGCGAGGTTGCTAGCCCAACGCATAACTCACTTTAGCTGTCCGTTACGGCAAGTTCGTCAGTTATTATTAGGATCAGTTATTATTATCAGTTATTATTATTAGTTATTATTAGTGGCAGACCTATTGCTATCCGCCCCGAGCACACACAACTCAAAGAAACTCTGCTAATGCCCACAGTTACGAAGAACGTCTAGTAGGCATTCGAATATTGTCAAGATAACCGGAAAACGAATTGTATTAAGTACAGTAACTATTGCAAAGTGAACTGCATTTGTCGGACACCTGGTGGTGGAATGAGCAAGTATATTCTGTGTTTTCCGTGATTTGTTTTTCAAATGGCATCGGACCTGTTGACTCCAGATTCGGAACAGCGAGCTGTGACGAAATTTCTGGTGAAAAGGGGTTCAAAACTCACTGAAATTCATCATCGTCTGGCAAATGTGTTTGAAGAACAGACTGTTGCACGTTCTTTAGTGTTTGAATGGTGTAAGCGTAAATCAATTGAGGATGAGCCCCCATGAAGGTAGTCAAAAGTGAAGATATACGCAGTGTCGGACAGGTTATTTTGAACGATCGGCGAGTTACAGTAAGATATGGTTAATGATATAAGCAAAAGATGTTAATATCATCAGGAAAGACCTCGATTTTTATAACTTTTCTTGTCGATGAGTGCCGAAACAACTAAATTTTGACCAAAAATGTGTCCTTCAACACGACAAAGCGAGATACCATGCGACCGCCAAAACTGGGGTAGTTATTGATTTAGCTCAGAGTTATTTTCACCTCTTTGACACTTTGAAAGAGCATCTCCGAAAACAAGAGTTTATTACGGGTGACGAAGTGCGTCAGGAATGACTTTAAGGACCAGCTAATAGAGTTCTACACCACCGGAATACTGGAGCTCGTAGTTAGATGGGACAAATACGCTGCAGTGGCAGGTGACTACGACGAAAAATAGTACAGGTAACTTAAAATCATCTTTCATTCCTGTCTAGAAATGACGTAATGCCTGATACTTGCTGGACGATCCTCGTATATATCAAATGTGGTCGAGAGGTAAGGCACTCGCCTCTCAAATCGATGAACGGAAACGACGTAGGTTCAAGCACCGCAGGTTTTAACCGACCCCTGGTCTCAAAGGAAGTGAGATCAGAGTGCCTGCTTCCTGAATTACCTCCAGTCGTATTGACTTAGTCTTGCCACTGATTCAAGGTAGTTTGGGACCAGACAGTGAGATTAATGACCAGAGCAGCTTCTTTCTCACTATAATCCAAATACAACGCAAGTTATATCATCCAGATAAATAATGTCTGAAAGTATCGCCACCATCCGTTTAAAGATATCAAGGTTTTCTAATCAAGTTGTTAATCGAGTTAGAACTTGTTTTGGATCCACCAGATAACACTTGAACCAGCGAGTTGACAAGACTGAAGTAACGTATGCAAAGATGCACATGCCAACCTCACTATTTAAGACCTCAGAAAGATAATTATGTATCATTCAAGACGTTCTTGTCACTCTATTAAGGGACTATCTTGAACTGAATAGCCTGATAAAAACGAAAGTAACGATCTAACGTCAGTATTTATCAAAATGAGAATAGAACGGTCGCTCAAGAAGTGGTTCAGATATTTTAACATCACCGATTTGACGCGATAAAAAGTAAATGGTTTTTAAAAATGTATTGAAGTCGCCATTGAAGGAGACATTCCACGGGTTCAGCAATGGCTATTGTAATCCTGTTTGTTATTATATGTAATTAATAAACTCAGTTCAGTTCAGTTGATCCCATAAACCCACCAGGTCGTTATGGCACACTTGAAGACACTCCCACAAAATCCCACGCCACCTCTCTCTGTCTGCTGCCGCCAGTCGGGCCTCACCGGGACGAAGGTTTAACCACTCAGTGATGTTGTCTGCTTATCTCTTCCTTGGACCCCCCCCGTCCTCTCTTTCCTGGTACGAAACCCTGCACTATCGAATTTGTAATTTTGCTGGACCTCATGATGTGCCCATACCATCCCATCTTTCGCTTTTTGATAACCGTGAAATGATCATCAAAAGGCCCAATTGCGTTTTCCACTCTTCCTTGTATTTCTACGTTCGTGACCCGATCCTGATATGTAACATTTAAGATTTAGAAACTAAGCAACACAAATTTAAAATGTAGACTTTTAAAAACAGTTAAATGCAGTTCTGAAAAGAATAAGAACGTCCCATGATTGTTAACATGCCTCATAGTGGTGATGAATGGACCCGTCCTGTAGCAACATGGTTGTTGGCATAGCTCCTAGAGGTGATGGCAGGAAGCGTCCTGTAGCAACATTGTTGTTGTCATAGCTCCTAGAGGTGATGGTAGCAAGCGTCCTTTAGCAACATTGTTGTTGGTATAGCTCTTAGAGGTGATGGCAGGAAGCGTCCTGTAGCAACATGGTTGTTGGCATAGCTCCTAGAGGTGATGGCAGGAAGCGTCCTGTAGCAACATGGTTGTTGGTATAGCTCCTAGAGGTTATGGCAGGAAGCAACAAAGTTGTCGACATACCCCGTAGAGGTGAGGGCAGGAAGCGTCCTGTAGCACGAGCTTACACAATGACAGCTTAACCGTTCCAAACACCTCATTAGGCTGAGTGTCGAACCTACACGACTGAGTATGCAAAATGGCGATATAGCTGGGAAGTCAAATTGCTTCTCGAGAAACGAAAGAGCGAAACGGTGGGTACTTTAAATCTCGTAAGTTTCAAGCGTACCCTTGTCTCACGAGAGTTGAGATCGACGCGTAGTCCTGTCGGACACAAACGATAAGCTCATAGGTCCAATGTACACACTCGATTACAAGTATATACAAGACCGGATCGCTATACCCCCAAGGATAGACGAGGAGCGGCTGCGAGAGTGATCCAAAGATCACAAAGAAAGCCTGGAAGCTGACAATCTCTTTCCCCCATCTTCCCCAGACCTAGTAAACTGCATGAAAGTTCCCACACACACACACTTACTACCAACAGTCAAATTAAAGTTTGAAAGGGAAATCAGGGAAGACTAGATGGAGTTGAAGAGGCAATGTACACCATTTGACTAGCTGGCACCGGCACACTCAATTACCTGTTATGAATATCTGAATTCCAGTTACAGTACCAGCATACAATGACATTAAAACACTCCATTTCAACCTTTTGAGTTTCTCAGTTACCACTAGTCTCCAGTTCTACTGCAATACTGTATTAAGATTAATAACAAGATTACAAGCACATCCAGCGGAGAGGAGACTAACGTCTGGTCAAGCATAACATACTGATCGCACAATCTTAATCAGCCGAAATATACTGACCAAGTCCGGCACCTCCCTTCCACGTAGGGGACGGCGTGAGCTAGTGGTTAAGTGGCACGGTTTACAACCCGAAGGTTCGATCCCCATCACAGCACCGGCCGTTACCCCGGGGAAGCAGACGCTTAGAAAATGCAGGAGGAAGCAGACCCTTACATAAAATGGATGCTGAAGTCGGATGCACTGAGCCAACAGGTGCAAAATAAAAACTACAGTGCAACGCATACTGCCTTGGAGAATAGAGAAATAAGGTGAAAGCATTAAAAAAACCACACACTTCCACGTAGTTATTCCTGGAAACAGGTTATTTCTTGGCAGTCTGGCATATCCAGTAGGGAGGTCGATGTGATCCCTTAAGTAATAAGCGACAAACATATGAAACCAAGCACATCACATCCGCCTGAAGGATCACGGTCCATCTTTTATCAGCACGTTCAGGATGTGAGGAAAGCTACAACTTGTTGAGGGCACACAAAAGAGTAAAGTTACCCATCGTGGACATTCAACCGCAACTTAAACACGTTCAAGATGGCCGTTTACGGTCAGAAAGAAATGGTCTTTTTACAAGTATCAACAGTCAAAACGGATGTCATACCAGGACGATGGATGTGTCCTGAAACATATACATGTAACTGCAACAGATGGGCCATGGGAAACACGGGAATGGAGGTCTAAAGACATATGGCAAGCCCCAGTCTAAATGACAGTGTAGATCAACTCACAAGGAAGGATCAGTGCACCATTTTCCGACTCAGAACCGAACACCATTCAACTAAACAAACACCTGAACAGAATCCAACACATCCCACTAAACAAATACCTGAACAGAATCCAACACGTCCCACTAAACAAATACCTGAACAGAATCCAACACATCCCACTAAACAAATACCTGAACAGAATCCAACACATCCCACTAAACAAACACCTGAACAGAACCCAACGCATCCCCCTAAACAAACACCTGAACAGAACCCAACGCATCCCCCTAAACAAACACCTGAACAGTACCCAACGCATCCCCCTAAACAAACACCTGAACAGAACCCAACGCATCCCCCTAAACAAACACCTGAACAGTACCCAACGCATCCCACTAAACAAACACCTGAACAGAACCCAACGCATCCCCCTAAACAAACACCTGAACAGTACCCAACGCATCCCACTAAACAAACACCTGAACAGAACCCAACGCATCCCCCTAAACAAACACCTGAACAGTACCCAACGCATCCCACTAAACAAACACCTGAACAGAACCCAATGCATCCCCCTAAACAAACACCTGAACAGAACCCAACGCATCCCCCTAAACAAACACCTGAACAGAATCCAACCACAACATACTCCTCAGTGCCAGCTGTGTACACACCCATTTGAACCCGTTGATCATCATCTGAGTGCTCAGGGCTCAATGATTTTAGGAAAATGCTTCTTCCTCCGGGATCAGACACACGGAACACTTAGTATGGCACTAGACAACAGCTGATAAACATGTGCAGATACCATCGCATGGCATTGGGCCGAAGGTCGAGAGCCCGGGTGCTGCTGGATCCATAACAACAACAACTGCAATCTATTATGTAATTATATTCTTACAACAGTATAGCTTTCATATCAACGTTATTCAGCAATTCACCGTGTGATCTAAAAAACCCTTGAAAAGTTGCTTCCCATGAAGATCGTGAAAAACCCAAGTATTTGATACGTGCAGACAATGTAGATATCGGAGGGTATGGTCCCTGGAAGGTGGGGCAGATGCAGACCGAGAAGCAGATGGACACAAGACATCCTGGAGGTCGCGAAGATGACAGCGACGGAGGCGGCCATTCTGGCCAGAGATCGAGAGTCTTACAGATCGGCTGTTGTGAGAGCGATGTTCTGCAAAGGATAAGCTACATGATGATGAGATAATGTAAAAACAAAGAAAACAAAAATCATAAATGTGTATGGTCAGATACTTCACCGAGACGAAAACAGGAGCGACACCTACAGTTACGTCTAATATGCCTTCATCAGGGACAATGAACAACAACAATAATTACCTAACGAATCAAAGAATTAGGGATCAATACATAAAAGGGGATGTCAATATGTATAAGTGAAAAAGGGGTACTTAACTAAGAAAAAGTACATCACTTCTGTGTTGACAGAGGCAGGAACCCAAATGACAGACAAAAGCGTGCTGAATTGACCAGGAGGGCGTAAGAACTGAGAAAAGACCGGATAAGCCAATAGCTGTCAGATACGGAAAGACCAAAGGTGATTGAAGTAGAGAGGACAGAGAAAAGGGATAGGCAGATAGATGAAGGCCGGTATTAGATAATAGCATTGTTGCATATATGTGTGTGCAATAATCAGCAGACGGAATTCATCACCTTCAGTCTATTATGTGTCAATTGTATAGGGGCACTAGCTCATAAGTTACATCCTGACATCAGTGTCATTTAGAAACATTTGGAGGTACCCCATTGGGGGTACCACATTGGTGGGTATCACATTGGTGAGCACCACATTGGGGGTACCACATTGGGGGGTGCGGCATTGGTTGGTACCACATTGCAAGTTACCACATTCGGGGGTTCCATATTGAAGATGTTAAAAACGTAAATTGTAATTGCACTACTACTGCATAGATAGTGGTAATGAAGAATGAAGCTGTTTACATTTTGAAGAACGCTGGCTCACTTTAAAGGTCAAATGGAATAAGCTGAACTGACTGCAATTGACCTGTCAAATGTTGTAAATGACTACGCGTTATTAAGTGACGTCAGTACCACGCAAAGTTCGCAATTCGTGACAGATTGTTGGGATAGTTGATAACATGTTTTACCCTGATCCTTCTCCAACGATCGTTTTGTGCCATGCCAATTTTTTCCTGCAAATGGCGTTGTAACAGTGTGTTACAGTTTACAGAGAGGTTGTAATATCTGCGCCTTTCGGCCTAGCACATCCGATTTCAGCACTTCATTTTGGAGACCAGGTATCTCTATTCACATAGACTATACCAGTGCAGCCTGTTACCAGAGGTACCGCTTCGATGTGGAATATGGTCTTTGTCAGCTGGGGTTTACTGGCTGCTGTCAGCTCATTCAATGTACTGTATCTTTGAGACCATGCCATATATATGATTGTTTCACGCTAACTGTTGGTGCATTTCTCTTGACATGGCTGTTTTTTTTTATTTGGTCATTGTATGAACCGCGTAGCCGTGGGAGCCGCGTACCGCAGTGGCTAGCGAGCTGGCTTCGCATCTGAGTGGTCCTGGGTTCATTCCAGTTGCGACGGAAAGGTTTTTTTCAGACTGCAACGGCACCCGAGTCGACCCAGTCTTAAATGGGTACCGGTTCAGTCCGGGAATTTTTGTTGTTTGCGTTCGCCTTATTTCTCTAATCCCCAAGGTGGTGTGCGTTGCACTGCGGTTTTTATTTTCGTCTGTCGGCCCAGTGCATCCGACTTCAGCATGCATTTTTATGTAAGGGTCTGCTTCCTCCTGCATTTTCTAAGGGTTCGCTTCCCCGGGTAACGGCCGGTGCTGTGATGGGGATCGAACCAAGCACCTTCGGGTTGTGAGCCGTGCCACTTAACCACTAGGCCACGCCGTCCCCTACAGTCCAGGAAGTAAAAGCGGTGAGAGAGTCGATATGGCTTACGCGCCTCATATAGCAGAGCCTTTGAAATGTGAGATCGCTAACACCTCCCACACCTACATTAATGCTATGGGTCACTTTACACTTATTGAATGAACATGAAAAAGGCTTTCCTTTAGTTGTTTTTTTGTTGTTTTTTTTTGGCTCGTTTTGGGGCAATGTGGTTCATTTGAATCTGGGTCACTGAAGTGCTGTATATTTCGTGCATGCTGTTGTTTAAGTCTATAAATGCAAAACTAAATATTCCTTTTTTTTTTTTAAATATCTGGAACAATGTGCTATTCACTTATGTTTTTAATGTAGCGTACATTTTAGAGTTCTCTTTCAAACCCAATCAACATGCTTTGGGGGCTGTGGAGATAATTTGGATCAACTTTAAGGTCAATAAATCGGGTAAACTGCTTGCTGAAGGCTGTAACATAGTACCGCGATACATATGATTCATATATTTGTCTATGTTCTATACTGTTCTTTGCTCTTGAGAGTTGACTTTTGTTCATAAAAGTGTGTTCTGTTCTTGAACATATATATTATGTGCTAGGCTGTTCAGCTGCCTGATGTTCTAGGCCGTTCGGCTGTCTAATGTTCAAGACTTTTTAGTTGGTTTATGGTCAAAGCTGTTTAGTTGGATTATGTTCTAGGCTGTTTAGTTGCTTTATGTTCTAGGCTGTTTAGTTGGTTTATGTTTTAGGTTGTTTAGTTGGTTTATGTTTTAGGTTGTTTCATTACTTTATGTTCTAGGCTGTTTAGTTGCTTTGTGTACTAGGCTGTTTAGTTGGTTTATGTTTTAGGTTGTTTAATTGGTTTATGTTTTAGGTTGTTTCGTTACTTTATGTTCTAATCTGTTTAGTTCGTTTATGTTCAGGCCTGTTTAGTTGGTTTATGTTCTAGATTGTTCATATGTTTTATGATTTAGACTGTTTGACTGTCTAATGTTCTACGCTGTTCAGCTATGTAGCTGTCCTATGTTCTATTCTGTTTGGCTGTCTTATGTTCTAGGCTGTTTCGCTGTCTAATGTTCTAGGCTGTTCAGCTCTTTTATGTTCTAGGCTGTTCAGCTGTCTTATGTTCTAGGTTGTTTGGCTGTCTAATGTTCTAGGCTGTTTGGCGGTCTAATTTTCTAGGCTGTTCAGCTCTCTTATGTTCTAGGCTGTTCAGCTGTCAAATGGAAACTATTTTTTAAATGTTGAGCAAGATATCTAAATTCTAAGCTATTTTTGTTTTGTCTTTTAGCAGATAGTTGGCTTATGTTTACACACACAACACACAGACACGGACAGGCGTGCGATTCTTAGCGTCGCGATATGTTCTGTGAAATAGGTCGTTATGTGATTTGGACGTTTTGCTAACACCATATACTTAACAATGTTATAATGGATACTGTAGTGTACCTAAATTGCCGATTCGAAGCACACACTGCTGTACCCCAAAGCATTTATTTGTAAGTAGAAAAAAATCACATTTAATAACGGAAGCAAGTACAGTGATTATATACATAAACCAGTAACATAGACATTGATTCTGGCTATCTAGACACGCATAATGCAGTATAAATTGAATATGTGTTGTACCATTATACGTCTGACATCGCAATAATGTTGTATTGCATATCGGAAAGATGAGGAAAGCTATTGTTTAAGTCACCAACACTTACATCTGTCAGCGCAGTCCTGTTCTCTGATCGGGTTTTCTTAACTCTATCATAACTTTATGGGAAATACTGCCAAATATGCGGTCAGACAGTGCCTGGGTGTGTTTGCCTATACACGAGAGACGCTCGACAGGTTTTACACTACAGTATGAAGGAGCCAAGACACTTACCTGGAAATTAGTTTGAACTTTAGAACGTCTCTATATATTCACCCTGCAAGTCGAATCACTTATCCCATCTATTATCTACCTTGCTGGTGCCCTGATTTGTAGCTCCTCCATCGGGCCCAGAACCACGTCTCCAGCTCAGTAACTACGTCCTGTACGTCAGAAAAACGTCGACTTTCTTCTGCTTCTTCGTTTTGCCCCCCAAATTTCTACCGGGTTGTCGCCCAGTGTCGTCTCACTTTCTACCGGGTTGTCGCCCAGTGTCGTCTCATTTTCTACCGGGTTGTAGCCCAGTGTCGTGGTTGGTATTTGTCTTTCGCTTCTCTTGTGGCCCGAATAATATTTTGTCACATTATACGGCAGGTCTCCTTGACGCTGTCTATCCACCTTGTTCTTGGTCTACCTCTTGCGCCTCTTCCTGATGGTCTTCTGTAGAAGGTTGCATCAACAATGTGGTCTCGTTGTATTCTCTCAATGTGGTCAAAACCAATTCATAATTTTGCTCGATGTACAGGGAATTGTTCCAAACTTCTCCCGAATACTCATATTTGTGATTCTGTCTCTTCTGGTGTTGTAAGTGACCTTCCGTATGCACCGCATTTCGCAGGTCATTAACTTTCGTTCCTGGACCTTATTCAAGGTCCATGTCTGGTACTGGTACCACAGGGTTGGGATGAAGAAACAATTTTTTGCTTGGAGGGAGATCGTGCGATATCTTAGTAGTGGAGAAAGCTGGTAGGTGGTTGCGTTTGGTCTCTGCAGTTCCGTCTCTATCTAAGATCCTCCACGTAGCAAATATTTCATGTTTGAGAACAGGAAGGAGAAATTAGTTGCCAAGTTCAGTGAGTGTTGCAGATTGGACACGATTTCATATCAGCACTTTTTATAACATCCAAGACTTGATTACTCAACTGGCGACATGATTGTGGGCCCAGACGGTGGAGATTGTGGGCCCAGACGGTGGAGTTCCGCAATCAGAGCATCGTGAAGGTCAAGAACAGATGAGAGGTGTATGGCCTTGCAGGGTGAATACACAGAGAAGGACTCAAACTCACACCAATTTCCTGGCAAGTGACTTGATGCCTTCGTGCTAAAGTGCAAAACTTGTCGACCATCCCTTGTGTGTGTGTGTGTATTTATATACGTACATACGTATGTGTGTGTGTGTGTGTGTATGTGTGTGTGTGTTTGTGTGTGTGTGTGTGTGCTGTCCCGTGTGCTCTATCTAAAGGCCGTGACACGACTTGGAAGCATCGATGATCACTGGAGCTCTGTTGGCGGGAGTATTATGCTCATAATAGGTTAGTTCAGGAAGAATAGATCTTCCAGAGAGACCAGACTACAAGCTAGAACCATCACCCAGGACGAATAGATCTTCTAGATAGACCAGACTACAAGCCAAAACCATCACCCAGGACGAATAGATCTCACAGAGAGACCAACTACAAGCCAAAACCATCACCCAGGACGAATAGATCTCCCAGAGAGACAAGACTACTAGCCAGAACCATCACCCAGGACTTCACGACTGTGGTAAACGGCGTGGCCTGATAAAAGCCATCCAATGGAATTCGTGACTTCTTCAAATCGTCTGACAATGAAGACCAAAACTAGGATACTGTCCCGGAACATGAGAATCCATCACGATACGAGGACGATAACCGAAGTTGCCAAGGATATGGAAAGTCACAAGTTAAGTATTATGGTTCTTGCAAAGCTATAATGGAAACACCACACTTAAGTATTATGGTTCTTGCAAAGGTATAATGGAAACACCACACTAAAGTATTATGGTTCTTGCAAAGGTATAATGGAAACACCACACTAAAGTATTATGGTTCTTGCAAAGGTATAATGGAAACACCACACTTAAGTATTATGGTTCTTGCAAAGGTATAATGGAAACACCACACTAAAGTATTATGGTTCTTGCAAAGGTATAATGGAAACACCACACTTAAGTATTATGGTTCTTGCAAAGGTATAATGGAAACACCACACTTAAGTATTATGGTTCTTGCAAAGGTATAATGGAAACACCACAATTAAGTACTATGGTTCTTGCACAGGTATAATGGAAACACCACACTAAAGTATTATGGTTCTTGCAAAGGTATAATGGAAACACCACACTTAAGTATTATGGTTCTTGCAAAGGTATAATAGAAACAACACACTTAAGTATTATGGTTCTTGCAAAGGTAAAATGGAAACACCACACTTAAGTATTATGGTTCTTGCAAAGGTATAATGGAAACACCACACTTAAGTATTATGGTTCTTGTAAAGGTGGAAACACAACACTAAACACTCGACAAACCATCATATATTCTGGACACGAAGGATAAGGCCTTGCTCGCACAGAGGGGTTGTATTTATGAGGTCAACAAAAGCAAAGAAGACACCTACAGAATGGGAGCCAATAACAACAATATTGCACTCAAAACGGAGAAAAGGTAATACCATATAATATTATGGGTCAACAGACAAAGCTGATGAAAATAGCAAACTATATCTATTTTTTTTTTAAATATGCTCCAATAAATATTGGGCAGAGACAGGATAGCATGATAACACCGTGAGATCTAAATGATAACATTGGAACATACAACAGCAATTACGAATTGATTTGGGTCAGACAATAACTGACAATGGGGAGAGCTTTGTTAATTTCAATGACCTATTAACTGGAGCCCCATCTTCCCACACAGAAGTGTACATAAGGGCACTTAGTGCTCACCAGATGGCGCCATTAAAAATCAAGTCAGCCATTTCATAATAGCTCGAAAACGGAGACGTTGTTTACCGGATGTGGGGACAAAAAGATGAGCAAACGAAGTGTCGGGCTACCACTTGATCGACTATGGCAATAAAGCAGGACTTTCCGAGACAGGGCAGTTAAAACTAGCCATAAATACAACATTCAAAACCTCCCAAATAAAGACATAAAAGCTCAATTCAGAATAAGTGTGAAGATGAGATGTCGACTATCAGATGGCCCGCATGTCCTGATATAACTTGCCTCGTCGAAAGATGGCTACATTCGCCATACAGATGGCTAGAGCTTTCAATAAGAACATTCACTCTGTCTATATATCCAAATATATGTACATATTTCCCGTCTATTTTGTTTGTCTGTGTGTCTATCTGATTGTCTGACGAACTGCCTCACAGAGTGACTGACCATCTTATTTTCTGTCTGTCCATCTATCTGTATTTCCATTTATCAGTTTGTCCAAGAACTTCCCTTGCATTTCTATGATTCATTTTCTCTCAAACTTACCAGTGGTCACACTCTGAGGGCCGCACACAGGCTCATTTCACAACCAAAGCCAGGGCATATGCAATGCATGTGACTCAGGTATCACATAATAGTGTTTAGTGAGTGAAATCTGGCCTTAAGGCCGCGTGCTTGACCGCGTGCTTGGCATCTCTTCCAGTCTAGAAATTTCGCCGTTTCGACTCCCATCCTTTCCGTCAACCATCCTCCTCTCTCCCTCTCTCCGTCGTTTTCTTTCTTCTTTCTTTCTTGTTTCTTATCTCTGTTTTGTTTCTTAATCTCTTCCTCTCTCCCTGTCTTTCTGACTTTCTCTCACTTCATGTCTCTCTTTTTCTTTCTATTTTTTGTATCTCTCATTCTTCCTTCCTTCCTTCCTTCCTTCCTTCCTTCCTTCCTTCCTTCCTTCCTTCCTTCCTTCCTTCCTTTCTTTCTTTCTTTCTTTCTTTCTTTCTCTGTCTGTGTCTCTCACTCTCATTTAGTTTTTCAAATGTATCGTTTTCTTTATTTCTTTTTTATCTCTCTCTCTTCCCTCTCTTTCTCTTCTCTCTCTCCGTCTCTCTCTTTTTCTCTTTCTCTCTCTCTCTCTCTCTCTCTCTTTTAATTCTATTCTCTCTTGAATTTTTCCTTAATGTTTTTTCTTTAAATTTCAGTCTCTCTCCACTCTTCTCTCTCCTCTCGCTCTCTCTCGCTCTCCCTCTCTCTCTATCTCTCTCTCTCTCTCTCTCTCTCTGTTATTATAAGAGATCACGTAAGCACATATTGTTTTTGGTCTTTGATCTCTTACCTGGCCGACCTAGCCTTGTTCTTGGTCATAAGAAATCGACTATACTGCATTCCTGGCATACCCATAGAAGATATACCTCAGCAAATAACGAAAGGTGTTCCAGTCCCTCGTTGGCTGCACATACTCCTGCTAAGATCTTTCATGCGCAAACAGCACTTGATCTTGGTTTCATTTTAAAGTTATGTGAATTACTGAATCATCCATTTCGGTTTCATCATTCAACAGACTGTCATTGACAGACTTCAATCATTCAACAGACTGTCATTGACAGACTTCAATCATTCAACAGACTGTCATTGACAGACTTCAATCATTCAACAGACTGTCATTGGCAGACTTCAATCATTCAACAGACTGTCATTGACAGACTTCAATCATTCAACAGAATGTCAATCACAGACTTCAATCATTCAACAGACTGTCATTGACAGACTTCAATCATTCAACAGACTGTCATTGACAGACTTCAAAATCTCAACCCTTTCCATATGCAATATGCCCATAATAAGTGATGTTGAAGCCAAGATGCCAGCTCTTTCGTTGCCCTGCACCCCAGCATGACCAGGACAGTCGACTCACACGAGCTCTGAAAGGTTGAGGCTATTCACTCAAACCTTAGTGAGTCTTTCTGCGTCTTCCGAAGTATAGTCTGGCTCTATGACTGATCCGAGATGTTCAGTTTCTGTCCCCACTGAGACCACATTTCTGCGTCTTCCGAAGTATAGTCTGGATCTATGACTGATTCAAGATGTTCAGTTTTTGTCCCCAACTGAAACCACATTTCTGCGTCTTCCGAAGTATAGTCTGGCTCTATGACTGATTCAAGATGTTCAGTTTTTGTCCCCAACTGAAACCACATTTCTGCGTCTTCCGAAGTATAGTCTGGCTCTATGACTGATTCAAGATGTTCAGTTTTTTGTCCCCAACTGAAACCACATTTCTGCGTCTTCCGAAGTTTAGTCTGGCTCTATGACTGATTCAAGATGTTCAGTTTCTGTCCCCACTGAGACCACATTTCTGCGTCTCCCGAAGTATAGTCTACCACTATGATTGATTCAAGCTGTTCAGTTTCCGTCCCCACTGAAACCACATTTCTGCGTCTTCCGAAGTTTAGTCTGGCACTATGACTGATTCAAGATGTTCAGTTTCCGTCCCCACTGAAACCACATTTCTGCGTCTTCCGAAGTATAGTCTGGCTCTATGACTGATTCAAGATGTTAAGTTTTTGTCCCCACTGAGACCACATTTCTGCGTCTATAACAGGAAATGTAAACAGTTCAAAGTTCGAATAAATCTAAATATTATCTGCTGGTGCTCTTCTTCTCCGTCTGCGTTCGGGCTTTTTGATCATGCTAGATGTGTAGTCTCGTCGCTAGGACAAAGTCCACAATCCTCTTCAGATCTGGGTGGCAGCGCCACAACTTATGCGTCACCTCCCTCTCTCCAGGTTTGGCATTGTAGGTCTCTGTATATTGAACAGTCCTGTAGGATATGTTCATGTGTCTGGACTTCGGCTCCACATGAGCAGTCGCGTGTGTTTGATATCTTGAGCTGATGTAGGTGACCCAATAGTCTGCAATGGCCTGTTCTCAGGTGAAGATGGTGGTTTGTTGGCGTTTGTGGAGCTGGTGGATTTTTGGTGTCTGTGGAGCTGGTGGATTGGGTCTGTGGAGCTGGTGGTTTGTTGGGGTCTGTGGAGCTGTTGGATTGTTGGTGTTTGTGGAGCTGGTGGATTGTTTGTGTCTGTGGAGCTGGTGGTTTGTTGGTGTCTGTGGAGCTGGGGGTTTGTTGGTGTCTGTGGGGCTGATGGTTTGTTGGTGTCTCTAGAGCTGGTGGTTTGTTGGTGTATGTGGGGCTGGTGGCTTGTTGGTGTCTGTGGAGCTAGTGGTTTGTTGGTCTCTGTGTGGCTATTGGTTTGTTGGTGTCTGTGGAGCTGGTGGTTTGTTGGTGTCTGTGGGGCTGGTGGTTTGTTGGTGTCTGTGGAGCTGGTGGTTTGTTGGTGTCTGTGGAGCTGGTGAATTGTTGGTGTCTGTGGAGCTGGTGGATTGTTGGTGTCTGTGGAGCTGGTGGATTGTTTGTGTCTGTGGAGCTGGTGGATTGTTGGTGTCTGTGGAGCTGGTGGATTGTTGGTGTCTGTAGAGCTGGTGGATTGTTGGTGTCTGTGGAGCTGGTGGCTTGTTGGTGTCTGTGGAGCTAGTGGTTTGTTGGTCTCTGTGTGGCTATTGGTTTGTTGGTGTCTGTGGAGCTGGTGAATTGTTGGTGTCTGTGGAGCTGGTGGATTGTTGGTGTCTGTGGAGCTGGTGGATTGTTTGTGGAGCTGGTGGATTGTTGGTGTCTGTGGAGCTGGTGGATTGTTGGTGTCTGTAGAGCTGGTGGATTGTTGGTGTCTGTGGAGCTGGTTGATTGTTGGTGTCTGTGGGGCTGGTGGTTTGTTGGTGTCTGTGGAGCTGGTGGTTTGTTGGTGTCTATGGAGCTGGTGGATTGTTTGTGTCTGTGGAGCTGGTGGATTGTTGGTGTCTGTTGAGCTGGTGGATTGTTGGTGTCTGTGGAGCTGGTGGATTGTTGGTGTTTGTGGAGCTGGTGGATTGTTGGTGTCTGTGGAGCTGGTGGATTGTTGGTGTCTGTGGAGTGGGTGGATTTTTTGTGTCTGTGGAGCTGGTGGATTGTTGGTGTCTGTGGAGCTGGGGTTTTTTTGGTGTCTGTGGAGCTGGTGGATTGGCTCAGGGCTGGCTATTGCTTAGGTCCATATCCTTCTTCCATTTTGAGTTGTACTGATTGTGGATGATAGTGGTTGCCTCTCGGTAAGACAATGTGTGAATAAGTTGCTTCATCTTACCACATGCTTTGGATAGGATACAGTGCTTTTATGAACAGTCATTCCACAATGGGAGGGTAGCCACCAAAGATCAACTGTTGAGGTTTTTTTGGACTTTGTTCATCTCTGATCTGATTACCCGCGACATTTCTTGCAGCTCTCATTGCCAATCTTCTTCATCTGTTCCCAGTGAAACATGGAAATCACTTTTTCATTGTTGTAACATGTAAGGGAAACAGCTTCACACGAAGTATAATGGAATCACAACAGCTGCTCCATGACATGAAGCCTGTGTCATAGAATGAACGTGAGTTCGAACGATGAGGATTTCTGTGAAAATGTGTTAAACCAGGCGAGGTTGTTAGCTCCCTGAGCGCCCATTTTTAATCGCTTCTGTACGACGGATTTGAAATTAAGATCATGTACCAGGGCTAGGTCACTGCTTTAAGCCTGTTCACGGACCACGGGAAGCGGAGAGGGGTGGGGTGAGGTGGGGTGGTTTTCTTGTTGCCCTTGAAAACGCCATCAGGCGCGATGATCACAGATAGCTTATCAGTCATTAACCAAAGATCTAAGAAGATGTCGACCTGTTTCACTGGATACAGTAGCCTAATTCTTTCTTCCCCAGGGTGTACCACTCAGGCGAGTAAAAAAATATGTGAATATTTAGTTAGACCTGAAAACAAAATTCACACGAGTTGTGTGTGAATTGCTAAGGCAGATACGGGCTGAACGCTAAGCCTAAGAGACACCGCTGGGTTTCTGTAGCAAGGGACGGTTAAGTGAAGGCAGGGTTGCCAGCTAATACACCCAAATGTCCCACAGAACTTCAGAGATGGGCTGAAAGTCTCTAGGGGTTCCGCGAGAGATGAAGATTGAATAAAAATTAAAGCAATTCTGAAAAAAGTCAAATTAGCTGGCAGTTGTGGCTAGAGACCTAACAAACAGGTATGGCTGCGCACAATTAATGAATAATTATTTCTGTTCAGTCTGCTTTGACTAATGATTTTTGTTAAAAAAGTAATGCAAGTTATCATAAAGTAGAGACAGCAATCATAAAGTAGAGACAGCAATCATAAAGTAGAGACAGCAATCATAAAGTAGAAACAGCAATCATAAAGTAGCGACAGCCATCATAAAGTAGAGACAGCAATCATAAAGTAGAGACAGCAATCATAAAGTAGAGATAGCAATCATAAAGTAGAGACAGCAATCATAAAGTAGCGACAGCAATGATAAAGTAGAGACAGTAATCTCAAAGTAGAGACAGTTATCTCGAAGTTGAGACAGTAATCTCAAAGTAGAGACAGTAATCCCAAAGTTGAGACAGTAATCCAAAAGTAGAGACAGTAATCCCAAAGTAGAGACAGTAATCCCAAAGTAGAGACAGTAATCCCAAAGTAGAGACTGTAATCCTAAAGTAGAGACAGTAATCCCAAAGTAGAGACAGTAATCCCAAAGTTGAGACAGCAATCCTAAAGTAGAGATAGCAATCCCAAAGTAGAAACAGTAATCCCAAAGTAGAGACAGTTATCTCGAAGTTGAGACAGTAATCTCAAAGTAGAGACAGTAATCCCAAAGTTGAGACAGTAATCCAAAAGTAGAGACAGTAATCCCAAAGTAGAGACAGTAATCCCAAAGTAGAGACTGTAATCCTAAAGTAGAGACAGTAATCCCAAAGTAGAGACAGTAATCCCAAAGTTGAGACAGCAATCCTAAAGTAGAGATAGCAATCCCAAAGTAGAGACAGTAATCCCAAAGTAGAGACAGTAATCCCAAAGTTGAGATAGCACGAGCGTAGTTCGCCCATCGAAATCGAAGAAGACCACTTTGTCAACATTCACTGTTCGTAGTAGTTCGAAGATGGCTAAAAAGTCCAATCGGTGTCCTGAACTGTCTGTTGCACTTAGTACATGGAAATACTTACCCCTGAGGTTGAGGAAGGGTTGATGTGACAAACTTGCGAAACGATCGTGTCTGTGTAACCTGAATTATTCTTGATGCCTCATGTCTCTCACCACCCTCAGCAGTAGCGCTACCCAAGTTGGATTTGTGGCGATTCTTTCCCAGTCATCATGGTTAATGCCGCACTGGATAAACCTGCCCTGTCCTGTCATACGACATTTTGCCCATTGCTGGGGTAGTAGAGGGGTTTTGAAAGTTGAGGACTACAGGCCGCTTCGCCACTGCTGTCACCATGTCGTGTGATAGCTATGCTTGTTTATTTCACACCCAACAGAAAACAGCATATGCCCTACTGGGGATTCGAACCGTTGCCCTCCTTATCGGCAGGCAGGACTCGAAACCATTTGGCCACGCGCTCCTCGGATAAGTGATCTCTTAAGTGTGTCGTGTACCTATTCCGCTGCCGACCGCTTGCTCTCTTGTCGTTTTACAGTCCACCATAAAGAAGCACTTTTGGTAGACGTTGATCCGACATGTGAACCACATAGCCAGGCCATCTCAGCTATGCGCACATATCATAGTGTGTATACGACATGTGTACCACATAGTCAGGCCATCTCAGCTGTGCTGCACATATTATAGTGTGTATACGACATGTGTACCACATAGTCAGGCCATCTCAGCTGTGCTGCACATATCATAGTGTGTATACGACATGTGTACCACATAGTCAGGCCATCTCAGCTGTGCTGCACATATCATAGTATGTATACGACATGTGTACCACATAGTCAGGCCATCTCAGCTGTGCTGCACATATCATAGTGTGTATACTTGTCATACCCGATCGTGCTAACACATCTGTATTTGGCACCGTGTCCTGCCACCTAATCATCAGTAGTTTCCGCAAAGAGTGCACGTAAAAGTGGTTTTCCTAACAGGACCACTGTAGACTGTCTAGGTCTCACGCGCATATAAAATGGTAGGCACAACAACTGCATCGTAGATCTTTATTTTAGTTTGAGCCTATTCCACACCTTAGTGGGAAGTCTACCAAATGACAGCAATCGTATCACAGTGTCGTCTTCGTATCTTAGCTCTGAGATCTTGTATCCGCCGATTGTTAAGAGAGCATAACTTTCGATATTCGCATCCACTCTAGCGTTTCTCATTATGCAACCTGCATAAATGTAAAAAAAAAAGGTATAGGGAGAGGAAACATCCCTGCCTTGCTTGCATGTGTGCTACGGACGACCCACTTATCAACCGTCGGTTTGAATGACAACATAAAACAGTCTCTGACTTTATTTCTATAGACAGTCTTTGATCTGGTTTCCATAGACTCTTATTTGGTTTCCATAGACAGTCTCTGATCTGGTTTCCATAGACAGTCTCTTACCTCTTTTCCATAGACAGTCTCTGGCCTGTTTTCCATATACAGTCTTTGACCTGTTTTCCGTAGAGAATCTCTGACCTAGTCTCCATGAAATCTCTGACCTGGTTTCCATAAGCAGTCTCTGATGTGGTTTCCATAGATAGTCTCTGATCTGGTTTCCATAGACAGTTTCAGACCTGGTTTCTATAGAGAGTCTCTGGCCTGGTTTCTATAGAGAGTCTCTGGCCTGGCTTCTATAGAGAGTCTCTGGCCTGGCTTCTATAGAGTGTCTCTGGCCTGGTTTCTGTAGACAGTCTCTGGCCTGGCTTCTATAGAGAGGCTCTGGCCTGGCTTCCATAGACATTCTCTGGCCTGGCTTCTATAGAGAGTCTCTGGCCTGGCTCCTATAGAGAGTCTCTGGCCTGGTTTCCATAGACAGTCTCTACATGGTTTCCAAAACACAGTCTCTGGCCTGGTTTCCAATGACAGTTTCAGACCTGGTTTCTATAGAGAGTCTCTGACCTGGTTTCCAAAGACAGTTTCTGACCTGGTTTCTTTAGAGAGTCTCTGGCCTGGTTTCCATCCGCTGGTCGTGATTTGGAGAATGAGCTGGCATCTATAATTAACTACTCACTGCACATCCACATAACCACTGGCATTTATAGGCTGTCTCCTTGCATTCTCATGCCGTGACTGTTCTGACAAACACAAAACGGGGTGTGGTGTAGACTTTAGTCACATGACTTGACCTGACTTCGTTCGTTCTCAATCTTTCGCTACCAAGTCCTGAACAGGGCTTATGTAGCAGAATGTAGTCTAGCGAATAGAAGGCGTTGTATCCTAGTTTAAAGATTGACTGCTATATTTACACGTTTCGGTCCGATATATCCGACTTCAGAATGCATTTTTTTAAGTACCGGGTTAGCCGTCCCTCTTCGATCCCTTCTCCTTAGCCAGTCTGCTCTGTTGCAGCATGTTACTCACGATAACCGTGCTGAAGTGTAGATAGAGCTGGTCCTGACGCTAGCATTCAGATATGGGTCGCTGACCCCTGCAGCTTTTGCGCTGCTCAGCTCCCTGATCCCTAGTCACATTAAATTATAATGTTCTTGGTAGATAGTCTGTAAGCCATATGTGGCAATTCATCTAGGGCAGTGCTCTAATCTTGGCGCTAGCACACACTAGTGGACGATTTCAGCTTTCATGTGGACGGTACCAAAATAATTACATGCTATATTAAAACCATGTTATTATTATGATGCAATACAGAGGCTACACAACCTGAGGAAACTATGGCAGAATATCAGCAAACAACATGGAAGTGAAAATGTTGAGAACATGTGTTTTTCTCATGGCAACATACGGCTAAGGAACATGGACAACCGAACCTCAAGAAAGAGAACTGAGTCCTTCGAGGCGAAATGTTTTTGAAAGGTTCTCAGAATACTTTGGACGGAAAAAAATAAGGAACAATGCAGACATTCGACAAGAGTTGGGCATAGAAGGAAATTGGTCCATAATTTCCAACATGAACAGAAAATTGAAATACTTTGGAAACATGAAAAGACGCAACGTTTTTTGAGAACGGTAATGGAAGTTCTGGTGCCAGGCAAGAAAGGCAGAGACAGAGACAGAGACAGAGACAGAGACAGAGACAGAGACAGCCCAAAGAGACGATGGCAACAAGATATCAAAGAGTGCTTGGACATGACTCTGGAGCAGGCTAGAGATTTGGCAAGAGATCGAGTTTCTTTCCGACGGGCTGTGATGGGGCAGACGTTCTGCAAAGAACATGCCGCATGATGATGAATATTTGTATTAAAAGCATAACAAATATGCAGGATTAATTGACAGTCATGATATTGTTTTTATTTTAATTTTTATTTTAGTGGAAGGTAAGCAGAATTTATCCTCACGCAAGATATCAAACCTGAGCCAGGTATAAAAATGTTGAAGAGACAAAATCTAGGATACAAAACTCGAATTTCGAACAACCTGCTGCCTGGTAGATAGTCAGTTATCAGGAAAAGGATAGGGAGAGTTCATTTTGATGAGAGGGGTTTGCCGGATGACATGACGAAAATAACGCACCGACTGCAAAATGTGGCGTTCTATATGCCAAAAATATCGTAGACCTACTGTTAAATGTCGCGTGCTAAATGCCGAAAATGTGATGCTTTGATAGTGCTTCTGTAGTGAAAGGATTGGTCAACTGAATTGTCGTTTCAGGGGACGCCCGATTGCTGCTTTAAATACAATTTACTTGGTGGCTCCTTTCGTGTCCCGAAAGGAATAAATAACGCAGAATATGATTGTAAACTTCCACATAATTTATCGTACTCTTTCAAATAGACAAATAAAAAGAAGAAAAACAAGAAGAAGACGACGACGAGAAAGAAGAAGAGGAAGAGGAAGAAGAAGAGGAAGAGGAATAAGAAGTAGAGGAAGAAAAAGATAACGAAGATGAAGAAGAAGAAGAAGAAGAAGAAGAAGATAACGAAGATGATGAAGAAGAAGAAGAAGAGGAAGAAGAAGAAGAAGAAGAAGAAGAAGAAGAAGAAGAAGCAAACTAAAAATAAAACAACATATATAATAGCCTGATCTTCTCCATGCCAACCAGAACAGCGCAGGGAAGATGGGAAACGACAAAGTAGGTTAGTAAGTTAGCTCCAACTAACCACACAATAAAACACAAGAATTTAATTCTAACCCCAAACTGGCACAGAGTTCAAGACGACCCGCACATTACGCAACTCTGACACATTTCTCGGTTCGTCTTTCTCCTTGCAACAAATGAGAATTCTAGACTGCGCCGCCTGGGTAGATTAGCCCTGATGTTGTAAGGGTGTCTACGTCATTCCTCGCGCTCCAGGATCAGCCACTGCCAGCCACGTCAATAAACATCTGATTCCAGCCAGTGCTCCTCTTGATGTTTAGACAAGCTAGTGAGTCGAATCTTTATGGAAACCGTTATCGATTGTGGCTGTTCTGGCCTGCTTGTGCGGGCGGGAGAAGGGGTTTGAGCTTCTACGTTAATAACTATTGCTGTTTTGACAAATCATTTGTTCAGTGTGACAAGAAGTTGTAAGTCATTCGTGACATTAGATTTGTTCAGTGTGTCAAATAGTTGTTATTTGTGACATCATATTTGTTCAGTGGGACAAACAGTTGTAGATCATTCGTGACATCCCGTTTGTTCATTAGGATAAACAGTTGTAGATCATTCGTTATATCGCATTTGTTCAGTTTGATAAACAGTTCAAAATCATTCGAACAGTTAACTTTTTCTAAATAAAGATGCGTTGCAGAATAATGCTTAGAAAGAAATCAAAACAAATGAAGCAGTCTTGTAGAAGTTGGAAGCAAAGGGAGAATTCATGAACAGAATAAGTCAGACAGTACAACACAGTACTGGCAGGAAATGACAATATGAACCCGCCAGAGGAAGTCAATGCTTACAGTGTCTGATGAGTCAGGGAAAGACAATATTATCATTTTATGCGGAGTGAGACGAAGTCACTACTTTCAGTGTCTGTTGAGTCAGAGAAAGTCAATACTATCAGTGTCTTTTGTGTCAGAGAAAGTCAATACTATCAGTGTCTTTTGTGTCAGAGAAAGTCAATACTATCAGTTAATGTGGAGTGAGAGGAAGTCACTACTTTCAGTGTCTTTTGTGTCAGAGAAAGTCAATACTATCAGTGTCTTTTGTGTCAGAGAAAGTCAATACTATCAGTTAATGTGGAGTGAGAGGAAGTCACTACTTTCAGTGTCTTTTGTGTCAGAGAAAGTCAATACTATCAGTGTTTGTTGTGTCAGAGAAAGTCAATACTATCAGTGTTTGTTGTGTCATAAGAAGTCAATACTTTCAATGTTTGTTGAGTCAGAGAAAGTCAATACTATCAGTGTCTGTTATGTCATAAAAAGTCAATACTTTCAGTGTTTGTTGTGTCAGAGAAAGTCAATACTATCAGTGTTTGTTGTGTCATAAAAAGTCAATACTTTCAATGCTTGTTGAGTCAGAGAAAGACAGTGCCTTTGCTGTATGTTGCTGTTGCCCAAGCAACTTGTATCCGAGTTCTCGGCTCTCGATGAATTGCCTGACACAGTAGGTTTTCGACGGCTCCGCTTCTGGTACTGAAGAAGATTAACTTGGATCGTCCTTGATGTACTGCAATTCAAAGCTTCTGCCCAGACTTACCTCTACGTCGATCTAATGATCTAAGTGACAGCATAGCACCAAGAGATGGACAGTATTCTGCCTGTTAGATTTAAACATCTCGGGATGAGACTGGGTGAACTTGGACAATACATTTCCGTTGACCTTCAATGTATTAATGTGAATTGATCTGATCTGATGAAATGGTCAATTTATCATCGCTTGATTTAGTCATTTGCCATTTACTGCAAGATATAGAGGACTTACTTTTTTGTTATCGGTCCTTATAGTATCTACAGAAGGGGACATCTGCCTCATTCACAGGCCCCAGCCTCTCAGTAGCTCCACCCCCGCAGCACGAGTAAGTATAGTGCAAGATCAAGTTCAGTACAGCATCAAGCTCAGAACAACATCGAGCTTAGTACAGCATCAAGCTCAGTACAGCATCAAGCTCAGTACAGCATCAAGCTCAGTACAGCATCAAGCTCAGTACAGCATCAAGCTCAGTACAGCATCAAGCTCAGTACAGCATCAAGCTCAGTACAGCCTGAAGCTCAGTACAGCATCACGTTCAGTACAGCATCCCGTTCAGTGCAACATCAAGCTCAGTACAGCATCAAAGTCATTGAGGTAACATTCAAACAAGCTCGTACGTTTCATTATTTAAGAGCTCAACAAAAGCACATGGAAATGGAATTTGGAAATAAAGAATATACAGTTCAAGCAAAACAGCTAGGAAAAAAAGGACATGTAACATACGTATGACTATGCGATCGTGAGTGTGTAGGTGTAACGTGGAACGAGTCTTGCCATATAGAAGTGTATCGTGGACAATCACCAAAACAAATGAAGATCACAGGAAACAACTCAGTTGTGGCTGGACAAAAGGATGAACGATTATTCATTGTGGTTGTTGTACTTGTTAACTACTAATGTTATTTGTGTTAGTGTATAGGTTAACTACTATTGTTATTGGTGTTAGTGTATAGGTTAACTACTATTGTTATTGGTGTTAGTGTATAGGTTAACTACTATTGTTATTGGTGTTAGTGTATAGGTTAACTACTATTGCTATTGGTGTTAGTGTATAGGTTAATTACTATTGTTATTGGTGTTAGTGTATAGGTTAACTACTATTGTTATTGGTTTTAGTGTATAGGTTAACTACTATTGTTATTGGTGTTAGTGTATAGGTTAACTACTATTGCTATTGGTGTTAGTGTATAGGTTAACTACTATTGCTATTGGTGTTAGTGTATAGGTTAACTACTATTGTTATTGGTGTTAGTGTATAGGTTAACTACTATTGCTATTGGTGTTAGTGTATAGGTTAATTACTATTGTTATTGGTGTTAGTGTATAGGTTAACTACTATTGTTATTGGTTTTAGTGTATAGGTTAACTACTATTGTTATTGGTGTTAGTGTATAGGTTAACTACTATTGTTATTGGTGTTAATGCACACGTTAACATCTATTGTTATTCTGACTTCAAATTTACTCTGTCACAGTTTTAAGTCGTTCTGATAACTTGCCCTCTTTTCAAATAGTCTGTCACGTCTAGACTGGGCGGCTCCCCCCTGTGATGCAGGTGTTCTGTTTCCTGGTGGCTGATAGTTTCTACAGACCGAGGTAGCTGTCTAATTCTCTTCGATTATCTTTCCAGCATTCCTATCAGATTAGTGTTAATATTAGATGTTCCTCGCTGGAACCCGGGTAACACACGACCACTCTGTTTATCGTGCGCCCGATAACTCGGTAAGCTTGCCAGCTAATAACTTTGTGGCTCCTTTCCTATCCTATGCATCACCAGCCCAAAATGTGGGCCGAAAGTAATAAACCGATTGGGCCTTAATATCCATATCGTAAATACCGATTCATTTTAATTCATTGGACACATACCTTCAAGAAATGACCTAGAAAAACTTGTGACAGCAAGAAAGATTAATGGCAAATGATGGCAAGGGAGAGAAGAAATCTGGGCTCAAATGAGAAGATGGTCGAAACAAATACGAGTATCAGAATTCATGAGATGCCCATAAGATATGGATGCGGGAGAAATTCATTATCACCGTCTCTAGGTCTGACACATGGGGATGATGATGATGTGACATGTACTGCAATTTTTCCCCTCATCCTAGTAGCTGCATCTTAAAAAGAATGTATTTCTGTATTAAAAGTTAATTTTGTGAATGTGAAAACGTTGGAACGCAAATATCATCATGTTCCTTGAAAATTAGATGAGGAGTTGTGAACCATGATGTGCCGCGAACCAGTTAAAATTCTGATATATAAGATATACTACAGTTAAGCTCGATCGTTTATACGTCCTGGGTCAATTTGAAAACGGTGGTACGCGTCGAGGGACATACACGTCTTATCTGCCTCGTTAGGATTATACTTCTGAAGCAACAACACGGAAAGGGACATTTGGGAGGGACATACACGTCTTATCTGTCTCGTTAGCATTATACTTCTGAAGCAACAACACGGAAAGGGACATTTGGGAGGGACATACACGTCTTATCTGTCTCGTTAGCATCATACTTCTGAAGCAACAACACGGAAAGGGACATTTGGGAGGGACATACACGTCTTATCTGTCTCGTTAGCATCATACTTCTGAAGCAACAACACGGAAAGGGACATTTGGGATGGACATACACGTCTTATCTGTCTCGTTAGCATCATACTTCTGAAGCAACAACACGGAAAGGGACATTTGGGAGGGACATACACGTCTTATCTGTCTCGTTAGCATCATACTTCTGAAGCAACAACACGGAAAGGGACATTTGGGAGGGACATACACGTCTTATCTGCCTCGTTAGCATCATACTTCTGAAGCAACAACACGGAAAGGGAGATTTGGGAGGGACATACATCACACAAGTCTTATCTACTTCTTTAGGCGCGGACTTCTGAAGCAACATCATGAACATGTGTTGGGTGAAAGCGCTTGAAAGTAGTTGGCATGCACTGTACTCTATTGTAACTTATATTTCTCTTGGAAGTTGTTTCTTATTTCGACAATACATTAGCAACATCGTCATCTATATAAATCTAAAAAAATGTGTCGATTATCCCTACATCTTGTTCGGTTACAATTCCGTATCAATGATGGAATGGTAGCTGATAAATCCACAAACATCTACTTCTTGTTATGTTTTGAAAATCCCGCTTTTGATTCCATTCGTCGTAAACCCTCCATCCGTCGTGTAACCTTCATCCGTCGTAAACCTTCCATCCGTCGTGTAACCTTCATCCGTCGTAAACCCTCCATCCGTCGTCTAACCTTCATCCGTCGTAAACCTCCATCCGTTGTAAACCCTCCATCCGTCGTAAACCCTCCATCCGTCATCTAACCCTACAGCCATCGTAAACCCTCCATCCGTTGTAAACCCTCCATCCGTCGTAAACCCTCCATCCGTCGTAAACCCTCCATCCGTCATCTAACCCTACAGCCATCGTAAACCCTCCATCCGTTTTAAACCCTCCATCCGTCGTCTAACCTTCATCCGTCGTAAACCTTCCATCCGTCGTAAACCCTCCATCCGTCGTAAACCCTCCATCCGTCGTAAACCCTCCATCCGTCATGTAACCATCCATCCGTCATCTAACCCTACATCCGTCGTAAACCCTCCATCCGTCGTAAACCTCCATCCGTCGTAAACCCTCCATCCGTCATCTAACCCTCCATCCGTCGTCTAACCTCCATCCGTCATAAACCCTCCATCCGTAGTAAACCCTCCATCCGTCATCTAACCCTCCATCCGTCATCTAAACCTCCGTCCGTCATCTAACCCTCCATCCGTCGTCTAACCCTCCATTCGTCGTCTAACCTTCATCCGTCGTAAACCCTCCATCCGTCGTCTAACCTTCATCCGTCGTAAACCTCCATCCGTCGTAAACCTTCCATCCGTCGTAAACCCTCCATCCGTCGTAAACCCTCCATCCGTCGTAAACCCTCCATCCGTCATGTAACCATCCATCCGTCATCTAACCCTACATCCGTCGTAAACCCTCCATCCGTCGTAAACCTCCATCCGTCGTAAACCCTCCATCCGTCATCTAACCCTCCATCCGTCGTCTAACCTCCGTCCGTCGTAAACCCTCCATCCGTCATCTAACCCTCCATCCGTCATCTAAACCTCCGTCCGTCATCTAACCCTCCATCCGTCGTCTAACCCTCCATTCGTCGTCTAACCTTCATCCGTCGTAAACCCTTCATCCGTCATCTAACCCTCCATCCGTCGTCTAACCTTCATCCGTCGTAAACCCTCCATCCGTCGTAAACCCTCCATCCGTCGTTTAACCTTCATCCGTCGTAAACCCTCCATCCGTCGTAAATCCTCCATCCGTCGTAAACCCTACATCCGTCATCTAACCCTACATCCGTCATCTAACCCTACATCCGTCGCTAATCCTCAATGTGTTTAAAACTATGTATTTCCTTGTTTTAAATATAATTTCTTTGATGGATTTGAATAGAAACGAGTAAATTATACGATAATTAAATAAAACGTAACAAATTCAAGAATGTATCTCACGAATGAGAAAAGGAAAAACCTGACATTTCAGTTGTATGGTCATGACAAAAATAATGTCCATTTTTTTCTCTAAGCCCAACTGATTGGCACCCAAGTTTAAACAATTAGCCCAACTGTGACCTTCTAATCATGTCTTTATAAGCGACTAAATAGGATTGTCAATACAGCTAGCAAACTCATCATGTAAAGCGAACTGTTACCAAAACCACCACTTGAAAAATATAGATTCTTGGATAAATACTTCAAGTAAGGCCGGAGTCATCAACCCACGACACTCTGAAAATATCCGACCGACAGTGTCAACACGAAACAGCATATCTATCAAGCCCGGGGTCGTTCACAAACATAATTCTTCTTCTTCTTCGTCTTCTTCTTTATCCTCTTCTGCGTTCGTCTTAAAAAGGACGTTGTTTTGCAGTTTACAGCGAGGCTGCAAAATCTGAGCCTTTCAGACCGACACATCCGGTTTTAGCTTGCTTGTTTTATTATCGCTTTTGTCTTCCCATTCTCTTAGACTACACTAATGCGGCCAGGCCGAGACAGAATAGAGTCTTGGTCAGCTATGGTTTTCTAGCCCTGATGCGAGCAGCCAGCCATGAGTCGCTGACCCTGATTCAAGCAGGCAGCTATGGGTCGCTGACCCTGATTCAAGCAGCCAGCTATGGGTCGCTGACCCTGATTCAAGCAGCCAGCTATGGGTCGCTGACCCTGATTCAAGCAGCCAGCTATGGGTCGCTGACCCTGATTCAAGCAGCAGGCTATGGGTCGCTGACCCTGATTCAAGCAGCCAGCTATGGGTCGCTGACCCCGATTCAATCAGCCATCTATGGGTCGCTGATCTTAATTCAATCAGCCAGCTATGGGTCGCTGACCCTGATTCAAGCAAGCAGCTATGGATCGCTGACCCTGATTCAAGCAGCCAACCTTTGGGTCGCTGACCCTGATTCAAGCAGCCAGCTATGGGTCGCTAACCCTGATCCAAGCAGGCAGCTATGGGTCGCTGGCTGCTGCATCATTCGGCCTCGAATGTAATTCAAAGCTGTATTTGACGTCTTATGAAGAATAGCAGAGTATTCAGAAGGTATACCGATTTTCCCGCCTGTAATTACACAGAGAGCATAGCAAAATACGGGGCACTTATGTTTCTATTATTAGAACCGTAAAATATTAGCCCTAAATGAATGTTGGCCGCCGATTACTCACTGGCAAGTACATTGGTACATGTACGGCAAAAGGTAGCCGTAACGTTCTTTTGGGGATCCAGATAAAGTTTTGGGGAGCTGAGGCAGAGGAATGGTTAGTGCGCTGGCTTTCAAGCCGACCTATCGAGGTTTGATCCTCAGTTGGCGCGGATGTTTTCCGATCGCAGAACCTGCCCTAGGGGTCCTGCCTCATCAGTGCGCCTCTGGATATAAGAAAAGACGGTGTAATCTACTTTCACGTGTGAATGCTGAGGCCCTTTACCGGGGAGCAGAGAATAGGTTCACTTTACTTTCGCGTGAGTGTGTGGGGAGGGGGCCGGGGGTTTGGGGGGGGGGGGGACAATTAAAGAGAATTGAGCATGGGATTAGCAACTTTATCATGTAAACAAAAAGGCTACAGAAACCACCAGTTCAAAAAGCACGGGAAAATACTTTGGTCACAGGCTTCCTGAACGAGGTCAACTGTAGGGGTGACATTATTCTCCGGCGGGAGTGAGAAAAGGACAAGAAGACAAAGAAGAATGTAATCCACTACCAAAGAAATTTGGTCAAGAGTGAAGAACCCACACCAGTATCTTCATACAACGACAACATTCACTAAATTGTAAACGATAATATTTGTAAACGATAATACTAAAATAATCAATAAGGAAATCCTCGCAAGGAAAACCTGTAGGAGCCTGTGCAATAATTGTAAGTGTACAAAACGATAATAGACAGACATCTGCGCTTGGGACACTATCGTAGTGTGCATACAAGTGCTTTCTTTACAGGCTTTCTGTTAAATGACCAGCTGTAAGGGAGCTGAAACGGAGCTGAGCCGACTTTACGAGACAATTTATGAGCTATCCCTGAATGACAAAATGGATGTACACACATTTTCTACACAACCAGCGTGCCGTGCGCATTGATTAAATGTGTACACGAATTATTTAATGTGTTCGACATCGGTGGTTGGTTGGGGTGGCGCAAGAGAAGGCTGCCAGCTGTTGTCATTATGTTGTTGTTTTTGTTCAAACCTTCTCGTGTGGGTTTCTCATTCTTTGCGACATTTTTTTGGCAGCTGGTTACAGTTGCCCTTCTTATATCTCAAGACGGTGGACCTGTTTTCCTGCCTGTAGTGCAATGCGCAATATATATATATATATATATATATATATATATATATATATATATATATTTATATATATATATAATGGCTGGCCTATACAAGGATAATAGTGTTAAACTCCAACTCATTAGTCAGATGTAACAGGGCCTGTTTCCATGACAATGACAAGGACGCGTGTTGAAGGACTCGGTGAGCATGTTCACCTGACCCTGACCTTCGCCTTGTCTCCCGATGTTGTCACTAAGAAGGATCTGTTTAGCTCTCTTCGCCTTTAAACTAACGATAATTACAATACATATACAGAAAGTCATTCTTTTGTACTTATGCAGCTTTGACTATCACCTACTTTCGTCGAACCCTCAGTTGATGTTTTTTAAATAAATACCAACCTTTGATATTTGTTAATAAATACAAATCTGCATACAAAGTCACTTACACACACACACACACACATACACACACACACAAACACACACACACACACACAGACATACACACATTTGTATCATTCACATATTATCATTCACAACAAGCTCACACTCATGCACACACACACACCCACACACAAACCGTGAACCCATGCACACGCCCACACACAAACCGTGAACCCATGCACACACCCACACACAAACCGTGAACCTATTCACACAAACACACACAAACTGTGAACCCATTCACACACCCACACACAAACCGTGAACCCATGGACACACCCACACACTTCCTCACACAAAAAGAGAACCCATGAACACGCCCACACACAAACCGTGAACCCATGGTCACGCCCACACACAAACCGTGAACCCATTCAAACAACCACACACAAACCGTGAACCCGTGGACACACCCACACACTTCCTCACACAAAAAAACGTGAACCAATGGACACGCTCACACACAAACAGTGAACCCACGGACACGCCCATACACAACACAAACCGTGAACCCATTCACACACTCACACACAAACCGTGAATCCATTCGCATACCCACACACAGACCGTGAACCCATGGACACGCCCACATACAAACCGTGAACCCATTCACACACATGTGTCTTTGTTCAAACTCGATTTATTATGCACACCTGTCAGAATGAGGTATCAGTTAATGTCAAGGACACCGTCTTATGTTTTCAACTTCTGAGTAATCCTCTCAACGCATTAGCCAGTTTATATATTTGGATATTTGTGTCACCACGGCAGGCTATTTACCAGTTAAGATTACACAGAATATGTTAAATTTTATCGGCTACTTTGCAACCACTCTTGTAATATTTCAACAGTTGTTGTTTGTTAAAAATTCCACTGTTTTGCCTTATTTTTGTTTTTTTGCAGAAAAATGTAAATGGAAGACATGGCAATGGAAGTAAAGTGCTGAATGGCGAGAATACTGACAGAAGGTACAGCATAATGACCAAGAGACCGCTTCACATCCATGTCCAGCACCTAGAGACAGGATGTGACTGAAGCGTTGCCAACGAGGTGGGAATGAACAATGTGACTGCCGTAGTAGTGAACCTGCTGAGAAGTCTTGCATCATAGCACAACCAGGAATAAACAGGACCACCTTCATCAGTAAGTCCTGAGCTGTAAGAAGATTAACCACACTTGCTAACTGAAAAAAAAATCGCATATAGAGTGAACAATTAAGTAATAGTCGCTTGGACAACAACTTGGGACTACAAAGAAGGTCAAACTCGTCCAACTGAATCCTTTCATTTTGGTTTGCCACAAGAGACAAACGTCCATACTACTTTGCTACTTAGACCCCATAGGACAACCTTTATCGTTGTCTTTTAAAAAAAAAAGAGATTTGTTGTTTTCCTTCCTTTGCTTTGGTGGAAGGGCCTGTTTTTTCGGCAATTATTTTTTGGCTTCCTGTGACAAATTTTAAGTCACGTTCCACAAGCGAGAAACAACACTCCTAGACAAACAAGCGAGCTGTCAAAACTAGAGACATCTCCAGGGCAACCTCAACAACTTCAGCGTGTCTGCTTCCGGTGAACGATTTACGAAAAGACGGACAAGATAAATAGTTCAGTATAAATAGAAAGATAGTCAAATTCATCTGACCTTCATTTTTTTTCTATTTCTACTTTTTTTTCATCAATATCCTACTAACTATTTCTGCCAATGAACAATAATAAAATGAATCAACAAAACAGTTCCCATGCTCTTTGAATATTATGTTCATATTTCGTCTCCTTAGAAAACTAGGTCTTTCATTTCACATTTCTAGATAATAATAATAATGTTCGCTTAGGCGTCGGAGGCCCGTTGGATGAACACTACCATGTCCAGTTGTAACTGCGTGCTGCCAGGCCTCCTCTAAAGCAGATGGGGAGGCTGCTACCTGTTAGAGCCACGTGTTTCGAGGACGACCTCTCCGGCGCTTCCAGCCAGCAGGGTGGAGGCCGTTTGCACTAGATACGACTTCACATTTTGTTTGTCTTTTAATGATTTGTCTTACCTACCGCAACTGCGTTGGCTGGAACGAAAAGAGGAACACACACTAAAACATTGTACCCTTGTTGGTATGTCGTAATAGTCGACTGGGTGAGTTGGAAGGGATGGGGGAAGGGGGTGTGGGGCATGAGACCTAAATCTGTAGAAACCATGAGTCATAGGATACAGATACCAAAACATACACAGACGTGAACCTGCCATGGTAAAAGAGGAACACCGAACTTATTATGTCTAATGTTCCAGAGACGGGACGCTATCTTTATGTCTGTTTCAGGTACGGGATCTTGTCTCTATGTCTTGTTTTCAGGTACGAGATACTGTCTCTATGTCTTGCTTTCAGGTACGGGATACTGTCTCTATGTCTTATTTTCAGGTGCTGGAGACTGTTCTCTCTCTGCCTGTATAGTTTTCTTTAAACTAAATATGGTTACTGCAGGGTTTTTTTGTTTTTGTTTACCTCATTTGTCGCCCTTGTGTTATCGGGTCTCGAGCTTGGAGCACAGAACAGGGACACTGTAACTGCCATTTATTTTGCAAGTTGTCATAAAGAAAGAATGGGCATTGGATCGGCTACCTCATCCTGCATATACTTTAAGCCTCAACAACTTCAACAAATATGGGCTAGTCAGTTAAAAGGAATATAACAACCATTCTTCTTCGTTCGTTCTCAATCTCCCACGACCAAACCCTGAAAGGGCTTAAGTATCAGAATGAAGTCCAGAGAACGGAATGCGTCGTGTCGTAGTTTACAGCTTGGCTGCGATATTTGCACCTTTCGGTCCAACACACCCGACTTCAGCAAGCATTTTTTGAGTACCAGGTTAGCATTCCCTCTTCGATCCCTTCTCCTTAGCCAGTCTGCCCTGCTGCAGCCTGTTATCCAGGATCACCACGTAGAGGTGTAGAAGGGTCTTGGCAGCTATGGTTCGCTGGCCCTGACGCTAGCAGTCAGCTATGGGTCGCTGACCACTGCAGCTCATTTGCTGCTCAGCATCTTGATCCCAGAACATCCATTCCCGACAGAAGGTCCTCTGCCAAGAAAGCCAACCTCGCGAATCTGCGTGGCCGATTATCTTGTCTTCTCCAAGAGCTCGAGACAAACGTAAAAACAATTGTGAAAACACGGCGAGGTCGGGAATAAATTATTCTGGATAGGAGAACGGCGCAATGGTGCTGATGACGTGTGCTTCATTGGGAGGTCACTGGTTTTTGTTGAAATATGTTATGTCATAAGTAGGTCCTAGTTAACAATCTCTTGCAAAATGGATTGTTCCAGTGAATTGGAAAGATGCAGGAGTGATCCCCTTATTCCAAAAGGGCAAAAAATCAGATCCAGCGAATTATAGACCGGTGAGTTTAACGAGCATAGTCTGTAAATTGATGGAATCAATAATCAAAGAAAACATTGTTATGCATTTAGACAAGTTTAATCTAATCAGAAATATGAAGCATGGGTTTACTAGAGGGAGATCGTGCTTAACAAATATACTATAATTCATGGAGGAGGTTACTAAAATGATAGATGGAGGAAGTCAGTAGATGTTATTTATCTAGATTTTGCAAAGGCCTTTGATAGAGTACCTCATCAATGATTATTTCGAAAGTTAAAATCACATGGAATAGGTGGGAAAGTTGCCAAATGGATTGAAAATTGGTTAACGGGAAGACGACAGAGAGTGGGCATAAATAAGGACTACTCTGAATGGTGTGAAGTAAAAAGTTGAGGGCTACGGGGCTCGGTTTTGGGACACATTTTATTCTTGATATATAAATGATTTGGGCATTGGTATGGGATACATGATTGAACAATTCGCGGATGAAACTAAACTATGCAGTAGTGTCTCATCTATAGCAGAATTGGATATATTGAGATCGGATTTAGATAACATTCTAGAATGGTCTGTGAAATTGCAAATGGAGTTTAATGTAGATAAATGTACAGTTATACACATGGGTAGATCCAATATGGAAAACAATTAAAAAATGAGCGAGAACAATATTGGAACGATAGAAAAGGAAAGGGGCCTAAGGTTATAATAGATCATACAAGAAAGGTGAGTGAGCAAGTCCAGGTAGCAGTGAAAGGCAAATGCTATGTTCGTCATCATCATGTAGCATGTCCTTTGTAGAACGTCGCTCTCATCACAGTCTGTCTGAAAGAAACTCGTTCCCTTACCAAAACACCAACCTCCGCCACAGTCATACTCAAGCATTCCTGGATATCTTGGTGCCATCGTCTTCTTGGTGTACCCCTTCCTCTTTTGCCTGGCACCATACCTTCCATCACTGTTCTCTCGAGACCGTTGCGTCTCTTGATGTGAACAAAGTATTTGCATTTTCTAGCCAAAATGGAATTGATAAACCAGTTCTCCTCTATGCTCAACTCTTGCCGAATGTCTGCATTTTTTTTTCCCTCTGTCCATGGTATTCTGAGGATCTTTCTGTAACATTTTGACTCGAAGGATTCGATTCTTTATCTAGAAGTTTTGGTAATCGTCCATGATTCACAGCCATAAGCTGCCACAGGAAAAACACAGGCCTTCAAGACTTTTACTTTTATCATTTTGTTGGTGCCCTACCATAATTTCTTCAGGCTGTTCAGTCTCTACATTGCCATAGCTAGTCTTCTTCTGATTTCTTTCGACTAGTCACCATTTTTGTCAATTCTGGAGCCCAGATATTCAAATGTGTGACCTGATCTATTTCCTCACCACCCACTGTAAATTTATGTTGACATTGTGTTTTGTCGGTGGTCATTATCTTTGTTTTATTTATGTTTATGAACAGGTTTTGATCTTTATTATGCCCATTAACGGCTGAAAGTAGCTGCTCTAGCCCTTCTGCACTTCTTAATAGTATCACTGTGTCATCTGCATATCGTAACTCTGGAATCTCGTACCCCCCAATCGTAAATGGGTCGAAACTTTCAATGTTCACATCTTCTCGATGTGCAATATTAGGTATACTAATAAGAAATATTAAACATAGGAGCAAGGAAGTGATAGTCAAACTGTATAAACCATTAGTTAGACCTAGATTGGAGTACTGTATACAGGTGTAGAGTCTTATCGTAGATGGGATTATAAACATGCTGGAAAGAATACAAGGCAGAGCGACTAAATTGATAGTGCGATTCCAGAATTACAACTATGATGCTGTAAGCTGCGAAATCCGCGCCTTTCCGTCCGAAACATCTGATTTCAGCTCGCTTTTTTTTAGTAAAGTGTTTGCCTTCCAAGTGAGATCCCTATCCCTTGGCCAGACTACAACTAACTTAACTTGACGTCTTGTATCCTGGATTTGAAGACTCTACAGAGTATGTATACAACCAGTTTCTTGGAGGGTGGTTTAAGCGATGTGCGAGTTCCTCTTAATAGACTCAAATACTAGAGCTAAGTAGACCCGCAGCCAGTTAGGCGCCATCTATAGCTGTTCTTAACAAATCACCTGGGAATTAGAGACTAGAGTAGCCTGTTTCCAGGGCCGTCTCGGTAAGGCGGAATAGCGTCTTGGTCAACTACGATCGCTAATCCTGATGCAAGCAGCCAGCTATGGGTCGTTGGATGATGTCAGTTCATTCGCTGCTGTAGCCTTGATCATTGAGAACCTGTTGGTTATATTTGTGCGTGACTGTATTTTATTGTTGGGACCAAACTCCGTTATATGTTTGGGTGTCCTGAAAGTCTCACTGGTTTTAATATTGTCTTTGCCCTTGTGTTATCCATGAAAAGAACTATTTATAGTGGTAAGGCCTGTCTGTGTTCCCCATATGTGGAACTTTACCTTGGGATAGAACACGCAAATGCACCTGCACGCTATGTTTATATTTGGTGGGCGGGGGGGGGGGGAGAGACAGAGAAAGGATAGAGATAGGTAGAGAGAGACTGAGAGAGAGAGAGAGGGAGCGATTAAGAAATCACTTGTAGTTCTTAGTTCTTAGTCAACCTGTACTTCTACAGGTGCAGATGCAGATGTGCAGGTCCCTGCTCTTGTATGAGCTAAATATTTCCTTGTTAGTGGGCTAGGCTCGAGCAGCTTTATACTCCGCTGCGTTAGGACAATCGCTAACGTAGGGGGATTAACTGGTTAACTGATGTGCGAGATCGTCTAAATAGACTTAAACACTAGATCAAAGTGGACCCGCAGCCTGTTAGGATCCATCTATGTTGCTCTAAACAAACCACCTAATCAGGGCCGGTGTTATATCATGTCACACAGTTAGTCGCCTCTTACGACATGCTCTCTGTGAGGCAGTGGTTCTATTCTTTTCCTTGTCGTATACAAAGACCCAGGCTGACCACTCGTAGTGCTGGCCATTAAATACTACTTGCTTCAACTGATGTTCTTCTTCTTCTTCTTCTTCTTCTTCGTACGCAGTCAGACAGTAAACATTATTTGTTCGAAAAAAGCGGCGGTCATCCTGAGGCTGTCGACACTGCCATATAGCTTCTCTTGTGGTTCCACTGGTGATGGCCACATCTGCTCTCTCTGATCCTCGTATGTCGGGCAGTTCTGCAGCAGATGCTCAGTGGTCATTTTCTCGGTACCACACGGGCATTGGTCGGTACCACCTATCTTCAATTTGTTGAATAGGTGGTACCTCAGTCTATTGTGGCCAGTGCGAAGTCTGAAGACAACGACCTGCTCTCTTCTGTTCAACTGGTAATAGGCATCGTTTTTGGTGTAGCCGGTATGTTCAGTTTCCCATTTGGTCATGCATCTGATGTTCGCTTTTCTGTCATTTCAAACATGCAACAGCCCCAATGATTGGGTCGCTTAGTCTAGCCATTTATTTCCAAACTTAAAATGTTTGTGTGAGTTTTTTCTCAAACAGATCGCGTAGGCGTATGTTCAACACGGAACCGCCAACTCATTGTCCTATGCTGTTGTGTTCCAGTGCAGATCAAAACAATTTCCTTTTGGCAACATTAACTTCGACTCACTGACTTGAATTTGTACAGCTCATTTCCACACAGGCGGTACGTGGATATTTCAAACGTGAAAGGGGTGTCAGATGAGCGATTAGGAATCAAAATATGTTGTTTCCAAGTTTAATCTATTCCTACATCTCTTTGCCACGGTTTAAAGTACTGTTAGTTCTGTTCTATTCTCTTTAAGAATCTATTTCCCTGCACTCCGAGCATACCTATAGGTGGTCTATTTGGGCAACTTGTGGATACTGTGTGGATACAGATTGTTCATGTCGGTCGCTGGACCAGCCTCTCATATACCCCACTCCGTTTGAGCCTATTTACTTTCAAAGCTCCGGTATTTGCTATTTTGCGATTCATCAATATCTGGGTAGATCATGCGGTCATTGATAGATTTCAAAACGCCATATCTAGTGGTCAGAGAGCAGTTATGGAATATAAAGTCATGTAAAAGGGGCAGGTGTAGACCAAGAAGACGATGGCACCAAGATATCCAGGAATGCCTGGGTTGACTGGCGGATGTTGGATTTTTGCAAGGGAAAAAGTTTCTTTCAGGCAGATTGTGTTAGTAGCGACGTTCTTTAAAGGACATGCTACATGATGATGATGATATCTAGTGTAACCAATCTATGTGCTTGTGATGCCAGTGTGACAGGTATCTTGTTGTCTTGAATCCCAGCATATATTCACACAAACCCCCAGAGGTCCGATTCCTTCCCAACTGTCACCAACTCATGACTTAGCCAACCTTTCTTTACCTCCGACAAAAAAGAATTGTGAGTCTGACATGGCGGCTTTTCTTTTGCTGAAAAGCCATCTCAAAGCTGAGGTCACTACTTCCATCTTCATTATCGGACATTGCTTCCGTGACGTCATGTGAGTAGTCTAGCGGAGAAAGCCGAAGACAATTCGGGTAGAGGAGACTGGCTAGGGTAGCAGACGGTTCTTCTAGGAAAACAAGAACTCAAGTCCACAAACAACAAACACGAGTTATAAACGGAGCCATGGGGATTGTGCTCCGAGGTCGATGTCTCTAGTTGATGACATCAAGTAATATTGATGCAAAAAAAGTGAGGCAGGAGGACAAGAGGAGAGAGAGAGAGAGAGAGAGAGAGAGAGAGAGAGAGAGAGTATGTGTGAGAGAGTAGGGATTGGGTGAAAAAAGAAAGAGTGTATATTACTACGTTTATCTTCCCATCTGCCACGACCACTAGAAGTGAGTCAAGCACCTCCTCACTTTATGTCCAGGGCTGGCCGATCTGCCAGCTGCTCCCGCCACACCACACCATACGCAACACACTCAACAAATCACCACAACAATTGAGGAGAAATGTGCATTTGTCAAGGAGGCATTTGACGGCCAAGAGCATCATGTTTCTATCTCACCGACATCTTGATTCCAATATCCTGAAACAAAACTTAGCACGGACCATTTTCAGTAGATGAACACCGCTAAAGACAGTTCTCTTATTACTCCACTGGAAGAAGTATGGGACAGGCGGCTTAGCTACCGACTCACTGACCCAAATGGGTAAAAGCAGATCAAAACATAGACTGTACACTGTGCCAGGACAAGCAGCTTTTCTTTTTCATCCATGTAAGTCTTCAAGGTGGAGTCCAGCGACACGAACACATGTTCTGCTGATAGCTGATTTCTTTTACTGTGCCACAAGATGGCCACTTCAAACATGGCTCCTGCCTCAAGACACAATAACACTATGTAACTCCCTCATTGTATTATTTTAACATCCTCTCTCCCCTTCCCTCCATCAAAGACTCATCTGAACACCATCTCTCCCCTTCCCTCCATCCCATACTCATCTGAACACCCTCTCTTCCTTTTCCTCCATCCCAGACTCATCTGAACACACTCTCTTCCCTTCCCTCCATCCCAGACTCATCTGAACACCCTCTCTACCCTTCCCTCCATCCCAGACTCATCTAAACACCCTCTCTACCCTTCCCTCCGTCAGAGACTCATCTAAACACCCTCTCTCCCCTTCCCTCCATCAGAGATAAATTGCACCTCATTGCCCCCCTCCCCCCCCCCCCTCCCCATATCTCTGAGCTGAGCCAAGGCTTCGGTTTGTTTAGATCAGGTATCTCAAATATGAGGCCCGCAGGTTGCATGTGGGCCGCGTGGCCCTCATCTGCCACCCGCTGCCTAATCGATACGTTAGTACATGATAAGTCATAATAACGGTAAGGCAAGAATACCATTGACTACAAACGAGAAATTTTTTCAAACCAAGCATGACCTAGATAAAGACCCACAAAAACAGATGTTACTTGGTCATGCAGAGGTGATAATATTAGAGAATACCAGTTGTAGAAATTGGCGTACAATGGACAACGAAAATCTTGAAACAAGTTCGTGCAAGCAATTGAAAAAAAAAACCGTGTAAAACAAGTATCCGTCAACTACAGAGAGAGAAATAGAGAGAGAGAGAGAGAGAGAGAGAGAGAGTGAGAGAAGAGAGAGTGACTTCATATGTACACGCAATACGTCCTCCTACATGAGAAACCGGGTTACTTGATAATCACGAAGGATATGTTAAACTCAAATTTCCGTTTTTACAACTGATATTCTCGCCAGTAGGTTTCACACAAAAATGGTATCCAAATTCTCTCATCATTTGTCGAATGGTGAGATGTGTTGCCATGACAACCTCCTAGGTTACTGGGAAGAAGAAAAGCAGAATACGTGCTTTACTGTAGTGAGGCCGACTCTGTATTAAACAGGTCATTATGCAGGTTTAGGGGAGGTTGAGTTTGAGACGACTGTCTTAGTAATTTGTGTTTGCTAAATGAACGTATTAGATCGAATGTGGTAAGATGAACGTATGAGATGTAGTCTGGTAAGATGAACGTATTAGATCTAGTGTCGTAAGATGAACGTATTTAGGTCCAATGTGGTAAGATGAAAGTATGAGATCTAGTGTCGTAAGATGAACGTATTAGGTCCAATGTGGTAAGATGAACGTATTAGGTCCAATGTGGTAAGATGAACGTATTAGGTCCAATGTGGTAAGATGAACGTATTAGATCTAGTGTAGTTAGATGAACGTATTAGGTTAAATGTGGTAAGATGAACGTATTAGATCTAGTGTGGTAAGATGAACGTATGAGATCTAATGTGGTGAGATGAGCGTATGATCTTCAATGTGGTAAGATGAACGTATTAGGTTGAATGTAGTAAGACATGTATCATTTAGTCAATCTATCAAAATCTGCTCATTTTCTTCGACAAATGGAAGCCAATTCATCCAAATAGACCAATCCATGTTTGTCTAAGTTTTTAAGGTTTAACATTTCTAAAGAATTTAATAGCCAGTCTTGTTCGTTGCCCTCCTTAGTCACTTCTTACGACATGTATGACAGGTTACAGTGTTACAATTCTCTGCATCCATGTCCTGTTCCGGTAACACTCGGGCAAAGACCTCGCATACAATAAATACCATGACAACCAAATGAGAAACAACTATCACTGCTTTGATCTAGCCGAGCAAGTGAACCAGACATGAAAACAAGACAACAGATTGAATAGCCACTTACACAGACTATAATTAGCCCCATCACACATGTGTACGCACTGACCAGCAACACATATATCCCAAAATATCCTAGGAGACAGTTTTATGCTAGGCCAATTGTGTACTGAGCATTGCCAACGCACACGAATCTTCACACAAACTTGTTTTGGAAGGTTCACTAACTTTCCACCAAACAACCTTTGTCTCGAGATCGGGACTTCACGTGTTGGCATAATCAAAAACGTGGCGAACGAGAAGAAGAAATGAAAGAAGATTCAGAAATTTATTTTTTTTAATCTGAAGGTTTGCTACATACAAAATAAATGACCTAACGACTTATTCTGGAGTTTAAAAAAAAACAAAAAATTTTTGCACAATATTTTAAACGAAAAGTTAACAAAAGACCACAATAAAACCACCAGTGATGACCAAAGACCTCGACAAGGCAGGAACTTTATGATCCAGGATAAAAGCGGCAAGTGCCTTATTGAGGACAATCAAGTACAGGCACGATGGACAGAGTACTGTTCCGAGTTATACAACTATGAGGGACGGAACAAACCTGGGAAAACAATCCCTCCAACATCAACAACTATAGAGGATAACCAACTGATAACAAAGGAAGAGGTAGCTGCAGCGATAAAGACATTAAGAAGATGGAAGGCGGACGGAGTTGACAATGTACAGAGCTCTTACAGGCAGGTGGGGAGGTAATGGTGGAATGCCTGACACACATCTGCAACAAAATATGAGCAGCATGATACTAGCCGAACTTATGGACAAAACTAATGGTTATACTGTTACCTAAGTCTGAAAAGCTAAAGTTGTGCCAAAAATACAGAACAATAAACCTCATCAGCCACTCTAGCAATGACATGCTTAGATTAATCCTCGACCGATTGAAACCCCAAGCAGAGAACATCATTGCTGAGAAGCAAGCAGGGTTCAGACAGGGAAGAAGCACTACAGAACAGATATTTAATTTAAGATTGCTAAGCGAGAAATATCTAGAACAGCAGCAAAAACTGTATCATGTGTTTGTTGATTTTAAGAAGGCGTTTAATATGGTATGGCATAACGCGCTATGGACAACCATGAGGATGTATAAAATCAACGGAAGTATTATAAAGGTCCTTGTACACATGTATGACAAGACGTCCAGCGCAGTTCTTGTGAATGAGAGGCGAGGGAACTGGTTTCGCACATCAGCTGGTGTGAGACAGGGGTGTACACTCTTCCAAACATTTTTCAATATATTCCTTGAGGGAATTATGAGTGAGGCACTTGGAGGTCACGTTGGTACTGTCAAGATAGGGGCCGAACCTTCCCAACCTTCGTTTTGCAGATGACATCGACGGGTTGGCACAGAAGCAGAACTCCAGGAATGGGTTAGAAGGCTTGACAAAAGAGCTCTTGACTATGATTTGGAGATAAACGCTGGCAAGAAAAAAATAATGACCAACAACGCCGATGGCTTCAACGGTAGGATAAAAGCTAATGGTCAAGAACTCGAAGTGGTCGACCGTTTTAATGACCTGGGTTCGACTGTCCGTGATGAAGGATCAAATTGTGAGGTGTTGGTCAGAATAGCACAGACAATAGCGACGCTTGCACGGCTTAACAAAATCTGGCAAGATGAACGGTTAGCATTATGCACAAAAATCAGATATATGCGTGCATTAGTCCTGTCGATATTGCTCTATGCTTGTGAGACATGGACAATTACAAATGCAGCTAAGGATACAGGCCTTGGAGATGAGATGTTTCCAAAAACGTCTAAACGTCACGTACAAAGATCGAATTACAAATGAGGAAATACGAGAAAGAATTACAACAGCAATAGGGCCTTTTGAAGACCTCTTGGCAACTGTCAAAAGATGGAAACTCGCTTGGAACGGTCACATATCGAAATCAAAGGGTCTTGCAAATACAATCATCCATGGAAAAGTGCAAGGCAGACGACGAAGAGGCCGGCCCTAAAAGAATTCGGAGGACAACATACAAGAATGGACTAATTTCGGACCAGAAGAGGCACAGGGAGCGACCACTGACAGAGAAGGAAGACATGGAGTTTTGAGGATGTCTTCATGTGTGCCCCAAAGGCAAAGGCAGCCGCCCATCGTAGACGATGATGGCATAATTTATTTTGCTACCGATATTTTAGTAAGGATTAACTTCGCTACTTTTTATCCTCACTCTCTCGTCTCGTGCTGCCCGATTCCAGTGGCAAGCCAAGGGCAAGACGACTAGAGGGCGACTACGAGATGCAGGGGATTCCGCATCAAGCACCCGTGAAAAAGACGGCGGAGTCCGAAGTCGAACCCACACCACCTCATCACGAGGTCGACGGCTTAACCACTTCGCCACGGAATCCACAACGACCACACTGGGTAACATATGACCTGACCTGACCCTACCCACATGCTTCCCATCTGGAGAAAACAGCGCTTCCCATTCTTGGAATCGTTTTTAAAAAAGCAGCCAGACAGAAACAGAAAGAAAAGCAATGACAGCAAAATCCACAGAGAGGCACTACCCAAACAACAGCTGGACATGTATATACAGATGTACCAGCATCGTGCAACAGAGAACGGAGTTGGGGTGATCTTTCTATCTAAAAAAACAGTTCACAAAGACTGGCGACTGGTAACTTTTCAAATAAGTTCAAAGCAGAGACAGAGCCCTTGAAACTGCATCATAAATTATATTGAGAGATAAAAACCCAAGGTACTGATCAACGATGCGTTGTCATTGGTTGCGGCACATGGAACCAGACACGTACAGACCTAAAGAAACTAAGAGTTATACTCTATAACCAATATCACCGGTACAGAAGATGTGTGATACATTGGATTCCATCTCACTGTAATATTTTTGGCAATGAAGAGGCTGGCAGAATGTCAAGAGAAGGTAGAAAGCTATATCAGCCTGATATAGGTATAATTTATGAAGAAGTCAAGAGGTTTGGCAGGTGTAGATACAGGAACAGGTGAGAATAAGAGAACACAGGTCACCAGCCACATGACACATATTACCAGCCCAATGGAAGTAATAATCTTCATATCCCGCACAGACGACAAAGTTAAAGTTATTGTCCACAGCAAGCGATGATGACCACAACACCAGACGGTTTTGTCCTAATGTGATGTGAGCTGTATGAGGATTATAGTCTTCTGCGTTCGTTCTCAAACACTCGCTACAAAGCCCTGAACAAGGCTTCGCAAGTAGCAGGATTCAGTCCGGAGAACGATTTTGATTTTACTGAGGAAGAAGCTGCGCTGGTCATCAATCTCACTCTCTTTTCCTGAGTTACCTTGGATCAGTGGCAAGACTATTGGTCGAGACGACTGGAGGTATCTCAGGATGCAGGCACTCTGGTCTTACCTCCCGTGAGACCAGGAGTCGCTTGAAACTTGAGGGATTCGATCGCCCACCGTTTCCGTTCATCACTGTGAGAGGAGGCTGTCTTAACCTCGAGACCACAGCGACCCCCAGCACATACCACAACAGACTGAGACTCATCTATTCAGCAAACTGAGAATAGCACATACCACAACAGACTGAGACTCATCTATTCAGCAAACTGAGAATAGCACATACCACAACAGACTGAGACTCATCTATTCAGCAAACTGAGAATAGCACATACCACAACAGACTGAGACTCATCTATTCAGCAAACTGAGAATAGCACATACCACAACAGACTGAGACTCATCTATTCAGCAAACTGAGAATAGCACATACAGATGGATGGGTCTGCGGCACTGGCAAAATGACTGTTAAGTATCTGCTACAAAAGTGTACAACATGCTAGGAACAGAGAAATCCCGTGTGGTCACCGCCAACACCATTCCTAGACAAGCTCTATGGAGATACCAAGTCACCCCCAACACCATTCCTAGACGAGCTCTATGGAGATACCAATAGTCACCATTAACACCATTCCTAGACGAGCTCTATGGAGATACCAAGTCACCACCAACACCATTCCTAGACAAGCTCTATGGAGATATCAATAGTCACCACCAACACCATTTCTGGACAAGCTCTATGGAGATACCAATAGTCACCACCAACACCATTCCTGGACAAGCTCTATGGAGATTCCAATAGTCACAGGCTAACCATTACTTTTTTCAGATATATTCAAGTGTCTGGAAGTGTACGAAGAAGAAGAAGAAAATGATAAAGAAGAAGAAGAGGAAGAAGAAGAAGACGGAGAAGAAGAAAATAAGAAGAAGAAAAGTACACCCATTCACCTACCAGTTATAAGAATCGTCCATGTTTTCAGTGAAAATTGTTTGACTGCGCAAATAATACTAGTACAATTATCGGAAGAACATATTCGGAGAACAAAATAGCAATCGATTTTCGGACCAATATTATATATTTTTTCGAATTTTCCCAAACATTCGAGTAACGTTACATACGACATGTGTACTAGTGAGTTGTTTTTACTGAGTACAGAAAGTTCATAGTCTGAGTCACACGCTTCAAATGTCCTGATGCTCATGCAACATACAAATCAGGCAATTTTATCGGCTACTTTGTCCTTCTTTTACTGTGTGTGAATAGAGCTCTTGGCTCTCACTACAAATTTTACGGATTAAATTGCGTGCAGCACGCTCCAGTATATACAGATGTAAAAGGATACCTGCCTTACATATAGTGAAGCCAAAGCAGACGAGAAGGGAACTATTCACACTCATAAACCTACAACACTTCATCGCCGACGGCAGTATTTGCTACGAAACTGTTTTCAGCTTTAATATAATTTGTTTATTTTGTTTGTTTTGCCATCTTTTATACTGATTCTTGTCTTTTAAGTCAGGGATTGGAATTTTTTTGGTTTTTTTTTCATTTGGAGATTATTCTAGTATGAGAATATCTCAGACTTTCCACCTAGTAAATATTATGATAATTTCAGAAAGTGAACTATGTGAACTGTATAGGTAACTTACCCATTAGAGAGGCTGCTTGTCTCAGTACAGAAAGTTCGTCTGTATTCTCAAATTTCTGAAAGGTGTCACCGAATATCTTAGTGCTTTCAAAGGTGGCCTTCACCTTCCTCTGCCTCTTGCATGTAAGTGCTCATATCAGTCGCTTCTTATTGTAGGAGGTATCAAATGCAATCCTTGTCTCTAGACGCCCTAATTCATCAAGCTGTAAACGAGTATCTGGTTACATATATAGAAGTCAATACAAAGAAGACAAGAAAGCAGGTAAGACCTAATAACAATAAACTTATAACACGGCGGTTTCTCATGTGAGATCTTCACATTGAACTTGTCTGTCGTCGAGAGTGTTGACCTCACATCCGGGTAGCCCCGAGAACAACAAAAACATTCCATATTTTCTTGTACGTTCCGTATTTCGCAAATTTAGAGTGCAAAGAGGATCAGGTTTTTAGTATTCTGTAAGCTAATGAGTTTTTCGCTTGCCCACACAAAAACGATCAGATTTTTGTCGTTCTGAAAATTAATGTTCTTGATACTTGACCACAGAAAAAAGAACAATTTTTTTTTAGTTCTGGAAGTTATTCGTAAACGTTCTTCAGCCTTCTTGTCTCTTCCCTGGAACAGATGGGTCAGGGCAGGAGGACTTGGTGTGTATTTGTTGTAGACCTGTGCTCCACTGAATGGTTTGACTTGATGATACGACGAGTTTTGAGATGAAGACAAGATGCTGGGATTAGGTGGGTCTTTTTTAAAACTTCTGGCTAATTATATTCACGAGACTTGGAGACTTTCCACAAGCTGAATCTGATATGTACCACTAGGGAGATGAGTTATCTTCAGTTGATCCAGAAAGTATGGATCCTCCCTTATCTGACATTTCTCTCTCCTCCACACAACCCTTGAGTGTCGACGAGCATCGTGCATCAACCAACTTTTTATCCATTTCTTTTACAGTATCATAATCTTTTATTCACCGTCTTCCTTGAATGTTCATCTAAAGTTAAACTCTGTCCACTATTGTCTTCCTTACAGCAAATAGTTGCCGTCAGATAGGTATTTGTATCAAGCGTATGTTATCTGTTGTTGTGGTTTGTCAGCTAAATATTCATTGTTACTGTTTGTCCCTGACGAAGGTCTTGTGACCGTAACAACGGCTATGTTTTGTTTCTATGTCATTGTGGTTACTGAACTAAACTTATTTATGTTATTACCAATTTTGGACCTTCGCTACGGTTTCCACGCGATCTCAGTGTATACAGAATAGAGAAAAGGGCCACTGTAACAGTGGCAGCATGTTGGAAGCAGAGACAAACTGTTTGATTCAACTTTAGTACAGTAGAGGACTCTCCAATTCATGACTTTGCCACCCCATACTGAGCTCTTCAACTCATAGCTGTGCACATCTCGCTATATACGCGTGTCAAAGGCCTTTAGGGCGCGAAGTAACCACCAGGAACTGAATAAAAAGGTCCAGAAATAACGCATTGGCAAAGCTGCTGCCATATTTACTCGTCTCACAGTGCGTGCTTAGAGGAAACCAGAAATCTACAATTATGACGAAGGCCATGGTTTACAATGCATGTGTCGTCAGCATATAGTAGCGAAACGTGAGTGACAAATGCTAAACAAGAGCAAACGATTAACCTCCATCTACAGCGTCTGCTGTCCATCATTGGAAATACGTAGAGGGACAGAGTGACAATTGCAGAGGCGCATTCCCGCACCAGCCTCCCAAGCATGTGCTCTCATTTGGCAACTAAGACTACGGTGGTTTGGTCATGTTCGCTGCGTCAAAATTATGTTAAAAATCTGCCCAATTTATTAATGGATCCTCGGCACTGTGCTGAGATTCTCCTCAAATATGTAGAAGAATATAGAACTTATGGGTTAAACCATGGCCATCTGTAGCTGTTTTTTTTTTTACAGTTGGCCATGGTTAACCCGTGTGCAATGACGTTGATTCTTCAACTAAACTAAAACGGTGGTAACTCCAAAGCTGGTATCTGTGGAGAGTTAACGGATGGCAAAAGTATAGTCGGCAACCACAACTGAGTTCCAAGGATGTGTGCATGCGGAACATGAAAAAAACTGGATATGGGTCTGACATCCTTGGAAGACAACGCTTCAAACCGATTGAAGTGAAGATGTACCCTGAAGAGCCACCTCAGGCTGAAAAGAAGCTCTTGCAATATGGAGAGGTGAAAATACAACGCTGCAATGAAAAAGAAACGGAAAACTCAGTAGAGAGTTACCACTCCAAAATCGCGTCATCCTTTAGTCAGGCGTGATTGATATGACTAAAACTGCTATAACAGCTCTCTTCAATGCACGTGTTCAATGTCTATCTTTACTAATCTCAAATCAACTGTCCTAGGATCCATGTTAGATACTGAGCCACTCCTGGTCCGCTTTGATTAAACTGGACAAAGCTCGAGCCACAAGAATAGGTCACGTTAATTCACTGTTTCCCAATTGGGCTCAACATGAAAGGGAAGGGCCGACCGACTCGATACTCTCGTACTTTGTCCCCCCTGGCCAATATTTCTGAAGTCTTCATATCGAAGATAATGTAATCAATTAAAGGTTGATTGATTGGTATAGATGAATGAAAGGCTGTATGTATACTGATACGACTGTATGTATTTATATGGACCAAAGAGCTCATTTATTGACCCAGCTATAGCTAAAAGAATCGATGTGTTTTACTGCGCTTAGTGTATCATAAGACTAGCAGCCTCATAATGTAAAACCATCGCAATTAAAACCGCAACTTCAAATACTTGGATACTGTCTTCCGGTAAAGTGAACAGTTGTAGTAGGGGTCATGTGCTTCACTTGGAGCGAAAAAAATCAATCCCATTTATCAAATTCACGTGGAACTGCAGTATAACTCTGCACCAAAATGACTGATAACCAAACAAGTTTACAAATACGATGTTAACGAGAAATTGTAATCGATGTTGAGTGACATTTGTTAGTTTAGTTTTCTTTCTACTTATGCAACAAACGCTTTGGGGGAGCGCATGAGCTGCAGTGGTCAGCGACCCATAGCTGACTGCTAGCGTCAGGGCCAGCGAACCATAGCTGACTGGTAGCGTCAGGGTCAGCGACCCATAGCTGACTGCTAGCGTCAGGGCCAGCGAACCATAGCTGACTGCTAGCGTCAGGGCCAGCGACCCATAGCTGACTGCTAGCGTCAGGACCAGCGAACCATAGCTGACTGCTAGCGTCAGGACCAGCGAACCATAGCTGATTGCTAGCGTCAGGGCCAGCGACCCATAGCTGACTGCTAGCGTCAGGGTCAGCGACCCATAGCTGACTGCTAGCGTCAGGGCCAGCGAAACAGAGCTGCCAAGACCCTTCTACACTTCCACGCGGTGATCTTGGATAACCGGCTGCAGCAAGGCAGACTGGATAAGGAGAAGGGATCGAAGAGGGAATGCTAACCCGGTACTCTTCTTCTCCTTCTTCTTCTTCTTCTTCGTACGCTGTCAAACGTCAACCTGTATTTTTTCGAAAAAAGCAGCGGTCATACTGAGGCTGTCGACACTGCCATAGAGCTTGTCTAGTGTTGTCACTGGTGATGGCCACGTGTGCTTTCTCTGGTCCTCGTATGTCGGGCAGTTTTGCCGCAGATGTTCTGCGGTCATTCTTCCGGTACCACAAGTGCATTCGTCAGTGCCACCTATCTTCAGTTTATTGAATAGGTGGTACCTCAGTCTGTTGTGGCCTGTGCGGAGTCTGAAGACCACGACCTGCTCTCTTCTGTTCAACTGGTAATAGGAATCATTTTGTGTGTAGCCAGTATGTTCTGTTTCCCATTTGGTCATGTATCTGGCTCTAATAAGCCTTTTGGACTCTTCGTATGTCACACTAGAATCTGGTTGTGGTAGTCTTGCACCTTATTTTGCCAGTCTGTCTGTCTCCTCGTTGCCTTGGATGTTACAGTGGGATGGAACCCACTGTACCACTACTCTTTTTGGTGCGGACTGCTGGCATAGTTGACAGAGTACTGCTCTTAAATCATTAAGTTCGGTGTTTTTCTGCTTTTTAGTGCTGTGACTACGGCCAAGGCATCTGTAAATAGGACTATCTGGCTTTCATTTCTTTTGCCTGTCAGCTTCTACTGCAGCCCTCAGTGCCTCTGCCTCCGCTCTGAAATTGCTTGAGTATTTTCCAGTTGCCACTGACAGTGTTATTTTTCTACCATTTGGAAGGCTCAGGAAAACCCATGTCCCTCCGTTCTGTGTTGTGTTTGTTACAGAACCGTCGGTGTATGCATGGGTCCAGTCCATGCTTGGGTAGTTTTTCGTTATGTACCTCAGGGTTATGTCTCTTCTTTCTTTTTTCAGTCTGGCTTTTCTTATTTCTAATACCTGGTATATTTTCTACCACCTCCGGAATGCTGGTTTGCGTACAGTATGGATGGGCTTTGGTGTTGTTAATGTGTTCATAGGGTCTTGACTCATCTTTGCTTTGGCTATTTCTGCAAAGTTTCTCCGCTTTAGTTTCCCATTTCCAAATCCATTTAGTCTCTGATGCATTGGAGGGTCTGTCAGTCTTCTGAGTTTCTCTGCTTGCTGCTGGGCTCTGCAGTCTCTTCTGTCGGTCATGGATTGCAGATTTGTAATCTTTTCAAGTTATACAATTGGCGTCTACTTCATGCCTCCTGTTATAACTCTCATGGCTTGGTTTTGAAGTTTGCTAATTTTATCAAAGTTCGCCTTTGCTGCTGTTGTCCATGCCGCAATGCCATACTCAAGAACTGGTCTCACTCTTCCAGTGTACAGTTTCTTTAGTATACTTTCGTCTGCTTCCCAATTTGTGCCAGCAAGTTTCTTCGTGATTGCCATTCTTTGTCTGTGTCTCATTCGGTTTCTCTCGATCTGACTTTTCCATGTCATGCGCCAATCAAATGTGACTCCCAGGTAGTTTGGGTTGTCGTTTGGCCGTTATTTACCGATATTTGCCGTTAAGACTTATTTTTTAACCCGGTACTCAAAAAATGCTTGCTGAAGTCGGATGTGTTGGACCGAAAGTGCAAATATCGCAGTCAATCTGTAAACTACGACACAACGCATTCCGTTCTCTTGACTACATTCTGCTAGTTAAGCCCTTTCAGGGTTTGGTAGCGGTAGATTGAGAACGAACGAAGCCAAGCCAAGTGCCATGGGGAGCGTTGGTCGTCTGTCCTGCACCGAGTGCGTTAAATGTGAGCCTGTGACGCTGCACAATCACTCTAATATCACCTATCCACCTTCTCCGAGGTCGCATCTTGCCCTGTAGCCAGATCTATCAGCGCTGTAAGCCATCAGTGGAAGTTGATGAGATGACAAAACCAACGTATTTTGTGCCTGAAAATGTAATCGGCCCAAGACGTAGTGCTGACCATACTTCGAATGCCGTCGTTCCACATTCTGTCTTTCCTGGCAAGAGTGATGACCTTCCTCAAACACGTAATTTCACACCTCGAATTTCTGCTCTCACGCGCTCTGGGCAGAGGCCATATTTGGCACTGGTAACAGAGTCGGCATAAATATATCAGTTGTTGCTTTGTTGCCAAACTAATGCCCGGGTGCCTAAGCAGTGCTGACCGCTTTTAAGTCCCCGCAGATGTTTTCTGACACCTTGTCTCAATTTCCCTGTCGAAGAAATACTGCCCAAACACTTGAACTCATGGGTCTGTTGAAGAGCAATATCATTGACACTCATCTTGAGTGGCCGAGCTGTTCTACTGATCATCATAACCTCTTTTTTCTTCTCGTTAATCCGCTTATTGAATTTAGCATAGGTAGTCCCAAGCGCGTTCGTGTGATGCTTTTTTTTTTTCATAGTCATACAACAGACATTGAAATTACTATCTTATATAAACACTTACTAAAGCTGCCTTGATTTTGTCAACTTTTGTCTCGTTTAACCAGATCATTAAAAAGATATACTCGGTAGTTAGACAGGTGCGTTGGTTAGCGTTTGTTTCTTGTGTTGTTGTTGTTGTTGTTTGTAGCTACATCTGGGGTAGTTGAATCGCCGCCGCGATTCAATTTCAACCAGTGTTCGTAAAGCGATCTCAGTCCCGCCAGGCGGAGCGATAGCGCGGGCTTGCGAAAAACGCTCGCCTACCTTTCCCCGTAGAGCTATTGGGGTGCGGTTTGTTGTGGCGTCTCCTCCACCGAGGTGCGCTTCTCTGGTCCGTATCAGGAAACGTGGTCCGTCCGTGGTGATTTATCTAAGGCTTATAGCAGAGCTCGACAGTACGTCTCGCTGGTGGTCAGACTCTCGCAAAGAGCTTGTGACCGGCAAATGGAAAGCAGGAATCGTCCCTCAAGGCCCTGTGTTCTCCTCGGGAGAAGGGCAGGCCGGCAGGCCAAATTGTCTCTAGTCCCAGTGAAATTCATCGCCGAGGTCGTTGGGATCCGTTCTGCACAGAGCGCTGCCATCCCTCTTCGAGCGAGCCCGGTCGGTCGGTCGTCTGGTGCGTGTAGGAGGCCCCTGTCAGGCGGTCCTAGGTCGACGGAGTGAGGGACGGGTGGAACAACCGTCCGTCCGTCCCGTCAGTCGGTCCCTGCGGCCGTCCCAGTGAGGCTTTTTACACACCCTTCCTCCGCCGACCGGTGTGTGCTGTACGTACGTCTCCGACAGATATCTGGTTGATCCTGCCAGTAGTCATATGCTTGTCTCAAAGATTAAGCCATGCATGTCTAAGTTCACACTGTCTCACGGTGAAACCGCGAATGGCTCATTAAATCAGTCGAGGTTCCTTATATGACACGATCCTACTTGGATAACTGTGGCAATTCTAGAGCTAATACATGCTTACCAAGCTCCGACCCTCGCGGAAAGAGCGCTTTTATTAGTTCAAAACCAATCGTCGTTTCCCCTCGCGGGGTTGCGGCGTCCCCACTGGTGACTCTGGATAACTTTGTGCTGATCGCATGGCCTCATGTGCCGGCGACACATCTTTCAAATGTCTGCCCTATCAAATGTCGATGGTACGTGACATGCCTACCATGTTTGTAACGGGTAACGGGGAATCAGGGTTCGATTCCGGAGAGGGAGCATGAGAAACGGCTACCACATCCAAGGAAGGCAGCAGGCGCGCAACGTACCCACTCCCGGCACGGGGAGGTAGTGACGAAAAATAACAATACGGGACTCTTTCGAAGCCCCGTAATTGGAATGAGTACACTTTAAACCCTTTAACGAGGATCTATTGGAGGGCAAGTTCGGTGCCAGCAGCCGCGGTAATTCCAGCTCCAATAGCGTATATTAAAGTTGTTGCAGTTAAAAAGCTCGTAATTGGATCTCAGGCGCAGGCGGGCGGTCCGGCTCGCACCGGTTCACTGCCCGTTGTCTCCTGCCCTACCGTCTGCCGGCTCTCTCCCACGGGTGCTCTTCGCTGAGCGTCCTGGGTGGCCGGCGCGTTTACTTTGAAAAATTAGAGTGTTTAAAGCAGGCCTCGGCTGCCTGAAAAATGGTGCATGGAATAATGGAATAGGACCTCGGTTCTATTTTGTTGGTTTTCGGAACTGGAGGTAATGATTAACAGGGACAAACGGGGGCATTCGTATTGCGGCGTTAGAGGTGAAATTCTTGGATCGCCGCAAGACGAGCTACTGCGAAAGCATTGGTCAAGAATGTTTTCATTAATCAAGAACGAAAGTCAGAGGCGCCAAGACGATCAGATACCGTCGTAGTTCTGACCATAAACGATGCCGACTAGTGATCCGCAGGAGTTGCTTCGATGACTCTGCGGGCAGCTTCCGGGAAACCAAAGTTTTTGGGTTCCGGGGGAAGTATGGTTGCAAAGCTGAAACTTAAAGGAATTGACGGAAGGGCACCACCAGGAGTGGAGTATGCGGCTTAATTTGACTCAACACGGCCAAACACTGACATGATTGATATGCCGAGATCACTTTGGTTGGGTCTAATATGGAACGGGTGCTGGAATTAGACCCTCAAAAATCTGGGGCTACCCTCTAAGTAACTTGATTGTCTCGCTAAAGGAATTGACGGAAGGGCACCACCAGGAGTGGAACCTGCGGCTTAATTTGACTGAACACGCCAATACTGTAGAACGACTGACAAATCGAGAGCACTATCGTTGGGTCTAATAATGAACGTACGCTGGTATTAGACTCACGGAAGACAAGTCAGCTCTCTAACACTCTAATGAAAGAACGCTACGGAAATCGTGTTTAACCCCGCAGAAACCGCAGATTTCAAATACCTGGTCATTGACAAACAAAAGCCCTCAATAAATTCGTCTGGCCAAATAGTGAACGGGTGCTTGAATTAGATCATCTGAAGACAGGTCAGTTTTACCCTACTAATGACAGGGTGTTGCTACGGAAAACCAGCTCATATCGAGAGGAGCCGCAGACACTTTGGTTCACGTACCAGGCTGATAAGCCAATGGCGCGAGGCTACCCTGTGGGCGATTACGGCCGAACCCTTGTAAGCCGCAATCCCGCCCAAAATCTCAGCACCACTGCAATGGGAGGCTCCTACATGTTCGGGACCTGGGGCTTGCGCCCCAGCCCTATCCGGTAGAGCCGCAGAAAGAGGTCTCTGCCGCCCGCCGATCAAAGCGGGCGGACAGCTGCTTGATACTCCCCTTATACGGCGATGGGGTGCGAAACCACCAACATAAGACTTAGTTCCTGGTCGGAGTGTCGAAAACAGTAGAGCAGCCACCCCACTGTGAACTGTCGAGACTCAACCAATGACCATGAGATCTGTCCGCACACTAGGCGAACATCATCTCTGTGACATTACCAGGCTTGTCCTCTGGTTAAATGCACTTCTGCTACGATATCTACCTCTGTACGCTATCAGCCATATAGCTATCATGCTGGACGCAGAAGAGATGCAGACCAGCGGACATTGCACACCTGCCCCACTGTGTCAACATCCCAGGTGGCGGGGAATGCTAGGCGTACCATCTCTGCATAGAAGCCAAGAAAATAAAGGGAGAAAGAGATACCCCACTCACATGCAAATGCTACGCTTCTGGCAGGACGTGACGATCCTGGGGCACAGACACACTGGACTGCCTCTCTTCCGGGTAAACCAGTCCATATCATATATCTCATATATCATCTCACATATCATCATCGCACCCTATAGACACGAGTAGTGAAGACTCGATAGTCTGGTAAGACAACTTCCATAAGAGAGACAACTCTGATCACAAACAACTGCTGCCTTGCAGATAGGCTGGGGACAGCCAAAGGCTAAGGAGGGCATCCCTACAGAAACGCCTGTTGAAATCGGATGCACGGGGCCGCAAGCTTAACAAAACAGTGCAACGTAAATCGCAGCATGATGACAGTACAACCGATTTGAAAAACGCATGGCGCTCATCCTGCGGAGTCCCGCCAGGCAGCGATAGTGCCGGGCCTCACGCCTCGAAGGGGCCCACCCTTGACTACTGGTGGTCACCCACCCATGTGTCGTGGAGTCAGGGCACATGGCTATGGGGCAACTTTTATTGACCAAAAACTCAAGACCCTCAAAATACTACAGTGTAATGCGGAGGGAGTCATTAACAAAAAAATTTCCCTAACACATCACCTGCATGAAGGTAAGATTGACGTGGCATATATCCAGGAAACGCACCTCAACAATAATCATAAATTCTCAATCAGAGGATACCAGACCTTCCGTCTCGATAGAGAAGGCCACAAAGGAGGGGTCCTGATACTGACCAGAAACTGCATACCGAGTAGCGCGGTATCTGTCAATCACACCGAACAAGCAGAAATTGTAAGAGTTGACATAATGGCTCAAGAGACGAAGCTCCGCATTTTCAATCTGTACGGACCACCAAATAGAGACCTATCGCTCTCGAGTATGGAGGTCAGAGACTCCAACTGCATAGTAGTTGGAGATTTCAACAGCCACTCGGAGAGATGGGGATACTCTGACACAAACAGCAGAGGTGACGAAGTGGAAGATTGGGAGATAGATGCAAATCTCTCCCTAATCAATAGGCCGGAGGATAGCCCAAGCTTCTATTCAAGAACATGGCATACCACCTCGACTCCAGATTTGGCCTTCTCCACACAGGACATACACCATAAAATAGACCGCCAGGTGCTAAACCAACTGGCAGGTAGCGACCACAGACCGATCAGGCTAACCATTGACATGGAAGTAGGCCCACAGGAAACAAAACCGCTCCCACGTTGGAATTACAAACGAGCCGACTGGGACAGATTTGCAATCCTGATAGATGTGCTGTGTGAAACCATCAACACACGAAACACCAAAATGAAGCCCATGGTGGAAAGCCTAAGCAAGGCAATAATGCAAGCCGCCACTGAAACCATCCCAAGAGGAGCTAGGAAAACCTATAAGCCCTACTGGAATGATGAGTTGCAGAAAGTGGAAGATGCAGTAACAAATGCTAGGAACATGGCAGAGCGAGAAAAATCCATGGAGGCAAACATCGCCCTCAAAGCCGCCACGGCGAAATACAAACACACTCTCAAGCAAACAGCAAGAGAAAGCTTGAAAAATAAAACGGAAAGCCTAAACCTGGACAAAGACGGGAACAAGCTATGGAAGCTAGTCAGAGCCATGAATGACGAAACCCCGTCAAACAAACATATTACCATCAAGCAGGGCGAAAACTTGCTCACAGGTAAGAAAGCCGCAAACGCTTTTGTCGATCACTATGCCAGAGCAAACCACATCGAGGTCCCTGCAGATAAGCACACAGACATTAGCGAAGAGCTAAAGGGGCACGAAAACATGAATACGGCACCTGAAGAGCACATGATGGCCAAATTAACAATGCGCGAAATGGAAGAGGCAATGAGAACATTAAAGAAAAGGAAATCTCCCGGAAAAGACGGGATAACAAACGAAATGCTGATGGGGCTGGGCCAAACAGCGAAGAGGAAACTACTATCGGTCCTGAACCAAAGCTGGAAAAGGGGAATTGTACCCCAGGCATGGAAAGACGCAATACTGGTACCAGTACCAAAAACAGGAAAGGACAAAACAGATCAAAATGGATACAGGCCCATCAGCCTACTGAGCTGTGTCGGCAAGCTGATGGAACGGATGATAAACACCAGACTGATGTGGCATCTGGAAGAAAAACGAATACTAATTCCACAGCAAGCCGGCTTTAGACAGCACAGATCCACTGAGGACCAGGTCATCCTCATAGCCCAGGAGATAGAAGATGCCTACCAGGCACAGAAACACACAGTAGCTGTTTGGGTGGATCTGGAAAAGGCATTTGACAAAGTCTGGAAAGACGGACTTAGAGTCAAGCTAAGAAGAAGTGATGTTTGTGGGAAAATGTTCAAGTGGATCAACCACTACCTCAAACAAAGAACGGCCAGAGTCCAAGTACAAGGGCAGATGAGCAAAAAGGTGACACTCGAGCAGGGAGTACCCCAAGGGGGAGTACTGTCACCCACACTCTTCCTGGTATATATAAACGACATTACAGAGAATATACCAAGGAGAGTCCATAGCTCAATGTTTGCAGACGATCTGGCTATGTGGACCTCTGAAAAGAATCTCACATAGCAAGAAATCGGATGCAGACGGCCCTAACATCGCTGGAAGAGTGGGTGAACTCATGGCTGGTCAAAATAAACGAGGAGAAAACCACATGCACAATATTCTCGCTTTCATTAAAACCCCAAAATACCAAATTAAGTCTAAATGGCAAATTCCCGCAGCCAAACGACAACCCAACCTATCTGGGAGTCACATTTGATCGGCGCATGACATGGAAAAGTCAGATTGAGAGAAACCGAATGAGAGCCAGAGAAAGAATGGCAATCATGAGGAAACTTGCTGGCACAAGCTGGGGAGCAGACGAAGGCATACTAAAGAAACTGTACACTGGAAGAGTGAGACCAGTGCTCGAGTATGGCATTGCGGCATGGACAACAGCAGCAAAGGCGAACTTCGATAAAGTTAGCAAACTTCAAAACCAAGCCATGAGAATTATAACAGGAGGCATGAAGTCAACGCCAATTGTAGAACTTGAAAAGATTACAAAACTGCAATCCATGACCGATAGAAGAGACTGCAGAGCCCAGCTGCAGTCAGAGAAACTCCGAAGACTGACTGATCATCCAATGCACCAGAGACTAAACAATTTGGGAAATGGGAAACTAAAGCGGAGAAACTTTGCAGAAATAGCCAAAGCAAAGATGCACGAAGATCCCATAAACGCACTAACAACACCAAAACCCATCACTACTGTACGAAAACCTACCTGGAGGCAGGATATATTTCCAGAGGTGGTAGAAAATATACCAGGTATTGCAAACAAAAACTGCCAGACTGAAAAAGAAAGGAGAGATACTACCCTAAGCTTCATATCGAAAAGCTACCCAAGCATGGACTGGACCCATGCATACACCGACGGTTCTGTAACAAACACTACACAGAACGGAGGGGCAGGAGCATTCCTGAACCTACCAAATGGCAGACAAATAACACTGCCATTCGCTACTGGTAAGTACACAAGCAATTTCAGAGCGGAGGCAGAGGCACTGAGGGCGGCAGTGGAAGAAATGGTGACACACAATGAAAATGAAAGCCATATAGTCCTGCTTACAGATGCTCTCGCCGTAGTCACAGTGCTAAAAAGCCAGAAAAACACTGAGCTTAATAACTTAAGAGCAGCACTCTGCAGACTGTGCCAGCAGTCCGCACCAAAAAGGGTAGTGGTACAGTGGGTCCCATCACAGTGCAACATCCAAGGCAACGAGGAGGCAGACAGACTGGCAAAAGAAGGTGCAAGACTACCACAAACAGATACTAGTATGACGTACGAAGAGTCAAAACGGCTTATCAAAGCCAGATACATGACCAAATGGGAAACCGAACATACTGGTTACACCAAAAACGATGCCTATTACCAGTTGAACCGAAGAGAGCAGGTCGTTGTCTTCAGACTTCGCACTGGCCACAATAGACTGAGGTACCACCTATTCAACAAACTGAAGATAGGTGGTACCGACGAATGCCCGTGCGGTACTGGTAAAATGACGGTTGAACATCTGCTGCAGAACTGCCCGACATACGAGGATCAGAGAGAGCAGATGTGGCCATCACCAGTGGAACTGCAAGACAAGCTCTATGGCAGTGGCGACAGCCTCAGGATGACCGCCGCTTTTTTCGAAAAAATAATGGTTACTGTCTGACTGCGTACGAAGAAGAAGAAGAAGAAGAAGTTTGCAGCTACTCGGGCTGAGTTAATTCTTGACAATGTATAGCTGGTTACAGTGGCTCCTTGTTCGTCCCGAGACATACTTGGGAAGGAGGACCGAGGTTATCATCTGGTCTAGTACAATGTGAGACTCCCCAGCAACGTCACCAGTGTGATAGTTGTGTTTCTCGTGTCATTGATAACTATACCGTGTTTGTAAAACTGCCACGTGTTATGTTAATCAAAATATGACACTACGGTACTTTTGGCAGATCCACAGGTGATCAGTAGTTTTCAACAGACGATGAAGTGCGTTGATACTGATGGATTCATAATACAATAATAAATAAAACAGCTAGTGTAGAAGGTTCTCCCAATACTTCGCATGATGTACCTTGTCCTAAGCACAAAGCTTATTGATTTTCAAAGATATGTACCTAAATTCCCCCCCGCCCTCCCCCATTATCCGCGATGGCCCGTTTTGCTGCGTGTCCCAACTTCTAAAGAGAACTTTATCCTCTCGACGGTGTTTCAGTGAGCAATAAGCTTCCCTCCTAATGCATCTTGGATGTTGTATAATATTATTCATGGAATAAAAGCTAAAGGTGCGGCATATAGCATACACTGCTGTGGGAGAGGAAGTGTTACATACATCATTGTATCAGGTTGCATCTTGTCTATGAAGTGGGGGTGAGAGAGAGGAAGAGAGAGATAGACATAGAGAGAGAGAGAAATAGAGAGAGAGAAAGAGAGATAGAGAGAAAGAGAGAGAAAGAGAGAGAGAGAGCGAAAGAGAGAGCGAAAGAGAGAGAGATATAAATAGAGAGAGATAGAGAGAAAGAGAGATAGAAATAGAGAGAGAGAGAGAGAAAGAGAGTGATAGAAATAGAGGGGGAGAGAGAGAAAGAGGGAGAGAGAGGAAAAGAAAGAGGGGGAAAGAGATACAGAAGAGTTAAAGAGATTGATTTTACTGCTGGGAAAATGGAAGTTGGTATTTTGGATTCACATGTATGCAACATGTGAATGTGTGAACGTAAGTATGTAGGGAAACATGGATTTTGTTTAATGCATGTGTGAATATGTATGTACATATTTGTGTGTACCTAGGTATTCTACAGATGCCTTAATTAATTTAGTTTAGTCGAAGAATCAACGTCATTGCACACGGTTTAACCCATAAGTCCTCTGTTCAACATCATTGCACACGGTTTAACCCATAAGTGCTCTGCTCAACGTCATTGCACACGGTTTAACCCATAAGTGCTCTGTTCAACATCATTGCACACGGTTTAACCCATAAGTGCTCTGTTCAACGTCATTGCACACGGTTTAACCCATAAGTCCTCTGTTCAACATCATTGCACACGGTTTAACCCATAAGTCCTCTGTTCAACATCACTGCACACGGTTTAACCCATAAGTGCTCTGTTGTTCTCCATATTGTTGGATAATCTCAGCGCCATGCACGACCTCCGTAGCACCAGCGAGGATCCCGTAACATAGATAGATTTTTAACATAATTTAAAATTTTGCCCGGACAGCGACTCTTTTCAATTTCCAACTGCCGAGGGATTTTTTAAATCCTGGTGTCGACCGTGATTTGAACCCGCGACCCCCAGCACCGAAGCCGACGTATTACCTCGAGACCACTCAGTCCCTGTCACGGCCATTTATCTATATGCAGCACACATGCCTAGCGTGTATAGTGTGGACTTAAGGTACGGGCTTTAAGGGCTACAGTCCAGTGACGACTGTTAACTAGAATACCTCCGATGATAAATTAGCCTATGTTTTCTGCAGTTCATTTTGTAAATATTTATATTGAAGCTATAACTGGTAACATCACAGAATTCAAGCTCAGTGGCTGTCACAATTTTAATCCCGAACTGTATGTATCGTATATGCCCTATGTACGCACTAATTGTCCGTTCATCTACTAGTTTCATGTGTACGTGTGTCTGCATGTATTATGAAATACCAAAAAAAAACCATTGATATCAAAATTATCTCCACTCACTACTTTCCAATATGTACAAGTCATGTCGGTTGTCGTTCTTGTCAAACTGGTTGTTTGTTTTAAACCCGCCATGAACTCTCTGCACTGGGTAACTGTGCCAGTGTGTCAGTAGGTCAGCACGCGAGAGCGCGCCGTGGTCCTCGCGCCCCGGTCGAGTTCTTCAAATGGAGACACCCAATAAACATTTCCTGCCTAGGACGGAAAAAGACGATGACGTCACACTGCATTTAATAAGTTCTAATGTACTCGGAGAATACTAGATTTAGACTGTCGTTGAGAAAGACAATATTAGCAGGATTATGCATGAGGGTAGGAGTGCGGGGGGGGTGGGGGGGTGGGGGGGGAGGGGGTGCGGAGAGAGAAGGGGGACTGTCGTTTGACCCTCCAAATTCTTAGCATAGAAAGATATACCAGTTGTAACATTGACTGTGTAAACTGTGATAATTGATAAATTTGCAGGAAAGAATATATCATCGATCAAGTTTTAGTAGGGTATATATCGATATGTATGTTACGGTTATTGCTGTCAGCAGAAGTAAAAGGTAATTAGAATTTTACAGCAGACAGTGTTGACAGGGATAAAGTGTTAGACATTACTAGGTGTCCCCCTTTTTTTTTGTGGTGGGGTGAATAACTGCTTTCGTCTCTGCCTTGTCGTGCCTTGCTAGCTGCAAGGTCGGCACCTATTTATAGATTGGTAAACCGGTGCGCGGTGATGTCGAGGCATGACCTTGGTACCTTTGCCACGAGTAGCAGTTACGTAACTCGTCGGTTATTACTTGCTGCTAACAATATGCTAAATAAGACAAAGTTTCTTTTTGTGTCTGTGTGTTTAACGTTTTTTTTATGTCATATTTTCTCAACAATTCATACTTGTATTCATATTGTAAATTTTCTGACAGCGCTTTGTATAGTCCTTGTATTTTCCTTGGTATTTATTCTCCCACCTCTACTCCCCACTCACCCAACCCCTCACCCAACCCCCTCCGAGAAAATATAAAACTAGTTGTGTTTTTTTCATTTGATGTCCGGACCTTAGTCTTAACTCACCCCCGGGGCTCAATATTGAGCCAGTGCAGTCGGGTCGTGGTCCCTAACTCTTCCAGCCACACTTGATGGACAGAACACAAACCAGATGTTGCTAGTTTCTAGTGGTTTATAGAAATAAATAGAAGATATGGTCTGTTAAACCGTGTGCTAACATGAACGATCGAGGACAGTAGTGAAAGATGATCAATTAATAAAACTGTCTGAAGTTGCATAACAATTTGCAGGGACAAATAAATAGCATCTGAAGGACTGAATTACTTCCAGGGTAGATAGATGTACAAGTAAAGTAACCCATAGCATTACTGCCGTAGGGTTGTGAGGTGTTAGCGATCTCACATTTCAAAGGCTCCGATATAGGAGGGCGGTAGCCATCTCCTCTCCCTCGCCGCTTTTACTTCCCGGACTGAAACGGTACCCATTTAAGGCTGGGTCGACCGCCTCAACTGGGGAATGAACCCAGGACCACTCAGATGCGAAGCCAGAGCGCTAACCACTGCGCTACGCGGCTGCCCTAGATAGATGAGGAAGGAATAAATCGTCAAAGCTACAAGGCATGACACAAAGATGATAATGGCGGACCAAACTGGGGAACACAAAGATGATAAATGCGGACCCAACTGGGGAACACAAAGATGATAAATGCGGACCCAACTGGGGAACACAAAGATGATAAATGCGGACCCAACTGGGGAACACAAAGATGATAATGGCGGACCCAACTGGGGAACACAAAGATGATAATGGCGGACCCAACTGGGGAACACAAAGATGATAATGGAGGACCCAACTGGGGAACACAAAGATGATTAAAAAAACTGACCAGGAATGTAAGCCCATAGCTTTGCACATGTTATTGGTGGTTTTGTTTTTTGCTGATGGTGTTGTTGTTATTGCTGATGTTGTTATTGTTGCAGGTATTGTTGTTGCTGTGTTGTTGTTGGTACTCTTGTTGTTGTTGGTGTTGTTGTTGATGGCATTGTTGTGATAATTGTTTGTGTTATTGTTGCAGGAATTATTACTATTGTTGTTAGTTTTTTGTTTGGTTTTTTTTTGCGTTTTTTTTTTGCGTTTGCCTTATTTCTCTAATCGCCACGGCAGTGTGCGTTGCACTGTGGTTTTTATTTTGCTCCTGTCGGTCCAGTGCATCCGACTTCAGCAATCCTTTTATGTAAGGGTCTGCTTCCTACTCCATTTTCTAAGGGTTTTTTCCCCGCGGTAACGACCGGTGCTATGATGGGGATCGAACCTAGCACCTTCGGATTGTGAGCCGTGCGACTTACCACTAGCTCACGTCGTCCCACAATTGTTGTTAGTGTTGTTGGTGATGTTGTTGTCAGTATTGTTGTTGTTGTTGCTGGTGTTGTTGTTGTTGGTAGTGATGTTGTTGTTGGTATTGTTGTTGTTGGTGCAGTTGATATTGATATTGTTGTTGCCGATGTTGTTGTTATTTGTATTGTTGTTGCTGCTGGTGCTGTTGTTGTTTTTAGTAATGTTTTTGTTAGTATTGCTGTTGTTGGTGCAGTTGTTGTTGGTATTGTTGTTGTTGTTGCTGGTGTTATTGTTGTTTGTGTTGTTATTGCTAGTGTTGTTGTTTGTATTGTTGCTGTTGTTGGTGATGGTGTTGTTTGTATTGTTGTTGTTGTTACTTACTGGTGTTGTTGTTGCTGGTATTGTTGTTGGTAGTGTTGTTGGTATTGTTATTGTTGTTTATGGTGCTGTTGTTATTATTATTGTTGTTATTACTGCTGTTGTTGGTATTGTTGTTGCTGCTGGTGCTGTTGTTGTTTGAATTGTTGTTGTTGTTGTTACTTGTGGTGTTGTTGCTGCCATTGTTGTTGTTGTTGGTATTGTTGTTGGCATTGTTGTTGTTGTTACTTGTGGTGTTGTTGTTGCTGGCATTGTTGTTGTTGCTGGTGTTGTTGTTGGTTTTCTTGTTGCTGCTGGTGCTGTTGTTGTTGTTTGTATTGTTGTTGTTGTTAGTTTCCTCTCCCAAGGTGCGTGTCAGTGATTACCTCATGAATTTAGTAAATAAACTATTGATTACAAAAATTATATTACCCAGTGGCCATTTGTGTCAGTATTTTTTTTTTGGGTAGGGAGGGGGGGGGGGGGGCGGCTTTCTGGTGACTAACTTAAGACATTAAGTGTTAGTTGTTGACAAATCTCCGAAGTAGTAGCAGCGTGGTACGATTATTACTGAGTCTAAGTGGATACATCCTTCATAGAGATATATATGGTATGCTTATTTCTTGTGTATGAATGTGTGTTGTTGTGTATGTTTGTGTTCGTGTGTACTGCTGCGTGTGGGCATTTGTGTGTGACAACTGCGTGTGAGTGTACCGATTGTGTGAGTATACCGAGTGTGTGTGTGAGTGTACCGACTGTGTGTGAGTGTACCGAGTGTGTGTGAGTGTGGGTGTGTGTACAGACAAGACTGTAGTAGCAGTAGCAGCAGCAACAGCAGAAGTAGTAGTAGTAGTAGTAGTAGTACTAGTAATAGTAGTATTAGCAGTAGTAGTAATAGCACGAAATCGTGGTGATGGTTCTTAGTGGTGGTAGTGGCGGTGATTGGGATGGTGAAGGACCCGTGTGAGAAACACAATCAGATATATTCACACCTATACGTGGCCTCTTATACACGTTTATTGTAGGCAATGGTCTGTGCCATGTCTATTGCTCTTGAGTCTCGATAGTCAGTTAACCCACATACTATCACTGACATGGACAAAACCTGGTACGGGCTACCATCACTTAGACCAGGCAAACAATATCCTGTTTATTCTGGCTCACTGATAATGATTAATTCCTTTAGCGCCTGACATTGCCTGTCACGACATATTTGTTTCTCCTTGTTCTTAGAGCCTTGGTCAATGACTGGCAAAGCGGTCAGTGGTCTTCATTGTTTTTATGGCGGAGACACAATGCAGCAGACAGCAGTCAACAACTCATAGCTGCCAGCTTGCGTTAGGGTCATCGGACCCTAGCTAACCATGACTCTATTTTTCTTTCACGTGGGGACAATGAAAACAGGCAACACTACTCACTAGTGTAGCCTCGCCAAAAGATACGGATCGCGGTTGTTGTAGTCTGGTCAAAAGATAGGGATCGCGGTTGTTGTAGTCTGGTCAAAAGATAGGGATCGCGGTTGGTGTAGTCTGGTCAAAAGATAGGGATCGCGGTTGGTGTAGTCTGGTCAAAAGATAGGGATCGCGGTTGGTGTAGTCTGGTCAAAAGATAGGGATCGCGGTTTGTGTAGTCTGGTCAAAAGATAGGGATCGCGGCTGTTGTAGTCTGGTCAAAAGATAGGGATCGCGGTTAGTGTAGTCTGGTCAAAAGATAGGGATCGCAGTGGGAAGGCAAACGTGGTACTAAAAAGAGGCAGCTGAAATAGGATGTGTCGGGCTGAGAAGCGCAGATATTGCAGCTTCGCTGTAAACTACATTACAACGTCCTTTTCAGGACGAACGACGAAGGAGATAGCGTCTTTAATAGCACCAAGTTCTCCGCAGATCCGATCCAATGTTACCTCTGGCAAATGCCCGGTGCATGATTTCCATTTCAGTTTCTATCGTTCCTCACCAAGTGTTCTATTATTCCGTGAGCCTCTTGTACGCTTCCCTCTGAGGGCCGGCCCACAACATGAAGACTCTATATTTTTTTATATTTATTTTATTGTATGTGTTTGCCTCACTAGTTTCTACTGACGGAGGCGCGCCTATTCCACCCCAGACCGTAGTCAATTTGGGCGATATTAAGACGCATAAACCAGTGCTTGGATGCGTGTGTGTACCTGTTTGTACCTAGCCTGGTGTTTCCGTGATGTTCCTCCTGTTATTCCGCCATTTGCTGAGACTCTCGTTGGGCGTCGTAGACATTTGTTTGCTATTTTCCTTTTCTTGTGTTTCTCGGTTTACCCAGTCGAGTTTCTGAGGCCAAATATGCACAATTGTTTTCCTGGGACCATTTTGAGAATGAGAATATTTATTTTCCTTCATAATTGACCCGGTCCCCTGTTATTTATTTATTTACTTCCTGATTTAAATATATATATATATCCTTACTTTAAAAAAAAATATTTTTCCTTTAAATATCAAATCATCTTCATACATTTTATAAAAACATCGTGAAGATGCAATGTAGTGAGGTTTACAACGAGGATGAATGAAATGGAATGATTATGATAGATGACAAAAAACATACTGGATACATAAGTGTCGGATTATATCCTTAAGACATGGCCAAACCAATTCCACCTTCAGTGGAAATCAGTAAGAGAAATGATATGTTGCTACACAAAAATACATGTAGTCTCTTAGTACCCGGCTTTGGATTCCGTTGTTGATGTTGGTGGTTTTGATCACAGGAATCGCAGGTTCTCGTCCTTCCACCCACTGTCATTTAAGGGTGTGTGTTAGTTGGTGTTTAGTTCCATACAAAGTGTTCTATGTATCTGGATTTGCGTGAAGAAGCATTCCTCTAAAATGGTTGAGAGCCGGACACTCAAAATGGAATGATCACCGCTCAATGATTCCAGCTATAAACGTTCTTGAATTCAGCAATAAGACTCAAATTTCTCTGGCATCCACTTCCATTGTTCTTTCCTATTTTATTTTCCATGTGGGCTACAATACAGCGCAATAAAGCTTACAACAACAACAAAAACAGAGAATCCGTGGATGAGCTCTGGAAATCAGTGTGGGCAAATAAATTCGTTGTTTTTATTAATACATGCATAAGTGCAGAGTTCCTTGTGTTTCTAGAATCCATGGATGAACTATGGGAATCAGTGTGGACAAATAAATTCGTTGTTTTTATTAATACATACATAAGTGCAGAGTTCCTTGTGTTTCTAGAATCCATGGATGAACTATGGGAATCAGTGTGGACAAATAAATTCATTGTTCTTATTAATGCATACATAAGTGCAGAGTTCCTTAGTCGGTGTTTCTCGTCCTTGAAAGATCTCCGGTTCACGCGAGAAATTTCCATTGAATAACATAGACACTTTTTGTGTAGACGTAACTCTCAGTTGTGAGTGGTCTCAGCTCAGCCACCGACTTATGTGCATGACTCACAAGCAATATTTTCTATTCATAATGTTTTAACTTATAAAAGTATATGCTTTAATTACTATTCAACATTGGGAAATACAACTATGAATTTGTGTATATTGAACGAAACATAATCAGTTGGCAATTATTATTAGATTCAGGACTAACGAATTTCGCTAATGTACGATGAGCTGCAGACATAGTTTGTAAGGAGTGCTTTCCTGAGAATTGAACATTATTTCAAGATTTCCTTTTGTCCAGTGCATTCAAAATGAATAAGAATTATGTAGAAACCTTGATAAGGAAGACGAAAATAGAGGATAAACGAGGAAAATGAAGACAAAAGATGACAAATCTCTGGTGGAATTACTGGGATAATATCTAATATAGGATGTACATAATGTATGGACGAGTGGATCTTTCTTTGATATGAACATGTTTTGGGGCAATGGCAGGAGGTAAACACAAGACCACTAGGTAAATTTTCCCTTTATCCTTTTGCCAATCGTTGGTGGCGTCTCGAAGCATGGACTGGTACACGTGTCTCAGAAAGCTACCCAGTGCAGAAGTGTCCTCTCGTTCACTGCCCTCTCCTATCGTTATACGACATACGTGCACGTGCATCTCTGCCTGTCACGATTGTTAAGACATGTATTTGTAGGGTTTCTAAGACACCGACAATCTGACAATATAGGTGTCCTCCACACGTTCTAAGGCATCTCTGTCTGGTGTTCTAGTCTAGTGCTGCGGTTATGTTTGAGGATTTCTTGTTTCATTTCTTCTTCTTTTTCGTCTTCTTCTTTTTCTTCTTCTTTTACTTCTGCTTCTATACTTCCTCTGCATTCGTCCTGAAAAGGCCGTTGTGGTGTCGTAGTTTACAGCGATGCTGAGATATACCTGCGCCTTTCAGCCCGACATATCCGATTTCAGATGGCTATTTTGACTAATGGTTTGCGTTCCTACTGCGACTCCTATCCCTTTGCCAGACTACACTAGTGACTAGTGCAGCCTGTTTCCAGGGCCGCCTTCGTAGAGGCTTAATAGTGTTTTGGTCAGATATGGATCGCTGGGCCTGACGCATGCAACCAGCTAATAGACACTGACTGCTGTCATCTCATTTACGACCGCGTCTTGGACCCAGCTAATAGACACTGACTGCTGTCAGCCCATTCACGACCGCGTCTTGGACCTACCTAATAGACACTGACTGCTGTCAGCCTATTCACGACCGCGTCTTGGACCTAGCTAATAGACACTGACTGCTGTCAGCCCATTCACGATCGCGTCTTGGACCCAGCTAATAGACACTGACTGCTGTCATCTCATTTACGACCGCGTCTTGGACCTAGCTAATAGACACTGACTGCTGTCAGCCCACTCACGACCGCGTCTTGGACCTAGCTAATAGACACTGACTGCTGTCAGCCCATTCACGATCACGTCTTGGACCCAGCTAATAGACACTGACTGCTGTCATCTCATTTACGACCGCGTCTTGGACCTAGCTAATAGACACTGACTGCTGTCAGCCCATTCACGACCGCGTCTTGGACCTAGCTAATAGACACTGACTGCTGTCAGCCCATTCACGACCGCGTCTTGGACCTAGCTAATAGACACTGACTGCTGTCAGCTCCTTCACGACCGCGTCTTGGACCTAGCTAATAGACACTCACTGCTGTCAGCCCATTCACGACCGCGTCTTGGACCTAGCTAATAGACACTGACTGCTGTCAGCCCATTCACGACCGCGTCTTGGACCTAGCTAATAGACACTGACTTCTGTCAGCCCATTTACCACCGCGTCTTGGACCCGTCGTATTATACTAAGCAGTCAAAGAGAAACCTGCATATTTTTGTGTAATTAACAGGATATGCGCTCATATAGTGACTTATTCGACTCGTCTTCCAATGTCTAAACTATTTCATTCTCTGACTGTCAATAGATGTATCATGCATGGTGCCCCCACCCCCTTCCCTCATCTTTCTGTTTGGCTTGGCTTGGCTTCGTTTGTTCTCAATCGCCCGCTACCAAACCCTGAAAGGGCTTAAGTAGCAGAATGTAGTCCAGAGATCGGAATGCGCTGTGTCGTAGTTTACAACTTGACTGCGATATTTGCATCTTTCGGTCCAACACATCCAACTTCAACAAGCATTGGTTCAGTTTAGCATTCCCTCTTTGATCCCTTCTCCTTAGCCAGTCTGCCCTGCTGCAGCCTGTTATCCAGAATCACCGCGTGGAATGTAGAAGGGTCGTGGCAGCTCTGGTTCGCTGGCCCTAACGCTAACAGTCAGCTATGGGTCGCTGACCACTGCAGCTCTTGCGCGGCTCAGCATCTTGATTCCATCCTTCTGTTTGATTTCTGTGTTTCGCAGTATCTCTCTCATCTAGTGACGTTCGCTGCTTTTCACAAACTAATACGACAGTAACTACTTCAATCTCTATTTTAAAATTAAACTGATCATCGCGTAGGATCCATACTTCGACCTGATTGGTAAACAGAATGCATCATCGTTTAGCCCCCACTCCTCGACGTGATTGGTAAACAGAATGCATCATCGATTAGCCCCCACTCCTCGACCTGATTGTAAACAGGATGCATCATCGTGTAGCCCCCACTCCTCGACCTGATTGTAAACAGAATGCATCATCGTGTAGCCCCCACTCCTCGACCTAATAGGGACATAGAATGCATCATCGTGTAGCCCCCACTCCTAGACCTAATAGGGACATAGAATGCATCATCGTGTAGCCCCCACTCCTAGACCTAATAGGGACATAGAATGCATCATCGTGTAGCCCCCACTCCTAGACCTAATTGGGACATAGAATGCATCATCGTGTAGCCCCCACTCCTCGACCTAATTGTAAACAGAATGCATCATCGTGTAGCCCCCACTCCTAGACCTGATTGGGACATAGAATGCATCATCGTGTAGCGCCCACTCCTCGACCTAATAGGGACATAGAATGGCAATAATCGAGCCCCTGAGACCTTCCACTCATGTTTTTGAAGTCAGTTATAGAGAGGAGTGATTTAGGATGCCAGCCTCATCATGCAAACAAAATAAAAACATTGCTATTATAATCATCCACTGCTAAAGCTCGTGTAAAGGCTCTCTGTAAGGGGCCAGCGTCAGTAGTGTTCTAGGCTTCCCATGGCAGCGTGACAGGTAAATAATACTTCATTCATCGCAACAACTACTTTTCCACTCTCTCTAGCTGAGCAGTTTTCGTCTGACCTTTCACCAATCGGTCCCTGGTAATGAAGACTTCGTTTTTATGGCTGACATTAATATAATAATAATGTTTGCGTAGGCGTCAAAGGCCTGTTGCGCCGATCGACCACTACCATGTCCAACTGCTGCGGCTGTGTTCATGCGTAGCGTGTGTACCGAAATCCCTACAGACTTTCCAGGTGAATCCGTGTACTCCGCAGCTTTGGTATAGGGGCCACGAAGAGTGTGTTAGACCAATGTTTGTGTCAAGCCTTCCATGTCTGTCCGTGTCAAACTCCCTGTTTCCACTTGTCCCGTCGCCGAGGCTTCTGACTGTGTCTACCTGTTGGTCAGCGGGACCATTGCGGTGCTGAGAATACAAGGTTGGGAGAGATATCGTGTAACCTCCGGTGGAGGGAGGGGCGGGCAGGAGGAAGTCGGCTTCAGTCCGAGCAGAAAAGTCCTTGAGCAGTGATAATCTGAACTGAATTATGGTGTGCAGTTAAGCGGGACGTTGAAATCCATCAGGGACTGGTCTACCACGACTTGAGCCAGACATGAAATACAGCGAAATGAAGCATAACAAACATAATATCCTATCTAAAGTACATTAATTCCACATAATAAATTCATTGATACCACCTGGTGAAGGAGTAGTGAAATATAATCCGAACAGGAACCACAAAACATCGGAAAACTTGACATAAACACCGAAGTGAGTCGAGAGCGGAGCCACTAAGGCGCGGCCATCTTACTTGCTCAGTGTATTCTCTGAAAGTTTTCTAAATGCTGTCATAGCCGGGAGTGGAATTGAGGATGGCCTCTCAATTGTGATTAAATGCTTCCCAGATGTGTGCAACACAGATGCTCTGGCAACGAGGGAACTGTTCGTACTAATAGGAGAAGCGGCGATGTGCGCGTCTCCCGAATACATAACAAACACACCAGAGTGATGTGGATAGATGAATTCTTGAAGTCCAGTAATTCATTAAGGAGAAATAAAACTTTCTTCAAACCTATCTGAATAAAATCTTTCTGAGTAAAACCTATCTTCTGCTGCTTTATATGTGGTCTGGCAACAGTCAAAGTCTAAGAAAACTGAAATTCAAACAATGCCATTTTCCAAAAGCAGGTGGGGTGAAATGAAAGGTACATTTAATCTGTAAAATATAGCACATCGTATCTGACCATGAAAACTAGGAAAGAAGGAAGACGGAGAAGAGGAAGTATTCTCAGAAACAATGATACATTCCTAGAATAGTCAGCGCTCAATCATGACCCGCGTGGTGCTAGTTACTTGTCCTTGACATTGCATTCAAGTATCTCTCACGAAGTGGTGATAATCCGTGTTTGTCACAGCACGTCACTGATACACATCGACAATGTATCGTTGTTGCATTAGTAATCCTTGTTGTTACTGGTGAATTGGATGACTACAGAAGATGCTCGCAAAATCCTAATGAACTATTTTAGTTTTCCTAGTATGTCAGATACCATCCATTCATCAATCAATCAAAAACCTAACGTATCCTATGGATCATAGGTCTTCAACTAACAGATGCCATCTTCTGCCCTCTGCCCAGTTAATATAACCGTGTTTGCTTCCAGCTTCTTACACCTAGCGTCTCCGTCTGCTTCTACATCTCTTGCACTTCGCGGTTTAGAACAGTGACCGTCTTGCTATAACGTCGGATCCTGTCTTCAAGTGTGTCGCAACCATAGCCATAACCTTCGCCTCACCTCTAACCACACAGGGAGCCGGTAGCGCAGTGGTTAGCGAACTGGCATCGCATCTGAGTGGTACTGGGTTCATTCCCCAGTTAAGGCGGAAATTAATTTTCAGACCGCCAGGGCTTCCGGTTCAATCCGGGAAGTAAAAGCGGCTAGGGGATGGCTACCGCCTTCATATCTTCTTCTTCTTCTTCGTACGCTGTCAGACGTCAACTTGAATTTGTTCGAAGAAAGCAGCTGTCATCCTCAGGCTGTTGACACTTCCATAGAGCTTGTCTAGTGTTGCCACTGGTGATGGCCACATTTTGCAGCAGATGTTCAGCGGTCATTTTCCCTGTACCACAGGTGCATTCGTCAGTGCCACCTATCTTCAGTTTATTGAATAGATGGTACCTCAGTCTGTTGTGGCCTGTGCGGAGTCTGAAGACCACGACCTGCTCTCTTCTATTCAACTGGTAATAGGCATCATTTTTTTGTGTAGCCAGTATGTTCTGTTTCCCATTTGGCCATGTATCTGGCCCTAATTAGCCTTTAGGACTCTTCGTAGGTCACACTAGAATCTGGTTGTGGTAGTCTTGCACCTTCTTTTGCCAGTCTGTCTGCCTCCTCGTTGCCTTGAATGTTACAGTAGGATGGAACCCACTGTACCACTACTCTTTTTGGTGCGGACTGCTGGCATAGTTGACAGAGTACTGCTCTTAAATCATTAAGTTCTGTATTTTTCTGGCTTTTTAGTGCTGTAACCACGGACATGGCATCTGTAAACAGGACTATCTGTACCGCCTTCATATAATCTTTGAATTGTGAGATCGCTATCTCACATCCCTACTTTACTAATCCCACATCTAGCTGCCCAGTTCTGATCTGTAGGTCTATGTATTGTTCTTGTAACCTTATGGTCAATATCCAACTGCTCAATTATTCCTAGGACATGTGTTTAAAAATTGGTCGGAACCTTTGTTGACCTGCAAACCTCACAGGTCATGGACACTGCATGTTATTACTGTATTAGTTTCTATAATGATTCCGGTTTCGTTTGTTTGTCAACAACAAATATACCAGTTTATCATCTGGACGAATAGTCACACTCTGAAATAAATACGCCTCTTTTGACGCAAAATCACGAGTGTGCATTGCTAATATAGGTTAGCAAGCTCACTGGAAAATGCATACTCTGTATTTCTGGTATTCGTCATAAAAAGAATGCTGTGGAGTTGTGTCGTAGTTTACAGCGAGGCTACGATATCTGTGTCTTTCAGCCCAATACATGCGGTGTCAGCACGAAATTTTGGGAACTGGATTTGCTTTCTTTCTTCGATCCCTTTTCGCTTTCCATATTACACGAATGCAACATGTTTCCAGAAACTCCACTTGGAAGTGGATTGAGTCTTGGTTCGCTCTGGTTCAGCTGTAGTTCGCTGACCCTGTCGCAAACAGCCAGCTGTAGTTCGCTGACCCTATCGCAAACAGCCAGCTGTAGTTCGCTGACCCTGTCGCAAACACCCAGCTGTAGTTCGCTGACCCTGTCGCAAACAGCCAGCTGTAGTTCGCTGACCTTGTCGCAAACAGCCAGCTGTAGTTCGCTGACCCTGTCGCAAACACCCAGCTGTAGTTCGCTGACCCTGTTACAAACAGCCAGCTGTAGTTCGCTGACCCTGTCGCAAAGAGCCAGCTGTAGTTAGCTGACCCCGGCCGCAAACAACCAGCTATAAGTCGCTGGCTGCCTCATCGACCTCGGAAAATGCCCATTTTGAACATACAACGATGAGGTTGATTTAGTTGTTGCTGTTGCTGAGCATTGTAATGGCCACAATGAGTGTGTTTATTCTTTAGTGCACCCAGAAAAGCCAGTTGTAACTTTCCTGACATCCCAATCGTGCTTTTAAAAACCGTATGGTTCCTCCAGGATGTTGTGCTATGCTTCACTTCATCTGCGTGACGCTCACTGCTAAATGGATCACGTCGATCCACATCTCGTGAGCGAGACTGCCGTGAAAACAGCCTGTTTCCAGGGAACGCTACATGGAAGAGAGAGTGTGATCTTGGCCAGTATATTGTGCCTGACCCTGACGCGACGTCCTGGTCAGTATGTTGTGTCTGGCCAGACCAGCGTCTCAGTTCCCCAGTTAATTTAATAAATTTACTTATCATTTACAGAGTCATGAAACGGTTGATTTTGGATGTGGGTGCGTAAAGTTTCAAAGGCTGCTTTCAGTCCATCGATTGCTGGTCCATAAACGGTATCTTAACAATATGCACGTAAGAGAAAGTGAACGAGAAGGATATTCACTGCCACCTCTTGGTCCCATCCATATGTTTGGTACATTTTCAGCATGATATGCCCGTACATCACGATGGTAGCAGTGACAGGGAGGGCTCCACCTTGTTGAAAATAAAAGAAAGTCAAGTCCATCTCACCGCAAACCATCTCGCCTCGCTAATGCTAGGATGGCGGAATCTTGCATCTTGCAACAGGTTCAAATAAAATGCACTACATTGGCATGTTTGAGACTCTCTCTCTTACTCTCTCTCTTTCTCTCTCACTTTCTCTCTCTCTCTCTCTCTCTCTCTCTCTCTCTCTGCACACATCTAACACATATATCTCTCACATATCTAACCAAGAAAGTATGTAGAGTAACCCAAACACAAATGCCATTCAGTGTGTTTTTGTTGGCTTGGGAGTGGAGCGGCGAGGGTACAAAACTAGCAACAACGACACACGGGAAAATAGAAACACGTCGCAGATAAGGACTGGGAAAGCACACACAAACACACGGGAAAATAGAAACACGTCGCAGATAAGGACTGGGGAAAGCACACAGAGGAAAATAAAAACACATCGCAGATAAGAACTGGGGAAAGCACACACAAACACACAGGGGAAAATAGAAACACGTCGCAGATAAGGACTGGGGAGAGCACACACAAACACACAGGGGAAAATAGAAACACGTCGCAGATAAGGACTGGGGAAAGCACACACAAACACACAGAGGAAAATAGAAACACGTCGCAGATAAGGACTGGGGAGAGCACACACAAACACACAGGGGAAAATCGAAACACGTCACAGATAAGGACTGGGGAGAGCACACACAAACACACAGAGGAAAATACAAACACGTCGAAAGCAGATAAGGACTGAGGAAAGCACACACAAACACACAGGGGAAAATAGAAACACGTCGCAGATAAGGACTGGGGAGAGCACACACAAACACAGAGGAAAATAGAAACACGTCGCAGATAAGGACTGGGGAGAGCATACACAAACACACAGGGGAAAATAGAAACACGTCGCAGATAATGACTGGGGAAAGCACACAGAGGAAAATAGAAACACGTCGCAGATAAGGACTGGGGAAAGCACACACAAACACACAGGGGAAAATAGAAACACGTCGCAGATAAGGACTGGGAAAGCACACACAAATACAAAGAGGAAAATAGAAACACGTCGCAGATAAGGACTGGAGAAAGCACACAAAAACACACACACACACAAACACACAGAGGAAAATAGAAACACGTCGAAAGCAGATAAGGACTGGGGAAAGCACACAAAAACACACACACACAAATGCACAGAGGAAACCACACACTCAGCAACTTAACACAGTATACTGAATCCATGGAACATCCACAACATGCCTATCCCACACAACGATAAAGCAGCACCGTGTGTCACATTCCTGGCCCTAATGTTTATGTGAAGTGATGCCGTGTTTATCAAATCTTCTTGCTCCTAGTTTCAGATTTGGTCCTTATCGGGGATTGGCAGCAGGAGTTTCTCCCTGCTACCATCGTGATGTAAGGGCATATCTTGATGAAAATGTACCAAACATATGGATTGGACCAAGAGGTGGCATTGAATATCCTTCTCGTTCACTTTCTCTTACGTGCCTATTTTTAAGATAACGTTTATGGACCAACAATCGATGGACTGAAAGACCTGAAATGAAAGGCATGGACAAATATGTCTCTAGAAGAGATGAGAGCTCCAGAAATAGTGTGAGAACTACTCACGAGCCGAATAGATCTATTGACACAGGACATATTGTGAGAACTACTAATTGAGCATGGTTGTAAATGTTGCACTGCGGCGTTTGATGTGGCAGAATTATGTTCATTTCAATATTTCATTCAAGTAAAGCTACTGCTAAATGTATTACTGCTTCTTTGCTAGAATATTTGAAACCCGTGACTACAGCGTTGTTTCTGAGAGACGAAGCTCTGCATTGACATCCATTCGGTTTCTCTGTTTGGTTTTCATCACTGGCAGGGCTGGAAGTCTTCTCATACCAAATCAGTAGTCGAATATACGACCAACAATTTAATAGAACTGAGTTTACCTCAAGGCGAACTCTGCAATTAAGGGGTTAAGTCGTAATAACTTCTTCACGGACAGACAGGAAATGTATGCATTCCAAAATCGGTCCACGGACCGGTGGTTGGGAGACACTGACCTAGATAACTTCCTCGGAGACAAATAATTAAACTCGGGAAAGAAAGACAAATATTATAACTTCCCTATCAAGGACGTACTTCTGTCATTTTTTGTTTAATTCAGCAAGCAGTTAGTTATTGACTACCACTATCTATACTTACCTTTGTCGTTTTGAATGTATGTAAGTGTGTTGCCCCATTCCTGTCGGCGGAGACCTCGTAACGTATGTGCTGAATTGTGTGCGTTTTGCCCAGCATTGTACTAGCTCAGACTTCTTGAAATGATTACTGTGTTTGTTAATAAAAGTCCCCAGGGCATGATCACTCCAAAGGTAGCGACCCGGTGTTATTATCATTCCAAACTAGTGTCCCCTTTAAACCCTCGGGGCCCATTAGTTTTGTTACGTTTCCTATAGTGAAAGTCAGGCTCCCGCCCTCGGACGGACGAAGGTGAAGTTCGCCACCCTTTCTGTTGGATCAATATTGGCACTGCATTGGCCGATAAAGTGTGTATTTGGAAACCCGAGGCTGTAGAATTTGTTCTGGCCGTAGGCCCAGTGAAGCAATAACTAGCTTAAGTATTTTCGATTTACGCGGGGTATGTGTGTAGCACACACATTTACACACATAAAACACACACATATACACATACAGACACTCACATAGAAACATACACAAACACACAGGCACAAAAACACACACAGAACACCGATAAAACACACATCAACCCAGACATACACACATGAACACACCCCCACACACACACATGGTAACACAGACACAGACACACACAAACCCAGACATACACAGACAAACCCAGGCATACAGACAAAAACACATAGTGTGCACATACATACACACAAATAGACACACACAAACATTCACACACACAAACACCTAAACACAAGCATACAAACACAGACTCAGACACACAAACACATATCACATACAAGAACACGCACAAGCACATACAAACACACACACAATCTTAGAGTTTCACACAAATACATAACACATGCTCAAACACAAACACATACACAGACAAATCCAGACATAAGCACACATACACCTAGACATACACACAAACATATACGACATGTACACACACACATACATGTACACAAACATACACGCATACGTACATAATCACAAGCACACACACACTCAGACTTTCGCACACACAAATACATAACACACACACATACAAACATACACACAGATACAAACATATACATACACACAAATATACACACACAAACACACATCACTAGCAACAACACAGTTTTGGTCAGTCCTATACCGGAGGCTGTCGTCAAGGATGAAGTGTTGGAGACGTCATCGTACCTCTCCATTTCACCTCTTACAGGGCACAGGACCGATAAGTAACTTCTTACAGAAACCCTGTACCAAAGCACCTTGTGTGTTCTTGCAAAGGAGGTTTGTGCAGCAATTCGTTTGACATGACGAGGCTGGTAGCCCAATGCACATCCTGCTTTAGTCATCTTCTATGATATGCATGAAGGTACAGCGACACTATTGTTCCTTCCCAGCAAAGGCCTCGCACACAAGATTGTTCTCAGTCTCATTGATACCTGAAGTGCCCAGATCCCTTCCTCGCTTCCTGCTCAACAAATGGAAGTCAGGTACTGATTCACGTCAGATAGTCTGGTAGCGAGGATTGATACATGAGGTGCCCAGTTTCATTCCTCGCTGCCTGCTCAATAAATGAAAGTCAGGTAACGATTCACGTCAGATAGTCTGGTAGCGAGGATTGATACATGAGGTGCCCAGTTCCCTTCCTCGCTGCCTGCTCAACAAATGGAAGTCAGGTACTGATTCACGTCAAATAGTCTGGTAGCGAGGATTGATACATGAGGTGCCCAGTTCCCTTCCTCGCTGCCTGCTCAACAAATGGAAGTCAGGTACTGATTCACGTCAAATAGTCCGGTAGCGAGGATTGATTCATGAGGTGCCCAGTTCCCTTCCTCGCTGCCTGCTCAACAAATGGAAGTCAGGTACGGATTCACGTCAAATAGTCCGGTAGCGAGGATTGATTCATGAGGTGCCCAGTTCCCTTCCTCGCTGCCTGCTCAACAAATGGAAGTCAGGTAACGATTCACGTCAGATAGTCCGGTAGCGAGGATTGATACATGAGGTGCCCAGTTCCCTTCCTCGCTGCCTGCTCAAGAAATGGAAGTCAGGTAACGATTCACGTCAGATAGTCCGGAGCGAGGATCGGTTGTCCGAGCGGACTTCTCACCACCTCGGCACGACATCGATTTTGTTGTCACAGGTAAAATGCAAATCTAACGTGGACTGTGTGTGACGACTAAGGGGACAGTCGGCATTTATTCCTCAGCTTTATACATCTTTCTCGTTTACCTCATATGTGGGAATAAACAGAGAAAATTATTAAAATTGTGTCCAAAAATACTATTTTTAATTATATATAAACATACTGCTGTCAGGAATGAAGTGTAAAAGCGTACTTGTACTAGGTCTCAGGTTTTGTATGAGATGGAGGAGTAGCCAACTGTTCTTCTCACTGTATTTCTTTCCATAAAAGTTATAAAAGTAACTTCTACAGCTGGGTCAACTGGAACGCGTTGATAACGTGGATCGAACCCTGTGCTTTACAGCGAGAAACAGGTGCTCTAAATGGGATAGAACCAGGATCATTTGCAGATAGCTGCAAGCACTGTAACCACCTGACCACTTAACAGGCGATCAAAACGGATGTTTCAAGTAACAGTATGGTAACAAGTCGGGAAGGCTGATTATTCGTGTAGATTCCGCGAGCCGCAGACAAACCCCCTCCATTCTTGCGGGAGATGGGAAGTTAATTAGCACTGACCGTTCCATCTACATACACATTCGGTGTGCAATGGAACAGATATATGTCGGTAAGACAATATGATAGAGACAGGAATCTCGGTCTCTCTATCTCTCTCTCTCCCTCTCTCTCTCTCTCTCTCTCTCTCTCTCTCTCTTCCCATCTCTCCTGGCGTTTATAGCAGCACAGAAGAAGACGGCGATCAATTACATTCTGTTTAAGTAGAGACAATGATAGAAAAGAATTACCAGTGCAGACACAGATTGGACAGAGTGAGAGATAAAGGGGAGGAGGAAATCCAGTTAAAGATAGAAAGAGATGACGGGGCCAGAGTTTTGGCTGACAAGACATACATACATTTGTTTGTGTGAGAGTGACACTCGTAGAGAGAGAGAGGGAGGTGGGGGGAGAGAGAGAGAGTGATTACTAAGACAAATCCGTCAGGATTGAGGGATATAAAATAGCTGAATACGTCGAAATTATATAACACATAACAAATGACGAATTGCCATTTTTAAACACAACCCTATTTAAACTTCACGTCGTAAAACCTTCTTTATCGTAAAAAAGCTTGCTGTCTGTAGTGAGATTTTCAGTCATCTGTCACTCTGAATCCCATTAAAGATATAATTTCCATAATATTTAATCGTTCTTTCACACCATTCAATACTACACACCCTGCACGATGTGGTACAAACAGCCTCGTTTAAGAAACAACTGAATAATTTGCCCTGCAGACATAGAAGAGAATTGAATTAATCTGAGAACGAGAGAAGGCCTGAAATGTGCACTTTGAAAAGTCAGAAAACTGGTTAGTTGTGCAACTATAAAAAGCCAGCCATTCCTGTCTAACCTCCGCAGATGACCCGTCGTCTACTGCCTGGCATTTTTTTTTTAATGTTACCGGCTGATTAACATAATTTATGTGTCGGCACTACTTTTGACCCCGTCTGTCATTGATCGTTTCCAAAATAGCACAGCCGAGCACGTGATAGCAAACACTACACGTGTAATATTCTCAACGTGTCAATGAATAAAAATAGCTATGATTAAGCAGTTGTGTTGTGGACAAAATGTCAGAATCCACCACTAGGTTGGGAATTTAAAGTTCAGGTGGTGAAAGGAATACGTAGCAACAATTGCATTATAGTACTACACTGGCAATGACACTATACTGACTTTTGGAATGTAGGTCGAGAAGCCGGTATACAACCAACGACATGACAGCAACAACCTACAGGTCATCTTCGCCGGGGAAGTTGGCAGATCGGGGGGAAGCGGGGTGCCTATCCCTCCAGTTAAGACGTACACGATTCACAACTGTGGCGAAAGGCAAAAGTTCGGTTTTGTTTACGTGTGTGTGGAAAATCGTCATCAGTTTCCACAACTGTAGTATGGATGTACAGTCCAGCTGTAAATGGAGACCAAAATTAAACTTTCCTTCGCTCTTTTTGTTGAAGCATAGGTCTAACACTGCATTTGGCTTACATAACCAGCTGTTAAGAAAGTCTCATCCAGCCATTTGCAATACGGTTTTACGGTAATGGTTTTTACATGTTGAAAATGCCTATCCCATGCACAATGTTCCTTATCCGCTGATACGAAAGGAAGGTAACATTTGTCCCAGGTGTTTCATTTAATGTACGCAACTGGTCACTTCTCCTAAACAATAGTTGACACCAAGTTAAATGAAGTCTCTAACACGATCCCCGACAGCAATGTATGTCTGCTATGGAGAACAAACGTTTACGTGAGACTACAATGAAGTCGCTAACATTTGACCCTGACGGCGACAGTTTCTCATATGGACACATCCACATTGGATCAAGAACAGGCCAGGTTTGACCTTCGAAACATGTCGTTAAAACCCACTAAAGAGGGATGTGCATGGGACCAGGGATCTCAAATTGTAAAATAAAATTATACAGAAACCACAACTGGAATAACATACGTAAATGGTGGGATGCACGCTTCCTGTAAGGAGGAAGGAAGGAGATGGGCGCAAGGGGATAGGTTGGGCTGTAGTTGTCACACTTGACTTCATATGTTGGCATTGAAATTTGGTGCATATTTCATTTGTTGGCACTGCATAGGGGTATGCATTTCATACTACATTTTTTCCATTGCTGGGGTAGTCGCCGGGTTTTGAAGGCTGAGGACTACAGACCGCTTCGCCACTGCTGTGGCCACGTCGTGTGATGGCTATGTTTGTTTATTTCACCCCCAACAGAAAAACAACAAATGCAATACCAGGTATTCGAACCGCTATTCTCCTTGTCGGCAGGGTAGTTATGGGTATGTATTTGTTGTCACTGCATAGGGGTACGTATTTGTTGGCCCTGTATAGTGGTACGCATTTGTTGGCCCTCATAGGGGTACGCATTTGTTGGCACTGCATAGGGGTACGCATTTGTTGGCACTGCATAGGGGTACGTATTTGTTGGCCCTGCATAGGGTACGTATTGTTGGCACTGCATAGCGGCTCGTATTTCATATGTTGACTCTGAAATGTGGTACAAATTTCACGTTGACATTGAAATTTGGTACATATTTCATATGATACTGAAATGGGGCACATTCTACTGAAACGAGGAATAAACTTCACATGGCATTGAATTGGTGCACATACATGCACGCATTAGAACAATAAAATAGAACAACTTGCACATCAGTTCAGTTCTTATCCTAGTCAATACATTGTGAAAACACCAATTCAAAAAGCTTCCTGTTTACATAACGCAAAATACGAGGACTTGTAAGCAGATAACCTTAATAACAACATTCTCGTTTTACGAAACCATTATTTAGTTTATTTTTTGTTAAACAAGAAATGCTTCTTATATATGTGTGTAAACGTAGCACGGGGTATTTTGCGTGTCAGCTTCTCGTGGAACAATCATGTTATTCTGGTCTAGACTTATTTATTTGATTTTGAACATCCTTGTGTACACACCTATATGTATGTGGTCTTCAGTGATCTTTTTTGTCCATAAATCGATTCTATGTTTAATTTAGTTGAGTCAAATAATCAACATCATTGCACATGGTTTAACCCATCAGTGCTCTGTTCTTCTCCAAATTTTTGGAGAATCCCAGCACAATGCACGACCTCCGTAGCACCAGCGAGGATCCCAGCACCATGCACGACCTCCGTAGCACCAGCGAAGATCCCATAATAGATTAGGTAAACTTTTACAATAATTTTGAATTGTGTCCAGGCAGCGGCCGTTAAGCCTACATTTTTCAATGTCCAACTGCCGGTGGATTTTTAACTTGCGCGACACTGCACACGGGCATCCGATCTCAACTACCAAGAGATCCGAGAAAATACTAGATAGTCCACGTGAAAAAATCTCGATCTCCACCGTGATTTGAGCCCGCGACCTCCAGCACCCGAGGCTAACGTCTTACTTTGAGACACACCAAGTCTCCGATTGTATGTGACATTATTTATTGTATGTACAACAGCAAGGATGTATCAAATGCGCGCAACCATCACTGCTACCATACATCATTCTACCTCCTGTTGCAATCTGATTATAATAATTAGTGTTTATAGAAATTCTTCAAAGTACAAAACATTGAGAGGAGGTCCTGTTAAAACAAGTCCAATTGCATTGGTACGTGGTGACCAGGCTGCTGAGCTTCAGATCACCCAGCTGTTGTTGGTGTTTGTCCGTCGCTTCCGAAGAGGACTACTTCAGATGACAATATGACTTGCGCGTGATTTAAGTGAAGGAGAAATTCTCTGTCAGCCTTACTCTCTCGTCCTGATTCCATTTTATTCAGTGGCAGGATATGATCAAGACGACTGGAGCAGCAACCCGGATGCAGTGGATGACCGAGGGTACCTTCTGTGTCTAGCCTTCCTCCAAACGCTCCACAGCGCGTTGTTGGTAGTCGCCTTGCTGCCTATTGACTAGCCAGTTGTTCTTCCGCCGAATCCAGTCTTCACGTGCTTAGGTAGGCAAGCCCTATCTCAGCGTGGGCTTATTAAGCCCATCGGCTACCCACACTGGGTAAATGGGTTAACAAATACAAGGTGTCAAGGCGGATATTGTTCGGCCCAGCTAATAAAAAATTAGATAGTATAATTAAATTAGTAACACTTCGACTCAGACGGCAGTGGCTGCTGTAGAACAATCTTTACCTTTTTAATCAAGCAATCAATCAATCAATTAATTGGCACTGGTGTCCCCGCATGTGGAGCATACGTCTTTAACAAATGCATCCCAATTCATTATATGTTGACATGTCCTTCTCTATTGAAGTTTTGGTTACTGAAAGTTTCTACATGATGTAATAGCCAGCCTCAAACACAACCCTCCTTACTCAATTCTTGCAACATTGTTGGTAATTTAACAATTATGTGATCCCCTTTCGGGTACCGGCATCACTCATTCTCCTAACTCCACGATTATTCCAGCATCTTCCGTGTTCATCCCACGGCCATTAGCAGGGAGGAAAGAACCGCGCACTGTGTCCAACTATGCAAGTAGCAAAAGTCGACTAAGTAGGGGTGCACATGAAGCTGGCAACCTCATCATATGAAATATGTCACAGAAAATACCTCTACAAGAGGGTATAAGTATATTGTGGAAGGTGTCCTGGAGGGAGATCAACTCTAGGTGTGGTCATATGCTCCTACGGAAGCGGAAACGACATAAGGACAACGTAACCTTGAAATAACTTCCAGGTTACTCGGCGAACAAATGATTATATCCACAACTTTATCTGGATTATATCCACAACTCTATCAGGATTAAACCCACAACGTTATCAGGACTATATCCACAACTTTATCAGGATTATATCCACAATTTTATCAGGATTATATCCACAACTTTATGAGGATTATATCCGCAACTTTATCAGGATTATATCCGCAATGTTATCGGGATTACATCCACACAGTATTACATCCACATCTTTATTATGATAATATCCGTTACTTTATCAGGAGTATATCCACAAATTTAATAGGATTGTATCCAGCTTTATCAGCCAGTGAGCAAATATAATCATCTAATAATTATTGTTAGTACTTACTTTGCTGTGATTTGATGTCATGTTCAACACAGAAAAGAAATTCATAGGCAATACTCTCAAACTGAAGCCTGGTATTGCGTCATGCAGGTCAGTCAGTACGTGATGCCAGGTTTTTCAAAAATGATCTATTTGTTCTGTAAATTAGAAAGTGCTGTTCCATTGTGGGTTGTCTGGTGCGTGTCTGTTCAAAAGCTCTTCAAAGTATTCTACCCATCTTTTCGTCTGTTCTTCAAAGTCAGTTATTTTTTCCCCAGGTTTATTTTTGATATACCTTGTTGTTGATACGTTCCCGATTGTTCCTTGGTAGCCTCGTATAGACCTTTCATATTTCCCTTTCATGCAGCCTCTTCCACTGCCTCAGCCAGACCTTCAATGTAACAATGTAATCTAGTCTCACTCAGTACACCTAGTCTCACTCAGCCAATCTAGTCTCACTCATCCCATCTAGTCTCAGTCCAACTAGTCTCACTCAGCCCATATAGTCTCACCGAGCCCATCTAGTCTCACTCAGCCCATCTAGTCTCACCGAGTCTATCTAGTCTCACTCAGTCCATTTAGTCTCACTCAGCCCATCTAGTCTCACTCAGTCCATCTAATCTCCCTCAGCCCATCTAGTCTCACTCAGCCCATCTAGTCTCACTCATTCCATCTAGTCTCACTCAGTCCATCTAGTCTCACTCAGTCCATTTAGTCTCAATCAGCCCATTTAGTCTCACTCAGCCCATCTAGTCTCACTCAACCCATCTAGTCTCACTCAGTCCATCTAGTCTCACCGAGTCCGTCTAGTCTCACTCAGTCCATCTAGTCTTACTCAGTCCATCTAGTCTCACTCAGTCTATCTAGTCTCACTCAGTCCATCTATTCTCACTCAGTCCATCTAATCTCACTTAGCCCATCTAGTCTCACTCAGTCCATCTAGTCTCACCGAGTCCGTCTAGTCTCACTCAGTCCATCTAGTCTCACTCAGTCCATCTAGTCTCACTCAGTCCATCTAGTCTCACTCAGTCCATTTAGTCTCAATCAGCCCATTTAGTCTCACTCAGCCCATCTAGTCTCACTCAACCCATCTAGTCTCACTCAGTCCATCTAGTCTCACCGAGTCCGTCTAGTCTCACTCAGTCCATCTAATCTTACTCAGTCCATCTAGTCTCACTCAGTCTATCTAGTCTCACTCAGTCCATCTAGTCTCACTCAGTCCATCTAATCTCACTTAGCCCATCTAGTCTCACTCAGTCCATCTAGTCTCACTCAGTCCATCTAGTCTCACTCAGCCCATCTAGTCTCACTCAGTCCATCTAGTCTCACTCAGTCCATCTAATCTCACTTAGCCCATCTAGTCTCACTCAGTCCATCTAGTCTCACTCAGTCCATCTAGTCTCACTCAGCCCATCTAGTCTCACTCAGCCCATCTAGTCTCAGTCCATCTAGTCTCACTCAGCCCATATAGTCTCACTCAGCCCATCTAGTCTCACTCAGCCCATCTAGTCTCACTCAGTCCATCTAGTCTCACTCAGTCCATCTAGTCTCACTCAGTCCATCTAGTCTCACTCAGTCCATCTAGTCTCACTCAGCCCATCTAGTCTCACTCAGTCCATCTAGTCTCACTCAGCCCATCTAGTCTCACTCAGCCCATCTAGTCTCACTCAGTCCATCTAGTCTCACTCAGTCCATCTAGTCTCACTCAGTCCATCTAGTCTCACTCAGCCCATCTAGTCTCACTCAGCCCATCTAGTCTCACTCAGTCCATCTAGTCTCACTCAGTCCATCTAGTCTCACTCAGTCCATCTAGTCTCACTCAGCCCATCTAGTCTCACTCAGCCCATCTAGTCTCACTCAGTCCATCTAGTCTCACTCAGCCCATCTAGTCTCACTCAGCCCATCTAGTCTCACTCAGTCCATCTAGTCTCACTCAGTCCATCTAGTCTCACTCAGCCCATCTAGTCTCACTCAGTCCATCTAGTCTCACTCAGCCCATCTAGTTTCACTCAGCCCAAGGATACTAATGCCATATCGCTACCTCTCCTTTGCAATCTGCGCTGTTTTCCTATTCTCCCACATGGCTCTAACATTCCAGGTGCCGAGTCTGGAAGGTTTCCTTGTCGAAAGAAAGGTAGTCAGCAGTCCAGCTTCCTTTCGGGTTCAGCTGAGGAGCGTCATGGGCCCTGCTAAGGGGACCTTTCCCTTCAGGGACGGCTGTTGGTTTGTTTTGGTTGTCGCTTTTGTAGCAATTGTTTTTTTGACGAGGTGGGGTAGCTGGCCCCACGCTCAACCTTCCTCCTTTCTCACCCGGGCTTAGGACCGGCCATGGCGGAGATCTAAGCATTAATACTGGATTGATATGTGATCACTCCGCCGGGAGAAGGCTGGGCTCCTCTCGGTTACATGCTCATGTACAACACTCGCATTACTCTTATAGTTACGGGCAGGAAAGGCCAGACGAGACAGGTTTGTACTTATTTATACATATGATTTTTCCAATCCAACCATTTCTAGATCAGTGTTGCTGACTGTTTATATTTTGTTGATAACAGACAAATCAGAGCCAGATGAAACAAACTTAACACGTCCATGTTAGTGCTCCTGGAAACAGGCTTTATCACAGCAGCCTGGCCAATGAAGTAGGGATCAACGCAGTAACCAATATAGGTAGTAAACTTATTTGGTAGCCTTACATTGCACTACAACCAGGAAGATTCCGGTCCACCATATCAAGCGCCCATTTGGAAAGTCCACTGTAACCCACTACCACAGAAACATCGTCAACAGTTAACTCAGCACGCCAAACAACGACAACACCTTTGTGTCACATATGTGTTTTAGGTGCCCATTTGTAAAGACCGTTGCTAATTTCTTTCAACACTATAGATATGAAGTAAGCGACAGGGAGGAGTGCAGTCCCTTGTTGTGAACAATTTATGTGCTTTTGGGTCATAGTAGGCTCTTCCCGCTTTTGGTGTGCATGTAGACGTGTTATTGTGTGTGTGGGGGTGATGTGTGGGTGGGGGGGGGGGGAGGAGAAATGTGGGGGGCGATGTGGGGACGATGTGGGGGCGATGTGGGGACGATGTGGGAACGATGTGGGGACGATGTGGGGGCGATGGGGGGACGATGTGGTAGCAGTGTGGTGGCAATGTGGCGGCACAGTGGGCAATGTGTTGGCCATGTGGTGGCCATGTAGGAGTAGTATGATGGTAGTGTGGTGGTAGTGTAGTGGTGGTATGGTGGTAGTGTATTGGTGGTATTGTGGTAATGTGGTTTCAATGTGTTGACAATCTGGCTTTGTTTATTGAAACAGGGAAGTGGAACATTACACTGTCACCCTAGCACAGTTAATCCATAATCTAGAACCAAAGTAAGCATTTCTTGGAAACGAGCAAACATAACAAAACATGCTGCCAAAAAATGTGACTAAAAATAAAACCGAGAAGCAATTATAGCGATTAAAACGCTCAGCAAATAGCACTGTTGACAAATAAGAGTGGTTACTTCTTTATGGAAAATGTATTGGTTCGGCTCCTGATCTCAGCAAACTCATGTGCACCCAGATGTAAATGGATACTTACTTTAATCTTAAGGAAATAAAGTCCTGAATCTTTTCTTCGATAGCGATCCCCATATTGGTGAGCTTGCTGAGGAACTTCGTACTTCACAACATCCAGACAGTAGGAACCTGGTTCCCCTTTTCAAGTAGGAATCAAGATGTAAGAAGAGCCACCGTAACCTGTCACAAAAGAGACGTCGTCTAGAGTTTACTTAGTACAAGTGACTAAGTAGTAGGTTTCACCTCCAATCCTCCTTAATCGCCTCCTGTGATTTGCCGGGCAGATCACCTTGTAATTATTCCTTGTTCTCCATTCGGACCCTAACGTCAGCTTGCTCTGGTTAGAAGCCCGTCGGTTGTAGGTTATAGTTCATTTAGAAGAAGTAATACTGGCGTCAAACCCCCTGCTGCCTAGAAGGTAGACTGATGACAGACACCGGCTAGGAAGAATTCACCTGAAAGAAAGGCTGCCAGAACACAGAGTGACCCGTCGACAGGTCAACTACAAAATACATTTCCACTTATCTGACGCAAAAACAAAAAGAAAGGGCACAAACAGATATCTCCATTGTCTAAAATACTGTCCACTATCTTCGTTGTTCACTTTTATTTACGTCACATTTTCTATCCACCAAATCAACATCTTCAACCTGTCTCGATATTCTAGTTAACCACATGTTTGTCTAAAATATTTTAGTATTAAGTTCAAATTATAACACACAAATCACCTAAACCTATTCAAAATTCGAACGTATAAAACTAGACATCAGAAACAAAGAAATGAATACTTTAGAAACCATAGGGGCGCGTGTGGCACCCTGCTACAAGCAAGGTGTTAGCTCTCTACTATATCGTGGCCGCAATATAAACACAAAGGTTGGGAGGTGGGGGGGAGGGGGCGGGGGGTTGGAGTTTAAATGCCAGAATAGGTATGCAAAAGGCGACAGGTGTTGTTGTAATGAGCTTATGGAAATCAACGGAAATTAAACTCAACACGGAAAGAAAACTATTCAACTCCAATGTAAAATCGGGTTTATTGCATGGATCTGAAACAATGTGCATACGATAGAGATCATGAACGGGTGCATGGGCAGAACAGAGGTGTCGAATGGGCAGAACAAAGGTGTCGAATGGGCAGAACAGAGGTGTCGAATGGGCAGAACAGAGGTGTCGAATGGGCAAAACAGAGGTGTCGAATAGGCAGAACAGAGGTGTCGAATGGGCAGAACAGAGGTGTCGAAATGGGCAGAACAGAGGTGTCGAATGGGCAGAACAGAGGTGTCGAATGGGCAGAACAGAGGTGTCGAAATGGGGGGAACAGAGGTGTCGAAATGGGCAGAACAGAGGTGTCGAAATGGGCGGAACAGAGGTGTCGAACGGGCAGAACAGAGGTGTCGAATGGGCAGAACAGAGGTGTCGAAATGGGCGGAACAGAGGTGTCGAAATGGGCGGAACAGAGGTGTCGAAATGGGCAGAACAGAGGTGTCTAATGGGCAGAACAGAGGTGTCTAATGGACAGAACAGAGGTGTCGAAATGGGCAGAACAGAGGTGACGAAATGGGCGAAACAGAGGTGTCGGATGGGCAGAACAGAGGTGTCTAATGAGCAGAACAGAGCTGTCGAAATGGGCAGAACAGAGGTGTCGAAATGGGCGGAACAGAGGTGTCTAATGGGCAGAACAGAGGTGTCGAAATGGGCGGAACATAGGTGTCTAATGTGCAGAACAGAGGTGTCTAAATGGGCGAAACAGAGGTGTCGAAATGGGCAGAACAGGGGTGTCGAAATAGGCGGAACAGAGGTGTCTAATGGGCAGAACAGAGATGTCGGAATCGTCTGAAATGATTACCACTATTTATTGTTTATATACGAGAGATAAAACGATAAGCACTGGGGGAACAGTACAAACACTGGCGGAACAGTACAAACACTGGCGGAACAGGACAGAAACTAGAGGAACAGGACAAACACTAGAGAAACAGGACAGAAAATAGAGGAACAGGACAAACACTGGAGAAACAGGACAGGAAATAGAGGAACAGGACAAACAGTGGAGAAAAAGGACAGAAACTGGAGGAACAGGACAGAAACTGGAGGAACAGGACAAACACTGGAGGAACAGAACAGAAACTGGAGGAACAGGACAAACACTATAGGAACAGGACAGAAACTGGAGGAACAGGACAAACACTGGAGGAACAGGACAAACACTGGAGAAACAGGACAAACACTGGAGAAACAGGACAAACACTGGAGAAACAGGACAGAAACTGGAGGAACAGGACAAACACTGGAGAAACAGGACATAAATTGGAGAAACAGGACAAACACTGGAGAAACAGGACAGAAACTGGAGGAACAGGACAAACACTGGAGAAACAGGACAAACACTGGAGAAACAGGACAAACACTGGAGAAACAGGACAAACACTGGAGAAACAGGACAGAAACTGGAGGAACAGGACAAACACTGGAGAAACAGGACATAAATTGGAGAAACAGGACAAACACTGGAGGAACAGAACAGAAACTGGAGGAACAGGACAAACACTGGGGGAACAGGACAGAAACTGGAGAAATAGGACAAACACTGGAGAAACAGAACAAACACCGGGGGAACAGGACAAACACTGGAGAAACAGGACAGAAACTGGAGAAACAGGACAGAAACTAGAGGAACAGGACAAACACTAGAGAAACAGGACAGAAAATAGAGGAACTGGACAAACACTGGAAAAACAGGACAGAAAATAGATTAACAGGACAAACACTGGAGAAACAGGACAGAAAATAGAGGAACAGGACAAACACTGGAGAAACAGGACAGAGACTGGAGGAACAGGACAAACACTGGGGGAACAGTACAAACACTGGGGGAACAGTACAAACACCGGGGGAACAGTACAAACACTGGCTGAACAGTACAAACACTGGGGGAACAGGACAGAAACTGGAGGAACAGGACAGAAACTGGAGGAACAGGACAAACACTGAGAAACAGAACAAACACTGGAGAAACAGAACAAACACTGGAGAAACAGGACAAACACTAGAGGAACAGGACAAATACTGGAGAAACAGGACAGAAACTGGAGAAACAGGACAAACACTGGAGGAACAGAACAAACACTGGCATTTTTCTTTCGTTGATGAAGTGAAATGATGTCCTGCACACTTTGAAACAGCTGCCGGGACGAGCTGACTTTATTTATCATCACTATCAAATTTCCCCAGCATTGGCGGGAAAGCCGTAATTACTGTTTAAAACCAATGTACTATTAATTCGAAGAGAGGCAACAATTAAAACAAATAGGAAGTAAGGGGACCAACACAGCATATAAAAACTGCGCAAGAAAAGTTAGAAGAGAAATACGAAAAGATAAAAGAAGATACATAGTGGAAACGTTTAAGGATATATAAAACCTACAGCAACAAGGCAGAGAGAGAGAGATGCCTTTAAGGGAATAAGAACACTGACAAGGGAATTCCGTCCGGTTCCAAATGTCATCAATGACAAAGAGGATAACACATTAACAGAAACCAAAGACATACTGAATAGACGGAGAGAGTACTGCGAAACCATGTATAGAGATAGCACAAATCGCTCAGTTACAATCCTACCAAAAGGATAAGAAAGAACATGAACCAACATTGGAAGAAGTACGCTCCGCAATTAAAAGCCTGAAAAAGGGAAAGTCCCCAGGATGTGATGATATCCCAGCAGAGCTAATACAAGCAGGAGGAGAGGCATGTGCTCGAGTCTATCACAAGCTGTGTAAACAGATATGGCACAGTGCAGAGTGGCCAGAAGCATGGAAGAAATCAATTTATATTTCCCTCCCCCAAAAAGGCAACCTGAAGCTGTGCACGAACTACCGAACTATCGCGCTGATCAGCGACGCCAGCAAGATACTCTTGCGAATCCTATTAAGATGGATAGAGAGAAGGTTTGAATCTGAAATTCACGTAGTCCAGTCAGGTTTTAGGAAAGACAGAGGGACCAGGGACCACATATTCAATTTAAGAAATATCTACAAACAATGTAGAGAGTTTAATGTAGACCTGTACACATGTTTCATTGATTACACCAAGGCCTTCGACACGGTAAAACATCAAAAGCTGTGGAGAATCATGAAGGAAATTGGGTTTCCTTTGCATATTGTCCATCTCATTAAAACATTACACCGAGATCAACAAGCCGCTGTCCGAGTATCTGGGCAAAGATCAGATTGGTTTGTAATACAAAAGGGAGTACGACAGGGATGTATCCTCATACCTTATCTGTACAAGATATATGCGAAATGTATAATGAGAAATGTTCGAGAAGACGAGACCATTGAAAGTTTCGACTCATTTACGATTGGGGGGGGGGGGGGGGGGTGTACGAGATTCCAGGGTTACGATACGCAGATGACACAGTGATGCTATCAAGAAGTGCAGAAGGGCTAGAGCAGCTAATGTCAGCTGTGAATGGATAAAGTAAAGATCAAAACCTGTTTATAAACATAAACAAAAATAAAATAATGACCACCGACAAAACACAATGTCAGCATAAATGTACAGTAGATGGTGAGGAAATAGGTCAGATTACACATTTTGAATATCTGGGCTCCAGAATTGACAACAATGGTGACTGCTCGAAAGAAATCAGAAGAGGACTAGCCATGGCAATGCAGAGACTGAACAGCCTGAAGAAATTATGGCGGAGCACCAACAAAATGAGAAAAGTTAAAGTCTTGTGAGCCTGTGTTTTTCCTGTGGCAGCTTATGGCTGCGAATCATGGATGATTACCAAAACTTCCAGACAAAGAATCGAATCCTTCGAGTCAAAATGTTACAGAAAGATCCTCAGAATACCCTGGACAGAGACAAAAACGAATGTAGACATTCGGCAAGAGTTGAGCATATAATCAGAAAATGCAAATACTTTGGTCACATCAAGAGACACAGCGGTCTTAAGAGAACGGAGATGGAAGGTATGGTAAAAGAGGAAGGGGTATATCAAGAAGACGGTGGCACCAAGATAACCAGGAATGCCTGAGTATGACTGGCAGAGGCTGGAGTTTTGGCAAGGGAACGAGTTTCTTACAGACAGACTGTGATGGGAGCGACGTTCTATATAGGACATGCTACATGATGATGGCTGTTAATTACATGTTTATAAGTTAGCTGAGCATCTCATCTCATATTATCTTCTTCCTCTTCTTCTTGTTCTTGTACTTCTGATTGCTATGATACCGAGTTATGTCACTCGTTCTTCATTACAACGGCAAATATAGTTTCTACAGTTGTTGTTCAAACTAAGAATGCTACTCCACGTTAGTCATTCTTTTGACTTGCACACATATTGAATGAGAGGGTGTACAATCTATGTTGAAGAGTCTTGTACCCTAGTGAGGTTACACCACACTGTCAGTCGGCGCTTACGTCATATCACCAGTGTAGTTGTTGTTGTTGTTGTTGTTGTTGTATAAATGCCCACAATGAGTAGGATTGATCTTGTGTGCGACCTAAAAGGACTTTAAGTGGCGGGTTGTCGCAGGTTTCCTCACATCCCGAACGTGCTGATAAAGGTGGACCGAGATCCTTCAAGTGTCTGTGCTATTCTTGGCTTTATCTGCGTGTCGCTTACTACTGCCGGGATTACGCCGATCCCTCACCTTGTTAGCCAGGCTGCCATGAAAACAGCCCGTTTCCAGGAAGGGCTATGAGGAAGCCAAGGTGAGGGTCTTGTCCAGTATGTTTTGCCTAACCCTGACTAACATGTCTGATCAGTATGTTTTGCCTAACCCTGACTAACATGTCTTATCGGTATGTTTTGCCTAACCCTAACTAACATGTCTGATCGGTATGTTTAGCCTAACCCTGACTAACATATCTGATCAGTATGTTTTGCCTAACCCTGACTAACATGTCTTATCGGTATGTTTTGCCTAACCCTGACTAACATGTCTTATCGGTATGTTTTGCCTAACCCTGACAAACATGTCTGATCTGTATGTTTAGCCTAACCCTGACTAACATATCTGATCAGTAAGTTTTGCCTGATCAAACGTTAGTCTTCCTTCCCTACCAGTGTGGTAATGGTCCTGCTCTCGTCTTCCTCTCACATAGATCCCTTTCTGAAACCATTCTTGGTTTTTGGTACCACGTATTAAAGTGTCCGAATTGTAAATCTATGGACTTGCATTAATTCTGACACTGAACCACTAAAAAGTGTATGAAATAGCGAACACACCCATTCCCAAAAGACACGAACAGACATTGCAAACTCATTCCCGCTAAAACTGCAAACATTAACTCCCATTACACAGAGACCACTTGCCTGAGTGATGTTAAAGTTCCGTTATTTCAAACCCGGTTAGCTGAAAAAACCGGCTGCTGGGAATAGATTATTCGACATTTTAAACAGGAGAAATATGATGCTATTGTCCAGAATTTCCTGCCAAGTCGTCCAGACGATACGTTCGAAAAAAAAACACTAAAATGGTCTCGAACCGACGGTACGACCTTTATTCCCGTTTGCCCATGAAAGGGGTGTTTGTTCTTAACGATGTGCCAGATTCTGTAAAGCTGCCAGGAGTGATACTGCATGTTAATGAGTAAATTGTGGGTCAGTCATTCTATTTTTATTTCCCGTTTCCATACTCTGCTATTTTTATGTTTATTATTCTTCTTTGTCATTTGTTTCTTTTTCCTGTTCTTCTTCTTCTTCGTTTTCTTTATCTTCTTCGTTATCTTCCCTTTCCTTGTCTTCTTCTTTTTAAAGTGTACTGTTCTGTTGAGAACCAACGTCACTTTAATTCGTATGGACCCATTACTGCTCAGTCTATTTCAATCAGTGCCAAAGCTTGTTGTTTCTGATGGATCCAGTAGCTTGCTGGTTGTGCACACTCATTCTCTGCTTGCTCAGTTGCCTCTTCCCGCTAGACATTCCCGAGATTTCAAAGCTCGCCAGTCTGTGAACGATCAAATGGCCACGTCCATATTAAATGTACCTACAATTTTTGTTTCTTCTTTTTCTTTTTCTTGTTCTTCTTACTCTTCTTCGTTCTCAAACTTCCGCTACCAAGTCTTAAATAGGCCTTTTCAAGTAGCAGGATGTTGAGTGAAATGCGCTGTGTCGTTGTTTACGGGTTCACTGCAATATTTACACCTTTTAATTAGGCCTTGACATAAACTTTGACATAGACACTGACGGAGACACTGACATAGACTTTGAATTAGAACTTAACATAGACCCTAACATGACCCTTGACTTAGACCTTGACATAGACATTGACATAGAACTGACATAGAGCCTGACGTAGACCCTGTCATGGAATTTAACGAAGACCCTGACATACACCCCGTCCTCTAAAATACGAAAGGTCCCAGTGGTCATTGATACAGTATCGTGTGCCCCAGTCATAACTGGTACACGTTGGAATTAGTCGGACCCTGAGAACTAGATATTATCGCCAGAACCGCTGTGTCATGTACCCCAGGAGGAAGATGAAAGAGAGGCCCATATAAGACAAATTGACGAAGGACTGTAGAAGCCAAAATGAAAATCATGAACTAAAGCTGGATTATCACACGAACGATGGCCGACAGTTTACAATGACATATGTAAGACACCAGTTTGCAACGAGCACATAGAAATATGCATATCAATTCTTGTTTAATTGTGTACAGATGTACAAACATTTGTCATCGTTGTCTTTATGGATTTCGCTTTTAAAAAATACTTTCCAGAATATCTACATCCCCTCTATGATAAGGACTCCATACATGTACACAGTACTCCAATCTAGGTCTAACTAATGGGTTATACAGTTTGACAATCAAGTTCTTGCTTCTATGTTTAATATTTCTTTTTATCATACCTACCATTGAATTTGCTTTTTTCAGTGCTACCTGAAAGTGCTCACTTTTCTTACCTTTCTGATCTATTATAACCCCTAGGTCCCTTTCCTTTTCTATATTAAACTCCATTTTCCAGCTCATAGATCATTCTAGAATGTTATCTAAATCCGACCACAATATTTCCACTTCTGCTTTAGATGAGACGCTAATGCATAGTTTTGTGTCATCCCAGAATTTGTCAATGACGGATCTGATATCATTGTCCAAATGGTTTATTTATATCTATAAATATATACCTATATTAAGAACAAAATTGGTCCAGAAACCTAGTCCAGTGGCCCTCTACTTGTTCACTTCACACCACTCAAAGTACTTCTTATTTAGTCTGCTCTCTGTCTTCTTCCCGTTAACCAACTTTCAATCCATTTGGAAACTTATACAAATATTTATATATTTAACCCTAATTTTGGTTGATTGTTCATTCTCTCACGCGGCCAAATGGTTTCCATGCCTGCTTGCCGAAAAGGTAGGCCGTGGATCGAATCCCCGGTAAGACATGTTGTTTTTCTGTTGGGGGTGAAATCATAAAACATCGCCAGCATACGATGTACCGACAGCAGTGGCGAAGCTGGCTGCAGTGCTCAGCCTAAAACCCCCTGACTGCCCCAGCAGTGGCAAAGCTGGCTGTAGTGCTCAGCCTAAAACCCCCAGACTGCCCTAGCAGTGGCGAAGCTGGCTGTAGTGCTCAGCCTAAAACCCCCAGACTGCCCCAGCAGTGGCGAAGCTGGCTGTAGTGCTCAGCCTAAAACCCCCAGACTGCCCCAGCAGTTGGAACAAAGTCGTTCGACAGTTGTTTCTTTCTTTCAACAGCCATGCTTCTTGCATTTAGCTAGGGCTGTTTCTATAACTGTGGCTAGGGCTGTTTCTATAACTGTGGCTAGGGCTGTTTCTATAACTGTGGCTAGGGCTGTTTCTATAACTGTGGCTAGGGCTGTTTCTATAACTGTGGCTATGACTGTTTCTATAACTGTGGCTAGGGCTGCGGCTATGACTGTTTCTATAACTGTGGCTAGGACTGTTTCTATAACTGTGGCTAGGGCTGTTTCTATAACTGTGGCTAAGACTGTTTCTATAACTGTGGCTATGGCTGTTTCTATAACTGTGGCTAGGGCTGTTTCTATAACTGTGGCTAGGACTGTTTCTATAACTGTGGCTAGGGCTGTTTCTATAACTGTGGCTATGGCTGTTTCTATAACTGTGGCTAGGGCTGTTTCTATAACTGTGGCTAGGGCTGTTTCTATAACTGTGGCTAGGGCTGTTTCTATAACTGTGGCTAGGGCTGTTTCTATAACTGTGGCTAGGGCTGTTTCTATAACTGTGGCTATGACTGTTTCTATAACTGTGGCTAGGGCTGCGGCTATGACTGTTTCTATAACTGTGGCTAGGACTGTTTCTATAACTGTGGCTAGGGCTGTTTCTATAACTGTGGCTAGGACTGTTTCTATAACTGTGGCTATGGCTGTTTCTATAACTGTGGCTAGGACTGTTTCTATAACTGTGGCTAGGGCTGTTTCTATAACTGTGGCTAGGACTGTTTCTATAACTGTGGCTATGGCTGTTTCTATAACTGTGGCTAGGACTGTTTCTATAACTGTGGCTAGGACTGTTTCTATAACTGTGGCTAGGGCTGTTTCTATAACTGTGGCTATGGCTGTTTCTATAACTGTGGCTAGGGCTGTTTCTATAACTGTGGCTAGGGCTGTTTCTATAACTGTGGCTAGGGCTGTTTCTATAACTGTGGCTAGGGCTGTTTCTATAACTGTGCCTAGGGCTGTTTCTATAACTGTGGCTAGGGCTGTTTCTATAACTGTGGCTAGGGCTGTTTCTATAACTGTGGCTAGGACTGCGGCTATGACTGTTTCTATAACTGTGGCTAGGGCTGTTTCTATAACTGTGGCTAGGGCTGTTTCTATAACTGTGGCTAGGACTGCGGCTATGACTGTTTCTATAACTGTGGCTAGGGCTGTTTCTATAACTGTGGCTAGGGCTATTTCTATAACTGTGGCTAGGGCTGTTTCTATAACTGTGGCTAGGGCTGCTTCTATAACTGTGGCTAGGGCTGTTTCTATAACTGTGGCTAGGGCTGTTTCTATAACTGTGGCTAGGGCTGTTTCTATAACTGTGGCTATGACTGTTTCTATAACTGTGGCTAGGGCTGCGGCTATGACTGTTTCTATAACTGTGGCTAGGACTGTTTCTATAACTGTGGCTAGGGCTGTTTCTATAACTGTGGCTAAGACTGTTTCTATAACTGTGGCTATGGCTGTTTCTATAACTGTGGCTAGGGCTGTTTCTATAACTGTGGCTAGGACTGTTTCTATAACTGTGGCTAGGGCTGTTTCTATAACTGTGGCTATGGCTGTTTCTATAACTGTGGCTAGGGCTGTTTCTATAACTGTGGCTAGGGCTGTTTCTATAACTGTGGCTAGGGCTGTTTCTATAACTGTGGCTAGGGCTGTTTCTATAACTGTGGCTAGGGCTGTTTCTATAACTGTGGCTAGGGCTGTTTCTATAACTGTGGCTAGGGCTGTTTCTATAACTGTGGCTAGGGCTGCGGCTATGACTGTTTCTATAACTGTGGCTAGGACTGTTTCTATAACTGTGGCTAGGGCTGTTTCTATAACTGTGGCTAGGACTGTTTCTATAACTGTGGCTATGGCTGTTTCTATAACTGTGGCTAGGGCTGTTTCTATAACTGTGGCTAGGACTGTTTCTATAACTGTGGCTAGGGCTGTTTCTATAACTGTGGCTATGGCTGTTTCTATAACTGTGGCTAGGGCTGTTTCTATAACTGTGGCTAGGGCTGTTTCTATAACTGTGGCTAGGGCTGTTTCTATAACTGTGGCTAGGGCTGTTTCTATAACTGTGGCTAGGGCTGTTTCTATAACTGTGGCTAGGGCTGTTTCTATAACTGTGGCTAGGGCTGTTTCTATAACTGTGGCTAGGACTGCGGCTATGACTGTTTCTATAACTGTGGCTAGGGCTGTTTCTATAACTGTGGCTAGGGCTGTTTCTATAACTGTGGCTAGGGCTGTTTCTATAACTGTGGCTAGGACTGCGGCTATGACTGTTTCTATAACTGTGGCTAGGGCTGTTTCTATAACTGTGGCTAGGGCTATTTCTATAACTGTGGCTAGGACTGTTTCTATAACTGTGGCTATGGCTGTTTCTATAACTGTGGCTAGGGCTGTTTCTATAACTGTGGCTAGGACTGTTTCTATAACTGTGGCTAGGGCTGTTTCTATAACTGTGGCTATGGCTGTTTCTATAACTGTGGCTAGGGCTGTTTCTATAACTGTGGCTAGGGCTGTTTCTATAACTGTGGCTAGGGCTGTTTCTATAACTGTGGCTAGGGCTGTTTCTATAACTGTGGCTAGGACTGTTTCTATAACTGTGGCTAGGGCTGTTTCTATAACTATGGCTAGGGCTGTTTCTATAACTGTGGCTAGGACTGCGGCTATGACTGTTTCTATAACTGTGGCTAGGGCTGTTTCTATAACTGTGGCTAGGGCTGTTTCTATAACTGTGGCTAGGGCTGTTTCTATAAATATGGCTAGGACTGCGGCTATGACTGTTTCTATAACTGTGGCTAGGGCTGTTTCTATAACTGTGGCTAGGGCTGTTTCTATAACTGTGGCTAGGGCTGTTTCTATAACTGTGGCTAGGGCTGTTTCTATAACTGTGGCTAGGGCTGTTTCTATAACTGTGGCTAGGGCTGTTTCTATAACTGTGGCTAGGGCTGTTTCTATAACTGTGGCTAGGACTGCGGCTATGACTGTTTCTATAACTGTGGCTAGGGCTGTTTCTATAACTGTGGCTAGGGCTGTTTCTATAACTGTGGCTAGGGCTGTTTCTATAACTGTGGCTAGGGCTGTTTCTATAACTGTGGCTAGGGATGTTTCTATAACTGTGGCTATGGCTGTTTCTATAACTGTGGCTAGGGCTGTTTCTATAACTGTGGCTAGGGCTGTTTCTATAACTGTGGCTAGGGCTGTTTCTATAACTGTGGCTAGGGCTGTTTCTATAACTGTGGCTAGGGCTGTTTCTATAACTGTGGCTAGGGCTGTTTCTATAACTGTGGCTAGGGCTGTTTCTATAACTGTGGCTAGGGCTGCGGCTATGACTGTTTCTATAACTGTGGCTAGGACTGTTTCTATAACTGTGGCTAGGGCTGTTTCTATAACTGTGGCTAGGACTGTTTCTATAACTGTGGCTATGGCTGTTTCTATAACTGTGGCTAGGGCTGTTTCTATAACTGTGGCTAGGACTGTTTCTATAACTGTGGCTAGGGCTGTTTCTATAACTGTGGCTATGGCTGTTTCTATAACTGTGGCTAGGGCTGTTTCTATAACTGTGGCTAGGGCTGTTTCTATAACTGTGGCTAGGGCTGTTTCTATAACTGTGGCTAGGGCTGTTTCTATAACTGTGGCTAGGGCTGTTTCTATAACTGTGGCTAGGGCTGTTTCTATAACTGTGGCTAGGGCTGTTTCTATAACTGTGGCTAGGACTGCGGCTATGACTGTTTCTATAACTGTGGCTAGGGCTGTTTCTATAACTGTGGCTAGGGCTGTTTCTATAACTGTGGCTAGGGCTGTTTCTATAACTGTGGCTAGGACTGCGGCTATGACTGTTTCTATAACTGTGGCTAGGGCTGTTTCTATAACTGTGGCTAGGGCTATTTCTATAACTGTGGCTAGGACTGTTTCTATAACTGTGGCTATGGCTGTTTCTATAACTGTGGCTAGGGCTGTTTCTATAACTGTGGCTAGGACTGTTTCTATAACTGTGGCTAGGGCTGTTTCTATAACTGTGGCTATGGCTGTTTCTATAACTGTGGCTAGGGCTGTTTCTATAACTGTGGCTAGGGCTGTTTCTATAACTGTGGCTAGGGCTGTTTCTATAACTGTGGCTAGGGCTGTTTCTATAACTGTGGCTAGGACTGTTTCTATAACTGTGGCTAGGGCTGTTTCTATAACTATGGCTAGGGCTGTTTCTATAACTGTGGCTAGGACTGCGGCTATGACTGTTTCTATAACTGTGGCTAGGGCTGTTTCTATAACTGTGGCTAGGGCTGTTTCTATAACTGTGGCTAGGGCTGTTTCTATAAATATGGCTAGGACTGCGGCTATGACTGTTTCTATAACTGTGGCTAGGGCTGTTTCTATAACTGTGGCTAGGGCTGTTTCTATAACTGTGGCTAGGGCTGTTTCTATAACTGTGGCTAGGGCTGTTTCTATAACTGTGGCTAGGGCTGTTTCTATAACTGTGGCTAGGGCTGTTTCTATAACTGTGGCTAGGGCTGTTTCTATAACTGTGGCTAGGACTGCGGCTATGACTGTTTCTATAACTGTGGCTAGGGCTGTTTCTATAACTGTGGCTAGGGCTGTTTCTATAACTGTGGCTAGGGCTGTTTCTATAACTGTGGCTAGGGCTGTTTCTATAACTGTGGCTAGGGCTGTTTCTATAACTGTGGCTAGGGCTGTTTCTATAACTGTGGCTAGGGCTGTTTCTATAACTGTGGCTAGGGCTGTTTCTATAACTGTGGCTAGGGCTGTTTCTATAACTGTGCCTAGGGCTGTTTCTATAACTGTGGCTATGACTGTTTCTATAACTGCGGCTATGACTGTTTCTATAACTGCGGCTATGACTGTTTCTATAACTGTGGCTATGACTGTTTCTATAACTGTGGCTAGGACTGTTTCTATAACTCTGGCTAGGGCTGTTTCTATAACTGCGGCTATGACTGTTTCTATAACTGCGGCTATGACTGTTTCTATAACTGTGGCTAGGACTGTTTCTATAACTGTGGCTAGGGCTGTTTCTATAACATCGGCTATGACTGTTTCTATAACTGCGGCTATGACTGTTTCTATAACTGTGGCTAGGACTGTTTCTATAACTGTGGCTAGGACTGTTTCTATAACTGTGGCTAGGACTGTTTCTATAACTGTGGCTAGGGCTGTTTCTATAACTGCGGCTATGACTGTTTCTATAACTGCGGCTATGACTGTTTCTATAACTGTGGCTAGGACTGTTTCTATAACTGTGGCTAGGGCTGTTTCTATAACTGCGGCTATGACTGTTTCTATAACTGCGGCTATGACTGTTTCTATAACTGTGGCTAGGACTATTTCTATAACTGTGGCTAGGGCTGTTTCTATAACTGTGGCTAGGGCTGTTTCTATAACTGTGGCTAGGGCTGTTTCTATAACTGTGGCTAGGGCTGTTTCTATAACTGTGGCTAGGGCTGTTTCTATAACTGTGGCTAGGGCTGTTTCTATAACTGTGGCTAGGGCTGTTTCTATAACTGTGGCTAGGGCTGTTTCTATAACTGTGGCTAGGGCTGTTTCTATAACTGTGGCTAGGGCTGTCTCTATAACTGTGGCTAGGGCTGTTTCTATAACTGTGGCTAGGGCTGTTTCTATAACTGTGGCTAGGGCTGTTTCTATAACTGTGGCTAGGGCTGTTTCTATAACTGTGGCTAGGGCTGTTTCTATAACTGTGGCTAGGGCTGTTTCCATAACTGTGGCTAGGGCTGTTTCTATAACTGTGGCTAGGGCTGTTTCTATAACTGTGGCTAGGGCTGTTTCTATAACTGTGGCTAGGGCTGTTTCTATAACTGTGGCTAGGGCTGTTTCTATAACTGTGGCTAGGGCTGTTTCTATAACTGTGGCTAGGGCTGTTTCTATAACTGTGGCTAGGGCTGTTTCTATAACTGTGGCTAGGGCTGTTTCTATAACTGTGGCTAGGGCTGTTTCTATAACTGTGGCTAGGGCTGTTTCTATAACTGTGGCTAGGGCTGTTTCTATAACTGTGGCTAGGGCTGTTTCTATAACTGTGGCTAGGGCTGTTTCTATAACTGTGGCTATGACTGTTTCTATAACTGTGGCTAGGGCTGCGGCTATGACTGTTTCTATAACTGTGGCTATGACTGTTTCTATAACTGTGGCTATGACTGTTTCTATAACTGCGGCTATGACGTTTTCTATAACTGCGGCTATAACTGTGGCTATGACTGCGGCTATGACTGTGGCTATGACTGTTTCTATAACTGCTGCTATGACTGTTTCTATAACTGCGGCTATGACTGTTTCTATAACTGCGGCTATAACTGTGGCTATGACTGCGGCTATGACTGTGGCTATGACTGTTTCTATAACTGTGGCTAGGACTGCGGCTATGACTGTTTCTATAACTGTGGCTATGACTGTTTCTATAACTGCGGCTATGACTGTTTCTATAACTGCGGCTATGACTGTTTCTATAACTGCGGCTATAACTGTGGCTATGACTGCGGCTATGACTGTTTCTATAACTGCGGCTATGACTGTTTCTATAACTGTGGCTATGACTGTTTCTATAACTGTGGCTAGGGCTGCGGCTATGACTGTTTCTATAACTGTGGCTATGACTGTTTCTATAACTGCGGCTATGACTGTTTCTATAACTGCGGCTATAACTGTGGCTATGACTGCGGCTATGACTGTGGCTATGACTGTTTCTATAACTGCTGCTATGACTGCGGCTATGACTGTTTCTATAACTGCGGCTATAACTGTGGCTATGACTGCAGCTATGACTGTGGCTATGACTGTATCTATAACTGCGGCTATAACTGCGGCTATGACTGTGGCTATGACTGTATCTATAACTGCGGCTATAACTGCGGCTATGACTGTGGCTATGACTGCGGCTATGACTGTGGCTATGACTGTATCTATAACTGCGGCTATAACTGCGGTTATAACTATGGCTATGACTGTGGATATGTATGTCGCTATGACTGGGCCTATGACTTTGGCTATGACAGTTTCTATAACTGTGGCTATGACTGTTACTATGACTGCGGCTATGACTGTGGCTATGACTGTGGCTATGACTGTATCTATGACTGTGGCTATGACTGTGGCTATGACTGCGGCTATGACTGTGGCCATGACTGTATCTATGACTGCGGCTATGACTGCGGCTATGACTGAGGCTATGACTGCGGCTATGACTGTTGCTATGACTGTTTCTATAACTGTTTCTATAACTGTGGCTATGACTGCGGCTATGACTGTGGCTATGACTGCGGCTATGACTGTGGCTATGACTGTGGCTATGACTGTGGCTATGACTGTATCTATAACTGCGGCTATAACTGCGGCTATGACTGTGGCTATGACTGCGGCTATGACTGTAGCTATGACTGTATCTATAACTGCGGCTATAACTGCGGTTATGACTACGGCTATGACTGTGGATATGTATGTCGCTATGACTGGGCCTATGACTATGGCTATGACAGTTTCCATAACTGTGGCTATGACTGTGGCTATGACTGCGGCTATGACTGTGGCTATGACTGTGGCTATGACTGTATCTATGACTGCGGCTATGACTGTGGCCATGACTGTATCTATGACTGTGGCTATGACTGTGGCTATGACTGCGGCTATGACTGTGGCCATGACTGTATCTATGACTGCGGCTATGACTGAGGCTATGACTGTATCTATGACTGCGGCTATGACTGTGGCCATGACTGTATCTATGACTGTGGCTATGACTGTGGCTATGACTGCGGCTATGACTGTGGCTATGACTGCGGCTATGACTGTGGCCATGACTGTATCTATGACTGCGGCTATGACTGTGGCCATGGCTGTGGTTATGACTGTGGCTATGACTGTGGCTTTGACTGTATATATGACTACGGCTATGACTGCGGCTATGACTGTGGCTATGACTGCGGCTATGACTGTGGCTATGACTGTGGCTATGACTGTGGCATGACTGTATCTATGACTGCGGCTATGACTGTGGCCATGACTGTATCTATGACTGTGGCTATGACTGTGGCTATGACTGCGGCTATGACTGTGGCTATGACTGCGGCTATGACTGTGGCCATGACTGTATCTATGACTGCGGCTATGACTGTGGCCATGACTGTGGTTATGACTGCGGCTATGACTGTGGCTTTGACTGTATATATGACTACGGCTATGACTGCGGCTATGACTGTGGCTATAACTGCGGCTATGACTGCGGCTATGACTGTGCCTATGACTGTGGCTATGAATGGGGCTATGACTGTGGCTATTTGTGTGAACATATATTTATTTCTAACAATACATATGACATGGTGAAACAGCGTAGCCTATGAATGGAACGTCCGTTTCACGATCGCAACGCACCGGGTTCGAATCCCGCAGTGCCCATCGTGACAACGTTCACGCAATTAGATAAATGTCAATTGAACAGATGCCCCGGTGGGAATTTGAGCGGGAATTCGAGCGGAAATTTGAGCAGGAATTTGAGTTGGAATTTGAGCTTGTAACCAGACATCACAGCCGGACTGTCGCCTGTGATCGCAGACTTCTGAAATTTATGTTTTCTTGTTTAGTAACAACACATTTCTATCTAGTGGTCTGAGTAGTCTCAAGGTAAGACGTCGGCTTCGAGCGCTGGAGGTTACAGGTTCTGGACTTTCTGATTTTTCTCCTCAGACTAGTAGATATCGGATACGCGTATGCATGTATCATGCCCTCGGCAGTTGGAAACCGAAAAGCGCAAAAATAAGTTGAAAATCTACCTAGTCTATTACGGGATCCTTGCCGGTACTGCGGAGCTCCCGCTGAGATTTCCCCAAAATATAATGAAGAGCGGAGCACTTATGGGTGAAGCCGTGTGCAATGGCGGGGATTCTTCGAGTAAACTAAACATTTTCAATTGCAGACATTGTTTACTATTGTAAATACATAGATAATTTATTCCTGGACATTTTTATCCAAAAAAATATTGCGGGGTCTGCGGAAGCAAAAGATATTCAAAATGGGGTCCACTGTAAAGAAGAGGTTGAGAACCGCTGTCATAAAGTCGTTCTATCCTAGCAGCAGATAGTGGATATTGATTGAGGGTACAATTGAGAGCCCAACGTACGGCGTAAAACTGTATGCACTGACATTTCAGTGGGCAGGGCTGTTGAGACGGGACTAGGTTGGGGGGTTGTGGGACATTGTGAAGATCTATTACGGAACGGAGAAGGGAGAACACGTTACTTGAGTGATGGTGCGTGCTACAGAGAGACAAGAATAATGGCATCTTGTGTTTAACTGTCAGGCAAACTACACTGATCAGGCAATGTTAGTCAGGGTCAGGAGAAATGTACTAGCCAAGACCCTCACCTGACCTCCTTGTTGGTCGTTCTAGAAACAGGCTGTGGTCGAGGACAACAGTCTAGCTAACAAGATGCGGTCTCATGTGATCCCCATAGTAGTGAGCGACACGCAGATGAAGCCAAGCATATCACAACCACCTGGAGGACCCCGGTCCACCTTCATCAGCACGCTCAGGATGTGAGGAAAGCTACTGCAACCCGCCACTTAATGTCTGTTTCAGGACGCACATAAGAGTAACCTACTCATTGTGGGCATTCTCAAACAACAACATACACACACACTCATACACACATATACACACATACAGTCATCACACACAAATAGTGTCTATACCCATTACTAACTGGCGTCCAACTTGCCACTACAGTAGTCACGCAACGCAGTGTGCAGGCTATGTATTTAAGAACAAGAGCAGCAGCATTAAGTGAACATTCAGAAGAAGCGGAAGAAGAAGAAGAAAAAGAAGTAGAAGAAGAAAAAAAAGAAGAGAAAGAAGAAGCAGAAGAAGAAAAAGAAGAAGAAGAAGAAGAAAAAAACAGAAGAAGAAAAAGAGAAAGAAGAAGAGAAAAAAGTAGAAGAAAAAAAAGAAGAAGAGAAAGAAGAAGTAGAAGAAGAATATTAAGAAGAAGATGAAGAAGAAGAGAAAGAAAGAAGAAGAGAAAAAAGAAGAAGAAGAAGAAGAAGAAAAAGAAGAAGAAAGTACGTCCATTACAATGACATAGTAGCGAAATGTTAGAAATCTTGAGTATTCTCCTTCAAGAAAAGACTAATCAAATGGAACAAACAAATCAAGAAGCCAACGCTTCAACAACGCTGGCTGGTTCCATGATCTCCCAGTGTGGAGGACGGGGAGACGGTCCTACTGTTGTGTCCAACTATATTATGCATGTTGCAAATGGCAACTCACGAGGCTTGTACGCGAGCCTGACAAGCCCTTTACGTCACTAAAAGAGTTCGAGAGACGACCAGCAGTTCTACGTCGCAGGTTCGCCGCAAGAGATTCAAATGCTTTTTTTTTGTTCCAGCGACGAAAAGGAAAGGATGATAATGATAAACCATGAATTAATAATAGGAGCAAATGTCATGTTGATATGTTTGGGGTGAGTGAGGGTGGTGAAGATCTATTTACATCAGTTAATTCTGTCGTAGTCATATCTGATGCCAATTTACGATGGACGTCCTTATATTGCTATCCTAAATAGGTGGAGAAGTGTTCGCTTCAGGATCGGGTGAAATTGTTTTTGTTATTGTTTAATGCATATAGTGAGTAACTTTACTGTTTTGTGCGCCCGGAAAGAGAGGTTGAGTAGCAGGTTGTAGTAGCTATCCTCACATCCCGAGCGTGCTGATGGTGGACCGGAGTCGTCCGGGTGGTTGTGCTATGTTTGGCTTCATCTGCGTGTCACTCACTACTACGGGGATCATGTCGATCCCTCATTTCATTAGCCAGGCTGCCATAAAAACAGCCCATTTCCAGGAAGGGCTACTAGGAAGGCGAGGTGAGGGTCTTGGTCAGTGTGTTTTGCCTGACCAGACGTTAGTTTTCTCCCCATATATACGACATAGAAATAGACGAAGAAGAAGAAGAAGAAGAAGAGCGAGAGAGAGAGAGAGAGAGAGAGAGAGAAAGAGAAGCAGAAAGATGAGAAAAAAAACAGGCGACACAGAAAGTAAAAGAGAAATGATAGACAGACAGAAACACAGACAGACAGGCAGGTGAGCAGGCAGATGGATAGATAGACAGACAGACAGACAGATAGACATACAGACATATGAACGGGCGGACGGGCGGGTTGAGGCAGACAGACAGATGAATAAATTGCTCAGAAAATGCGCGAGACACAGCCTGTGATGGCCTGACCTAATTTTGTCGCTTCTCTTCTACCATTACGTGTAAACGTCTTCTTTTCGTTTCCTTGTGGCTTAATTGTTACTGGAAAGGTTAACCAGCCCTAGAACAAGCGACCTAGTTCAACTCTTACGTCATGTCTGACTGGTTATAGTGTTTCTATTATGTGTTTCTCTTTCGGTCCCGATACAACACTTCCGACATGGACAATGTACAAAACAAATGTATTGAGCCGCTCCCGCTGTGACTCTAAAAACGTACTATTACTAACAGCTGGCTCAGTGAATCGTGTCTTCGCGCCAAGCAACAATGCAGAAGGTGAGCACTCCTCTGACTCAGGTAGAGACGCGGACAACATACCTAGAACGTAGATATCGTCTCATTGATGCCTTGTGTGGGTGTGGCTATGACGTCACATCTATTCCACCAGCCGGTTGATTCATCGATAGCTTGCGCGTGCTGGCTCGTGCCCGGAATTAGTCAATGCCGGCTGTAAGGAATGTTCTTTTCCGCAACTTTTGTTCTTGTGCGTTTTTATTTGTGTTGTTTTCAGATCCTGCCGGACAAGTTGCGTTATATCTTGCTATTTATGGTTCTGTTATTTTTTCTCAATTGCCATTCACTCTCAAAACATTACATCTATTTTCCTTATATAACTGGCAATCCATTTAGAGTTTCTTTCATCATCATAGTTTGAGTCTCACATAATCACATCTATTTTCCTCATTAACTTTTAAAACGATCTGTCTGAGTGTTCTGTCACTAGCATACATGTTATCTCTTAAATAATCACATTGATTGAAGTTCGTATTGACTTATTAATTCCCACCTTTATCCGTTATAAACATGGCGGTCGGACGCAGGTAAGAGAAGAGAGTGGCCAACACACAGGGAGAGGGCAGCTCGAGGTCAACTTACCGGAAACAGGGGAGACATAGACATAGATGAGACAGGTTAGCCCAGAACTTATCGAGGATATGTTAAAAACGTTTACTTCACGTGGCGCTGACATATTCCTATTTATTGATCGATTGCTTAATTGATTTATTACTTGATTGATTGATTATTGGATTGATTGAATTATTTATTTTTGTTAGTTCTTAGTCGACCTGTATTTCTACAAGGGCAGGTCTAAGGTGCAGGACCTAGGTACAGGTCCCAAGTACAGGTCCTAGGTGCCAGTCTCAGGCACAGGTCCCAAGTACATGAGCAGTTCGTAGGTGCCAGTCCCAGATACAGGAACATGTCATAGGTACAGGTGCAGGTCCTAGGTGCAGGTCCCATGTACAGGTCCTAGGTGCAGGTCCCAGGTGCAGGTCCCATGTACAGGTGCAGGTCCCAGGTACAGGTCCTAGGTGCAGGTCCCAGGTGCAGGTCCCATGTACAGGTGCAGGTTCCAGGTGCATGTCCCAGGTACAGGTCCGATGTACAGGTGCAGGTCCCAGGTACAGGTGCAGGTCCCAGGTGCAGGTCCCATGTACAGGTGCAGGTCCCATGTACAGGTGCAGGTCCCAGGTACAGGTGCAGGTCCCAGGTGCAGGTCCTAGTTACAGGTGCAGGTACAGATCCCTACTTTTTTGCAGATCCCAGTTCTAGTATGAGCTAGATGTAGCAGGATGGAGGATGTCCTGCTTATCGGGTTAAGCCCGATCAGCTTATTACCCCGCTACGTTGGGACAGATGCCGCAGAAGATGGTTAACCGACGTGCGAGTCCATCTTAATAGACAAAAAAAAACATTAGAGAAAAGTAGACCAGCAGCCTGTTAGGCGCCATCTATGCTGCTCTAACCAAATCACATATCCATGGCCGGTGTTATGCCATGTCACACAGTTAGTCGCCTCTTTAGCATGCTTTCTGTGAGACACGTGCTCTATTATTGTCCTTGTCATATACAAAGACCCGTCGAAGCACTTGATTGATTTCTAGTGCTGATAATATTGAGTTTGTTGAGTGAGACTAATACTTCTTCTTTGATCAAATGATGGTATGCTACTAGGAAATATTTTTTTAGTCAGAAAGTGGTGAATGCTTGGAATGCATTGCCACGGGAGTTAGTGGAGGCAGGGACAGTTAATGCATTTAAGAATAAATTGGATGCGCGTAGCTTTTAGAGCAAGGTGATATAAATTAAACTGGTTGTATACAGACTCTGCATGGTCTTCTAAACCAGTATAAAGACGTTAAGTTAAGTTAAGTAGTCCGGTGAAGTTCACGAAGGAGATTGTGCGTTTCAGATCTTCGCCGGTCCCTGACAGCTTTTCGAGTATAGTCGCTCCCTCGGGTCAAACTGCCTCTCTTTGGTCTGCATAAAAGGGATAGTCTTGCATAATATGTTCTGGTCTGTTCTTGGGTGCTCCACAATGGCACCGTGCGGTGTTTTTGAGACCCAGTCTGTGGAGGTGGGCCTTGAGTCTGCAATGTCCCGTTCTGCAGATCTTTGTCTATCCATCTCTGTCAAGTTCGTTTTCGCTGTCATTTTCTGGCGTGTACTCTTTGTGCTGTTCTCTCCATTCCTTTCTCACTAATCCTTTGATGAGTATCTTTGCTTCTTTATAGCTCTGTGGATAGCGAGTCTGCTTGCCGCCACTTCCGGCTTTGGAAGATCATCTGCCTTCTCGTTTTTAAGGATCCCAAAGTTAGCCGGAATTCACGGTAGACTAGATCTGTTTTTTAAGACAGCAATCGGATGGTGTATTTCCTGGGAGAGTTTATCTTGTATGGGTACCTACGTTACAATCGCAATGCCTAAGTCATGGATTGAAAAAAAAACAACGAAAAAAAACTAACAAATTACAACAAAATAAAACATGATGTAACCGAAGGTTGTAGGCGTATCTTCCACTTCCTTCTTTTGTCAAAACCCACAAGAATGTTCATAATAATGTTGGCGGGATCATTCCGACTTCTCTCTTATACGTGTCTTCGTTCATCAGCTGGGTTGGAGAGAGTCATAATATTTCTTTGTTTCTATAGTGGAGCCGATGGACTGACATATTCAGTTTTTTTCTGACAGATAAGTGTGGTATGTACGCAGTTTGTTGACTAAAAACAACGAATCTACCACAGACATAAGACAAAGACAAGAAATCTACAACAGACAGAAGATAAAGACAAGGAATCTACCACAGACAGAAGATAAAGACAATGAGTACTTTACTACGAGAAAACCAACGGAAAAGTGAAAAGTTTGAATATTTTACAACAAGAATAACAAAACAATTTTCCACGACGGACAATGGACAAATCTCGTGGAAAGTGTCAATGAAATATTCGTCTTACCTTCTCTCCTTACGAGACATGAACCCCAACAGATGGTCCCTCACTGAAAGCCTGGGCATTACCACTGTATTTGCTCTTGCAGCAGTTGTTGCTGTTGCAATTTGTTTTAACTCATACACAGCAAACTTTAGACACCATTTACGCAATTCGTGTAAAGTGCCGCGTGTTTGTTCTTTACTGCACACAAAAAATTATTCCTGTATTTACAGAATATTCAAGTTTATAATTTAAAACTGAAGATATCTTATGATAGATAAGCTGTCGAATTATCTATCTTCAAAAATCAGTTGGTGGCTTGCCAGGTCAATTCCAGTATCTAATGGTAGGTCTGGAATATACGATGGTTTATTTTTGAAACTGGTGGGGGGCATTTAATGCAAAATACACCCGCAGCCTGTCAGGCGCCATCTAAGCCGCTCCGTTAACGACAACCAAGACAAGACGTTAGAGCCACACGGTTTTACATCCTGGTAATAATAATAGTTACCCATCGCAACCGAAGATGGCGACAGCGTCAGATACGTGTATTCAGATGTGGCCCCGTGTGATGAGTCTGCCTATGTAGATGTACGTGAAGGTATTTATGCTCTGGTCTCTGGTTATGGGCTCTATTTGTGGTCTTGGCTCTGGTTATGGGCTCTATTTATGCTCTGGGCTCTGGTTATGGGCTCCATTTATGCTATTGGCTCTGGTTCAGGGCTCTACTATTGCGCTTTGGTTCTGGACTTTATGTGTGCTCAAGACTCTGGTTCTGGTATCTATTTATGCTCTGTGCTCTGGTTAATGGCTCTTGTTATGTTCTTGGCTCTATTTATGCTCTGGACTCTGGTTCATGGCTGAATTTATGCTCCGGGCTATGTTATTGAGCTCTGGTTCTGGGCTCTATTTATAAACTTTGGGTTCTGGTTGTTGGCTCTGGTTCTGGGCTATGATTCTAGGCTTTACTTTTTGGCTCTGGTTCTGGGCTATGATTCTAGGCTTTACTTCTTGGCTCTGGTTCTGGACGCTGGTTCTGGGCTCTGTTTATCAGCTCTGCTTTTTTTGGTGATCGTGAGACCAAATAAAACAATGACTCGATGTGCTCTAGAGAAAGCCAGCATAATTGAAATAGAATGACCGAACTGAAGAAAGAAGCTAAATGTAGCCGCAAAGCGGACACGGTCGTTGGAGATAAAGTGTTATTAACTTCGTTGCTCTAGGCTTCAGCTTCCGTGAGGTGAGTGACTAGTTCCAGTCGTCGCAGCTTCGCTTTCCCTGGTGTAACAGTTCCCGCCGGAGCAAGGGGAGTTTAGGATGCCTGAACATGTTAAAGCTTAAAGCTACATGAATGCATGTCAAGGTCACTCACTGTCTCAGCAAAGGAGAACAGAGTTGGGTTAAGGAATGTGGACAGGTAGAAACTGACCACTGGCCTTCCGATTTTGGTAGGGGGAGATTGATTGACAGACGAAATTGGCAACGGGGCTTGCTGCGAGAGAATGAGTGACAGGTGTGCAAAGTGTTTCGTTCCAATTGGAATTGAAGATGACCATACCTGAGATCGATTGGTCAAGCTCTGGTCTTGCTTGAGGATATATAACTCGAGACAAAGTTTAGCTCGGGGGGCTGGAGAGAGAGACAGGCTGGAGAGAGAGAGTGGCTGTATGGAGGAGAGAGAGAGACTGAATGTGGATAGTATGTTTAACTCACCGACTTAGATAGAGGAGCGATTGATTGACGGTTGGACGAATGTTTAGTGATAGAACAGGATCGCTCAAATAGGTGTGTGAGTTTTGCATTAATAGATAATCTGAACATGTGTTTGTAAGCAAGGACACATTGCGAACGAGTTATGTCGAGATCGCCCGCCTGAGGGGATTTCAGTGAGGAAGAGTATTTGATAAGGTGTTTTGATGACGCAGTTAAGGCGATATGTGTGTGATGTAATTGCAAGGCAATAGAACTGGGTTTTTAGTTAGTTGGGAATTCCATCAATAGCTAATGCTTATAATTCCCGTTTTAGTAGAATGTTTAGTTAAGATATGTATTATATTGTGTTTGTAACTTCTCTACTCATTGTATGATATGAGTATGATATAATAAATATGCCACCTGCTGTTTGATATGTCATTTACTGAGTATGGTCATGATGATGTGGATGAGTGTGAAAATGTTCTAAGTTAGATCACGGCCAGGGCAAAGAAATAGAGGATCTGCTACACGTTATTATTATTTTGGTGCCTGTTGACCACGGATAGTCGTGGTAGATTTATAAATATAGTGCGTGTGCAGCTATAGATCTTGATTCGCATGTTTAACACAAGTGTCGCAGTTATATATAACTTGTGTGTGTAGTTAGGAATAGAGGAGTAGCTAGTGGTTAGAGTGTTAGTTACCATAGACAGCTTTTCCAATCATCTGACTGGTAAGTGTGACATTTTTCTTCCACCCATTGTTGTATTATTGACAAGACTTTGTGCGTACTTGACAGTCTTATAATTTTTTGGGTGGGCCAGACGGGTTTATTCAATATGTCGAGGTTGGACAATGTTAAACAATGTTATCATTGTCTAACTTTTGGACATTTGTCTATAGGATGCCCAAATATAATTCGGAACACGAACGTTATCTGGAGAAGAGGACTGTTTGTCAAAAACAAGCCTTTCATGGCACGAGCTACAGTCAGCGATAAGTGGGAGGACAAAAGTCAACTACAAAACCAGCTAAGAGAACTAACAGGCAGAGTCATTCGGCTGGAAAGACAGGAAAAAGATCTCCAATGGAAGCTGCGACAGCTGTTGCAACAGTTTGAAAACGGAGCTTTCAAACCAGCTAGGAAGGAGAGAAGAAATCAAGAAATCACAGAAGTAAACACGGTCCAGTATTGTGGAAGGGGACAGAGTGGTAGGAAAGTGAGTAGGAAGCCCGTACTACTTCCACATTCCGATCCGTGGAGGGACAGAGGTGGAAATCTCAGGACGGACGTGTGTGGACGACTGGAAAGAGGTTGCGAAAAGGGTTGGAGTTTGACCCAGGTGCAGAGGCCAAGTCAAGTGAGAGGAGGAGGAATGGTTGGGCAGAAGTTTGAATCGGGCAGATTCTTAGCCCAGAAGAGGCCTTTTGCACGGTTACAGATGGAGAGGCAGGACAGGAGCTATCAAAGAGACTTTAAGCACGAGGCGGATGGACAGAAAGAAAGAGATACAGGTTTTGTGTATCCAGAAAAGTTAGGGACGGAGGGCAGGTTACGCAATGCAAACGAGACAAACGTTCGCTCAAAGGTCCAGAGGAAATGTTACATCATTGGACAGCGTATGCCGAGAATTCAGGAAGAGGGTATTACGTCGATTAACCTGGTCGGGCGTGCTGGAAGGGGCCAAGTTTACCAGGAACTTTTGGTCAAGCCTGGTAGAAAATTAGTTAAAGTCGACGAAGAATCGAACAAGGAAATAGTCGGAGATTCGTCAGATAAAGAGGAAAGGAGAGGAGGAGGAATGGTGGCAGGGCCTAGCCATGCGGGAGAAGTTGTTGAACAGACCGAAAGAAGAGACAACCCTTCGGCCACCGAGGAAGGCAGTGGGAATGAAACACAGTTGGAATGTGAAACGGACGCACCGGGTAAGAATACTCGTGCAGCCAACAAAGGAGGAACAGAGTTTCTAAGGAAAACGAAGAAAAGGGAAAGACAGGTTAACCACAGCCAGGACAGCGAACCAGTCATCGAAGCAAAGATGAAAAGATCTCAGTTCGAAATAAGCCAACAGTCAAACGAACAGTGTGAAAGGTCTTTCCCGCAAATAGTGAATACAGATGGACGGAAGGCTGAAGTAGCGAACGATGTAAGTGTACGTAACACTAACAGAGAACCGGTAGGTACGAACCAAACAACCGTGAAACAAACAGACCAGACGATGGGCGTTTTACAGGAGGAAATCGCGCAGCAATCAGAGACAGCTGATGGGGCAACGCATAGTCTGGTTAAAATAAGCAGTAGTGATAAGGAACGGTTGATGCAATGTTTACTGACGCTAGCCAAAAACATGGAAATCAGAAATGGAATTAGGTAAAGTCGTGTGGAGTACTTACACACATGGGCTATCATGTGGAACTCCAGTTGATGTATGCATTTGCATAAAATTTGTTTCATCTACCGTTATCCTTGGGAAACGGAGATTTGGATAATTAGGGGGTAGGGTATAGAGATGGAGGAATGACCAGATGTTAAAAATTCCTTTGAATTCGTTGTCTGAAGTGCACGCCAGACAATGAGCGGACGGTCAGTCTGAAGCGAAGACTGACCGAGATCAAAGGGACATTTCCGACCAGAGAAACGGACAGAACGAGCAAGAGACGCAGGATAGCTGGATGCGCCAGGTAATGATTACGCGACGCAGGGTAACACGTGGACGTGATGTTTCGGTTAATATCTGACCAGGTAGCTTTGATGCGGAGAATTTGGGGAAATAGCGGTGAATTAGTTAGATCACAACACTCGGTTTTGATTCCTCGGGACAAAGACTGCACCCGGACTAGTAGGGTTACAGCATGACGTAATTCGACAGGTGGACGATTCGGTTTTTGACTTTTGACTCAGACATAGTTTAGTATCTGATTAAATTAGAACTTAGTCATAGTTTAGTGACATAGTTTAGTATCTGATTAAGTTACAACTTAGTCATAGTTTAGGGACATAGTTTAGTACCTGATTAAGTTAGAACTTAGTCATAGTTTAGTATCTTTTGAAGGGGGCATTAACAGGTGCTCATCTGTGGGGCACGAGCAGGAGTGAAGGTTGATGGCATTTGATCATGTTTTTGTGTGCAAATATTTTGACATTTGTATTTGGTGTTTGGGTTTTGACTAATGGTATTACTTGCATTTTAAGTGGGTTGTATGGTCGATATAGTATGCATTGAATTTTTCTTTATTTTGTTGTTGTTTTGTTGTTTAAACATGATTACATATCCTGACAGTATCAACGTGTTATACTTGCTGACTGAAATATTGATATCATAAGTATGCGTGCAAATATTTTGACATTTGTATTTATTGTTTGGGTTTCGACATTGTATGCAATGCATTTGTCTTGTGTTTTGTTGTTGTTTTTTTTGTTGTTGTTGAATCATCATGTTTACAGGTATTTGATACAGGTTATTTAGGGGATCTACAGAGCAGTATATCTCATCCAGACTGTAGGCCTCCGCAAGCACAAGTCACCACGAGTTCCAGAATCACATGTATGTGGAGTCTTTGCAGAGAAGACTACATTGATCAGAAGTTTTAATATTGACTATGACATATGTTGTCAAATATCGTTTTTTGTGGGAAACATAAAGAATTTTGCTGTTTTCTTTGAGAGGGGATAGCTGTCAAGAAAGACAGTGACAACTAGCCTGAGGATAACCCACGTAAATTCGTGGCCTCACAGGAGTTAGTATGAAGTGAATCGTCGGCCAGGCGTGTAATGAGACCGCCTGAGAAAATTGACCTGAACTGGTCGAGTGTAACAATGAAGGTTCGTGTCCTTAGAGGAAGGCACGGGAAACAGGGCGAGGTATGTTGACCTCAAATGAGTAAGGAGAATTCCTTAAGGTGTTTCTGTTTTGATGAGTTCAAGGTCCCGCAGGGACAGACTTAGGTGAATTTGACTGTAAAACGATGTAAAAGTGTTGGTTTGTGTTGTAAAAACGACCAGCCAGTGTTTTTCTTCTGCTTGTATTGATTGTGTATGTATTACAAAAAGTTTATATGTATCAAATGACATGTCTTTTTATGCATGTACGATGTGAGTGAAGTTGTAAACAGGAGTAGTGTTTACATTTTGGATAGTAGAGACGAAAATGGTGGTCATTTGCCAGATGAAAAAAAATGACCATCCATGTTTCGGTCTGTAGTTTAGGGAGGTAATGTAACAGTTCCCGCCGGAGCAAGGGGAGTTTAGGATGCCTGAACATGTTAAAGCTTAAAGCTACATGAATGCATGTCAAGGTCACTCACTGTCTCAGCAAAGGAGAACAGAGTTGGGTTAAGGAATGTGGACAGGTAGAAACTGACCACTGGCCTTCCGATTTTGGTAGGGGGAGATTGATTGACAGACGAAATTGGCAACGGGGCTTGCTGCGAGAGAATGAGTGACAGGTGTGCAAAGTGTTTCGTTCCAATTGGAATTGAAGATGACCATACCTGAGATCGATTGGTCAAGCTCTGGTCTTGCTTGAGGATATATAACTCGAGACAAAGTTTAGCTCGGGGGGCTGGAGAGAGAGACAGGCTGGAGAGAGAGAGTGGCTGTATGGAGGAGAGAGAGAGACTGAATGTGGATAGTATGTTTAACTCACCGACTTAGATAGAGGAGCGATTGATTGACGGTTGGACGAATGTTTAGTGATAGAACAGGATCGCTCAAATAGGTGTGTGAGTTTTGCATTAATAGATAATGTGAAAGTGTGTTTGTAAGCAAGGACACATTGCGAACGAGTTATGTCGAGATCGCCCGCCTGAGGGGATTTCAGTGAGGAAGAGTATTTGATAAGGTGTTTTGATGACGCAGTTAAGGCGATATGTGTGTGATGTAATTGCAAGGCAATAGAACTGGGTTTTTAGTTAGTTGGGAATTCCATCAATAGCTAATGCTTATAATTCCCGTTTTAGTAGAATGTTTAGTTAAGATATGTATTATATTGTGTTTGTAACTTCTCTACTCATTGTATGATATGAGTATGATATAATAAATATGCCACCTGCTGTTTGATATGTCATTTACTGAGTATGGTCATGATGATGTGGATGAGTGTGAAAATGTTCTAAGTTAGATCACGGCCAGGGCAAAGAAATAGAGGATCTGCTACACTGGTCTCTAAGAGTATGTTTATTCTTTACACAGCAGTAAGTCAGTTACTGATTTCCTGCTGAAATCATCCAACAGGAGATCATTGATAGACTTGAAAATGTCACTCATATCCATATTTAGTGTGTTCATAATTGGTGCTTGTGAAGCCAAGATATCCGCTCTTCTGTTTCCAGGAACCCCAGCATGACCAGGACGGTATCTCCAAACCAACCAATGAAGGTGTGATTACTCTGTAGCTGACAGACATTCATGTCTTGGTCAGCCCTTTTAGACCTTCCCAAGTAAGGGTTGGTGTGATGACTGTCCATGTTAAAGATGTATCAGATGGTCATCTCAGATTTATCAGCTGATTAACCTGGTTTTGCATTCTGATTGCGCCACTCTCTGGATTCCCTACCTAGAGTAATCTGTCATGCTATCGCCAGTGGGACCCATTCTTCTCTCTCAACTGTCTTCTAAACTGTCGTCATCTGTCTAATTGTTCTTTAGGCCTATGTCACCCATGACACTCCTCTCTTGAATCTTGATCCTTGTTGTCTGAGATGTTACATGTCAATGGTTGGCGCTTGTTTGTGGTAACCCATAAATAGGCTTTTACCTGTACCAATTTATATCTGGATGTCACAGCCAGAAGTTCTATCATGTAGCGCTCATTCAAGATCGGGGTATCTCTAGTGCATCCCAGAATCAGTCACATCCCCTCATTCTAGATACGTTCTTACCGTTGACACTGTAATCTTGGAGGATGCCAACCACCCTGAGCAGCAATCTATGATATGAGACTACCTTGACCTTTACCCATGCGTGTGTGTGTGCGCGTGTGTGCATGCGTGTGTGAATGTGTATGTGTATGTGTGTATGTGTTTGTAAGCGTGTTTTAGCAATAATTTCAAAAGACAACGGAGAGGAAAGAATCTTTCTGAACTGAAATAAAAGTATACACACCCCCAAAAAACTATTAGTCGCAACTGGAAATTGTTCAAGTAGCTTCAAAGCGTAGGTATAAACCGTCAAAACAGCAGCAGAAGTTTTAATAGATGAAAACACACGGAGACAGTTGCTACTCTTCACAGACACGCTGAAAGTAGCTTTTGTACTGAGTGACCAACAACAAACCAGAACACACATAAGAACATAGGAAGCATTACAGACACGCTACCAGCAGAATGTATGGCTGTCATCAACTCAACAATATGAACAAGCAGTCATCTTGACACATGGTACGTAGTTTACTTGACATATGTAGGTTTCTTCTATTCAACAAATTAAGTAAAGGATGTACAGATGAGCGTAACTGTAATCGTGATAGAATTACTCCCGTACATCCGCTAAACACGTGCTTCTAGCGTGCATTAATTGTAATCTCTCATCTTTACGCGTATTCATGAAGAAGAAGAAGAAGAAGAAGAAGAAGAAGAAGAAGAGAAGAAGAAGAAGAAGAAGAAGAAGAAGAAGAAGAAACAGAAGAAGAAGAAGAACAACAACAACAAACAGAAGAAGAAAGGTGCGTAAGACGATAACCGAAATGAGACACCTGTAGCATCGTGTTACTAATGGATCTAACCAAGTCTTGCTTGTTCGCGGACTAGTGTAGATAACTGCCTTTATGTGAATATCATCGTTTACTTCTGCTGCCACAAATGTTTTCTGTAGCTAGACTCTCTTCTCTGATGCTTTGTATCTTATACGCATAGACTGTCCTCTCAAGCTTTTTATATCCATGTAGTCGTTTCTCTATCCACTATCCATTTCTTTGTACACAAAAAAGATTATTATTAGCAATACGATATCTGAAAATTTTCCGAGGCAGCTGTCAGGATTAATCCGTCATTGCCAGCCTTACATATTAAAAAACCTATTGTGTTCTCGCTCGTTCCTGGAACAAACACTCGCTCGTCTAGTATTTTTCTAGTTTTTCGTGCTAGCTGTGACTATGTTAAATGGCTTTACACGTCAGAAGTAGCAGCTGGATATGGCCCATGCGTGTTCGTGAATGTGGAATTATACTGATTGGAGATATCCTAAGCGTGTTCAAGCCCTGTCTGACTAGACTTATTCCTAGAACCATAGTTCCCACACACATTATTTAAATTGCTGTAATGACACGGACTATTGTGATGAAATGAGAGGCCAGCCAAGCTCTTTCATAAGTACAACTCAAAGGCAGGTCACGCGTGTTCGTTCCGCCAATCAAATGTTTACTGGCAGCACACAATCCTCTTCTTCTTCTGCGTTTGTTCTCAATCTCCCGCTACCAAGCCCTGAACGTTCTCAATCTCCCGCTACCAAGCCCTGAACGTTCTCAATCTCCCGCTACCAAGCCCTGAACGTTCTCAGTCTCCCGCTACCAAGCCCTGAACAGGGCTTTGCAAGTAGTAGGATGTAGTCCAAAGAAAGGAAAGCGTTGTATCGCGAGTTTACAGATTGACTGCGATATGTGCACCTTTCGGTCAGACACATCTGTCTTCGGTATGACACAATCCTCAAGAATGAGACAAAGTTGCGTACTCTGGATCACACACACTTTTTCCTCTGTCTACGAACGTTTGCAAACGTCGTGGGGTGAACGTAGGCGGAGATAGCTGACTGGTGAGAAAATTGTCTTGTGTATCTTCGTTCGTCCCGAAAAGAACGTTGTGTCATAATTTATAGCGAGGCTGCGATACATGAGCCTTTCAGTCCGACACACCCGGTTTCAGCTTTCTTCATTGGGCAACATGTTTGACTTGATATTTGGATTCTCATACTCTTAGAAGGATTACATTAGCACAGACTCTTCCCAGGGCCACCGCAGGAGTGCGGTTTTTGGTCAGCTCTTGTTCTGGGGCAAGCGGCCAATTATGTATCGACGTGATTCAGTCGACCCAGCTGTAAAATGATACTTGGCTTACTGCCTGGGAAGAAAAGGGAGAAAGGTTGGCCACTGATCCCCACACCTCATTAAAAGGATATAACACTTCATTTCCGAAAAAAGTGTTTTCTGTGGAGCTACCTTGAGCTTTACCGAGGTCAAAGAAGTTTTCGCTAACATACCAAACCATTTACTTAATCGCGATTAGATGATTGGATATTGGTATTTACTTGCGTTGTAAGGTAACGTTATTTCGTTTCGCCATTCTGCGGTCGTCTAATTGTTCTTTTCTATTTCACTCCATGCGAATAATGTGGCTACATCTGTAAAAGGCTCCTTTCAGGAAGCCTTCACCAAGTGTTTTATGTGTTCTTGCAGTCATGGTTTCCGTAGCAATTTGTTTTACATAGTGAGGTTGCTAGCTACATGAATACCTTCTTTAGTCGCTTATATTATGATGCCTGGATACCAGGTGAACATATTATGTCCTCTTCAGTTATGGATCAAACTATCAAATCGTCGCACAATTTGTGTTAAAGAGCCATAAATGTTTTAAAATTAATTTTTATTTTACTTCTGATTTTGCTTGCTTGTGTTTGTATTATGACCCTGACCTTGTTTAACGGGACATCTTTGCCGTTCCATATGTATTATGACCCTGACCTTGTATAACGGGACATCTTTGCCATTTCATATACCAATATCAGGACTTATATCAGGTGGAGATGGCTGTTCATTTACCCCTGACGTTATATCAGCCTCTTCATTGTCAGAGATGTTGGAATGAGATTGAATCCTTTGTATCTCAACTTCTTTCAACCGGTCACCTTGTCTATATAGTATGTCTTTTGGTTCCTTTAGGTTTGCATTTATGTTGACTTGTCAGTTCTCCATCCCATGACAGCGCTTTTGTGAGAAGTATCACTTAAACATAATTCAATTCACGAATTCCTTTTTGCAGATGATCAGTGCTTGATGTACGGCGATGAAAACAAACTGCAAAACCAAATAAACGCGCTTGCAACTACCTGTGCTAAATACAAAATGCGCATTAGCGAGAACAAAACAGAAACTATGATGATCAGTAGAACTCCTGGGCCACTCAAGATAAGTCTAAATGATATTGCTCTTCAACAGGTCCATGAGTTCAAGTATTTGGGCAGTATTTTTTCGGCAGACGGTAGGATCGACAGGGAAATCGAGACAATGTGACAGAAAGCATCTACGGTGACTTATCAGCTGTCCTCATTGCTTAGACACCCAAGCATTAGTTTGGCAACAAAGCAATAGCTGATAAACAGTATATTTTTGCCGATTTTGTACTACCAGTGCCAAACATGGGCGTGAGAGAGCAGAATTTCGACTTGTGAAATGAAGTGTTTGAGGAAAGTCATCGGTGTTACCAGAAGAGACAGAATGCGGAATGACGACATTCGAAGTATAGTCGGCACTACGTCTGGTGTCGAATACATTTCCAGGCAGAAAATAAGTTGGTTTGGTCATCTCATGAGAATGCACCCTCATCATCTTCCACTGATGGCTTACAGTGCTGGTAGATTTGGCTACAGGGCAAGTGGGCGGCCAGCGAGGTAGGTGGATAGATCGCATTAGAGTGATTGTGCAACTATTTGGGCTCACATTGACCGACGCAACGCACTTGGCACAGGATAGATGACTGAAGCTCCCCACGACGCTAAACGGCACAAGTGGAAAGAAAACTAACTAACTAAACTAACTATCACTTGTATGTGTGTTTCTTTCTCGTGCAGTTCTCAAAACCTCTACTTCTGTTCAGAAATTATTTGAAAAATTTTCTTCTGCAAGTGACAATCTTCTTGTGTTAACTATTTTTTAACTCGGAAAGATGTCGCCATCTCCATTCTATGTTGCCGTTTTTTTTATTTGTTTATGTTTTTGCTTATCCGTGTATATGGAAGAAGTGTTGCGTAATGTATTTTATAGTTTTGTTTTTCGTTGTGATTTGTTTCAATGTTTCTTATCTATTCTGAAATTCGCTGAAATCTGTTTGCTTTCATATGTTTAATCCGTATACTTCTTCTCCTTCTTCGTTTTTTGTTAAACTCCCGCAACGGGATTAAGTCGCTGAGCAGCGCATGAGCTGCGGCGGTCAGCGACCCATAGCTGACTGCTAGCGTCAGGGCCAGGGAACCAGATCTGCCAAGACCCTTCTAATCCTCCACGCAGTGATCCTGGATAACAGACTGCAGCAGGGCAGACTGGCTAAGGAGAAGGGATCGAAAAGAAAATGCTAACCCGGTACTAAAAACATGCTTGCTGAAGTCGGATGTGTTGGACCGAAAGGTGCAAATATCGCAGTCAAGCTGTAAACTACGACACAACGCATTCCGTTCTCTGGACTACATTCTGCTACTTAGGTCCATGTCAGGGTTTGGTAACGGAAGATTGAGAACGAAAGAAGCCAAGTCAAACTCCCGCTACCAAGCTATGACAAGAGCTTTACAAGTAGCAGGGGGTACTCCAGAGAAATAAATGCACTGTGTCGTAGTTTACAGCTTCACTGCGATATTTGCATATTTCGGTCCGACACATCCGACTTCAGCAGACATTTTGATTACCGGGATAGCCTTTCGTCTTCGATCCATTCTCATTAGCCAGCCTGCCCTGTTGCAGTCTGCTATCCAGGATCACAGTGTAGAGGTGTATAAGGGTCCTGGCAGATCCTATTCGCTGGCCCTGGCGCTAGCAGTCAGTTATGGGTCTCTGAGCGCAGCTCATGCATTGCTCAATATCTTGATCCCATTTCGTATACAATTCTCACCTTCCCCAAATCTGAACCAAATTTGCAGTTACATTTTAAGACCCCTGAGACATTACTGTCTATTTTACTTTTAAAAGGTTAAAAATAAATTGTACACGACTTTTCGAAACATGTACAAGTGCAGCGTAGAGAAATATGAGTGACCATGTTGGCTTGATTTGATGTCAATTACGCATGCATTAAATAGTCCGTTAAGATCCTGCATGGAATTGTGGGTTTGATCATGGCCAACTTTAATAGAACTACAGATGGCCATGGTTTGATAGCGTAATTAGTTATTAGCAAGAATTGTCATCTCGTCACTCCTCAACCCGCGAGGAAAGGGATAGCTTGGTGAATTGGCGGGGACAAGGTTGAGAAAAGGTCGACTAATAGGTAGGTCAGCGGAGTTTAGTGGATAGGGGCTGTACAGACGGGCTGTACAGGCGGGGTGTACAGACGGGGTGTACAGGAGGGGTGTGCAGGCAGGGTATACAGGAGGGGTGTGCAGGCGGGGTATACAGGCGGGGTATACAGGCGAGGTATACAAGCGGGATGTACTAGCGGGGTTTACAGGCGGGGTGTACAGATGGGGTGTACAGGCGGGGTGTACAAATGGGGTATACAGGCGGGGTATACAGGTGGGGTGTACTAGCGGGGTTTACAGGCGGGGTGTACAGGCGGGGTGTACAGGCGAGGTATACAGGCGAGGTATACAGGCGATGTGTACTAGCGGGGTTTACATGCGGGGTGTACAAATGGGGTATACAGGCCGGGTATACAGGCGGGGTGTACAGGCGGGGTGTACTAGCGGGGTATACAGGCGGGGTGTACAGGAGGGGTGTACAGGCGGGGTGTACAGGCGGGTTGTACAGGCGGGATGTACAGGCGGGGTATAACTGAAAATATCGTGCTAAATGTGACACCTTGAGGGATTAGAAACGGTACGGGGAAACGGGCCATACATGTGTAACACGCAGCAACACTGGGGGACGCCGGGTAGTCAAGTTAAAGGTAGCTTCCCAGGCGACGCCGGGTAGTCGAGGTAAAGGTGGCTTCCCAGGCGACGTAGGGTAGTCAAGGTAAAGGTGGCTGTCCAGGCGACGCTGGGTAGTCAAGTTAAAGGTGGCTTCCCAGGCGACGGCGGGTAGTCAAGTTAAAGGTGGGTCCTCGGGCGACGCCGGGTAGTCAAGGTAAAGGTGGCTTCCCAGGCGACGCTGGGTAGTCAAGCTAAAGGTGGCTTCCCAGGCGACGCCGGGTAGTCAAGTTAAAGGTGGGTCCTCGGGCGACGCCGGGTAGTCAAGGTAAAGGTGGTTTCCCAGGCGACGCCGGGTTGTCAAGGTAAAGGTGGGTCCTCGGGTGACGCCGGGTTGTCAAGTTAAAGATGGGTCCCATGGCAAACATTGCGTCGGGGATGAACATACCTATTCATGGACTAAGGCGCAGCCTATGTTAGGTGAGGTGGCCAGTTCCCTTTCTTGCTGCTTACACCTGCCCCTAACTCGTACGTTAGGTACCCATTTCCAGACTGGAGCAGCGATCGCACCAGGAACGAACTACGCCCGGGTTTGTGTCTGTCCGTCCGTGATTTAGAATCCCCGTCGTAGCAAGGCAGCTCACTGTCGACTAGTCCACACACTCCGGGCACTACAGCTAGTTTAGTTAATAAAGAAAACCAAGATAGCAAAATAGTTCGCGTTCCTTTTATGTTGACTATACGCCATAAAGCAATTTAATATGTTTTGTTATGTACAGGCCAAATATGGAGTTACGTACATTTGCATTATTCATTCACTCTATAAATAGGGGCGACAATTTGTGCGTTCGTTATTTGTGATTCTTGCACACAAAGGACCACAATCTGGCAGTATTCAACAAATCACATTACAGTATGTCTCCACAGGCTAAATCTAGAATTTGCACTACAAAAAAATGTGCTGCTTCAATATTTATAGGGATTCTCGGTCAATAAACCAAGTCACTCGCGTTTGCCTTTGGCCGATTTATATTAAAGCTGCTTAGAAAAGTGTATTGTTTAACTTGTAGTTTTCAGTGGCAATTGAAAATGAAGATAAATATGTATTTGTGTTTGTTTGAAAAGTTTGTTTTCGTCTTTGCTTAGTCGTGACCGCTTTAATGCGCCAAGTAAAGTAAATGTCCATCAAAATAAGAAGCAAAATTGTAGATATTTCTTGAAGTTTAAATCAACATGTAAAATATGTGAGAATCGTTTCTGAGAGACTATCGTGTAAGATAGGGCACTTCTATATTTAGATTTATTCTAGAGTCCTGTAGATGGATGAATGGGATTGGGGGGGGGGGGGGGGGGTAGCGAGGTTTGGACTGAACGTCCCGCTCGTTAAAGGAAAGTGAAGCGTTTGCAGGTGTAGAGATAGCTGCTGGATTCACTGTTCGGCTTTCCGTTCAGGAGTTTCCTTGCCGATGGACTCTCCTTTGTCATTGTGCCCCAGCAGCACCTTCATGAGGGGCACCCTGTTTCTTACAGAGCCTGATGTGGAGCGCGACCGAGTACCTGGCGGTATAACTCGCGGACAGATTGCGCTCATCAGCCTTGGTTAATAGCCAATCTCAGAGAAGGTAAACTCTGACTCTAATCCCGGGTAAACAAAACTCGTTTTCCTGTTCAGACAGTTTACCTAGGAGAGGAGGAACTCTGATCTTAAACTCACGTCCCAGGGAGTGCTGGCTAGTCTTGGAACGATGAGAGTATCATCGGATGTCTCGAGTAACTAGCATCTGCGGACGACTCCACTGCCTTGTGGAAACCTCGGGAGAGGGTAGGGCTACGGAAGTAAACCCAGACAGAAAATCTGGAGTGGTAGCACCTAAGGCGAATGGTTTCAAAATTGCGAACTCATTTCGGTAGCTCCTGTAGCTGAGTTGGTGCCATGCTTTGCATTCCTTTGGATTAAACCAGTGAGGCCGAGAAGGGGATCTTGTATTTTGTGCAGCACATGGGCTCCATATTCAGCGCCCAGGTTTGCGCTCTTAGAGGATACTCACATGGTGCCACGTGCATGTTCTGCAAAGACTGAGACGCCTTTGAATTATTGAATGAATTTAGATTAGTTACATTTTGTGCTTGTGTTTTTTTTAAAATCTACAGCGAAGACGTTTGAATCGCAAAGTTGTGCACACGCCAAACTGAATCACACTCGTGTATCCTGCTACGGACATTTACTGCAACGTGGACATACAGATGTCGATATAGTAGCGAACAGGTATCCCACAAGGAAGTGCGTGAACAGTTTTTACGATAACAGTTTGTAAGGCCTGCCCAGCTTTCATGCCCAAACGGTCAATTTACAGGCCGTGTGATCGGTTATTGATTACTTTAAAACACTATGGGATGAAATATGCTGTATTTAATGCTTCCGTTTGTAAATTTAGTAACTATTGTCATCAAAATATAATTCAATATATTTTTACTCCGTTTCGAATAACATCACAAACATACATCCACCATCTTGGTGTCGTAAGATCAGTACTATTTCAACTGTGCCAGCAGTCCACATCCAAAAGCAAAAGAGTCGTGGTACAGTGGGTCCCACTCCAGTGTAACATTTAAGGCAACGTGAAGACAGACAGACTGGTGATAGAAGATGGAAGGTTACCACAACCAGAGTATAGTGTGACCCAAAAAGAGTCCAAAAGATTTATTAGGACAAGATACATGGACAAATGAGAAACAGAGCATACTGGATGCACACAAAAATGATGCTTATTACCAGTTGAACAGAAAAGAGCAAGTGGTGGTCTTCAGACTACGCACAGGCCACAACAGACTAAGGTACCATCTATCCAATAAAATGAAGATATGTGCTACTGACGAATGCACATGTGGTACTCGGAGAAAGATCAATGAACATCTACTGCTAAATTACCCAACATACGAGGACCAAAGAAAGCACATGTGACCAATAACCAGCGCCAACAGTAAACAAGTTATATGGCAGTGTCGTCAGAATAACTGGTGCTTTCTTTAAACAAATTCAAGTTAAAGTCTGGCAGCGTACGTAGACGAGGAAGAAGAAGAAGAAGAAGATCTTCTTCTTCTTCTTCTTCTTCTTCGTACGCTCTCAGACGTCAACTTGAATTTGTTCAAAAAAAGCAGCTGTCGACATGAGGCTGTCGACACTGCCATAGGGCTTGTCTAGTGTTGGCACTGGTGATGGCCACGTGTGCTTTCTCTGGTCCTCGTATGTCGGGCAATTTTGCAGCAGATGTTCAGCGGTCATTTTCCCTGTATCACGTGTGCATTCGTCAGTGCCACCTATAGAAGAAGAAGAAGAAGAAGAAGAAGAAGAAGAAGAAGAAGAAGAAGAAGAAGAAGAAGAAGAAGAAGAAGTCTCATAATCGTACGTTGGGAATTTTGCTGAAAATAATAAACTGACAGTTTCAAAGAAGAAAGTGAAACAAATCTTGGAAATAATCACACAATAAAAATATTTACAAGTTATTATTTACTGCTCCTAAACGAACCCGCAGAGATCAGAGAGAGCAGATGTGCCATCACCAGTGGCAACACTAGACAAGCTCTATGTCAGTGTCGACAGCCTCAGGATGACGGCTGCTTTTTTCGAAAAAATAATGGTTACTGTCTGACTGCGTACGAAGAAGAAGAAGAAGAAGAAGAAGAAGAAGAACCTGCAGAGAAAGACAAGACTTCAATGCACACTTGTTAGATGTGTGTACGAATCCGCAGAGAAACACAATACTTGAACGTACAAATGTTCGATTTTTGTTTCAGCCTACTTATAAATGGAGGGTGCGTGCCTAGAATGTTAGGATTGAAACGGTATAATACTTCTTCTTCTTCTTCTTCTTCTTCTTCTTCATCGTACGCAGTCAGACATCAACCTTTATTTTTTTCGATTAAAGCAGCGGTCATCCTGAGGCTGTCGCCACTGCCATAGAGCTTGTCTTGCAGTTCCACTGGTAGTGGCCACATCTGCTCTCTCTGATTCTCGTATGTCGGGCGGTTTTGCAGCAAATGCTCAGCGGTCATTTTCCCGATACCACACGGGCATTCGTCAGTGCCACCTATCTTCAATTTGTTGAATAGGTGGTACCTCAGTCTATTGTGGCCTGTGCGAAGTCTTCTTCTTCTTCTGCGTACGCAGTCAGACAGTAACCATTATTTTTTCGAAAAAAGCGGCGGTCATCCTGAGGCTGTCGCCACTGCCATAGAGCTTGTCTTGCAGTTCCACTGGTAATGGCCACATCTGCTCTCTCTGATCCTCGTATATCGGGCAGTTCTGCAGCAGATGTTCAGCGGTCATTTTACCGGTACCGCACGGGCATTCGTCGGTACACCCTATCTTCAATTTGTTGAATAGGTGGTACCTCAGTCTGTTGTGGACAGTGCGAAGTCTGAAGACAACGACCTGCTCTCTTCGGTTCAACTGGTAATAGGCATCGTTTTTGGTGTAACCAGTATGTTCGGTTTCCCATTTGGTCATGTATCTGGCTTTGACAAGCCGTTTTGACTCTTCGTACGTCATACTGGTATCTGTTTGTGGTAGTCTTGCACCTTCTTTTACCAGTCTGTCTGCCTCCTCGTTGCCTTGGATGTTGCAGTGTGACGGAACCCACTGTACCACTACCCTTTTTGGTGCGGACTGCTGGCACAGTTTGCAGAGTGCTGCTCTTAAGTCATTAAGCTCAGTGTTTTTCTGGCTTTTTAGCGCTGTGACTACGGCGAGAGCATCTGTCAGCAGGACTATATGGCTCTCATTTTCATTGTGTGTCACCATTTCTTCCACTGCCGCCCTCAGTGCCTCTGCCTCCGCTCTGAAATTGCTTGTGTACTTACCAGTAGCGAATGACAGTGTTATTTTTCTGCCATTTGGTAGGTTCAGGAATGCTCCTGCCCCTCCGTTCTGTGTTGTATTTGTTACAGAACCGTCGGTGTATGCATGGGTCCAGTCCATGCTTGTGTAGCTTTTCGTTATGAAGCTTAGGGTAGTATATCTCCTTTCTTTTTCAGTCTGGCAGTTTTTGTTTGCAATACCTGGTATATTTTCTACCACCTCTGGAAATATATCCTGCCTCCAGGTAGGTTTTCGTACAGTAGTGATGGGTTTTGGTGTTGTTAGTGCGTTTATGGGATCTTCGTGCATCTTTGCTTTGGCTATTTCTGCAAAGTTTCTCCGCTTTAGTTTCCCATTTCCCAAATTGTTTAGTCTCTGGTGCATTGGATGGTCGGTCAGTCTTCGGAGTTTCTCTGACTGCAGCTGGGCTCTGCAGTCTCTTCTATCGGTCATGGATTGCAGTTTTGTAATCTTTTCAAGTTCTACAATTGGCGTTGACTTCATGCCTCCTGTTATAACTCTCATGGCTTGGTTTTGAAGTTTGTTAACTTTATCGAAGTTCGCCTTCGCTGCTGTAGTCCATGCCGCAATGCCATACTCGAGAACTGGTCTCACTCTTCCAGTGTACAGTTTCTTTAGTATGCCTTCGTCTGCTCCCCACCTTGTGCCAGCAAGTTTCCTCATGATTGCCATTCTTTCTCTGGCTTTCATTCGGTTTCTCTCAATCTGACTTTTCCATGTCATGCGCCGATCAAATGTGACTCCCAGATAGGTTGGGTTGTCGTTTGGCTGCAGGATTTTGCCATTTAGACTTAATTTGGTACTTTGGGGTTTTAATGAAAGCGAGAATATTGTGCCTGTGGTTTTCTCCTCGTTTATTTTGACCAGCCATGAGTTCGCCCACTCTTCCAGAGATGTTAGGGCCGTCTGCATCCGATTTCTTGCTATGGTGAGATTCTTTTCAGAGGTCCACATAGCCAGATCGTCTGCAAACATTGAGCTATGGACTCTTCTTGGTATATTCTCTGTAATATCGTTTATATATACCAGGAAGAGTGTGGGTGATAATACTCCCCCTTGGGGTACTCCCTGCTCGAGTGTCACCTTTTTACTCATCTGCCCTTGTACTTGGACTCTGGCGGTTCTTTGTTTGAGGTAGTGGTTGATGCACTTGTACATCTTCCCACAGACATCACTTCTTCTTAGCTTGACTCTAAGTCCATCTTTCCAGACTTTGTCAAATGCCTTTTCCAGATCCACCCAAACAGCTACTGTGTGTTTCTGTGCCTGGTAGGCATCTTCTATCTCCTGGGCTATGAGGATGACCTGGTCCTCAGTGGATCTGTGCTGTCTAAAGCCGGCTTGCTGTGGAATTAGTATTCGTTTTTCTTCCAGATGCCACATCAGTCTGGTGTTTATCATCCGTTCCATCAGCTTGCCGACACAGCTCAGTGGGCTTATGTGCCTGTATCCATTTGGATCTGTTTTGTCCTTTCCTGTTTTTGGTACTGGTACCAGTATTGCATCTTTCCATGCCTGTGGTACAATTCCCCTTTTCCAGCTTTGGTTCAGGACCGATAGCAGTTTCTTCTTCGCTGTTTGGCCCAGCCCCATCAGCATTTCGTTTGTTATCCCGTCTTTTCCTTGAGATTTCCTTTTCTTTAGTGTTCTCATAGCCTCTTCCATTTCGCGCATTGTTAGTTTGGCCATCATGTGCTCTTCAGGAGCCGTATTCATGTTTTCGTGTCCCTTTAGCTCTTAGCTAATGTCTGTATGCTTATCTTATGCTTATCAAACACTTTGGTTTCCCGGAAGCTGCCCGCAGAGTCATCGAAGCAACTCCTGCGGATCGCTAGTCGGCATCGTTTATGGTCAGAACTACGACGGTATCTGATCGTCTTCGCGCCTCTGACTTTCGTTCTTGATTAATGAAAACATTCTTGACAAATGCTTTCGCAGTAGCTCGTCTTGCGGCGATCCAACAATTTCACCTCTAACGCCGCAATACGAATGCCCCCGTTTGTCCCTGTTAATCATTACCTCCAGTTCCGAAAACCAACAAAATAGAACCGAGGTCATATTCCATTATTCCATGCACCATTATTCAGGCAGCCGAGGCCTGCTTTGAACACTCTAATTTTTTCAAAGTAAACGCGCCGGCCACCCAGGACGCTCAGCGAAGAGCACCCGTGGGAGAGAGCCGGCAGACGGTAGGGCAGGAGACAACGGGCAGTGAACCGGCGCGAGCCGGACCGCCCGCCTGCGCCTGAGATCCAACTACGAGCTTTTTAACTGCAACAACTTTAATATACGCTATTGGAGCTGGAATTACCGCGGCTGCTGGCACCAGACTTGCCCTCCAATAGATCCTCGTTAAAGGGTTTAAAGTGTACTCATTTCAATTACGGGGCCTCGAGTCCCGTATTGTTATTTTTCGTCACTACCTCCCCGTGCCGGGAGTGGGTAAGTTGCGCGCCTGCTGCCTTCCTTGGAATTGGTAGCCGTTTCTCATGCTCCCTCTCCGGAATCGAACCCTGATTCCCCGTTACCCGTTACAAACATGGTAGGCATGTCACGTACCATCGACATTTTATAGGGCAGACATTTGAAAGATGCGTCGCCGGCACATGAGGCCATGCGATCAGCACAAAGTTATCCAGAGTCACCAGTGGGGACGCCGCAACCCCGCGAGGGGAAACGACGATTGGTTTTGAACTAATAAAAGCGCTCTTTCCGCGAGGGTCGGAGCTTGGTAAGCATGTATTAGCTCTAGAATTGCCACAGTTATCCAAGTAGGATCGTGTCATCTAAGGAACCTCGACTGATTTAATGAGCCATTCGCGGTTTCACCGTGAGACAGGGTGAACTTAGACATGCATGGCTTAATCTTTGAGACAAGCATATGACTACTGGCAGGATCAACCAGATATCTGTCGGAGACGTACGTACAGCACACACCGGTCGGTGGAGGAAGGGTGTGTAAAAAGCCTCACTGGGACGACGGCCGCAGGGACCGACTGACGGGACGGATGGACGGTTGTTCCACCCGTCCCTCACTCCGTCGACCTAGGACCGCCTGACAGGGGCCTCCCACACGCACCAGACGACCGACCGACCGGGCTCGCTCGAGGAGGGATGGCAGCGCTCTGTGCAGAACGGATCCTAACGACCTCGGCGATGAATTTCACTGGGACTAGAGACAATTTTGCCTGCCGGCCTGCCCTTCTCCGTAGGAGAACGCAGGGCCTCGAGGCAACGATTCCTGCTTTCCATTTGCCGGTCACAAGCTCTTTGCGAGAGTCGGACCACCAGCGAGACGTACTGTCGAGCTCTGCTATAAGCCTTAGATAAATCACCACGGACGGACCACGTTTCCTGATACGGACCAGACGAGCGCACCTCGGTGGAGGAGCCACTACAACAAACCGCACCCAATTCGCTCTACGGGGAAAGGCAGGCGAGCGTTTTCCGCAAGCCCGCGCTATCGCTCCGCCTGGCGGGACTGAGATCGCTTTACGAACACTGGTTGAAATTGAGTCGCTGCGGCGAGACTACTACCCCAGATTGTGCGAAGTCTGAAGACAAGGACCTGCTCTCTTCTGTTCAACCGGTAATAGGCATCGTTTTTTGTGTAGCCAGTATGTTCGGTTTCCCATTTGGTCATGTATCTAGCTCTAATAAGCCGTTTTGACACTTTGTATGTCATACTAGTATCTGGTTGTGGTAGTCTTGCAGAAATGGTATAATACGATCACTAATGTGGAAGTATTGGAAAGAAAGAGACAAGCATAACTTGAACATGGCGTGAGGAGAAGGTACAGGCAATGGATAGGACACACATTAATGATGCCTGCTGATAGCATTACAAAGTAGTCTCTGTTCTGAAATTCCAAAAGGTACGAAGAATTGAGGGCGGCCAAGCCACACAAAGAGAAAGAAGGAAAACGGGGAAACAGCTGGGAAGGAGGAATCAACACAAGAAGGCGTGTAGTGTATTTGTTGAAAGCTTGTGCTCCACGGGGATCTGATGTATTCGAATTGCTTGGATGACGGCTGAATTACTGGTTCTGGATGAAGGCTGGATTACTGTTTCTGGATAACTGGTTCTGAATTTCGGGAAAAGTCTAACAATGAGTTTCATTAGGTATCACATGGGTGTGGAGTGAGGGGTGGGTGGGTGGTGATGGGGCTAATCTCATAATCCTGCAACAAGAGCTGCAGTAGAGGTATGGGGAACAATGAGGAGAGAAAGAGATAGAGAGAGCGAGTGTGAACATACTGGTAAATGAACGAAAGAGAGAGAGGGAGAGCTGTTAAATTATGGAAAGAGAATGAACGAAAGGGAGAGAGAGAGAAGTAGTGTATAAGTGGTAGAAAGAGAGTGAGTGAGAACAGTGTGTGAGTAACAAAATGAGGGAGATAGTGCGTGTGGCAGAAAGAGAATGAACGAGAGAATGTGTGTATGAGTGACAGAAGGAAATGAACTAGATAAGATGTATAATTGAGAAAATGAACCCGGTAGGTGTGCGTGAGAAAGAGAATACGCGTGGGAGCTTGCACGAGTGGGAACAAATGAACTCGCGAGAGAGCTGATGTGTGAGAGAATGGCTGAAAGAGAATGAATGCGAAAACCCGAATATCAGAACCATTCTCACAGAGATAACCAAGAAACGCTTATCACGTTTTGACACTACCAGCTATATACTTTATCTCTATTCTATAATCGTCTTCTGCTCGTACTTTTGACCCTTGGTTGAGGTTTCCACTATTTCCAAGCCGTCAGTGTGTACAAGCTCCAAGATTGGAACTATCCGCGAACGACATATCAGATCTTCGCTTGACTCACTTCATCATCACCTTCTGCGACATATGTTCTTTCTCAGCCATTAACAATCAGACGTAAAAGTGTAAGCATTGACCATATGCCAGTTACACATGTGTCGTGGTCATAATGTGTCCTGCTCGTATTCGTGTTAAGGCATTGATAATTTGAACCTTTGTGTAGGCTATGCCTTCCATTGAGCCTAGAGGCTGTTTTTTTTTAATTTTCTTTTTTTATTATACATGTTTGCCTCACTAGTTTGTACTGGCGGAGGCGCGCCTGTTCCACCCCAGACCGTAGTCAATTTCGGCGATATTAAGACGCAAAAACCAGTGCTTGGATGTATGCGTGCGTCTGTATGTACCTATGCTAGGTTTGTGCGCTCTCAGAAGCCAGCCCAACCAAAGTGCACTGGAAGGCCCTCACCGTGAGGGCGTGTGTGATAGTTGTACAAGAGTGTGACTGTAGGACAGAGTCAAATGAAACAGAGTGAGGTGAGAAGAGAGAGGAGGTGCCAGGCATCTAGAGGCTGTCGCCTAGTCTCTAGTGTACAAATGTCCTAGGGACGCATTCCAATAAAATGACATGTTTTTCGTGTTTACAAAATTACTTACAAATAATTATTGAATGGATTAATATTTGATGGCCAGAGGAAGAAATGGTTAAAGACGTGGAAGATATACTTTTATGGTCAGTAAAATTGCAGGTAAATATCGCTTAGATGTCGCGTCGGAACAGAAAACATTAAGGAAACCAACTCTGAGAATAAAAAGTCTTCATCGGGAACAAAGAAATACACAAATGTAACCAACTAGCCAATCACGAGTGTAACAATGGCGATACTTGTCCCTTCAGGGGTCCCTAAATAAATTAGTTGCCCATCGCAAGCCAATGAGGATACACCATCGGACGGTTGTGTCTTGATGATGTAACTTCCGCTGTATTTAGATTATAGTGAGGAAGAAGCTGCGCTGGTCATCAACCTCACTCTCTGGTCCCAAACTACATTGGACCAGTGCCAAGACATAAGTCAAGACGACTGGAAGAAATTCGTGATGCAGGCACTCATCTGCAGGTCCCATCTCTTTGAGACCAGATCTGGCTTTAAACCTGCGAGGCTCGAACCCACGCCGTTTCCGTTCACCGCTTTGAGAGGCGAGCGTCAATATCTCTCGACCACATCGACCCTGGATAATAGCAGCTGTATCGTGTGATGGTGTTGTTCGAAACTACTTGTGCTGAATTCTTCAATCGTTACGGTGTTTATTTTTTGGGTTGCAGGTTACAGTTGGACTCCTTATATTCAGAGGCATACTGAAGAGGGTAGACATGGACTTCTTGAAAGTAGTGCAATATAAGGTTTCTCTGTAAAATCATCACTACAGGATTCACAGTGTGGATCCCCACCTCGTTGATCGGGATACTGTAACACAACATGTTTCCAGGAACACAGCGAGAACACGAGACAGATGTTTTGGTCAGTAACGTTCACCTGACCTGGTCTTGGCTCCCGGTTATCTTATGATAATGACCGTTTCCTATTCATGCAAACTCTGCTGCCATTATCACATCACGCAATTATTTATAATATACAGCGGCCAAATAAATGTCGCATATGAATGGACTGTCCGTCGAAAGCGTGGGAAAGTGTTAGCTTGTTGGTAGACTCTGTGATGAATAGGTAGGCTGGCGGATGGTGCAGGGAACAACAGAGGCACACACTGTTAGTCTGATCTGTGACGCATAAAACGTTTGCACATAGCTCGGTAATTCTGCACAGGCCTAATAGAAGGAGATGCGGTCTTTTCAACCTGATACATAAATACTTCCTTTTACTTGCAGTGGCCTGAGCACAACATCAGACATCATGATGATTGTCTTGTCATACCACCTCAGCATGTCATCCATATTGCATGTTTCTAGAATGTTTGGGCAGATCATCAGGTGGTTGAGAGTCCTTTGATGTTGATTAAAATCAGCAGGAAGGCTGTTTTATGATCCATGGTGTTGTAGTAGTGCTTCCTCCAAATTAGATCGTCGGCTTAAACAGGTTCAGTCCTTATCGAACTACTTTCATGTCGATCAAGAAAGTAGGTCTAAATCCCAGATGTGAAACAGGCGGGAAAAGTTAATTGCGTCCTGTATTGATAAATCGTCCTGGCAACACAATGAAGACGTTTCCACAAAAGGACTCACTTCGACTGGTAAGGTGACAAACCTATCACACCCGGCTCATTGTTCAACGATGAAAGGAATTCAAACTTGTGAATTACTTCTTGCCCTCAATTTGAAGCGCACTCTCCAAGCCTCGAGGAGGTTGGTTAAACACAGTGAAAGGAGATTACACAATGAGACAATCCCATATCCGGTAGGGTGGAGATAACTCTGGGTCATGTGTTACAGGTTTGATACCACTTATCGGTGCGACTTAATTGCTGTAACTCAGCCCAGGTTCGGGATTTTAAAAGGAGAACAATAACACATTTTTTGTTTAGAAAATGTGTCAGCTGTTATATTTTATAAGAATGTTTCAAAAAGTAAAAGTCAAATAACTAGACAAATGTCAATCCGTTATCATTTCGCGGATACGAAGGAGATAGCCTCAAGTAATATATAATACTTTAATAGAAAATTCAACGTCAAGACCGTACAAGTACTTAGATACAAGTTTCATGTGAGTGACCCTCCAAGGGACAGCTATGGAAACAAGTGTAGTCTGGTCAATGGATAGGGATCACAGTGAGAAGGCAAACCGATACAAAAGAAGCCAGTTGAAATCGGATGTGTCAGGCGGAAATGCGCAGATATCGCAGCCTCGCTGTAAACTACGACATAACGTCCTTTTCAGGACGAACGTCAAAGAAGAAGAATACGTTTGACCTAGGGGAGGAATACTAACGTCTAGTCAGGCACAACATACTAATCACACATGTTAGTCAGGGTCAGGCAAAATATACTGGCCAAGACCCTCACCTCGGCTCCGTCGTAGACCTCACCGGAAACGGGCTGTTTTCATGGCAGCTTGGCTAACGAGGTGAGGGATCGACGTGTAACAGTTCCCGCCGGAGCAAGGGGAGTTTAGGATGCCTGAACATGTTAAAGCTTAAAGCTACATGAATGCATGTCAAGGTCACTCACTGTCTCAGCAAAGGAGAACAGAGTTGGGTTAAGGAATGTGGACAGGTAGAAACTGACCACTGGCCTTCCGATTTTGGTAGGGGGAGATTGATTGACAGACGAAATTGGCAACGGGGCTTGCTGCGAGAGAATGAGTGACAGGTGTGCAAAGTGTTTCGTTCCAATTGGAATTGAAGATGACCATACCTGAGATCGATTGGTCAAGCTCTGGCCTTGCTTGAGGATATATAACTCGAGACAAAGTTTAGCTCGGGGGGGGGGCTGGAGAGAGAGACAGGCTAGATAGAGTGAGGCTGGAGAGAGAGAGAGACTGAATGTGGATAGTATGTTTAACTCACCGACTTAGGTAGAGGAGCGATTGATAGACGGTTGGACGAATGTTTAGTGATAAAACAGGATCGCTCAAATAGGAGTTTTGCTTTAATGGATAATCTGAAAGTGTGTTTGTAAGCAAGGACACATTGTGAACGAGTTATGTCGAGATCGCCCGCCTGAGGGGATTTCAGTGAGGAAGAGTATTTGATAAGGTGTGTTGAAGACGCAGTTAAGGCGATGTGTGTGTGATGTAATTGCAAGGCATTAGAACTGGGTTTTTAGTTAGTTGGGAATTCCATCAATAGCTAATGCTTATAATTCCCGTTTTAGTATAATGTTTAGTTAAGATATGTATTATATTGTGTTTGTAATTTCTCTACTCATTGTATGATATGAGTATGATATAATAAATATGCCACCTGCTGTGTGATATGTCATTTACTGAGTATGGTCATGATGATGTGGATGAGTGTGAGAATGTTCTAAGATAGATCACGGCCAAGGCAAACAGTGGGATCTGCTACAGACGCGATCCCCGTAGTAGAGAGTCACGCAGATGAAGCCAAGCATAGCAAACCGCGTGGAGGACCACGGCCCACCCTCATCAGCACGGTCGGGATGTGAGGAAAACTACTGCAATCCGTCACTTACGTCCTTTTTAGGGCTCACAAAAGAGTAAACCTACTCATTGTGGGCATTTGAATCAACAACAACAACATTGTTTCGTCTAAGGAGATCAACTGTGGACCCGTGTTCAGTAAGAAGCGTAATGGAAACAAGAAGTAGTAAAAATAGCTCACTTTGTAATTGTATGTATGTTTCTGACACTGCATAGTACACACATTCATTTAACAATAGGTAACTCTCGCGTCTTGAAATCTCTGTGGTTTCCTCCCAGTATGGTCTAACGGCGACCAGGGAAGGTTGTGGCGATGCTTGTGACCTCACTTGCGTAAACACAATTGCCATTAAAGCCAAACTACAACCAACTGGATCCCGGATTCCTTATACACTGGAAAGAATCAATACAATTGTAGAGGTGAACTTAAGTTTCCCCACTTGAAGCAACTACAATATTCAGATTGTGAACAGTTCAATATAAGCAGACATCGCTCAAGTCATTAGGGCACGTAGGTATCTAGAAGTGGTGAGAATAGCCAAATAGTAGAATATGATCTCTAAGCTTGTCGACTTTATGAGAGGTGCAGAGTGAGAACACTGCCCTCTCCAATTCTCATGAAGGATAAACTGTGGGGTGAGAAACCTTAAACAGATGACCTAGTTTATGCGGGAAATGGGACTGATCATTTGCGAGCGAACGACGAAGTATAAGAAACAAACTTGAATCCTGGTATTCATTCAAAGAGACTTTGTGTGACGCCGCCAAGTAACACAAAACCGTTTGAATTTATGTCTTTATTTTTTTATTTTTTTTTGGTCCTGGGATACCATCACGGTCCAAGGTTGTGACATGGACTATCTCTCCAGAGATATTTTAGACTGCCATTCCACTGCCATTTCTTTGACTTGGAATCTGCACAAGATGTAAATAACAAGATATTCTTCAATACACATTTTATACTTCTTAAGCTTTCGTCTCTTACTCTATGTTTTCCTTCAATTGTTGCTCACTCTTTACTACCCACAAACGCGCACACACCTGCCCACACATACACATTTGGTTGTATACAGTCTAGATTCAAGTGGGGACGAATTTAGCCAATTGGAAAGGCTAAAACAATTGTTCTACTATCACCGTTTCTCCTAACAAAACATTACTCTATAAATATATATCTTTATGCCACGTGGCACATGCGGGTTTCACAAGGGCTTTTAATGTTATTCTGTTTTGGACAACCTTTCGTGCAGTTCCTCATGTCAGAGATGCTCGATACAACCCCTCGTGCAGTGCCCCATGTCAGAGATGAGCGGTACAACCCCTCGTGCAGTGACCCCATGTCAGCGATGCTCGGTACAACCTCTCGTGCAGTGCCCCATGTCAGAGATGCTCGGTACAACCCCTCGTGCAGTGCCCCATGTCAGAGATGCTCAGTACAACTCATCCATTCAAGTAGTCTGACTTACTTCTTTCTTCTTTTATCCTCCAATGTTCACATAACTGTTATTTTTACAAGCATGTCCGGACTAATTCTCATGACATTCCCCAGTCAACTCCATCTTCTCTCTCTCTCTCTCTCTCTCTCTCTCTCTGCCCCCCCCCCACCACCACCACCACCCCCGCCTCTCTTATAATTGTATCGATTTCTTCTTTATATATATATATATATATATATTTATATATACATACACACACATACACATACAATTACTATTACTACATAATACTACATTACGTCTACCGCTATTAATTCTGCATCCTGCTTATATCTCTACCACTATTAATCCTGCATCCTGCTTATATCTCTACCACTATTACTTACATTGCGACTTCTACTACTACTGTTGCTTCCAACAACATTCGTTTTCTACAAATATTAATGCTATGAATTTAACTATTACCTACTGCCACAACAGTCCCACCTCTACTACCATTGTTTGTCCTAGTTTTGCAAAGGTTTGCCGCCCTTTTCATGTAGATGTGCTAATGTCAAACAGTCTTTTCGGTTACATCACCATGGATTAGCGATTGTGTTGTCTGGTGGTCTCGTGGTTTACTTCTAACTGGTGTGAGGTGGTGGAGTGTGCTGCAACATTACATAACTTTTTACACTACTTACGTGACCTTGCCGCTTGTTTCACACCCTGACTTGACTTTGCCGCTTGTTTCACGCTCTGACTTGACCTCGCCACTTGTTTCACACCCTGACTTGACCTCACCGCTTGTTTCACACCCTGACTTGACCGCGCCGCTTGTTTCACACCCTGACTTGACCTTGCCGCTTTTTTCACGCCCTGACTTAACTTCGCGGTTTGTTTCACGCCCTAAAAAGGTGACACTCGAGCAGGGAGTACCCCAAGGGGGAGTACTGTCACCCACACTCTTCCTGGTATATATAAACGACATTACAGAGAATATACCAAGGAGAGTCCATAGCTCAATGTTTGCAGACGATCTGGCTATGTGGACCTCTGAAAAGAATCTCACCATAGCAAGAAATCGGATGCAGACGGCCCTAACACCGCTGGAAGAGTGGGCGATCTCATGGCTGGTCAAAATAAACGAGGAGAAAACCACATGCACAATATTCTCGCTTTCATTAAAACCCCAAAATACCAAACTAAGTCTAAATGGCAAATTCCTGCAGCCAAACGACAACCCAACCTATCTGGGAGTCACATTTGATCGGCGCATGACATGGAAAAGTCAGATTGAGAGAAACCGAATGAGAGCCAGAAAAAGAATGGCAATCATGAAGAAACTTGCTGGCACAAGCTGGGGAGCAGACGAAGGCATACTAAAGAAACTGTACACTGGAAGAGTGAGACCAGTTCTCGAGTATGGCATTGCGGCATGGACAACTGCAGCAAATGCGAACTTCGATAAAGTTAGCAAACTTCAAAACCAAGCCATGAGAGTTATAACAGGAGGCATGAAGTCAACGCCAATTGTAGAACTTGAAAAGATTACAAAACTGCAATCCATGACCGATAGAAGAGACTGCAGAGCCCAGCTGCAGTCAGAGAAACTCCGAAGACTGACTGACCATCCAATGCACCAGAGACTAAACAATTTGGGAAATGGGAAACTAAAGCGGAGAAACTTTGCAGAAATAGCCAAAGCAAAGATGCACGAAGATCCCATAAACGCACTAACAACACCAAAATCAATCACTACTGTATGAAAACCTACCTTGAGGCAGGATATATTTCCAGAGGTGGTAGAAAATATACCAGGTATTGGAAACAAAAACTGCCAGACTGAAAAAGAAAGGAGAGATACTACCCTAAGCTTCATATCGAAAAGCTACACAAGCATGGACTGGACCCATGCATACACCGACGGTTATGTAACAAACAATACACAGAACGGAGGGGCAGGAGCATTCCTGAACCTACCAAATGGCAAACAAATAACACTGTCATTCGCTACTGGTAAGTACACAAGCAATTTCAGAGCGGAGGCAGAGGCACTGAGGGCGGCAGTGGAAGAAATGGTGACACACAATGAAAATGAAAGCCATATAGTCCTGCTTACAGATGCTCTCGCCGTAGTCACAGCGGTAAAAAGCCAGAAAAACACTGAGCTTAATGACTTAAGAGGTGCACTCTGCAAACTGTGCCAGCAGTCCGCACCAAAAAGGGTAGTGGTACAGTGGGTCCCATCACACTGCAACATCCAAGGCAACGAGGAGGCAGACAGACTGGCAAAAGAAGGTGCAAGACTACCACAAACAGATACCAGTATGACGTACAAAGAGTCAAAACGGCTTATCAAAGCCAGATACATGACCAAATGGGAAACCCAACATACTGGTTACACCAAAAACGATACCTATTACCAGTTGAACCGAAGAGAGCAGATCGTTGTCTTCAGACTTCGCACTGGCCACAATAGACTGAGTAACCACCTATTCAACAAACTGAAGATATGTGGTACCGACGAATGCCCGTGCGGTACTGGTAAAATGACCGCTGAACATCTGCTGCAGAACTGCCCGACATACGAGGATCAGAGAGAGCAGATGTGGCCATCACCAGTGGAACTGCAAGACAAGCTCTATGGCAGTGGCGACAGCCTCAGGATGACCGCCGCTTTTTTCGAAAAAATAATGGTTACTGTCTGACTGCGTACGAAGAAGAAGAAGAAGAAGTTTCACGCCCTGAGAACACGAGTAGGTTCTTCTGCTCATTTACTTATAGCTTATAGTTGATACATGATATTGTTGCTGGCCCTGTGCTCACATATTAGGCCCGGTAATAAGCAGATGTCATACAACCGAGTCCCCAAATAACTAATGTGTGGTGAGCTGAAAGGGCCTGTGTCTGGTCGGTGGGCAAAAGAAGTGCTTCAAAGACTCCCTCAAAATACATTTGACACACTTCAACATCGATGTAAACTTGCGTGAGTGTCTGGCACATGACCAACAGGCATGACGTAGAACCACCATCAGAGGCGCCTCCATTGCCCAGGAGCGAAATATGTCCGAGACGCTGAGAATATACTGTGCGAAAAGACAAAAAAAACCCAGATCTCTGACCTGAATTGCTGCATGTGTGGAAGGGGTTTCTAGGCCAGAATTGAACTATACATCCAGCTCCGGACTCACCTGTGAGGTGCCACATCATGTCTGACTGTTGTTGTTCTTATCGCCTGCGATGATGGCTATGATAGTATTAGTATTTCTGCAACTATTATTACTCCCAGCATCGCACAACTTCTTCAACCACTACTTGAGCTAATGCCACAATTACAACTATCACCACCTCTACGACAGTTTTTAGTCTCAAAAACACTATAATTTATACAACTATTTTCACTTTCAATATCACACAACTTCTACCATTACTTCTGATGATACAACAAATACAGCGACAGTTGCTACTCGGAAAACACACGCTTTCATTTCAGGTCAGGTCATCCCGTAACCGGTGAGGTCGTTGTGGCACACGTGAAGACATCCTCACAACACCACGCCACCCTTCTCTGTCAGCAGCCGCTGCCTGTGCCTCTTCTGGTCGGAGATTGGTCCATTCTTTTATGTTGTCCTCTGACCTCTTTTTGGGCCGGCCTCCTCGTCATCTGCCTTGCACCTTTCCGCGGAGGATCGTATTTGCAAGCCCATTTGATCTCGATATGTGACCATACCAAGCGAGTGTCCTTCTTTTGGCAGTTGCCAAGTGGTCTTCAAAAGGCCCTATTGCTGTTATAATTCTATCTCGTATTTCCTCATTTGTAACTCGATCTTTGTACGTGACATTTAAAAGTCTTCGGAAATAACTTATCTCCAAGGCCTGTATCCTTCCCTGAAGATCAGCTGTAACTGTCCATATCTCACAACCATAGAGGAATATTGACAGGACCAGTGTACGCATTAACCTGATTTTCGTGGATAGTGCTAACCGTTTATCTTGCCAGATTTTGTTACGCCGTGCTATTGTCATTTACGCTACTTTCATTTATGCCACTACTATTACTGCCCTCACCACTTCTGCCTACGCCACTATCCACTACTACCTCCATGACCGCTTTTTAAACATTATTAGACACATTATAACATTATATTAGACTTTTTCTAATACATTTACTATTTCAAGCACACTGATTCAATCGTTTCCACTTCTGCTGATACTACTACTACTACTACTACTACTACTACTACTACTACTACTACTACTACTACTACTACTACCATCTTCACATCTACTACCACCCATGTTCGTTAAGGCTATAACTTTCCTTTGGTAAAGCTAATCTTCTTGGTTGTATCCGAGTGCACGAGTCATCATAAATAGTACGCATTTATGCCGGAACTCTTGCGCACCGCTAAAAGAAATTTTGCCCCAAAGGAGCTGCAGTCTGGGCAAGCCGCTGGATTTAATTATATAAATTCCTCACTGTTTATACGAATATTAATTATCACTGCTACCAGTTCCATTCTACCCATATCACAATACTCTGCTGATACCACTACTGCCACCATCACCCCTTTCTGCTACCACTGTTAGCCTCAACTTAACACCCCACCGTTTTACATTGACTATTACAACCACTGCTACTACTTCGGCTCAACTTTTACTACTACTATTACTACTATCACGACTACTACCACCGGTATTAAAATCAACATCACTAGGTCATTCTAGTTTTATTTATTACAATTTTGTTAACGTGTTTTCTGAGATATATTACATACCCAAAATAAGTATATTTGGAATGGAAAGGAAGAACGGAAACATTTAGAAGCACAATCATTTACGTGTTCAAAACTGTAAAAAATAAGGGAGAAAGAATGGTTCCCTAAAGATTCTTTTAAAAAAAAACCAGATTATAGAATAGAAAGAGTACAGTAAAGATAAAAGGTTACAAACTTGAGAGAGGACAGATATAGGTCAAGAAGGTGTTCCCTGAGCGAACAGGAGAGGCCCATGTAAAGAGGTGAGGGGGGGGGGAGGTAGAGGGGAAAAGGAGGAGTACGTTCATTGAATACACTCAACAAGTGTCCTGACATTCTCTCCATAATTCATTGGCCCAGGCCTCAATGCATATTCATGACTCCGCCTTCATCTTTCCCGCCATCTGCCCTCTTTGCAACCACAAATAATAACATTACGCATAAAAATTAACGGACTCTTATATTGTACTCACCCGAGCCTATAATATTTCACAAACTCCGGTAAATAAGTATAAAAATGTATTTAAAAATTACAAGCATATTATTTATATTTGAAATAAAAGAGTAGTTTGTAAAGGATGCGTAAATGTGACCTTGATGATGACGGGGCTGGGCGGAGTGATCTATCAGGCTATAACGAGCAGGCAAGGCAGGCAGGCAGGGGGAATAGAGCGCTGCATTTTGGTGCTGGGTCTCGCCTTGTTCAAACGTAATGCCGGGTGTTCTCAGTTCTAATTATCATTGTGGATTTAGCAGAGAAGTAGGAAAGATGGTAAGTAATTTTCATATTTAGTATAATATATGTCGGATTTGGAGATGTTATAAGTAAATAATGTGATAGTGGGAGGTGGCCGGTGTTGTTCGCAAGTGGTGTATGTCTGTCGTTGTGTTTGTTATCATGGCTTACTTCTCTTCCTGTTGAAGAACTAGAAATAACAACCACTACAGGCACCCTATTCCTCAATTCAAGGGTAGATTTTCAAACGTTATCAAAAGTATTCTCGTGTAAATGGTTTACAATACAGATACGACAATTTACTGGCACTAGCCGACCATTAACGAAGCAAATCATTTTGAGCGTTTAGTTATGTCCGTGAAGGAGATGGTAAAGTAGGCCATTGCTTGCACAACGTGATATTCACGTGGCAGTGCATAAATTGTACTTGTCATTATCTAGGAATGGCGCGACCTGAAATCTTATAAAAAATGAATGGTCTAGTACACCTTCTCGGTTCAAACTAAATATTTATTGCATTTTCTTACGCCTTGTTTTCGTTATGTCTAACCTTCTGAATGTCTGAATTGGGCATACTATCACTTAGTACTACCAGGATATCCGTGGCATGTTGACCTTTCTCAGTGAGGATTAGTAGGCGTGTCCCCATGCTATTTTTTTCCCGTAATATTTTGTAATTTAGATCCAATGCATTATTTATATCATACTACATCTACTAAATGTGAAATTCATAATCATAACCTTTCTTTTAAATTTCTCAACCACAAATACAAACCAAATCCATATACTTATAGTAAATATACTTTTAAATATAATGCCGTTTGTTCCATCTCTCCTCGTCTGTTCTCTCCAAGTCTTGACTAACTTGAGATCAACTTTTACGTGTAGTTCACCTGTGCATATAACAATAATGTAGGTATTTACAAATATCATTTTTGATTTCTTGCAGGCGTTCCTTGTGCATCCAGATTTGATGACGCTCACCGGTAATGTACTAAATGACAGCGGAGATATAACAGACTGTCTTTTTGACTCGTCATCTCAGTTTTTTCTAGACAGTGCAGACAGCGATAGCGATTTACCGGATAACGAACACACAGTGGATTTAATAAAATTCCTGGATAGTCCAGACTTAGATTTGGAACATCGTCTACACAAACATAAATGTGGAGAAGGGTGTAACACTTGTGCCAACAAATATAGCAGATACAGTGTATCATCACGCCAAGATCCTTTCATGGGAATGGGCTCTTCTGTTGAACATTTTGAAGAAAATGCCAGACCCAGCACCAGTGTTTCCACTCTTGGACATCTTGTAATGCCAGTGGATTATGATTCTGGGAGTGAGGATGTTACACGACAGAAAGTCCAAGAAACTAAGACTTTTAGTGCATGGAACACACCAAAAACAGAGGAGGAGCCTGATTTTATGGTGTTTGATGATGAAACCTCAGATATGACGTTTCCAGACACACCATCTCCATCTGCTCGATCAGGCACTAATACAGGTAATTTACTTCTATACTCCAAATATGCACTGTGTAGTATAATATGAGTTGTATAATTTATATGTTAATGCAGTTCACAATCAGTGTCACAACATCCTGAAATGTACATGATGACATCAATCATTTGCATTTACCATTTAACAAAAAAACAATAAACTTCTAAGAATTAATTTATGATTATTATGATGCTTCAGGTAGTTTAACTTAGTATTCTATTTATCCTGTGTTATTGTAAATCAAATATGCCTGTCTATATAATGTTTCTGCTATTGTACAGGTGATGACAGTGATGTGGACATAGAGACCATCACAGATGCTCCAAGATCAGCAGACTCCTGTGGATATGTCACTCAAGATTCTTCCCCAGCAATAAGTCCATCTACTTCACCTGAACCTATTCGAAAATTCCACAGCAGTGGTCTCTCAGTCATCAAGGCTAAGTCAGTGGCTGCTTTAGCACGAAGTGGAACACATATGTCAGCATTGCTAAGCATAAGGTCCCGTACCAGTCAAAACATGCTACGGGTGTCAAGCTCAACATCTCTAGCTGAAAATGTAGCAAGTCGTTCAAGCTTGTTGGGACAAAAGCGCAAACTATCAAAGGACAGAAAAATCTCTTACAAAGCTCATTCACAACCTGCTCACTCGCATGTCCTTTGCAATAGCAACAGTGTGAACTTTCATGATTATGCAATGAGCCCTGGAGCTTGTGTCTACCCAACATGCACTGAAACAGGCAGACCAACTGTCCTGTCAAAACGTATTTATAGAAGACATGTGACAGTCGATGCCTCTGGAAAGGAGAAACAGCATCACCACAATCAGTTAGAGCGTAACAGACGGCAGAAACTTGCAGACTTATTTGTTGACCTTCGCGATGAAGTACCCAAAATTGCTAGTCAGGCCAAAGCCTCGAAGGTGCTTATTTTGAAAGAAGCAACCTTATATATTCGTGACTTGCAGAAATGGGATAAACAGCAGGAAGACGATATTTCCAAAGAGCAGCGCAAAAAGGAATTGCTCAGAAATCAATTGCGGCATCTTCAAGCTCAGATATCAAGTCATTGTGTTAAATAATTTTCATCAGCTGTCTTTCCATGTGCATTTTCTATTGCGTGCTCTCATGAATGTGAAGTGCAAATGTTGAAACTTTCTGGGATGGAAGACTCTACAAGGCACTGCAAACCTTGTCGTTCACATAAGTCATCAGTCTACGAAATTGAGTAATTTGGGTCTGGAAGGAAAACAAAAAACTGTAAACCAACAATACCCTATCTGAATGTCATGAAATACAATAAGAAATATCTAGTTTTTCTGTGGATACAATTCTGATTTGATTTTTTTGGGGATTTTTTTTCATCTATAACTGCACGGACTTAGATTGAAAATAAAAGTGCAGAATGAATATTGAGAGAATGTGTGTGCGAATCTTGGATGGAGAATGTGATAATATGAATGGAGAGAAACCTGACATATGTTTTAGGGTCATATCTCATCCTGTGACATCACTGCCTCGCTAATTTTATCTTCAGACTGTGTTCAAGGAATTAAGGAATTCAAAATAGTTGAACATTTATTCTTATTTTCTTCTGTATATACATAAGCTGTAAACAAACGGCATGGAGCACAGTTCTTTAGCAAAGTGACGTTTAGTCAGCAAGACATTATAATTCAAGCTGTTGTCCTAAACTGGTGGAACTATTTCGGTTATAACACTTTTAGCAGTTGGTGTTCTTTGCTGTGTGTTTGTATGACACTGCCCAATATTTTTTGTAAATAGTATTTATTTAACAGTTTTTGCCTGGTTGCGGTGGATTATTTTGTTTGCTAAAGGGTTTAGTGCTGATATCATGTACAGAGTTTGCTGTGTGAAATGTTCAGATCAAAGATTGCATCTTCAGATTAGTTTTGTTCCTTCTGTGCCTCATTTTGGCAGTTTGAGTCCTTTTGGCTATATCAGGAAGGGTCCATGGGTGCCACACAGCTGTTGTGCATTCCCTTAGAAGTGCCGCCAAATAGTGCGCTTTTGTAAGGGAGGGAGAGTGTAGCAATGTTCTACATTATTTTTGTCTAGCTACTTATGTTTATCACATGAAGCTAAATTCATTTATAATGGATGACACTAATTCAAATTCCACATTTGCTGCAGAGGTGTCTACCATTTTCATTGGGAATCACATCCAGCAGTTTGTTACCAGGACTTGAGAGAAGAGCAAAGCATTGTTACACTGAAACCTGTCAAGCATGTAGTAAACAAGGAAGGTTGAATGTCATACTGGCTAACCCCATCCTCTAGAAAATATAAGCAAAAGAGTAAAAACCTGTATACCATGTGGTAAGCAGGAAGTAGATAGACTAAGTAACATCAACCTTACCTGATGTGTTCATCTTCGTACACTGTCAGACGTCAACTTGAATTTGTTAGAAGAAAGCGGCGGCCAACACTTCCATAGAGCTTGTCTAATTTTGGCACTGGTGATGGCTACATGTGCCTTATCTGGTTCTTATATGTTGGACATTTTTTGCAGCAGATGTTCGGGGGTGATTTTCCCTGTACCACATGTGCATTCGTCAGTAACACCTATCTTCAGTTTAATGAATAGATGGTACCTCAGTCTGTTGTGGCCTGTGCGGAGTTTGAAGACCACCCCCTAATTCTCTTCTCTTCAACTGGTAATACGTATCATTGTTTCTGTAGCCAGTATACTTGTTTCCCATTTGTTCATGTATCTGACCCTATTAAACCTTTTGGACTCTTTGTAGGTCACACTATAATCTGATTGTGGTAACCTTCCATCCTTTTCTGCCACTTGATGTGTTCCACCATGAGCATGGGACCACTACTTGACGGAAGGTTTTGTCAAATCATTTATGTACTCTCCTATTTGTGGTTTCTGTTAGCCCCAGACACCCACCCACCTACTTTTACAGTATGCACACTGAAGTAGTTCAATTCATGCCTTCCTAGTAATGGGGGGGGTGGGGTGGCAGGGAACATGTATACTAGACATTGTGTCAGACCCTGTGTGTAATTCATCGCAAAGTATGTGTAGATTGATTTTACAATGCAAATGTACAGTACTAAGTGTTGAGCTTAGGAGATGTGCAAGGTTTTTTTCTTTCTGTAAACCTTCTCTTTTTTTTTGTGAAACAATTTTCACATAGACGTTTAGAGCTGTGTGCTGGTTCATTGGACACATTGTAGCATGTTGATTTAATGTGAGATTCCTATCTCAGTCAGCTCTGGCCTTATTGCTGGAATAGTTCATAATTTTTTTGTGATGGCTTAAACTGCCAGAGTAGCACTCTTACGTTATATTTAGTTTTTGATGTTTGGGTGTTATTTCTCTTCTAGTATTAATTAGAGTAATCTTTTGCGTTTTTAATTATTAGTTGAGAAATGTATGCCTATATGGGTGATTTGAAACATATGTAGCAAGAAAATATCACCAAGGCAGGTAGATATTAGTGATCACATGTCACTGCATTACACATAAGCAAATGACCTGTACAGAATAGTAGCACAGTCAAGAGATGAAAATGTTTAGTAGAGTTCACACAGAGTACTACAGCTAGCACCATCAGGTTTGCTCCTTTACTTTTCAAAAACTCGTTTTTGGTGGCAAAGCTTTTTAGCATAACAAATGAATATTGCAATTGTTTTGCATAATTATAGGCACGTTTGTGAAGCTTGGCTAATTAATCAGTGACACCACGTTGACAAAAATGAACTAAAGACATAAAAGTGAATATTCGTGAGTCATGGTGATTAATATTTAGATATGAATCAGTAATTCATCATACAGTGATAACTAAAATAAACACTGAACTATAAATGAGTCCACCATGGGGACAAAAATAAAATAGATAAAGCACTCAGATGTGAAAGTCAACTGCGGTAACTATTGACTCAAAAGTTGTAACAAGTTAGTTTTTCATGTACTGTTTTATCTGTTTGACCAACCAAAATTTGTAGTTGGGTTTGCTTTTTGAGTCATTTATCAATTTTGGCCTTAAGTGGCATATGTTATTGCAGGATGTGCCTATCGCTATTTGTTTGTCAATGACAGTTATTTACAGAAGATAGTTTTGTTTGTGCTATTGCAATGTTGTGTCTGTGTTTCATGCAGCATGAAACATTTCCATCTTGAGATAATTAAAATCATTAACAGCACACACTGAACATTTGTGATTCATCATGTACGAGTTATTTGTTGGGTGAGAATGTTTCAATTGTGGTTTTTGTCCGTTTTATAAGTGTCTGTGTTGTAGACATTAAATATATATACATATGATCTTCCTTAAACGTGTATTAGTTTACTATATTAAACATTAAAAGATCAGGTGCACATTCATCAGTACACCAGGATATAACAGCTACCATACCTGGTACTTGATAACACTTAGCCAGTCTGCCCTATTGCAGCCTGTTATCCAGGATCACCATGTGGGGATGGAGAAGGGTCTTGGCAGCTCTGGGTCGCTGGCCCTGATGCTAGTAGTCAGCATTGGGTCATAGACTGCTCAGCATCGTGATCCAATCCAAATGTACAACTCTTCTTGATCTACAATTATATATGCCAAGTATGGCTCAGAGTTATGCATGGAGATACAAGTTGAGATACACTGACTCAAATATTTTAGTAAATGCTCCAATGGCCAGCTGCATAGTTTGTACCATAAATAAATCCGAAATATTAGTCACAAAGTTAAAAGAGACATTGATTGGAGCATAGAGCTGCAGCAATAGCTCTCTAATATTGAATCTCTTTCATATACTGAACTATCTTCTTGAGATCTGCATTTAAGAGGAGGCTAGGGATATGGAGCTTTGAGAGTCACTTATTATGGGTCCATTTCAATTCATGACATTTCTGTGATGACAGGTTACAGTGGCTGTTCTTACATCCCAAAACATACAACCATAGGGATCACAGTGCAGATCCCCCATCTAGTTTGTCAGGCTACAGTGGTACAGCCTATTTCCAAAAGCAGGACATAAACTCGATCAGTATGCCAGACCCTGATGTCCACTATTCGCTCAGAGACAGTTGAAAATCACAGCGATTTTTGTGGACAGTATTATGTCCAAACATCACTAACATTTATGAAAATAAATCAGAAGAGACGAAAGGCGATCATGTTTCATGTCTTGGGCACTGTCCATCAATTTCCTACCAGTCATCAGTCCTTTTAGTTTCAAATCTTGTATGTTATTTATCATCCAATTCAAGGAATGGATTCGCTGTAACATCATTATACTGCTTTACTGGATACAACCAGTGTGCGTCTTGTCTTTCCTGTAACATCAAGAAGTCATAGGAACATCACTCAGCGCGTGAGAAGTGTATTGGGCATCTTGCTAACGGGGTAGGGCCCAATCTCTCTCGGGCGATGTGTTCCTGAAGTTTGGCTGTGTGCACTAGCTGGTGGACGTTTTTGATTTCCTCGATGTTACATAAGACTATCATAGCTGGTGGACGTTTTTGATTTCCTCGATGTTACATAAGACTATCATAGCTGGTGGACGTTTTTGATTTCCTCGATGTTACATAAGACTTTCATAGCTGGTGGACGTTTTTGATTTCCTCGATGTTACATAAGACTATCATAGCTGGTGGACGTTTTTGATTTCCTCGATGTTACATAAGACCATCAGAGCTGGTGGGCGTTTTTGATTTCCTCGATGTTACATAAGACTATCATAGCTGGTGGACGTTTTTGATTTCCTCAATGTTACATAAGAGTACCATAGCTGGTGGACGTTTTTTATTTCCTCGATGTTACATAAGACTATCATCATGGTCCTTTCAACACAGGTGTTGCTCATCAATTAAATTGTTGGATCTTTTCTGATTTTTACTTGTCGGGTGTTCTGTTTCTGAACTCTGTTTTGTCTGTTCCCATAAATTCTTAATGTTGTTATGGTTCTTCTTGATCACTCCTTAATTAAATACAAGGATTTGATCTTTGTTAAAATACGCTTGTTTGAGCGTAGACTTTCTAGAGAACATTCAAAGTAATTTTTTGTATCTGAACTCACCATTTTTCTGTGACTTCATGGATCGTTTTTTTTTTGGTGTTTAAAAAAATTGTTTTTTTTAATATACAACGCCTCCTATGACAGAAGAATATCTCATGGTGATCCATCATTTTCTCGAATGCTGTTTTTTCATTGACACATTTTCTTTTCTTAACTGCTCTTCATTTATTAACATCTTACTCGTGTGCCGTTTCTCAGTTTTTTTTTACTTTCAGATCAGTTGTTTGTGTTACTCTTCCTTTATTTTTGATTATTATATTGAAAAACCATATTGTTTCCAATATTTTTATCCTTAATAATGATGCAGAAGTGATTACTATCATCTCTCTGAAATAGAATTTTCGAGAATGCAACGCGCTAATAAATTTGGCACTTTTGTTACAGGTCGTTATGTCTATACACTCAAAGACTAGTAACTCAGATCTGAGCATGAACAATAGCCTACGGTAACGCATTAACCCGGATGTGGTGAGGACAGCCATGACCTACTTTAGATATCAACAGCAGGCTGTGGGACAGCCAATGAAGCTAATGTCCGCACATCAGAAACAAGTACATGTTGGGAGGTGGCGGTTAGAAGAGGATACGATGACACAACGAAATGGATGGTAACAGTGAGAAAAAGACAAGTTGTTGATGCGAGAGAGACAACAGATTAATTTGAAAGCAATACTTCTACCAGGCGTGTTCAAATGAAACCAGACCTAATTGCACCAAGTGGACATGCATACGCTGCACATGATAACGTCACTTCTGGTGTTAACAGCAAATACCAACCCTCAAGTTTGCAAAATTTCATTATCTTCATAGTTTCCTCAGCAGACTGTTGAAAACATACCGGGTGTGATCCAGAGTTGATCAGCGAGCGGTGATACCAGTTGTTGAGAAATAAAATAAAAAATACAACGACACTGAAGATTACAAGTTGTTAAAACACATAGGTAATGGATAAGTGTAATGTTTTTGTCCTTGTGCGGTCAATGAGGCATTGCCTATATGTGTGTTTCTATTGACATCAGTTGCTATGGTATTTTCCACTTACCATACCTCGATGTCTAGCCGTGTCTGAATCTTCACTCTACAAGTCTCACATTGGGTAAATTATACTGTTCGTGGTTCTTATAGTATTATATAGTTACATGTAGAGTCATTCGTAACCAACAACAACACACAATTTGTGAAGAAGACCTGTCTTTTGCTACGCATATTTCTTAAGTTTCGATGACAAAATGAAACAAAGCGTGTATGCTGATTAACATATTTTGGTTCACTCGTAAGATGACATTGGCCTGGTGCCATACATAGTCTAATAATGTGAAGACTTGACCTGGACACTCAATTTTGATCTGCCTTCTGTGTTTATTATGTAGTTCCCAATACTCCATTGATGACCTTGACCCTGTTGATGTGGGAAGATACGAACCTGTTGCTGTAATAGGGCACAGTTCCGTCAACAGTTGGGGAGTTACTTGGACAAAGACTGCATAACGTCATACATGTTTTCTTGTGAAAACCTGTCGCCCACCCTCTAAAATTATAAACACAAAGAGCTTGATGTGTTGCTCTTGTAACCTGTGTCCTACTTTTATTTTTATTCCGCGCAAATTCACAGCTGTCGGTTCAGTTTACTACCTGCAGATTCAAGCAACATCGTTGGGTAATAAGACGGTTCTCACTGATGTCATTTCCTTCAGGATTAGTAAAAATAAACTCATAAAGCGGATGAAAAGCGTCTTACTTTGGCGGGAAAATATGTTACGGGTCATTCTAAATGTGCACCAGTACGGCTAGCTGCACTTTTCATCATCGCAGAGAAACGTGTATTATGTGTTTGTGAATGTGGTATTGAGTTGAAATCTCTTATGTAGATTGTCTTTCTTCTATATATATATATTTGCATGTTTTCGAATGGTCCAAGTTGTGTCCTGGAATGAACAGAAATGGGGCATGCGAGAACAGGTCAAATAGCACATTTCCGCTTGCTATTTAAAAACAGAGGATACACTAAATGACATAAGTGTTTAAGGATTAATATATTTATATAGAATTTAATGGTATAAGTGTTCATACATCTTGGTATTACTCTCCCTGCAAAGGTACCTGATTTGCAGTTAGTGAAAGCTAGGCTGGGATGTCGTAACTACACCTTGCGGTGCTAAGCTCGTTCCTAACACCGACAAGAGCCGGACATTCAAAAAGATGGGCTACACCTCATAACAGCTGATGCCTCTCATAATGAAGTCATTAACAACCAATTATCTAGTCATTAACAACCAATTATCTAACCTAGACAACAATCTTAAAATGAAGTCCTTAACAACTTAATTATCTAACCAAGACAAGGATGTCCTGTTTACGTGGAGAAAGTACTGCTGGTAAATGAAAAAAAGTTACCCTATAGGAACGATCTGGTTACATATATCAGCGATTCTTAAACTGTAGGATCACTGGTGTATTTCTAGTCGTTCTTGTATTCACGAACAAATCTGTCCACCACTCGTGACCTACGGTTAGGGAAGGGCGGTAACTGGTGACCCCATCTCATACAAGCCGTGGCTTAGTATATTGAAGTCTCTAACACTTTACTTCTCGACCAGTGCTTCTCTGCTGAAAGATACCCTTTACTTGCGCGTCTTGTGAAGTAGCCAGATGATTGCTTAAGAAACAATGCTCACATAAATTATTCTAAATTAATTCGTTTTAATTTATGTTTTTAGAGGAACACGTAGTATCCATGGAAACATTTTTGCTGGCCCTTATAGAACTAATACAAATATTTGCTTAATATAAACCAATAACGCCGCGCATAAGTTAAACACGCGACAGCGTGAGCCAGCATTCATTATCAGATTTGAGGTTCGGCATGCGCGAGGAATAGTGGAGAATAACAGAGAACGTCCAGGATAGTCAATAATGCAGTATAATTTTTATATATTAATAGTCATTTTTATCTGAGTATTCGCAGTATACCCAACCTTTAAAAAACAAGGTTTTCATCCAACTGTTTAAATACTTCATGATATTGAAGCTAAAAACGTGTTAAACTACACGCCCTTTGGTTTTGTAAATAATACGCGGCATACCTTCATTTCTTTTTCTTGAAAAAGACACTATATATATACTTTAATCATGGTTTTCAATCAGGCAAGGTTGCCTCATGCCAGGTAGCCAATGCTGAAAAATGTGTCTCTCGTACGCCATGGCGGTCCAATGGAAAGGCGCGGCGGAGGTCATTTCTTAGGCGATGCTTGCAGTTGTATGGCCACCATAAAGATAACCACTTGGCCGTCCCGTCTGTACTTTCGAATTGACACAGAGTCAACGACCTCCATGAACTTCGCCCGCGGATATCGTTATTCCGGATATGGTCTCTTAGGCAGATATTTATGAACAGTTGCTCTTTCGGTAATATGGAGCTTCTCTGCGTTTGATTTGCGCAGACTTCAAACCTCACAGCCATTTCCATTGCTGGTATAGCCATGCTATTGAATGTGTGAGCCCCGACCTTGGTGTCCGTCATCTGTTGGTGTATTGGTTTAATGCGATTGAAGCAGATCCAACCCGTTATACGCACATTGGGGGGGGGGGGGGGGTCGTCTTGCTGTACTCCTCGGTGTATAGATATGGAAAGTAGCTTGCGGGAAAAGAGTGCTCTCAGTTGAGCATTTTGGTTCCTCAAAGCATTTGATGATGTTCGTCCATCACAAATGATGAAGACCACTATCTTTGTTCAGCCGTGTGAACAGTCTTTTCTCTTGCTGTGTCCGCTGAAATGGGTGACATGTGCTGTGATTTGGATTACAGGAAGAACTGCGCCTTTTGTCAACCTCACTCTCTGGTCCTGAGCTACCTTTGGTCAGTGGCAAGATATCTATCGAAACGACTGGAGTTAGCATAGGATGCAGATTGTTCCTCGGGGTTTACTCCCGAAGCCTTACCCGTAAACAGGTATCCCGCAAGGCAGCGGAGGGGTGATGACATCTAACGTTGTGTGTCGTGTCTTTTCCATAACCACAAAAGGTCGTAGGGACATCACTCAGCGTGTGAGTAAGTCTGGCATCTCTCTCCTGCTGTGTTCAGTTCACTATAGTAGTGTCTATATTTCTCACACGTCATTTCGTGAAGTGAAGTTCAGCCGTATGAACTAGTCCGTGAATAAAGTGGTTAAGCCGTCGACCTCATGATCGGGTGATGTGGGTTCGATTCCCGACTCCGCCGTCTTTTTCCCGGATGCCTGATACGGAGTCCCCTTCATCTCTTAGTCTCCCCCTAGTCGTCTTGTCCTTGACTTGCCACTGGAGAGAGTGAGGATAAAAAGTAGAGCAGTTAATCCTTACTAAAAATAGCGCTAGCAAAATAAATTATGCCATCATCGTCTACGATGGACGGCGGCCTTTGTCTTGATATAGCCGGTGTCCAAACCAGGATAATCGGACGGAAAGTCCATACATTTACCACGCTATCAAAGGCCTTTTCGTCTCTACGCACCACTATGGCACGCAGGTCTAAAACGTCAGATAGGAGCGTGTACGAGCACAAGTTTCACGAGATGTTGCATCGACGGTGTTAAAACGTAACATTATAGAGGTCCTGGTATGTTTGAAAAAAACAATGGTCCCGCCAGCGGTACAATAAATAAGTCTAACGACCGTATATGTCAGCTGAGCTTTACAACTTATGCGTTGGGTACAGGTATATGGCTTGGCTTCGTTCGTTCTCAATCTCCCACTACCAAACACTGAAAGGGCTTAAGTAGCAGAATGTAGTCCAGAGAACGGAATGCGGTGTGTCGTAGTTTACAGCTTGACTGCGATATTTGCACCTTTCGGTCCAATTCATCCGACTTCAGCAAGTATTTTTTTAGTACCGGGTTAGCATTCCCTCTTTGATCCCTTCTCCTTAGCCAGTCTGTCCTGTTGCAGCCTGTTATCCGGGATCACCACGTGGAGGTGTAGAAGGGTCTTGGCAGCTTTTGTTCGCTGGCCCTGATACTAGCAGTCAGCTATGAGTCGCTGACCACTGCACCTCATGCGCTGCTCAGCATCTTGATCCCAGTGTCCAGGTATATGATAGAGAGAGCTAATGAACAGATTTTGTGCATTTTAAAAAATGCGCCACTTTTTATATTTGCTCAAAGAAAAAGTACAGTTTGCAGAGGAAACAACCCGTTAAGTGGAATGATAATAAACAATAAAAGAATATAAGGAAGTAGCCTCTTAGATATGCACCAGCAAGGACAAGAGATATGCGTATTTGGAAACACACTACAGATATGGAAATGAATTGTTTTCTTTGAAAAGTAAAAGATACTGCGAGAAGCATTTGGGCCCTTTGTCTTTCTGGCAGATTAATCATATTGTAGCCTTTTCAAGTTGTCCGGCTTAACGAATATTTGCTCTAAATTCGTAATACTCCCTAACTAACTAGTTTTGTTCTTGCTTTTTTTTTTAAACGTCTGCCAAAGTATAGGGCTACCACTACAAATGACAGTTTACGGGATGATTTTGCTAACCCCAAGCACAAATCTGTTTAGTCCTTTTTTACGACATGCCTGGGGGAGCAGCATTCCAATTCTTTCTTTCCTGGGATCCAATCGGTAAAGTTTGCGATAAGACGCTCATCAACCGAACTCCCGCCCCTAATGTCAAGGTCGTCGACAGTTCAGGTCATCCTAAGCTCTCGCCGAAAAGGGTCAATATTGGGCTACGTCCATTGCTCCGCGTGGGATAACGACTGATTGGTGTTACACCGTGTGACATGTGCAATAGTTGCGCATGTGTGTGCGCGCTATTCTAAACCTATGTAAAGTTATCCCAATCTCTCTATTGTTACGTGTCCCACTGGTCATTTTGATCGTTTGTCACCATTTTTCGAACAACATCTCCTGTCATCTAAACATGATTACTCTTAGACTGTATACTCACGTACGCGTAACAATTATAGTTGAAATGTGTTTGTGTATCTGTAATCTCTAAATCCTGGTACTCAATCAGGCGTGTGTATCTTTTGCCAAATGTTGAGTAAAATAATTTCGCTCTTTTGCTTTTGTGCACCATCTTGAACCCAAGGCCAACAGTGTTTATATGTATATAAATATATATATATATATATACACGCGCGCGCGAAGTATGCTCAAATGAAACCGGCCCGTGCTGCGTCACGCAGACATACGCGCGAGGAGTTTGATGACGTCACATCTGACTTAATAAGCAGAAACTAATGTACAAGGGTGCACGCGTTCATTATTCTCCTTCAGATCGATTAGAAAATGGCGGGTGTGATACGGATTCCGTCCAGGGTTGATGGTCGAGCGATGATACAGTTCATAACAGCTAAGGTATGTCGACCAGTAGATATTCATCTCAGAATGCAAGCAGTGAATGATAACAAAAGTGTGTTGAAGACAACAGTGAAGAACTGGATGTTTCGGGATTGACGAGAGTTAACGAAAGATCTTCCACGACCAGGTCAGATGTATATTGTTGCAACAGAAGCAGATATTGATGCTACAATACGGATGGACCGTCGTTAGAGATTGCGTTCCCTGGCAGAGGAATTCGCTGTGTCACTTGGAACAGCTCAAATGGTGCGAGGATGAAAGTGAAGTGTCAGAAGGTGTGTTCACAATGTGTCCCACTGATGCTGACCGACCACCATAAGGAAGAACGCATGGGGTGGAATTTGAACCAATTGCTGCGTTATGTACGAACATTACTAAGCCAACCTAGTCTTTGCTTCCTAAGGAGAGTGTACATGCAAGAGAGCAACTCTGCATTTGTCAATCTGTCCCTCCATCTAATTTCAAGGATGGATAGCAGGTGTCGTAAATTCGAAACTTATTTGGTAACGGTTGCCCAAGTTTTGCTGGTATGATGGTACATGCATTGTTAACCACAGTTTGCATTGTAAGTTTCTGACTTTCCAAAACACCCATTGTGAGCCGATAAAATGGGACAACAGCTTTGCTAAAGCAAAGTCTTTGATGAGGTACCCCATATATGTGAATTGGTGCACAGCTGCGATTCATTATTATCGATGGTAACGGTTGGTATGACATTTACTTCCTGTCCCTGAGTATTTGTTTCGGTAAGACCTATTGCAAAACAAACATCGTCGTACGTATGGGAGAAGCGGTCTGTCAAGCTTTGAAGTTCTAGTTGACCGTGGGGGACAATTGTAGCGAATAATAAGTCCCTTATGGTGACCTTCCTGATCCTCGTTTTAGCTCTGAGTCTTGTAAGACTAACACGGCCAACCAACCGACCTAGTGTTAATATTGTATAACTTAAATAATAAAGAGTCTTATAAATTTAAACACTAATAATAAAGATAATAGTGGTTAAGTGACACGGCTCACAACCCGAAGATGTTTGGTTCGATCCCCTTCCCCGCATCAGCCGTTACCCCGGGTAAGCAAACCCTTAGAAAATGCAGAGGGAAGCAGACCCTTACATAAAATTCATGCTGAAGTCGGATGCACTGGGCCAACATGCGCAAAATAAAAACCACAGTGCAACGCACACCGCCTTGGGGAATAAAGAAAAAAAAAGGCGAACGCAATAAAAAGCAAACCAGATAATAATAATCATATTAATAAATGAAAGATCCCGTTTCACGCACTGCGCTCATATTATTTGGTGACCCAGACATATAATGGGTGATGTGGTCAGTATCACGCACGCCCCCTTTACCTCCCACCTTTTTTCTGTGACCTACTTCCTGTGGCTCGGTCGACCACAGGGGTCGGTTTGCGATCAAAACAAATCCTGCACTCTGGTCGTTTGGCTCTCAAGCTATTGCACTAAACCACTGCACTACAGCGGCTGCAATAATAACAATTATGATATAAAAAAAACAGTCTTGCTATACTATACCAGTCACGATTTTCTACATACATATGAAACAATGCAGACAAACGTGCAGCTGCTATCATTACAGGAGCAGGGGATGGCGTGGGCTAGTGGATAAATGACACGGCTCACAATCCGAAGGTGCTGGGTTCGATCACCGCACCGGCCGTTACCCCGGGGAAGCAAAACCTTAGAAATGCAGGAGGAAGCAAAACCTTACATAAAATGCATGCTGGAGGGATCAAGATGCTGAACAGCGCATGAGCTGCAGTGGTCAGCGACCCTTAGCTGACTGCTAGCGTCAGGACCAGCGAACCAACGCTGCCCAGACCCTTCTACACCCCCACGCGGTGATCATGGATAACAGGCTGCAGCAGGGTAGACTGGCTAAGGAGCAGGGATCGAAGAAGGAAGCCTAACCCGGTACTCAAAAAGTGCTTGATGAAGTCGAATGTGTTGGACCGAATGGTGCAAATATCGCAGTCAAGCTGTAAACTACGACACAATGCACTCCGTTCTATGGACTACATTCCGCTACTTAAGCCCTTTCAGGGTTTGGCAATGGGAGATTGAGAACGAACGAAGCCAAGCCAAATGCGTGCTGAAGTCGAATGCACTGGGCCGACAGGCGCAAAATAAAAACCACAGTGCAAAGCACACCGCCTTGCGAAATTGAGAAATAAGGCGAACGCTAAAAAAAAATAAAAAAATTCCAGGAGGAGATCAGAAGAAACTGAAATGATACTTACAATATATGTGATTACAATATTTGTATCTTCCCCCATGCCTAATAAGCCGCAGGAAATTTTAAAATACTTACTACATATAGCCTACGCATAAGGCTACCTGGCAACAGACATTAACATGTATGTTTGAACACCAGGATTCCAAGTATGTATTTAGAAATCTGGGTCACCAGGCACGACACCTGATGATGATGGATAACAATGTGTTTTTAGATTTGTTCCGTTTCGGAGTGTATTTTGTCGAAATATTTATATTTTGTGTTCCATTTTCCGTTTCCTGTTGGAGACAAAAATGGCGTCGTGCAGGGCTCCACTCGTGGTGGTACTAGGCACTACTGGAGCTGGAAAGTCTAAGTTAGCTATTGAGATAGCAAAGGCGTTTAAAGGGGAAATTATTAGTGCTGATTCGATGCAGGCAAGTTATTGTGCAACCTTAAAAAGTATTGCTCAATTCAACATGCGCAATCTTTAGAATCATTTTGCAATTTTGTTGTTGACTATCCTCAGACTTGTCTTGTCGAGTCGTGTTGGAATTCATTTAATGATTGATTACGTTCATAACTATAAACTAACTTCATTGTTGATCCCCGTAGTAGTGAGCGACTTGCAGATGAAGCCAAGCATAGCACAACATCATAGAGAATCCCGGTTCACCTTCAACAAACCCGCTTAGACTTTCACGTCCTTTTCAGGGCGAATACGAAATAGAGTGTTAGTGTAAATGAGTCAATGACGAGTAGACCTAATCTTACTCATTTAAATTGTGGGCATTCAACAACAACATAACTATACATACTATTACTAGTCTATACTATAATACATATTGCCGTTGTGGATATTATTTTAATATTTGCATGAGATGGACTTGAGTGTTATGTTAGTTTGTTACTCACCACAGTACACTGTACAGTGAGTATAAACTAAAATTAACTATAATAAGTAGTCGTACTACTGACTACAGGTTTAAAGAATTATAGGTCTAATAATATTAATAAAAAGGCATAAGATGAAAGGATACTATCGATTAGTGTTTACCTTAATTAAAGTTAATTGTGTATAAATAAAAATGTATGTATAGCCACTGTGCCTCCTATCTATATATTTCCATTATATATATATAATATAATTATATATGTAGCGAAATTGTTAGTTCTGAATGAGTGGCTCACAAATTGTAAATAGTGACTTCAATAGGGTCTAGAGTCTATGTCAGGGTGTTAAAAATTATGTAGAACTTTAAGTGAAACACACAGTTTTTTGGTACTGTATTGTATAATGTTTAATGGAACACATTATCATTATGATTAAATGATCACACAATCTGAAGTACTGCCACTGAACACCACATATTTTTTTGATACAAGCTCAGATATTCAATCGTGCTTGAATTTTTTAATACAAATATACACAACTGTGAACAAGTGGTCATTTAGTTGTTAATTATTAGCTCAAATAATTTCTGACAATGTGTATAAATATAGAATCTTTTGTATATAGAGTAATATAGTATATAGTCAGGAGGAAATCTGGGTACAGAGCTTGATAGATCACTTCTCACAGGCGTATACAAATTTTGGCCTCACCATAAGCCTGAATAAAACAAATGTGCTGGGACTAGGCCTTGCTCCTACATTTTTTACTTGACTCCTAGATCCTAAATAAATTTCTCCACTCCTGGACTAAGTAGAATTTGAACTATTTAATTAGTTTATTTGTAGAATGTCTAGACCAATTTTTTCATGCTGTTGAGAGACATTTCAAAACATTGGATGGTAGTTTGAAGAGGCCAGTTCTTTTGGATGTGGATCTCATTGAATGAATCCACAGTAATTCTTCCATCACTAAGTCAAGTAATCCACCTGGACATTGGACAACCAACGTCTGTTGTGCAGACTGAACATGGGACGATTGATGCCAGAATATCAGACTGCATGCAGAAGTGAAGGTGATGTGTCTCAGCCAAGTGTTACATGGATAGCATAGAGATGACACCATGAGGTGTCGAAGATGGCAGTTATGAGTCACTGGCTGCTATCAGCTCATTAACTGCTGCATCTTCCACGTACGAGCCCACCCCCATTATATCTAACAAAAACAAACCATAATGTAGGCACTGGGTGTGCGCCAAGCACAAATCAAACTGGGACCAGAGCTGACCCACTGGCTGGCTATTTATAGATTTACAGAATTGCTTGATTATGAACACTATAGGAGAGGTACAAAACAATTACTGCTTTACATTCTGATTCTTGTATCATTCCTCTGTAATGTTGATTTTGGATGCAGAGTACAGCACAACACAGCTGATTTCATGAAGAAATTGAAATAATTCAGTAAGGTAGTGCTAGGCTTAAAGAGACCAACCAAGTGATAAGAGTGCCAGACATTACACAAAGAAGCTGTATGGCAGTGTTGGAAGTTAACTGCTGTTTCGTTTTCACGCTATACACCTTTTGGTTACAATACTCTTGTCCAATTTGGCAGTTATGGTTTCTGTTAAACATGACATATGATATGAGATGATGTTGCCAATCTCACGCAATGACCTCCATAGTCACCTTTAATTACCTTTTTTTTTTAGACTGAAGCAATTTATTACTTTGTTCCCTTCTTGATAATTAACCTGGAATCCACACAGTAACCAAACACAAGCACTATGTGATTTTTTAAGTTTGCAATTGTTTACGTTTCTTCAATTGGCTGCATATGTGTTATGTTTCCCTATTGTGCTTCTATTTACAGATCTATAAAGGTTTGGATATTATTACCAATAAAGTGACAGCAAAAGAGCAGCAGGAATGTCCACATCATATGATTAGTTACCTGGAAGCTGATCACAAACATTATAACATTGTGGACTTCAGAGATGCAGTTGTGCCTATTGTATCCTTATAAACCAGTGTGGTCCAACTGTAGCACCACTGGCCCCATGTGGCCAGCTTAAATAAATCACTTTTGTGGCCCGTGCTCATAAAATGGTATCTCTACTTAATATCTTTCAGTTTATATCGAGAAATGTAAATTGGAAATAGCAAAGTATTACTGATATACTGTCCTTTAATTCACACAGCAATGATATCCTATGAGATAATCTGTTGATGGGTTTTCATATTAAGATTTAAAATATATAAATCTCAGCCATATAAGGCTTGCAAACTTTATATTATTAGTTCATGTGGTTGTTGAGGTTGTTGCAGCTCTGTTCCTAAGAATCTACTTAACTCTCTCACCACCATCTTATGTCTATCTGAGCTAGTCCTCCTGCATGTCAGGATGTCATCTACAAATGTTAGTGTTTGCAGGGGCCCAGTGAGGTGAATGCTGAATACTCTTATTGTGTAAATGTTGTACAGCACTGGTGAGAGAGAAGAACTTGGGACACTCCTAGACATATTTGTGGCTATGATGTCAGAGATCTGTCAATTAGGTATCCAGATACCAAAGTCAACCTGCTTAAATTCATCCTCCAGGTCGACAGCTTCACCAGAAGTCCTCATACATAATACACATCAAATGCAAATGTCCCAGATTACCCATTGTTTTTTAAATGCTGACAGTGTTTGGTAGAATTTGTTTGAGTTCTAGATTGGCATTTTTCTGTTCACTATTTTCTAAATTTACCATAGATGTTCTGTTGGTGGATTATTTGATAATTAGTGAGATACATATAGTGCATGTCAGGATTAGGGTGTGGGCCATGCCAGGTTTAGGAAGTAGGTATAGATAGCTATGGATCCAGTCCTGGGACACTTATGCCTTCTCTATAGTGGTATTGGACTCCTTCACCACATTTCTAATATCTGACTTATCCGGTTGCTTGGTGTGGTAATAATATGCTCCACCAGGACCTGAGATAGTGTTCTTGCTGGAGCGTGAAATGTATATTCGGTTTTCCTCTTCCCTGATGACAGTGTCTAGAATATATTTAAAAATTTTATGGTGGACATCTCTATCCTATTTGTCTGAGCAACATGTTGATTAAAAAACCCAGAACTCTTCATTGTCTTCAGGAAAGTTCTTGTGGATTGAATAGTGGGGTTAAGCAGACATGTGTTCTTCCCATTCATCTTTCGATACATGCACCAGAATTTCTGGAAGGTTTAATCATTACTCACCATGTTATAAATTATTCCCACCTCTCACATTTTGATTCCCTTGCAAAGGCTCTAAAGCAGTTGGTAACTCCATAATTTTGGCTTAATTATCTCATCAACCTCGTTGCCTATTTTGGGCTTTCTGCCACTCTTTTCTTGCTGACTTTTTTTTTTGCATGCCTGTTCCATGTTGAATTTCACCATGGGGGTTGGACAAGACAGGAACTAGTGATCCTGCATCTGATAGTCCACCACCCGCCTAAGCAACTTCTTTATGGTGCACTCAAGACAGACAAGCGTTCATTGGACGGACAGATGAAAAAAGGCCTTGTTTGAAGACCTTCATATTGGTGTTGACTCTAGTGAGTAGCTTGTGATGGACTGCTCAGCCTGGCGCGCTGCAATCCCAGATGGTGCTCGCCTGGCTGAGTAGAAATCTTTAATGCAGAGAGGGAAAAATGAACCACCTGAAAGATCCCCATGCAGGATTCCCTAGCTGCCAATACCATCCGCTGTGTGGTTTAGGGTCTGCAGATTCAGGATAGGACTGCACAACCACATGCAGACCGACACGTGGTCACGTCTGCCCACACAAATCTGATACTGTCACCATCTTCATTTGCGATGTGTATGATAACTAAAACCCTGTTTGGATGTCCTGTATCCTGTATAATAAGGATGGCAAGGGGTCGTTCTCCTATGTACTCAATATGATCTAGTGTCCAGAGGGGGTGGGGGGCAGCATCGCTAGAGTTGAGTGCCAGATTGACACCATCTGCATTTATCTTCAGGCCGAGATGCTAATTTTGTTTGATGTCTGTCGTTCATGACTCTGAGGTTTGTGTGGAGTAGTGCCTGGCTCAATGCAATCACTTTCTAATTTTCATTGACATTTCCCCACTCCTTTGATCTAGTATTATAGTGAGACACTTCTGACAATTCCGCCATAAAAATCCATGTTAATGATAGATTCTCCAATTTTGGTTGGTGTTCACTCTAATCCTCTGTAGTTAAACATCTTAGGGCACAAGTATCTGTGTGTGTGTGTATGTGAAGAGTCCTTGCTTCATATACATAGCCAACGCCATCCTGCTGGATCCAAATGGATTATTGTAGCACATGTATCCTAAACACTTGATGATGACATTCTCCTTCAATCTTGTCTCTTGAATCATCAGGAAGTCATAGGCCAATATTTTTGGAATGACTTCATTTGGATGGTGTTGGGTCAATTCCAATAGTATGCACACATTTTTAAAGCCATGTCTTTTTTATTTCCTTGGTTCTTTATTCTTCCCATATCTTATTTTTGTTTCTCCTTTCATCCACCTTTCTTGCTACCATCTACAGCAGACATCAAAGCCTGAGCATGTCCTGCGATTACTTTTATTTGTGGTTTGTCATCAGTTTTCCTTCAAGAACAGCTGTCTAAAAGTTTCTGGACCCTTTACTGGAATCATGTATGAAAGCACTTTTGTGTGATCTTGCACGAGTAGTGTTTCTAGCAATGCATTATTCATGAGGAAGTTGCCAGCTTCTTGTACAAGGCTCTTTACTCATATCATGCTCCATCTGGGGTAGTTGTCTCGCCGCCGCGATTCAATCTCAGCCAGTGTTCGTAAAGCGATCTCAGTCCCGCCAGGCGGAGCGATAGCGCGGGCTTGCAGAAAACGCTTGCTCGCCTTTCCCTGTAGAGGTATCGGGATGCGGTTTTTTTTGGTGTCTCCTCCGCCGAGGTGCGCTGCTCTGGTCCATATCGAGAAACGTTGTCAGTCGGTGGTGATTTATCTAAGGCTTATAGCAGAGCTCGACAGTTCGTCTCGCTGGTGGTCAGACTCTCGCAAAGAGCTTGTGACCGGCAAATGGAAAGCAAGAATCGGGCCTGAAGGCCCTGTGTTCTCCCGGGGACCAACCCTCGGGAGAAGGGCAGGCCAAATTGTCTCTAGTCCCAGTGAAATTTGTCGTTGGGGTCCGTTCTGCACAGAGCGCTGCCATCCCTCCTCGAGCGAGCCCGGTCGGTCGTCTGGTGTGTGTAGGGGCCCCTGTCAGGCGGTCCTAGGTCGACGGAGTGAGGGACGGGGGGAACAACCGTTCGTCAGTCGGTCCCTGCGGCCGTCCCAGTGAGGCTTTTTACACACCCGTCCTCCGCCGACCGGTGTGTGCGGTACGTACGTCTCCGACAGATATCTGGTTGATCCTGCCAGTAGTCATATGCTTGTCTCAAAGATTAAGCCATGCATGTCTAAGTTCACACTGTCTCACGGTGAAACCGCGAATGGCTCATTAAATCAGTCGAGGTTCCTTAGATGACACGATCCTACTTGGATAACGGTGGCAATTCTAGAGCTAATACATGCTTACCAATCTCCGACCCTCGCGGAAAGAGCGCTTTCATTAGTTCAAAACCAATCGTCGTTTCCCCTCGCGGGGTTGCGGCGTCCCCACTGGTGACTCTGGATAACTTTGTGCTGATCGCATGGCCTCATGTGCCGGCGACGCGTCTTTCAAATGTCTGCCCTATCAAATGTCGATGGTACGTGACATGCCTACCGTGTTTGTAACGGGGAATCAGGGTTAGATTCCGGAGAGGGAACATGAGAAACGGCTACCACATCCAAGGAAGGCAGCAGGCGCGCAAATTACCCACTCCCGGCACGGGGAGGTAGTGACGAAAAATAACAATACGGGACTCTTTCGAGGCCCCGTAATTGGAATGAGTACACTTTAAACCCTTTAACGAAGATCTATTGGAGGGCATGTCTGGTGCCAGCAGCCGCGGTAATTCCAGCTCCAATAGCGTATATTAAAGTTGTTGCAGTTAAAAAGCTCGTAGTTGGATCTCAGGCGCAGGCGGGCTGTCCGGCTCGCGCCGGTTCACTGCCCGTTGTCTCCTGCCCTACCGTCTGCCGGCTCTCTCCCACGGGTGCTCTTCGCTGAGCGTCTTGGGTGGCCGGCGCGTTTACTTTGAAAAAATTAGAGTGTCCAAAGCAGGCCTCGGCTGCCTGAATAATGGTGCATGGAATAATGGAATAGGACCTCGGTTCTATTTTGTTGGTTTTCGGAACTGGAGGTAATGATTAACAGGGACAAACGGAGGCATTCGTATTGCGGCGTTAGAGGTGAAATTCTTGGATCACCGCAAGACGAGCTACTGCGAAAGCATTTGTCAAGAATGTTTTCATTAATCAAGAACCAAAGTCAGGCGCGAAGACGATCAGATACCGTCGTAGTTCTGACCATAAACGATGCCGACTAGCGATCCGCAGGAGTTGCTTCGATGACTCTGCGGGCAGCTTCCGGGAAACCAAAATGTTTGGGTTCCGTGGGAAGTATGGTTGCAAAGCTGAAACTTAAAGGAATTGACGGAAGGGCACCACCAGGAGTGGAGCCAGCGGCTTAATTTGACTCAACACGGCCAACACTGAAATGACTGACATGCCGAGACCACTTTCCTTGGGTCTAATATGGAACGGGTGCTGGACTTAGACCCTCAGAAATCTGGGGTTATGCCCTCTGTGGCTCGGTTGGTCTGCATTCAGTGTTTGATAAAGGAATTGACGGAAGAGCAATCCCAGGAGTGGAGCCTGAGGTTTAAATTGACTTAACACGCCAATACTGTAGAATGACTGTCAAATCGAGAGCACCTTCGTGGGGTCTAATAGTGAACATGTGCTGGTATTAGACCCACGGAAGACAGGTCAGTCTCTTAACCCCCTAATGAAAGAGCGTCTGTTATGGTAATCTGGTCTTAACCCTGCAGAAATCGCAGGTTCCAGAAACTTGGCCATTGACAAACTAAAAAGCCCTCTATTGATACGTCCGGTCTAATATTGAACGGGTGCTGGAAATAGACCCTCGGAAGACAGGTCAGTTTTAACCTACTAATGACAGGGCGTTGCTACGGTAATCCTGCTCAACTCGAGAGGAGCCGCAGACATTTGGTTCACGTACTAGGCTGATAAGCCAACGGCGCGAGGCTACAAGGTGAGGGATTACGGCCGAACGCTTCTAAGCCAAAATCCCGCCCAAAAGCTCAGCACGATTGCAAAGGGAGGCTTCGGCATGGTGGGGACCTGGAGCTCCAGCCCCACCCGGTCGAGCCGCAGAATGAGGTGTCCGCCGATCAAAGCGGGCGGGAAGCTGCTCGATATTCACCCTATACGGCGATGAGGTATGAAACCATCTGTAGAAGACTTAGTTCTCGGTCGGGGTGCCCTAAGCAGTAGATCAGCTACCTCACTGCGAACTGCTGAGACTCAACCCTTGACCATGAGATATGTCCGCACACCAGGCGAACAACGTCTCCGTGCAATGACCAGGCTTGTCCCCTGGTCAAATGCACTATTTCGAGAGGAATCACAGGTCGCTGACATTTGGTCCACGTGCTTGGCTGATAAGCTACCATCTGAGGGACTACGGCCGATCGCCTCTAAGCCAGAATCCCGCCCTAAATCTCAGCACCGCTGTAATGGGAGGCTACGACATGGCTGGGGCTTGCGTCTCAGCCCGGCCCGGTCGAGCCGCATAAATGCACCTGGTAAAATGCACTCCTGCCTCGCTCTTTGCCTCTGTCTGCTATCAGTCATCCCAATGGTCGCAGAAGAGATGCAGTCCAGCGGACATTGCACCTCCTGCCCTATTGTGACAACCTCCCGGGTGGCGGGAAATGCTAGGCGTACCATCACTGCAGATGAGCCGAGAAAATAAAGGGAGAAATGCACCTGGTAAAATGCACTCCTGCCTCGCTCTATCCTCTGTCTGCTATCAGTCATCCCAATGGTCGCAGAAGAGATGCAGCCCAGCGGACATTGCACCTCCTGCCCTATTGTGACAACCTCCCGGGTGGCGGGGAATGCTAGGCGTACCATCACTGCAGATGAGCCGAGAAAATAAAGGGAGCAAAGAGATACCTCACTCACATGCATATGCTACGTTTCTGGCAGGACGTGATGATCCTGGGACAAAGTCACACTGGACTGCCTCTCTTCCGGATAGTACAAACTAGTACATAGTCCATCATATCATTGCCAAACCCTATAGACACGAGTAGGGAAGACTCGATAGTCCTGCAAGACAACTTCCTAAGAGAGACAACTCTGACCAAAAACAACTGCTGCCTTGCAGTTAGGCTGGGGACAGCCAAAGGCTAAGGAGGGCAACCCTACAGAAACGCCTGTTGAAATCGGATGCACTGAGCCACAGGCTTAACAAAATAAAACAGTGCAACGTAAATATCGCTGTAAACAGTGTACGATGAAGAAGAAGAAGATATCATGCTCCTAGTAGAGAGTGAAAAATGAATGGGTGTATGATTCTCTGTAAAATAACCATCTTTGCAGCAGCTCTCTCAGTTCAAGTTCCTTGGTAAGTGACTATAATTGGGATGTCTTTAAGGGCAGCGACAAACTTCCTCCACTCATGTGCAACTATCCTTCGAACAGCTCCCTAGCTCTGATTAAAGATTTTCATTTCAACATCTGCTGTTATTCACTATGTTGTCTTAGGTCAGTTTCTCTTTCACCTTCTCTGTGGGATCCATACGATTGCAGCTCTGGTGATAGTGTCTGGCTGTCTACTTAAGACATTACCTATCCAGTTCCAGTGTTGACCGATTATGATGGTGTTCATGTCTTTTTGATTGCTCCTGGCGAGCAGCTCTTAGTTATGAATATTTCTTATGCAGGCTGTCTCAAAAGATGACAATTTTGGTGTTTCTTCTACCGTTACTCTCCAACACTCCGCACGACACAGAACACACAAAACTCTTGTATATTCTTAGTTTTGGTGTTTGTGCTGTAATGTCAGGACTTCCAAACGGTTATATAAGCTAGCGAAGGCTATTCTGGCATTGCCCTGTCTGTTTCATCTTCTGGTCGTCTGGTGTTACTATACTTCTGAGGTATGTCAATGTTTCCGTAGTTAGACAATAAACAGGACTAGTAACAACTTTAGCATATTATGTCACAACATTGTCTAGATTTGATCAAGTGTGTTGCCATTAACAAAAAGTTTTGAGATTCTCTGTTACAAAGATAAAAAGCCATACTCAAAGTAAAAAGATGTAATGTTTTTTGTTTTTTTAAAAACACTGAAACTTTAGTATAATGGTGATGAAATAAGGAATAAATGTGAACTGTTTGTAGATTAACGATAAGGTTCTCTAATAGTAGGGCGTGGATAATGTTTTATATTGGGACGGGAGCGTGGTGTCCACAATACAAGTATATATATATGTATCTAACAGCAAAATGACAGGATGGTCTACAAAGAAAAAAGAAAACTCTCTTTAACATCCGGATCAGATCAATGGATTACTTACGCAACGGATTTTACCTGTGGTGGTTGGTGGCACCAATTATTACATTGAAAGTGTGCTTTGGAATTTTCTTGTTGATAAAAAGGTAGGTGTGTATTGTGTGTACATGTCTCTCACACCAGTCAGGCTCAGTGCTTCTTCGTTCATTCTCAATCTCCTGCTGCCAAGCCCTGAAAAGAGTATTGCAAGCAGACCGATGTTTTCCAGAGAACGAAATGCACTGTGTCGTAGTTTACAGCTTGGCTGTGATATTTTAATCTTTCGGTCCAACATATCTGACTTCAGTGGGCATTTTTGAGCACTGGGTTAGCCTTCACTCTTCGATCCCTTCTCCGTAGTCAGTCTGTTCTTTTCCAGCCTGTTATCCAGGATTACCATGTGGTGTAGAAGAGTCTTACGAGCTCTGGTTCCCTGGCCCTGACCCTAGCAGTCAGCTATGAGTAGCTCCACTGTAGCTCATCCACTGCTCAGCATTTTGATCCCGGACTGAGTTCAAGCTCAGGGAACGTGTGGCCTAGGTTGGCAGCTTTCTTTATAATCCCAACATATCAGGTTCAAATCATTTGTGTTCAGACTAATCATTTAGCTGGGTTCTTTTTCATGGTGTGATCGCTTCTTTCAGTTGACCCAACTGGAAATGGTCACCTGACGAAGTAAGTGGATGATCTCAGAGCCACTGAAGGAGCTCAGAAGTTTGTACTCTGTCCTTTCAGCAATGAAAGGGACTGAGCACCCAGGTGCAATGAAGTTGGTTCTGTGAACCATTTTCTTGTCGCTGTATGCTTCAATCTATCTAGCTGCAATTGGGTACAATTGGCTGCAGAGATGACATCTGAGTTGACATCGTATTCAATGGATATTTTCATCTTGACAGCGAAAGAACTGAGGCACAAGAAACAAAGCTATATAACAGAGGAAACACAGAAACTCATTGAAGAAATGCAACAATTAAAACAAATGGGAAGTGAGGGGAACAACACAGCATATAAAAACTGCGCAAGAAAAGTTAGAAGAGAAATAAAAACAGATAAAAGAAGATACATAGTGGAAATGTTTAAGGATATAGAAAACCTACAGCAACAAGAGAGAGAGATGCCTTTAAGGCAATAAGAACACGGACAAGGGAGTTCCATCCGGTTCCACATATCATAAATGACAAAGAGGAAAATACATTAACAGAAACCAAAGACATACTGAATAGATGGAGAGAGTACTGCAGAACCATGTATGGAGATAGCACAAAGCGCTCAGTTACAATTCTACCAAAGGATGAGAAAGAACTTGAACCAACATTGGAAGTACGCTCTACAATTAAAATCCTGAAAAAAAGGAAAGTCCCCAGGATGCGATGATAGCCAAGCAGCACAAATACAAGCAGGAGGGGAGGCAAGTGCTCGAGTCTATCACAAGCTGTGTAAACAGATATGGCACAGTGCAGAGTGGCCAGAAGCATGGAAGAAATCAATTTATATTCCCCTCCCCAAAAAAGGCAACCTGAAGCTGTGCATGGACTATCAAACTATCACGCTGATCAGCCACGCTAGCAAGATACTCATGCGAATCCTATAAGATGGATAGAGAAAAGGTTTGAATCTGAAATTCACGTAGTCCAGGCAGGCTTTAGGAAAGACAGAGGGACCAGGGACCAGATTCAATTTAAGGAATATCTATGAAAAATGTAGAGAGTTTAATGTAGACCTGTACACATGTTTCATTGATTACACCAATGCCTTTGACACGGTAAAACATCACAATCTGTGTAGAATCATGAAGGAAATTGGGTTTCCTCTGCATATAGTCCATCTCATTGAAAGATTATACCAAGATTAACAAGCCGCTGTCTGAGTATCTGGGCAAACAGATAATGACCACAGACAAAACACAATGTCAACATAAATTTACAGTGGGTGGTGAGGAAATAGATCAGGTCACACATTTTGAATATCTGGGCACCAGAATTGACAAAAATGGCGACTGCTCAAAAGAAATCAGAAGAAGACAAACTATGGCAATGCAGAGACTGAACAGTCTGAAGAAATTATGGCAGAGCGCCAACAAAATGATAAAAGTAAAAGTTTTGAGAGCCTGTGATTTTCCTGTGGCAGCTTATGGCTGTGATTCATGGATGATTACCAAAACTTTCAGACAAAGAATCGAATCCTTCGAGTCCAAATGTTACAGAAAGATCCTCAGAATACCCTGGACAGAGAAAAAAAAACAAATGTAGACATTCGGTAAGAGTTTAGCATAGAGGAGAACTGGTTTTATCAATTTCATTTTGTCTATAAAATGCAAATACTTTCGTCACATCAAGAGACACAACGGTCTTGAGAGAACGGTGATGGAAGGTATGGTGCCAGGCAAAAGAGGAAGGGGTAGACCAAGAAGACGATGGCATCAAGATATCCATGAATGCCTGAGTTTGACTGTGGCGGAGGCTGGAGTTTTGGCATGAGAACCAGTTTCTTTCAGACAGACTGTGATGGGAGCGACGTTCTACAAAGGACATGCTACATGATGATGATGTATGCTTCAACTATCTAGCTGCAATTGGGTACCTGACAATTTATTGGAAAAGACAAGGCCATCCTAGCCTCAGAAAATGTGCAGTCTATTTGGCACTTTATCCCTAACGGCAGTATCTGACATTGGAATATCTTTACCTTTAATTGATGCATATAATATACATCCTGCCAAAGTCAGATGTGGCCGGTTGAAAAGTTACACATATTGTAGTCAAGCTGTAAACTATGACACAACACATTCTGTTCCCAGGACAAGATCCTGCTACTTTCAAAGCCCTTTTCACTGCTTGGTAGCGGTAGATTCAGAACGAACGAAGTATAAGAAGATATAATATACATATTAGACCGTGTTCATCCACTATTTTTACTTACTTACTTACTTAGTCGCTCCTCTTCTAACTTGAGGTGTAGAGGTTTGCCAAAGAGAACGACACACTGCTCTATCCGCCGTCTTTTTCCTGGCTTCTTTCCAATCCAGCCCTCTATCACTTAGGGACTGTCGTATGTTGTCTTCCCAACGTACTTTGGGACGTCCTCTGGGTCTGCGTCCTTGACTTTTGATCTCCCATGACCGCTTTGGTATCCGATCTTCTTCCATTCTACAGACATGGCCAAACCACTGTAGTTGGGACTGCTCCACTCGTGTCTGCAGGGGTTGAACTTCAAGATTGCTACGTATTGTCTGATTACGGATCTTTCCACTATTTTTAATGATCTTATATATTGTCTGCGACCATATAGGAAACAGTTGTTTTTTTTCTCACAGCTCCCAAGTTCAATCATTCATTATTTGGTGCAGTCATTTCATTATGGCAAATCGACTTTTAGAAACCTTTTTAGTGAAACCCACTTTTTAAATGTGTCCTATGACAATTATTAATTAAGTCAACAGGGAAAATCACCCCTTAGATGGTGGAAGCAAAAATCCCAGACTAAATAAACCACGTATGGTGAGGCGATTGCTAATGAAAACAGCCACTGCGTTGGGGATTCTGAACCTGCGTGTGATCAACCCTTATGGTTGCCCAATAGAATCAAGTCAATTTATCACATTTCAGAAAAATAATTTTGCATGCATAAAACTTCTAAATGGTTTCTCGGAAGCATGTGTGTGTGACAGATGGGAATAATACCACTACCAATTTTATAAAAGACGACTAACAGTGTGGTCCATCCTCTCTATGGTAGACAACTCTCCAACTCATGTCTTTGGTACAGATAAGAAAAGCTGATGAGTTTTGGGTGCACTATGAATACCAATACAGCCACGATACAAAAATAGAAAGTCATATGAAAAAGCTGTAGTGGACAAGATTAGGTACATAACAATAATATGGAGAATGCAACCAGCGGGATCACTGTTGTTGTGTTGTCTGCATTAAGCAATACACAAAATTATAATTCTCAATTTGATATCTATATCAAGATGTGGGGAAGGAAGACTAACGTCTGGTCAGGCAAAACATACTGATCAGACATGTTAGTCGGGGTCAGGCAAAAACATACTAGTAAAGACCCTCACCTCGGCTTTCTAGTAGCCCTCCCTGAAAACGGACTGAAAACAGTCCTGATGGCAGCCTGGCGGACGAGGAAAGGGATCGACGTGATCCCCGTAGTAGTGAGTAGCACGCAGATGAAGCCAAGCGTAGTACAGCCACCTGGAGGAAATCGGTCCCCCTTCATCAGTATGCTTGGGATGTGAGGAAAGCTACTGCAACCCGCCACTTAACGTCCTTTTCAAGGCACACAAACGAGTAAACCTACTCATTGTGGGCATTCACAAACAACAACAATATCAAGATGTAAACATATACACTTTCAAAATTTCAGGACCGCCTGGAACCTATCTATCTTTAACCCCCATAAAGATAACTGGATCGCACATTAAGACCGGATGTTCTGGATCCATAATTATAGGTTATGTAAAAGAACATTTGTTGTCGATATCGACTAAGCCTGTAAGCAGCAGTTCAGTGGGATGTTTAAGAACAGTGTCAAGTGCGTGATGTGTAGAATCTGTCTGGATATTGACTGTGAGTTGGCAGATAATGTGTACAATTAGCTGTGACCTTTACATACCTATTTGTAATCTGTTTGACAGTGGCTCCCCAAGTCTGTTCACATAGGTCGGTGTTATTCAGTTGCGTTTGTTAGGAAATGTATCTCGCCCCATCAATTTTGTATATTGCCGTATTTTCCCGAATATAGTGCAGTGTTTGTATGTTTTTCTACAAATATCCCCCTGAAAATGGAATTCGTATTATAAGCGCAGAACACCGAATGTTGATCATTCGCTGAATCGCCTCCCATTGCAATATCGAAGGCAATAAAGCTGCAGACAAACTAGGACAGTGTGGAGCAGCTTCCCCACAAACAGACCTGAGCATCGCCTATAAAGATGTCAAGACCATAATTAAAACCAACGTCAGAGGGAAATGGGCTGACCAATACCCCCACTTCCGAAAAGAAAACATCATAGATCTCTGAAGATGTACCTGGCCTTCCCCAGCAATACGTGTAATGAGTTATAAAACGCGGCGTTTATTATCATTGCTGTTCTCCACTGGGAACATTTATAAGACCGATGAATAAAGGCCGCTTGTCCATGCGGTCACCACACACTTTACAGACTTGGTTTTTAATTTACCTCCGATGTATTAAGAAAACTAACTGATGTTTTGATCACATGTCCTCGCAGTCAGCAGAACGACAGTCAAACTGTTCGAAATAATTACTGATATTTGTGATTTGACCCCACACGGGGTGGTCATCCAGGGTAGCTAGGGGTGCCATAGAAAGATACATGCGGTTCAAAGATCAGGGGTTAACACGAAAGGATCGTCGAAACCTGCCTAAGTCATGGTTTTATAATGCAGTACCAAATGGTGAACACGTTTTGAGAAAATGCATGATTTACTCTGGCAGGTTTTATTTCGTTTTGCTGTAGATTGTTTGCACAAGACTTGGTAAGTGAAGTTAATAATAACATTGCGAAGTTATATGGTATTGCTTTCGATGGTACCACAGACGTTTTCGCATATCGATCAAATGATGGAAGTAATTATGTACGTTCATATCGAAGAAGATAAGGTTGAAATAAAGGAATCATTTCTTAGGGTTTTCCCAATGTCCGGTACGTTCATATCGAAGAAGATAAGGTTGAAATAAAGGAATCATTTCTTAGAGTATTCGAAAAGCCCCGTAAGACTGCTGCAGAGCTTACTGAAAATATCTTAAGATCAGCTCTACATAAAGCTGCGTGCTCAATGATATGGTAACCTTGCAACTATGGCCAGAGTACATGGCGGTGTTCAGAAGAAGATTAAAGAAGTTAATCCAAAAGCTTTATTTATGCCTTGTTCTAGCCGTTCACCAAAATTATGTGGAGTTCACTCTTCCGGATTGTCCCTTCAAGTATGAATTGTTTGTGAACCTTGGAGAGAATGTATACATTTCAGCATTGACACACCGCTGGTTTCTCAGTCGGGCGATCGGGGTTCGCCCCCCCCCCCCCCCTCAATGGGAAATAAATGCGACAGACGTGATACTGACCACATCCTCCACTGTGTGCGCAGGGGTCACCAAATAATATGGGCAAAACACCATATTTCATATACGTCGTATGGCGTGACGAGTTCTTTACTTTACGCCCATGGGAAATGTGATGTCTCGGGGAAGAGGCTTGTAGAGAGAGAAAGAGAGAGACTGTGGATCGCTGGTCTCTACACTGGATATCTTGTGCTATCCATATAAAAAGATAAAAAAGAATAACGGAACAAAGGGAGTGGCATTCACATTCATACTTGCTTTGTATGGTTTTACATTTGTTTGTCATCTTCCTTTTTGGGGTAGGATCTTAAATGAAGTGGACTTAGCACACAAGTATTTACAGACTTCGGCAATTACTTTGGAGAAATCCTCAGCGAAATTTCAAGCGCTCCAAATATTTTTTTCAAAACGAAAGGGGCAAAATAGTGGATAAGACGATTCGTTATGCAACCGAAACATGCAACGACATGGACATTTCGATTGCGAGACAAGAGAGGAAGAAAACAATGTATGACTAGATTGCCCGAGAAGCCGGTCTGACATTGTCATTGTGTTCGAATGCCTTGACCGATTTGATCAGAAACTTAATCATCGATCTAAGACAATGGATTACGTTGTTTCCATCTACGCAGTTCTGTTTAAGACTTATTGTAATTGGACGATTGTGGAAATCACTTACAGGCTGCAAAAATTGCTATTAGAAGAGGCAGATAAAGGGACAACTAACTTTAGAAATATCGTGTTCATTGGGAAATGTAACTTTTCCGAGTCACCGTCAAACCTCTTTGTGCATTCGATTTTTGTGTGTGCCTATTTGTGTATCAGTTTGGGCATGCGAAATAAGTTTCTCGAAGCTCAACTCGATCAAGTGCTATTTGAGGTCAATGATGGGTCCATAGCACATTGTCAGCCAAGCAATACTTTCCATGGAAAAGGTACACTCTAAAAACATACGTTTTGATGATGTAATTTAAACTTTCAATTATAGCCTCAAAGCACGTTTAAATTAATCATTCTGTAGTTTGATTTGATTTTATTCTACTTTGTCGTTCGTTCTCAAACTCTCGTTAAGGGAGCCATGAAAAAGGCTTTGCAAGTAGCAGGATTTCCGAGAACACCGTGCGTTGTGTCGTAGTTTACAGTTCGACTGTAATATTTGCATATTTCGATCCGACTTCATCATTTGTGGGTACCGGGTTAGCCTTCCCTGTCGGTCCCTTCTCCTTAGCCAGTCAGCTATGTTGTAGCCTGTAATTCGGGATCACCGCGTAGAGGTGCAAAAGGGTAAAGGCAGCTCTGTTGTAGCCTGTAATTCGGGATCACCGCGTAGAGGTGCAAAAGGGTAAAGGCAGCTCTTTTTCGCTGGCCTTGGCGCTAGCTGTCAACTTTGTGTCACTGACCCCTGCTGCTCATGCACTGCTCGTTATCTTTATTCCAACCCTGGGCCTTGGCGCTAGCTGTCAACTTTGTGTCACTAACGCTAGCTGTCAACTTTGTGTCACTGACCGCTGCAGCTCTTGCACTGCTCGTCATCTTGATGCCAGCTCTGGTTCACTGGCCTTGACGCTAGCTGCCAACTTTGTGTCACTGACGCTAGCTGTCAACTTTGTGTCATTGACACTAGCTGTCAACTTTGTGCCACTGACCGCTGCTGCTCTTCATTTTGATCCCAACTCTGGTTCACTGACGCTAGCTGTCAACTTTGTGTCGTTGACACTAGCTGTCAGGTTTGTTTCGCTGACCGTTGCAGCTCATGCATGGGAGTGTCGCGTTACATTCCGCCCCTTAACCTTTCTTAGTCCACCACTTGGTTCTACATCAAACCACATTGTATTGTCAGCGCCGTACTTCATCTGGGTAATAAGGTGGCGCCCCCCCCCCCCCCAAGCAACCATTGTCGTCATGAAACGAGCGTTGGAGACTTCATTGTACTCCGTCTAAGCTGTTTGTGAGGCGGGGTAATATATTTCCTTCCTTGCTGGCTGCTTGACATTCAACTAGGTACCCATTTGTTTCTGGGTTGGCTGGAACGTGTCCATAACTGGGACCTAACTCTGTAAGTTTTCTGTGAGAAGCAATCATACACCTAGAGTAACATTCCATCACATGACCACCACCTTCAGGAATGTCCCGGCGACTATCATTCGGATCTCTTTCCTGACTTTGAGAACCACCGTATGGAGGACTCTCAGAATGGAAGTCATTTTTCAGTGTCTCGTACTGTCAGTGCTATTGTTGCCAGTCTCGGTAAAGTACCCCCAAGCTTTGAGTTGTCGATGTCAGCTCGTCACCACAGGTAGTGACGAGATGGAAATAGATTGTTTTGGTGGAAGAAAATATATTGATTCTCGGATGAGCGCGCGTGTTTATTTGTCCTCAGTTTTTACTCCAGAATGACCGACTTTTGCGACCCCAGCTAGACTCATGGCAGAGAGGATTATGTCGGCTTCAAGCTGCTTGGGAGGTGGTCTAGTTTGTTTTATAGAGTGGGTTGTCATCCAACGAGACAGTTGCCCTTATTTTTCTTAGTGTATCGAAGTTTAATAGTGCATATTGAATCATCTTGGGGTCGAAGATGCAGCAGTCAATAGGAGACGGTGTGGGCTAGTGGTTAAGTGACACGGCTCAAATTCCGAAGGTGCTGGGTTTGCTCCCCATCACATCACCGGCCGTTACCCCGCGAAAGCAAACCCTTAGAAGATGCAGCCCCTTACATAAAATGAATGCTGAAGTCGGATGCACTGGGCCGACAGGCGCAAAATAAAACCACAGTGCAACGCACAACGGCTTAGAGAATAACGCAATAGGGCGAACGCACAAAACAAATAAAATTGAAAATGAGCTGACAGCAGCCATTGACCTATAGCTGGCTGCTTGCATTAGGGTCGATGACCCATAACTAACCAAGACTATATTCCGCCTCTCACGTGGTGGTTCTGGGAACAGACTGCGACCATGAAGAGATTACGGGTCGAAAAAGAAAGGCATACCCAGTCCCAGAAATGCCATGCTGAAATTGGATGTCTCAGGCAGATACCCGAGGCTCACTCTGAACTGCGACATAACACAACAAATGTCTTTTCAAGACCAACAGCGGAGATAAAATATAACGGGGAGATGCAGACTACCAAAGTTATTTATAGACATCTCACCCAGACGAATGTTTTCCATTATTCTTGGTTACCCATTTTCTACTGGATCAACAGGAACAAATAGCTATAATTTCTTCTAAGAGATGCAAGCCGCCTAAGCTAACACATAATCGCACTATATAGAATATGCTGCCTGAATTTATCCCTGACTTATAAAAGATACCACCAACAGGCCTTTAAAATCAATGAGATAGCTTCCAACACAAATACAAGATGACTATCATAATATAAGTAGGCAAGAGCAGATTGTCATACTGCGCTTCAGATCGGTACACAACTGACTGTGCAGCCATATTTATACAAAATGTAGGATTGGCAGCTCAAGTATGCACCCCCGACTGCAGAGCATATACTTCAGGACTGTCCAGAGTATGATATACTGAGGCGGACACACTGGCCAAGTGAAACAACACTGGTGGGGAAACTATATGGACCTATGTGTGAACTGCAGAAGACAGTGAGGTTCATACAAGAGGCAACTTTGCAGATGTAGACATACTCTAAGCGAACGAATAAAGAAGAAGAACATGTCTTTATTTCCAATGCCGAAGTCAACCGGGAGGATTTAAGGACTGATACATAAAGACCGATTGCCTCAATAGTCACCACACAGTGTACAGGCTAGATATTATGTTACCCTCCATAGACAAAACCCTATGCCGCGCCGATGTTTTGAACTCGCCGGGAGATCAAACCGCTCGACCACCTGCTCCTACAGTAGTAATAGATACTATATACGTAAATAACTCGGTATAACAAGGTATTTGTGACCAACCTAAATAAGGTGCAGATATTTGACCAGCCTAATGTGCAGGTGTTTGCGAACAACCGAAATAATGTGCAGGTATTTGACCAAACTAATGTGTAGGTGTTTGACCATCCTAAATAATGTGCAGATATTTGACCAACCTAAATAATATGCAGGTATTTGACCAAACTAATGTGCAGGTGTTAGTGACCAACGTAAATAAGGTGCAGGTATTTCTTCTTCTTCTTCTTCTGCGTACGCAGTCAGACAGTAACCATTATTTTTTCGAAAAAAGCGGCGGTCATCCTGAGGCTCTCGCCACTGCCATAGAGCTTGTCTTGCAGTTCCACTGGTAATGGGCACATCTGCTCTCTCTGATCCTCGTATGTCGGGCAGTTCTGCAGCAGATGTTCAGCGGTCATTTTAACAGTACCGCACGGGCATTCGTCGGTACACCCTATCTTCAATTTGTTGAATAGGTGGTACCTCAGTCTGTTGTGGCCAGTGTGAAGTCTGAAGACAACGACCTGCTCTCTTCGGTTCAACTGGTAATAGGCATCGTTTTTGGTGTAACCAGTATGTTCGGTTTCCCATTTGGTCATGTATCTGGCTTTGATAAGCCGTTTTGACTCTTCGTACGTCATACTGGTATCTGTTTGTGGTAGTCTTGCACCTTCTTTTGCCAGTCTGTCTGCCTCCTCGTTGCCTTGGATGTTGCAGTGTGACGGAACCCACTGTACCACTACCCTTTTTGGTGCGGACTGCTGGCACAGTTTGCAGAGTGCTGCTCTTAAGTCATTAAGCTCAGTGTTTTTCTGGCTTTTTAGCGCTGTGACTACGGCGAGAGCATCTGTCAGCAGGACTATATGGCTCTCGTTTTCACTGTGTGTCACCATTTCTTCCACTGCCGCCCTCAGTGCCTCTGCCTCCGCTCTGAAATTGCTTGTGTACTTACCAGTAGCGAATGACAGTGTTATTTTTTTCTGCCATTTGGTAGGTTCAGGAATGCTCCTGCCCCTCCGTTCTGTGTAGTGTTTGTTACAGAGCCGTCGGTGTATGCATTGGTCCAGTCCATGCTTGGGTAGCTTTTCGTTATGAAGCTTAGGGTAGTATCTCTCCTTTCTTTTTCAGTCTGGCAGTTTTTGTTTGCAATACCTGGTATATTTTCTACCACCTCTGGAAATATATCCTGCCTCCAGGTAGGTTTTCGTACAGTAGTGATGGGTTTTGGTGTTGTTAGTGCGTTTATGGGATCTTCGTGCATCTTTGCTTTGGCTATTTCTGCAAAGTTTCTCCGCTTTAGTTTCCCATTTCCCAAATTGTTTAGTCTCTGGTGCATTGGATGGTCGGTCAGTCTTCGGAGTTTCTCTGACTGCAGCTGGGCTCTGCAGTCTCTTCTATCGGTCATGGATTGCAGTTTTGTAATCTTTTCAAGTTCTACAATTGGCGTTGACTTCATGCCACCTGTTATAATTCTCATGGCTTGGTTTTGAAGTTTGTTAACTTTATCGAAGTTCGCCTTCGCTGCTGTTGTCCATGCCGCAATGCCATACTCGAGAACTGGTCTCACTCTTCCAGTGTACAGTTTCTTTAGTATGCCTTCGTCTGCTCCCCAGCTTGTGCCAGCAAGTTTCCTCATGATTGCCATTCTTTCTCTGGCTTTCATTCGGTTTCTCTCAATCTGACTTTTCCATGTCATGCGCCGATCAAATGTGACTTCCAGATAGGTTGGGTTGTCGTTTGGCTGCAGGATTTTGCCATTTAGACTTAATTTGGTACTTTGGGGTTTTAATGAAAGCGAGAATATTGTGCATGTGGTTTTCTCCTCGTTTATTTTGACCAACCATGAGTTCGCTCACTCTTCCAGCGATGTTAGGGCCGTCTGCATCCGATTTCTTGCTATGGTGAGATTCTTTTCAGAGGTCCACATAGCCAGATCGTCTGCAAACATTGAGCTATGGACTCTCCTTGGTATATTCTCTGTAATATCGTTTATATATACCAGGAAGAGTGTGGGTGACAGTACTCCCCCTTGGGGTACTCCCTGCTCGAGTGTCACCTTTTTGCTCATCTGCCCTTGTACTTGGACTGTGGCCGTTCTTTGTTTGAGGTAGTGGTTGATCCACTTGTACATCTTCCCACAAACATCACTTCTTCTTAGCTTGACTCTAAGTCCATCTTTCCAGACTTTGTCAAATGCCTTTTCCAGATCCACCCAAACAGCTACTGTGTGTTTCTGTGCCTGGTAGGCATCTTCTATCTCCTGGGCTATGAGGATGACCTGGTCCTCAGTGGATATGTGCTGTCTAAAGCCGGCTTGCTGTGGAATTAGTATTCGTTTTTCTTCCAGATGCCACATCAGTCTGGTGTTTATCATCCGTTCCATCAGCTTGCCGACACATATTTCAGTAGGCTTATGGGCCTGTATCCATTTGGATCTGTTTTGTCCTTTCCTGTTTTTGGTACTGGTACCAGTATTGCATCTTTCCATGCCTGTGGTACAATTCCCCTTTTCCAGCTTTGGTTCAGGACCGATAGCAGTTTCTTCTTCGCTGTTTGGCCCAGCCCCATCAGCATTTCGTTTGTTATCCCGTCTTTTCCTTGAGATTTCCTTTTCTTTAGTGTTCTCATAGCCTCTTCCATTTCGCGCATTGTTAGTTTGGCCATCATGTGCTCTTCAGGAGCCGTATTCATGTTTTCGTGTCCCTTTAGCTCTTCGCTAATGTCTGTATGCTCATCTGCAGGGACCTCGATGTGGTTTGCTCTGGCATAGTGATCGACAAAGGCGTTTGCGGCTTTCTTACCTGTGATCAAGTTCTCGCCCTGCTTGATAGTAATTTGTTTGTCTGGATGTCCAAAAAGGTACATTCAAGAGATCGTCGTTCTTATCTGGAAAAATAGCGCCAACAAGTGAGCATGCAAAACATAGGGAAATCTCTCTTCTAAGCCACAAAGGCAAACTATATATAAAGATACTAGAAAGAAGAGCAAGATCGACACTGGAACCCCAGCTATAAAATAATCAGTTGAAGTTCTGGAAAGGAATGAGTCGCATCGATGCAAAATTTACATTGAGACAAATATGTGAACGATCTGTTTTGTTTTTCTGGCTTAATGTTGATACTTGATGGGGTAGCCAGCTTAGCAGGGTTTGAAATCAGTTGAAATGAGTCAACCAAGATTTCTTCTAGCTTGCCTATTGCCTGTCAGATTTGGTCATTTCTATCGAGGACGGTTTATAACTTATCTAGGACAGCAAGTGGACGTGCTTCTGCTCAATCAGTGCCTGTACCAATAAAACACGACTTTACGCGTCTCATTCTACCCGTCTGTAAATGGGGACTGACTTACTACTAGGCATAGAAACCTGGAAGTATTTGGCATTAACCACATACGTTGAAGGCAGCGTCTGGATGGCTGGGTAATTAGCGCGTTTGCTTCTCATGACAAAGGTTCCCTGAATCGACATGCTCTAGTTTACCCATCTGTAAATTGGTACCTGACCTACGGTCAGGGAAATCAAGGTGACGACGCAGTACGCTGATCACATCATCCGACAACAAAGTGGATAGCGCGTACAAAGAAGTTTATCGCCTTTTCCCCAAAGGCAGTTTTAATCGCAGAGCCACATTAACCCAACATTCCGAAATGTGAATATGTACAAAAATAGATCAGAGTGAGCTGGTTGCAATGTAGGTCAGAATGATCCCTTCACAATGTAGATCACCATGATAAAAGTAGTTCGACATTGACCTACGTCTGGTCTTCCCGATAAGTCACAGTGAACCTCAGAATTCAACTTGTCTGCCCCTTAAACATTCATGCTAGCTGCACCATACGTATAGGTGCAAATATAACCTGGAGATTATTACCTTAGCGTTCTGCGTTATTTCATCATCTACCGGGCCGACAGTCTACCTGTATGTACGTTTATTCATACCATTCATAATATAATTCATATTTATGTCTGCTATGTATTTGCAAGCAGATAGAAGTATGTAAGCGATTCCGCCTCAGCTTTACTTGAGTTAATCTTGTTTCCTTTTGGACCTCAGGCCTACAACTGATCCTCTCATTTTAATATGGGTTGTTCTCTTTGGTATCTACATGGGCTGCCTTGGCCTCCAATTACAAATGTTATTCATGTGTTATGTGACCTCCCCACTATGCTAGTGTTGCTTTGACACACTTACTAAGTGTTACATGATCTCCCCATTCTTCAATGTTTGCTTGTACCCACTCACTACGTGTTGTGCGATCTCCATACTCTGCAAGTGTAGCTTGGACCCACTCACTACCTGTTGTGTGATCTCCACACTCTGCAAGTGTTGCTTGGACCCACTCACTACCTGTTGTGTGATCTCCACACTCTGCAAGTGTTGCTTGGACCCACTCACTACCTGTTGTGTGATCTCCACACTCTGCAAGTGTTGCTTGGACCCACTCACTACCTGTTGTGTGATCTCCACACTCTGCAAGTGTTGCTTGGACCCACTCACTACCTGTTGTGTGATCTCCACACTCTGCAAGTGTTGCTTGGACCCACTCACTACCTGTTGTGTGATCTCCACACTCTGCAAGTGTTGCTTGGACCCACTCACTACCTGTTGTGTGATCTCCACACTCTGCAAGTGTTGCTTGGACCCACTTACTACCTGTTGTGTGATCTCCACACTCTGCAAGTGTTGCTTGTACCCACTCACTACCTGTTGTGTGATCTCCACACTCTGCAAGTGTTGCTTGTACCCACTCACTAAGTGTTGCTTGATCCCCAAATTCTGTAAGGGTTGCTTGGACAGACTCATTCGGTTTTGTGGGATCTCCCCATTCTACAAGTGTTGCTTAATCTCCCCATTCTACAAGTGTTGCTTAATCTCCCCATTCTACAAGTGTTGCTTAATCTCTCCATTCTACAAGTGTTGCTTGGACCAACTTACTAAAAGTTGTGTGATCTCCCCATTCTGCAAGTGTTGCTTGTACCCAATCACTATGTGTTGCTTGATTTCCCTACTCTGGAAGTGTGGCTTGGATCCACTCACTGTGTGATGTGTGATCTCCCCACTCTGCAAGTGTTGTTTGGACCCACTCACTAAGTATTGTCTCTTTAACTATCGTACCTAATACCAGCGAATATCTATCTGTATTGCCATGTCTTACCGAAAGTTGCAGATATCATTCTGAGCTGCAGCCTGTACCAATAAAACATGACTTTACGCGTCTCATTCTACCCGTCTGTAAATGGGTACTGACTTACTACTAGGCATAGAAACCTGGAAGTATTTGGCATTAACCACATAAGTTGAAGGCAGCGTCTGGATGGCTGGGTAATTAGCGCGTTTGCTTCTCATGACAAAGGTTCCCTGAATCGACATGCTCTAGTTTACCCATCTGTAAATTGGTACCTGACTTACGGTCAGGGAAATCAAGGTGACGACGCAGTGCGCTGATCACATCATCCGACAACAAAGTGGATAGCGCGTACAAAGAAGTTTATCGCCTTTTCCCCAAAGACAGTTTTAATCGCAGAGCCACATTAACCCAACATTCCGAAATGTGAATATGTACAAAAATAGATCAGAGTGAGCTGGTTGCAATGTAGGTTTAGAATGATCCCTTCACAATGTAGATCACCATGACCAAAGTAGTTCGACATTGACCTACGTCTGGTCTTCCCGATAAGTCACAGTGAACCTCAGAATTCAACTTGTCTGCCCCTTAAACATCCATGCTAGCTGCATCATACGTATAGGTGCAAATATAACCTGGAGATTATTACCTTCGCGTTCTGCGTTATTTCATCATCTACCGGGCCGACAGTCTACCTGTATGTACGTTTATTCATACCATTCATAATATAATTCATATTTATGTCTGCTATGTATTTGCAAGCAGATAGAAGTATGTAAGCGATTCCGCCTCAGCTTTACTTGAGTTAATCTTGTTTCCTTTTGGACCTCAGGCCTACAACTGATCCTCTCATTTTAATATGGGTTGTTCTCTTTGGTATCTACATGGGCTGCCTTGGCCTCCAATTACAAATGTTATTCATGTGTTATGTGACCTCCCCACTATGCTAGTGTTGCTTTGACACACTTACTAAGTGTTACATGATCTCCCCATTCTTCAATGTTTGCTTGTACCCACTCACTACCTGTTGTGTGATCTCCACACTCTGCAAGTGTAGCTTGGACCCACTCACTACCTGTTGTGTGATCTCCACACTCTGCAAGTGTTGCTTGGACCCACTCACTACCTGTTGTGTGATCTCCACACTCTGCAAGTGTTGCTTGGACCCACTCACTACCTGTTGTGTGATCTCCACACTCTGCAAGTGTTGCTTGGACCCACTCACTACCTGTTGTGTGATCTCCACACTCTGCAAGTGTTGCTTGTACCCACTCACTACCTGTTGTGGGATCTCCACACTCTGCAAGTGTTGCTTGTACCCACTCACTAAGTGTTGCTTTATTCCCAAATTCTGTAAGGGTTGCTTGGACAGACTCACTCGGTTTTGTGGGATCTCCCCATTCTACAAGTGTTGCTTAATCTCTCCATTCTACAAGTGTTGCTTAATCTCCCCATTCTACAAGTGTTGCTAAATCTCTCCATTCTACAAGTGTTGCTTGGACCAACTTACTAAAAGTTGTGTGATCTCCCCATTCTGCAAGTGTTGCTTGTACCCAATCACTATGTGTTGCTTGATTTCCCTACTCTGGAAGTGTGGCTTGGATCCACTCACTGTGTGATGTGTGATCTCCCCACTCTGCAAGTGTTGTTTGGACCCACTCACTAAGTATTGTGTCTCTTTAACTATAGTTTCCAATACCAGCGAATATCTATCTGTATTTCCATGTCTTACCGAAAGTTGCAGATATCATTCTGAGCTGCAGCACACCGTCTTTTTAGGATAAATGTCGAAGAAGTATTGTTATGCTTATATCTGAGGGTGTGTCCTATCCATCTCTGTTCCGAATCTATAGCTGTTCTGTTTGTTGTTGTATTACTTGACCATTTATACCATGACAACATCTGGTGGTGAATGTCTGTAGTTTGGATGTGACAGAGACATCTGTTGGTGACGGTCTGGAGTCTGGATGTTACAAAGACATTTCTTAGTCAAGGTCTGAGTGTGACAGAGACATTTGTTGGTGAAGGTCTGCATCCTGGATGTGACAGACATTTGTTGGTGGAGGTCTACAGTCTGAATGTGACAAAGACGTATGTTGGTGAAGGTTTGTGTGTAACAGAGACATCTGTTAGTGAATGTCTGTAGTTTGGATGTGACAGAGACATCTGTTGGTGAAGGTCTGCAGTCTTGATGTGACAGAGACATCTGTTGGTGAAGGTCTGAATGTGACAGAGACGTCAGTTGGTGAAGGTTTGTATGTGCCCGAGACATCTGTTGGTGAAGGTCTACAGTCTGAATGTGACAAAGGCGTCTGTTGGTGAAGGTCTGGATGTCACAGAGACATCTGTTAGTGAAGGTCTGTAGCTTTGATGTGACAGAGCCATCGGTTGAAGGTCTGCCGTCTGAATGTGACAACGACGTCTGTTGGTGAAGGTATGTATGTAACAGAGACATCTGTTGGTGAAGCTCTACAGTCTTGATGTGACAGAGACATCTGTTGGTGAAGGTCTTGATGTGACAGAGACATCTGTTGGCGTAGGTCTGGATGTGATACTCTTTAGTCATATGCCCCGTTCCCGAACCATATAGGAGGACCGACTTTACGTTAGTGCTGAACAGACGAATAGTATTGGGGAGCTTTATTGGACGAAGAGAATTGAAATAAGCCAATTGTGTCGGTTGCTCTCTTATTTACCAAACAATATGAATTATTCAATGTATAAACTGCCAGCGAAGGTCTGCAGTCTGGATGTGATGTTTATGCTGATGATAGCTTTGTCCATCACAAGTTATGAAGACCACTTTCTTTGTTCAGCCATGTGGACAGTCGTATCTCTTGCTGTGTCCGCTGAAATAGGTGACTTGCGCGGAGATTTGGATTAAAGTGAGGAAGAAACTGCGCCTTTTGTCAACCTCACTCACAGAGCCTAAGCTACATTTTGCCAGTGGCAAGACATTCATCGAGACGACTGGAGATAGCATAGGATGCAGATTTTGCCTCAGGGTTACCACCGAAGCCTTTCTGTAAACATGTAACCCGCAGGGTAGAAAGATGGGAAGGCATCTAACGCAGTTTGTCGTGCCTTTTCGATAACCACAAGAGGTCGTATGGACAACACTCAGCGTGTGAGTGGGTCTGGCATCTCTCCCCAGCTGTTCATCATAGTAGCATCTAAAATTCCCACACGCCATATTCGTGAAGGTGAACCGGCAGAACTAACCCGTGAGCTACGACACGGGTATAACTAGTTTAAGCGTAGCGCCATTCAGCCGGCGTCCAGACCAGGATAAATGGATGGAAGAAATCACAAAAAAAGAACGAAATAACAAGTCCAGACGGAAAACAACTCCACGTATCAGTGAACACAAGTGTAAGTCGTCGACTAGTGTGAATTCCAGGCAAATCCGGGGTCTGGCGGCATCCATAATGATCCAAAACAGCAGAGAAATGTAGACTCGCAGCCAGTTACGGCGCCATCTTTGCCATATTTATGCTGATAGAACCGCATATTAATGTTGATGCAAATTGATGGTATAATACACATACACAGTGACATATTTATCGAAATGTCATTCTGTTTAGCATATCCTTTCACTACCCTTGTACTACTATGTTGTGTAGTTGATAAATGCAAAATGTGTTTTGACAGGGCGTGTTCTTTTAGGTCACTATAGCCGATTTTTACGATACTGCAACTAGATCGCGAGGCGCTGTCTGAGGTCTGCCTGTTCTTCCCAGGCAATTTATAACCTTGTCCTAATTGGTTATTTGTATCTGCACAGGAGTTTGTGGCATATTTGATTAGGCTTGAAATTCATGATCATGGTTTAAACCCTTGTTTGCGCCGTCAGTTGATAAACTCACATTGCAGCACATGTTAAGTTACTTTTTTGTTGCATTTTAACATGTATCATCTTATTTTCCTTCGACGTTCGACCTGAAAATGACTTTGTGTCGCAGTTTACAGCGAGCCTGCAAGATTTTATGCACCTTTTGACCCGGCACATCCGATTTCAACGGGCTATATTTAGTACCAGGTTTTCCTTCCAACTGCGGTCCCTATCCTTTGGCCAGAATACAAGTGACTAGTGCAGCCAGGTCCGTGGAGGCGGAATATGGTCTCGGTTGGTCGACCCTGATGCAAGCAGCCAGCTACGAGTGACTGGCTACCGTCATTTAAATGTACTACTGCACCTTGACCCTAACACATTTTAATACTTTATTCTGTTTTTGTTCTTTGTCCTGTCTGGGTGTTTTGTAGGGGCTCCGTGAGAGACATATACAAAAATATGTTCATTTCCATAGTGAGACCATGTCCAAAGAGTTGACTAGCAGTGCGGTCTAACTCCGTTGGGGTAGAAGGCTCTTCAACTCATGGACGGCACGGCACATGCATACATTAGTTCACACATGCTAAGTAATAGCCTACATAGATTATAACAGTATTCAGGGTTTGACAGAAACCTATAATCAATGCCCTGGTTATGTGTGATTCAGACGAAGTAGCTGTGATATCTCTTTCTCTATTTCGTTATCTCCTATTCTCTCCTCCCGCCCCGCTCCCCACATACACGCACACGCGCGCGCGCTGTCCTTAGTTCCACGAAGACAACACTATCATGCATCATATATTGTTAGCTGATTCTTGTGTGTGCATCGTTTCAGTTCAGGCAGATCAATCATATGATCGAACACTTTATATTTAAACAAGTATGGGGCAGTTCTTTATGTGTCGTGGCTGTGTTGACAAGAATAGACCCACTGTAACTCTCCAATCATCTCCAAAATGTCGACTAAAAGAAGTTTGTGCATGAGGCTAGTAACCTCATCATGTGAAATCGTTGCTATTGAAACAGCTAAAGCTCTGACACACGCTTTCTGTAAGGGAGCCAGATGTAATGGCGGCTCTCTGCTAAACTTGAAGCGAAAAGGCGAGTCAGTAGTAAGACAGCTCAGCATATATAGAAAATGACAACCTGTGTTACGTTGAAAGTGTCTATCAGTGCCAAATGATATAACACATGAGAATGTTGCAGGTGAGGTGATGCAACCAAAAACGAAAGAATGGAGTGAAGCACGTTTTGAAACATCTGATAGTGGACTTATTTGTGTGTTTCTGTGGTACCTCTTAGTCCCATTGTTGCTCTTCTTGACCTCATTAGTCAAGCGACAGGTAGTCTGCGTGATCTAAAGATGGTCATGGTAGTTTGTCTGAATCCACGGGCGCCGAGGACTTTATTCCCACTGGGAGACATACATCTTCATTTGAATAGACCCGGAACCTATGGCGACACACGTGACATTGTCGGGAGGGAAGGGGGGGGGGAGAATTGAAGTACCTGCTTCTTTCGGTAAATAGACCGGCACATTCTTCTTGGAAAGCTATGAAATAATCGCATTTAGGTTAGGGGTAATCTTAGCTGTCCACCTAATGCTGCTCTATTTAGCATCCTCCCCCCCCCCCCCCCCGATATTTGAAGTGTCGAACAGACGATTGCTTGGCATGCAGTGGTCTGTTCCCAGTCTGAATATTGTCACTTAGTTCTTTCTTCTTGGTAAGGAGTGGCATGCTACAGCTTAATCCGACTCTCAGTACAATCCAGTGGATACCAGCCGACTGCAACACCCAGGGAATGAAGAAATAGACAAGACTTTCCAAAGAGGGAGTAGTACTGCAACAGAGTGACACAGCAGCAACATATGACGAAACATAAGCAATTATCAAGGCCCTGTACATATCATAATGGAAAAGAGACCACTCTGGCAGTATAGAAACCGGGGCCTAACATCAATTCTCTAGACGAGAACCGACCACCATCTTTCGGCTACGCACAGGACGCAACAGACTGAGATGTCATCTATATAATAAATTCAAGATTAGCACCACAGACCTTTTTACTTGTGACACAGCTGCCATGACAGCGGAACATCTACTGCAGTCCTGCCCATCGTGCATTAGTGACAAAAGTAGCAAGTGGCAGCAATCAATGTCCTTCCCCGAAACACTAGAGAAGTGTACAGAACCCCGAGTTGACCTCTACCTTTGACTCAGTGAAGTCAGAATCTGCAGTAGAAGACTGTGTTCTCTGCGCCATTTGTCTTTGTAGTTTGTTTGTATTGTCTTTATTTCTTCATTGGTATCACTATCTCCAGTTTAGGTTTTCCTTCCTTCCTTCCTCTTTGGCTAATCTCTACAATTCCTCATTTTCCTTGATCTTACTGGGTGCAAGAATGCACCTCCTTCTTCTGCGTGCGTTCTCATTCACCCATACCAACCCATAAACAGGGCTTTGCAAGTAGCAGGATGTAGTCCGGAGAACGGAATGTGTTATGTCGCTATATTGACTGCAATATTTGCACCTTTCAGTCCGACACATCCGTCTTAGGCAGTGGGAAGGAATTCACTGAATTGTCAACTGTTGAAAATAAAGATGTTTCAGATAAGCGTTTCAACTAATATGCAGAAGACAATTAAAAGCCTTTAACAGTTCAGCCGAAAACAGAGGTATTTAACTATTCAGCTGAAGACAAATAGAGGTCTTTAACTGTTCAATCAGAGACAACTATATGTCTTTAACTGTTCAGTCAGAGGCAGATATATATATATATATATATATATATATATATATATATATATATATATATATATATATATATATATATATATATATATATATATATAAATAAAGGTCTTTAACTGTTCAGTCAGAGACAAATATAGGTCTTTAACTGTTCAGTCAGAGACAAATATAGGTCTTTAACTATTCAGTCAGTGACATATAGCTCTTTAAAACTGTTCAAAATAGCCTACTTCCTAGAGAAAACAATCCTACATACCTAGGAATGAGATATGATAAAAGATTAACTTGGGGCCCACACATAGAGGATACTCAAAAGAAGGCCACACTCAGCCTAAGGCTGATGAAAAAACTGACAGGGACAAACTGGGGCACAGATACAAACACAGTCAGACAGGTCAACACTGGAATATGGCATGGGTGCACATGCAACAGCGGCAAAGACCAACCTACAGAAACTAGACAAGTCACAGAATACGGGACTCAGAATTATTACCGGAGGTCTACGACCCCAAATAGAGAACTGGAAGCAGTAGCAGGCCTCCAGAGCCTCGGTGAGCGCGGAGAAGGAAAAAATACTAAACCTGGCAGAAAAATATAAGCGTATGAATAGACATCCAATGCAGGGAAAAGTTAATGAATTAACAAAAAACCGCATAAAAAGAACAAGCTTCAATCATCTATCAAAAGCCCTTACAGCCAGGAACAGTGACATTATATCAAAATGTCCAACGGTATGGGAAATGATACAAGTATATGAAAATACAGACCAACAGCCCAACTTCACGGTGGAAGCGAAAATACCAGGTATCGATAGAAAGGTGGAAGAATCAGACCATGCATTGAGAGAAAAAACCCTAAAGCATATTGGAGACGCCTATCCTCAACCCATGTGGACGCACGTCTACACAGATGGATCATCAGAGGAAGCATTGAGGAAAGGAGGGGCGGGACTCGTCATATTTCTACAGGATGGAACCGTTATAGAAAAAGCAAGTGCTGCCGGGGAGCATTCGACAAATCTAAGAACAGAGCAGCAGGCAATAATTGAAGCAGTCAAACTATTGGATGAAAAGGGGTTAAAGTATAACAAAATAGTGTTTTTGTGCGACTGCATGGAAATTTTGCTGGCCACACAAAGAGAACCACGAAACAGTATGAAAAGGGAACTGATATGCCAGCTAAACAAACTCCTAGACCACAATAAAATCACCCTCCAGTGGATTCCAGCTCACTGTGGCATACCTGGGAATGAAAGGGCGGACAGGCTAGCCAGGGAGGGAAGACAAAGAGAACAATTCACCCACCCAGTGTCACTGCCGGAAGTCAAGGCAAACATTTAAAAAAAATATATAAACAACAGTGTATAGAGAGAACAAACAGTAAATACCCACAAGACCCAATCAATAGACTGGATAGAAAACAGTGTACCACAATTTTTCGCCTCAGAACAGATCATTGCAGACTAAATGCACACATGCATAAAATGAAAGCAGCACAGACTGCACAATGCACGTCAGAGAGGACCCCAGACTCCTGAACACATCCTGCAAACATGTCCACTGTACCAAGACACCCGTGAGAAGACCTGGCCCGAGGAGAGAAACATACAAGACAGACTGGGGAATCATTGAGGACCTGCGACTGACGTGTCACTTCATGGAGGCAGCCCATCTGGTGGCATAAAACGAGCATACGAAACCTAACGCAAAGAAGAAGAAAACTGTTCAGTCAGAGACAAATATAGGTCTTCAACTGTTCAGTCAGGGACAAATATAGATCTTTAACGGTTCAGTCAGGGACAAATAAAGATTTTTAACTGTTCAGTCAGAGACTTTAACTATTTGGCTAATATGAATAGAGAACGAGTGTTTAAGATAAGCTGTGTACAATTCGTCTACCGACATTTCCTATTACCAAAAGTACTAAGTGTCTGAGACCTAGGGCAGTGGTCACACTTCATACCCAACAGTTCTAATATGGAACTGGGCACCCTTTACTGTTGAATATTATGAAAGATTGAAACCAGTCTCCTTTGCCCACAACTATCGCTTGATTCCGTTATTTCCCCTAAAAGTAAAAACTGTTGGTTTTGCTTTTGCCTTTAACAATACAGCACCACGTACAGCCTACATTTCAAGTATTACTCTGTTTTGTCCACAATATAGGTCATCCTGGTAACATCTGTGGCGTAGCTACTGTATATGGAGGTCGCGGGCTTAATCACTTTCTTACAAAAAACACGATATTAGACTGGGCAGGTCAGGTCATCCCGTAAACAGTGAGGTCATTGGAGCACACATGATGACATCATCACAACACCACGCCACCCGTCTCTGTCAGCAGCCGCTGCCTGTGTCTTTTCTGGTCGGAGATTGGTCCATTCTTTTATTTTGTCCTTCCACCTCTTTTTGGGCCATCCACTTCGTCGTCTGCTTGCACCTTTCCGCGCAGTATCGTATTTGCAAGACCATTTCATCTCGATATGTTACCGTAACAAGCGAGTTTACTTCTTTTGACAGTTGCCAAGAGATCTTCAAAAGGCCCTATTGCTGTTGTAATTCTATCTCATATTTTCTCATTTGTAACTAGATCTTTGTACGTGACGTTTATAGTCTTCGGAAACATCTCATCTCCAAGATCTGCATCCTTCTCTGAAGGTCAGCTGTAACTGTCCATGTCTCACAAGCGTAGAGGAATATTGACAGGACCAATGTACGTATTAATCTGATTTTTTCGTGCGAAGAGCTAACTGTTTATCTTGCCAAATTTTGTGTGTGCTATTCTGGCCAACACCTCACATTTTGATCCTTCATCACTGACAATCGAACCCAGATATTTAAAACGGTCAACCGCTTTGAGTTCCTGACCGTTAGCTTTTATCCTGCTGTTGAAGTCCTCGGCGTTGTTGGTCATTTTTTTTTTTCCAGCGTTTATCTCCATACCATAGTCAAGAGCTTTTTCATCGAGCCTTCTGACCCATTCCTGGAGTTCTGGCTTCTGAACCCACCAACACGTCGATGTCTTCTGTTGGTACTTGCCTCTCAATTCACCACGAACAAAAGAGAATCTATTTTTAGCAGCACATTTCAGACAGTGACGTTACATAATAGTTCAATTTTTAATTGATGGATGTGTGAAACTTTCTGCGAGAATAGACCAGAATTTCTAGAATCTGTCAACGTTGGCCCATGACAAGTAGAGAGGCGTCCAGCTTCTACAGCAGAATGGCATTATCCATGATTTCTGATGATGTAATTATAACCTGTTATCTAACCATAACCCTAATAATAAACATAACCCTAACATTGAACATAACCCTAACATTAAACAAAACTATAACTATAACAGTAGCCCTTCGCAAAACTGAATATAACCATCTTTTCAACACTTCTATCTTTATTTTTCTTTACTTATCTATTAAAAATAACATTATATCGACTTGTGAACTCTGTTTGGGGTGAATTAAGACGCAAGTACCAAGATTCTTGAAAATTATAAGCATGCGTTAAATTTCGGCAATGTTACCTACATCAGCACGAACCTATAACACACGACAGCAGGATATTAGAGTGAGAGGGAAGGTGAATAGAACGGCCGTTTGACGGTGCTAAAGAGACACTACTAAGAATCGATTGATAGGGAGCAACATGCGTACAGCTAACAAGTAAAATAAGATTACACCTCCCCACCGCAAAAGCCGATGAGACACGAGTAACTGGTGCATCCTGGGAGTAATTTCTGCACTGGGCACATTACGTAGAAATATCAAATAACTCAGTGTCGGTTTATGTTATCACCTCAAATTGATTTTTTGTCAATGCGCTCTGCGTGTACGGAGTTGTGATTCACTCATCCTAAATATAGCGATATCCGCGGGAGTAGTTTTACTATCGCAGTAAACCATTTCTTGGTTGGCTGTTCGCTCTCAAAATCACATTAGTGGGCAGATTCGCGGACTGATTCGTGTCACGGCTCATAAACGTGGCGGTAGTGTTCGTCTCAAACTTCTCTATCACCATAACATGTATGTTCGTTCAAAGTTCTCATTCAATACGGCGTTTTATTGTTGACTAAAGACCAGCTTGTTTCTTTTATTGCATCAAGGCGGCAGTAGGCCATACATTTATGTCGCTTACCGAAGACTTTGCTTGACCCCTTTTAAGGCCCTGGTGTCACTAGTAAACTGTACGCCTTCGTGACAGTTTGAAACACAGTAGCGAATCCCATGAAGGTTTTTCTGGTCTAGCGTGACAAATCTACTCTAGACGTGTCCATTTCATGAACATGACCAATTGACCTGAGTGAAGAAGTTAACTTAATATCGTGTGATGTTTATCGTACTTGCCGTTGACATTTCTTGCATGTGCCCACTGAAGCACACTACTGCTTATTTCATTCTTCACTCAATTTTGTTCAATCTTATTGACATTTATTTATTGCCACATCTTGTTTTTTTTAAATATACTAACATAAATATTGTGCTTTTTATATATCATTAAATATGCATTTTGCAACGCTGTGTTGTAGTTTACAGCGAGGCTGTGATTTTGCCCTTTCGGTCCGACACACTCGGTTTCAGCAGGGCACATTTTGGGGCCAGGTTTGCCTTCCTTCTTCAATACCAATTCTCCCAGGGCAGACTGCTTTTGTGCAGGTTGTTTCCAGGGCTGCCACTTGGAGGCGGAATTTGGTTTTGGTAATGGCTGGTTCACTGACCCTGTCAGCCAGCTATCAACCGCTAACCGGGATCAAGACGCTAAGCAGCGCATGAGCTGCAGTGGTCAGCGACCCATAGCTGACTGCAAGCGTCAGGGCCAGCGAACCAGAGCTGCCAAGACCCTTCTACACCTCCACGCGATGATCCTGGATAACAGACTGTAACAGTGCAAGCTGGCTAAGTAGAGGGGATCGAAGAGGGAATGCTAACCCGGTACTCAAAAAATGCTTGCTGAAGTCGGATGTGTTGGACCGAAAGGTGCAAATATCGCAGTCAAGCTGTAAACTACGACACAAAGCATTCCATTCTCTAGACTACATTCTGCTACTCAAGTCCTTACAGGGTTTGGTAGCAGGAGATTGAGAACGAACGAAACCAAGCCAAACATAGGCATTCAGCTTATACTTCAGCTTGGTAGTGGGAGATTGAGAATGAACAAAGAAGAAGAAGAAGAACCGCTCACTGTTGTCATCTGGATCAGTTTTTGGTCACACATAAACCAAGTGAAAATCCAACCACACCAAATTCCAGAGTGTCATCTGAATACTCCCGTACTAAACCGTCGAACATCATCTCTTTGACCGTCGATCATCATCTCTTTGACCGTCGATCATCATCTCTTTGACCGTCGATCATCATCTCTTTGAGCGTCACGAGTTCTGCGATGTTAGGGAAACATTTCTTCCTCAGAATCCAGATAATTTGAACACTTTTCATGGGACTTAAAAACAACCACTACTTGCTGTCAACATTACATGGCATTGGGCTGAAGGACGAGAGCTCAAGTACAGCTGGATCTACAACTACAACTCTTAAACTGACTGCCGGAATCTCTCAGGACTTTGCTTTGTTAAAACTTGAATGAATGTAGGGAACTCTTTTGTTGTTTAACAGTTCGTTTTCTTTTTATATTATTCATTGAACTTACTTTGCTCGTATTTTCTGTGCTGTTTTCTGTATGTCTGGTTCTTGATCTTGCTTACTTAATTAGTCACTCCTTTTGTACCTCTCTGTATTTTTTTCTTCCTCTTCTCTTCTTTTTCTTCCTGCTCTCCTTCACTTTGTTGCGTACGGCTGAGTACGTTCTACTGTGTTTAACGGCTGACAGCCCAGAACGAATTCTTTTTTTAATTTTAAAGTGCATTTGCTACAGACTTTCTATCCTACAAGTATATGAGTGATGTAGGAAGTTCCATATCGGCTTGATTTCTGTGACAAGGGATGTCATGTTCTATGAATCCGAACACAAACATGTTGTGAGTCGTGTCACTATCCACATTGTCACATCAACCTTCTTGAGCCTTTGTATAGCAAAGGCAGCCCCCCCCCCTTTTCAATCCTCCTTAGTCACCTGTAACTGTAAGGTAGCTCGCCCTGCTTGCACCCCTTCTTAGTCACCTGAAACTGTAAGGTAGCCCACCCTGCTTGCATCCCTCCTTAGTCACATGTAACTGTAAGGTAGCCCACCCTGCTTGTATCCCTCCTTAGTCACATGTAACTGTAAGGTAGCCCACCCTGCTTGCATCCCTCCTTAGTCACATGTAACTGTAAGGTAGCCCACACAACTTGCATCCCTCCTTAGTCACATGTAACTGTAAGGTAGCCCACCCTGCTTGTATCCCTCCTTAGTCACCTGTAACTGTAAGGTAGCTCGTCCTGCTTGTATCCCTCCTTAGTCACCTGTAACTGTAAGGTAGCCCACCCTGATTGTATCCCTCCTTAGTGCTCGTATCCCTCCTTAGTCACCTGTAACTGTAAGGTAGCCCACCCTGCTTGTATCCCTCCTTAGTCACCTGTAACTGTAACGTAGCCAACCCTGCTTGTATCCCTCCTTAGTCACCTGTAACTGTAAGGTAGCCCGCCCTGCTTGTATCCCTCCTTAGTCACCTGTAACTGCAAGGTAGCCCGCCCTGCTTGTATCCCTCTTAGTCACCTGCAACTGTAAGGTAGCATGCCCTGCTTGTATCCCTCCTTAGTCACCTGTAACTGTAAGGTAGCCCGCCCTGCTTGTATCCCTCCTTAGTTACCTGTAACTGTAAGGTAGCCCGCCCTGCTTGTATCCCTCCTTAGTCTCCTGTAACTGAAAGGTAGCTCGTCCTGCTTGTATGCATCCTTAGTCATTGCTTTTTTCTCGGGCCATCGTAACATACGGGCCACCGGTTCTTGATACAGGCCAGAAACATATTCTCCAAGTCTTTCGACACAATGAGAGTTACCGAGTGACATCGTGGACGTCTCCATCCCAGCTCAGGAATTAACTGTATGGTAACGAGAGAAATCTCACACAAATTTTCAAGTTTCTTAGTCGACCTGTACTTCTACAGGAGCAGATGTCCCTGTGCAGGTCCCAGCTCTGATATGAGCTGGATGTAGCCGGGAGAAAGATTTTCTGCTTAGCGGGCGAGGCTCGAGCAGCTTAATACTCCGCTGCGTTGGGATAATCGCTTACGGAGGGGGGTTAATCGATGTGCGAGTTCATCGTAATAGACTCAAACAGTAGAGCAAAGTAGACACGCTGCCTGTTAGGCACCATATATCCTCCTCTAAACAAACCACTGAACATTGACCGATGTTATAACATGTCACACAGTTAGTCGCCTCTTACGACATGCTCTCTGTGAGGCAGTGGTGCTATTCTTGTCTTTATCATACACAAAGCCCCCGGCACACTACTAGGGTAACTTCCAAGTTTATGAAGGAAAATAATGCGATTGTTTGTTGAGAGCCAACGGCGCAGTAGATGATGTATGTCTAAATTGATCGATTTAAAGTCTTTGATTTTCACAATCCCCATGTCACGCTCTCTCTCGCTCTCCTTCTCTCTCTCTGTCTCTCCATAGGTTGCTCGCTCTCTTGTCCACCGTATTTATTGTGTCCAAGATTGCGGAAATGTTGCACTATTGTGCGGTGATTGTATCAAATGTGCGTTTTTAGTTACATGTTTATGTAGAGTCATGCCAGTGCAGTTGTTTCCCCCTTGTCATCCACGTGAGAACTGGCACTCCTGACATTAGAGCAGCAGTACAGAGGTCGGGCGTGTCAGTCAGACAGCTTTTTCGTAGGCGTCACCCCACTCAACTATTTTCATTTAGAAAACCCTGCGCCCCCGTATACATAAACTAAGGGATACATCGTATTTTAATACACATTAAAGTCTGCTTTCATGAATATTAGTCGCAATTATCAGAAACATATGGGGAATTGATTCATCTAGCTATAAATGATATGTAGAATATTGAGTAACAATTATAATTCTGCGCCCACTCAATAACCACCTGGATCCCTAAAGATGTTACTACCCCAGAGACTACACGAACTAAAGAAATACGTAATAAAACAATGCAATAAATGATCCAAAGTATTTAGACCTGCATTTGTTTTACGGTCACTAATCAAATTTACAGTTATTAAATATGTATACCGAAATATATAACCTAGCAAAGTTATACGAGGGGGCTTCAAATGAAAACCTTAAAAATGGTATAGAAATTAGAAAAAACCATGCCGTTGTATTGTAGCTTGTATTGTTAATACTTGCTAAGGATGACAACCGTGTCATGCAAGGGACATCACTGTGCAAAAGAAACAACATGACGTCATAATTGCAGTTAAAAGATGACAGCCTCACTTTTAACATGCACCAAAGAGGAGCAGCGTTTTGTTATCCGTTTTGTTTTGTTTTTTGTCCAGCGAAGGATTAAGACCTATATAAATTCGTCGAAGACTGAAGGTCCAGTACGGTGATGCATGCCTTTCACTCTAGCAAGTGCATGATTGTAGTAGGAAGTTCCAAAACGGCGCAAGTTCTGTGACATACTGTTCACGGCCGTGTCAGACACGCCGAGTAGTGACCCCAGCGTCGATTGCAGACGTTGACCGCCTTGTAAAGGAACATCGCAGATTGATTGTAAGTGAAAGGCATGCATCACCGTACAGGACATTCACTCACCGATGAATTACTATAGGTTTCAACCCTTCGCTGCTAAAAAAAATGGATACCAGAACACTGTTCCTTTTTAAGTGATTGTCATTAGTGGAGCGGCCATCTTTTAACTTAAATTATAACGTTATTTTGTTCGTCTGCACCGTTATGGCACGCGTATGGTAGTCTTGAAATCTTTAGCAACCATTAGCACGCCAATGTTAGAAGAAAACCACCCTTCCTGGCCAACAAAAACGGTGTGCGGAAAAAAAAAATTGGTTTTGAACGAAGTCACTCCCGACAGCCATTTTTTACTGCTGAATACGTCCTCCATATATACACGATATTTTGTCGGTTAAAGTATCGTATGTTCGATTACAAATGGCTTTTGAACAGTTTTAATTTTGTATACGCCGTTTGGAGCAAGCCGACTTTTGCGAAAGGGGAAGTAGATTGTTGGGAAAGATATTTATCGTGTAGATCTGCTTATTTTGTTTGTTTAAATGAAAGAACTACGTTTGAATTGGAAACTAACAGTGGTGGCGATATTGTAAACACAGTATCGATACGTTGTTGTGGTTTCCATGGTTTTCTATCGGAGCGACTAGGCCTAGTGGTCGAGTCCAAATTTTTCCCGAGATTTTCATAAATTTTCAACTTCATCTTTTTGAATCTCAAAAACTAACAAACACACAACAAAAACAATAACACCCACATGTTCGTTATGCTATTGTTACGCCAGAAAATCATATTTATTGACAAACAAACATAAAAGTTACAAATTTTGTAAGACGACTACCATAGCGACTAATTAAGAAAATTAATTAGGTCACAAAAGACTGAAATTTCATTCAAAAATACATTGGATTGCTAAAGGTTAACAAGTTACAATACAAAGACCTGGTTTTTCTAATTTTTATTCCACCTTTAATGTTTTCATTTGAAGCCGCATCGTATTGAACATAACGAGGTTGCTAGTCTGAAGCACAATCCTCTGTAGTCGTCTTTTACCGCTAACTTGTAAGGTGGCAGTTGTCTCTTGTCATCCCAAGAACCACTACGTTACATCACGTGGGATTGTTCCACTATTGCCAATGTGCGCCATTTTTACCCACCACTGAAATCGTTCAACCGAGCAGTACTCGAGTTGAAACGGACATAACCGATGTAACAATTTAAACATGTCTTGAAATGCAAGCGAAGAAGATTGCGTAAAGCTCTAGCATCCTGATGTACAACTATTGCTATTGAAATTGCTACTGCACATGCTCGAATACCAGTTTCATGCAATTTGGCAGCTGTAATAGTGGTCATGTATGTTGGTCATTAGGGGCGACAGAGCGAATCATGACTAGAATGATACTTGGTGTGGATCGCTGGGTTCTATGATACTGTATTTGGTGTGGATCCATGGGTTCCATGATACTGTATTTGGTGTGGATCCATGGGTTCCGTGATACTGTATTTGGTGTGGATCCATGGGTTCCATGAAACTGTATTTGGTGTGGATCCATGGGTTTCATGATACTGTATTTGGTGTGGATCCATGGGTTCCATGATACTGTATTTGGTGTGGATCCATGGGTTCCATGATACTGTATTTGGTGTGGATCCATGGGTTCCATGAAACTACTTGATATGAATATCTCGGTTATATGATACTGCCCCGGGAGAGGAAACAATTGTACCTACTATATTGGGTGAATGTAGGTCAATAGTTGACAATGTCGACTGGGTTGCCATCTCTCATTGCTGCCTTGAACCTTTTAACCGTATCAATGCCCATTTACAACTCTGTAAACTGGTACGTGTCTATACTTCGTTTATCCCATCCCATCTATCAATAAAACAGATTTCACGATATTTTGTAAGTTCAGATTAGCCCTCTCTCTCAGCACTTTTCCTTTCCTATTCTGTCTCACCTATGCATTTTCACTTAGGTAGACTGGAGCGTGTGGATATCTGAGAGTGAAAGACAGGTAATGTTCATAGGATATTTTCAGGAAGGAAGACCTGAACAATCACGAGGGGCCGACAATACAGTAGTAAATAAATGGACAGCAGCCAGAGTATCATAGCTGACAGCAGCCAGAGATTCATAGCTGACAGCAGCCAGAGATTCATAACTGACAGCAGCCAGAGATTCATAGCTGACAGCAGCCAGAGATTCATAGCTGACAGCAGCAAGAGACTCATAGCTGACAGCAGCCAGAGACTCATAGCTGACAGCAGCCAGAGACTCATAGCTGACAGCAGCAAGAGACTCATAGCTGACAGCAGCAAGAGACTCATAGCTGACAGCAGCAAGAGACGCATAGCTGACAGCAGCCAGAGACTCATAGCTGACAGCAGCCAGAGACTCATAGCTGACAGCAGCCAGTGACTCATAGCTGACCCATAACTGACTAAGACTCTATTCCGCCTTCGTTGCGGCTCTGGGAACACAGTTCTACCATGTAGTGTGACTTGAAGATAAGTGAGCAAAAATAAAGACAAACTCGATCCCACAATGCCCTGCTGAAAGCGGATGTATCGCAAATATCGCAGTCTAACTGTAAACTACGACACACGGTCGAAAACGGCCTTTTTAGGATGGACGCCCAGGAAATGCTACAGAGAAAATGTCTCTGATCAGCTTCAATATTAATGTCACCTCCTGGAAGATGCTTACACATTACCGTTCCACATTGTGAGAAGTTAATAGAGCCATTTTTTCCCCTTCAAATTGACATCTGAGTAACAGTTGATAAAGAGCTTGCTTCTCACTAGCAATGTACAGTGTTCAATAATCGGTCTTGTTACGCTTCAGTCTACCCAGCTGTAAATTGGTACGTTTTTTGTAGGAAAGATAACGCAGTAATAAAGCTATTTGGTCATCACAATGAGAAAAAGTTGAGCCCGTGCAATGAAGTCTCTTAACCTCATCCCCGACGGCAGCGCTCACCATAGAACTGCATTACCCATTTAGTACATACTTATTCTGGCTAAACTTATCTAGCTTCCTGTCAAACATAGGTATTGGGATCAAGATGCTGAGCAGCGCATGAGCTGCAGTGGTCAGCGATCTATAGCTGACTCTGCCAAGACCCTTCTACACCTCCACGCGATGATCCTGGATAACAGACTGCAACAGAACAGACTGGCTAAGTAGAGGGGATCGAAGAGGGAATGCTAACCCGGTACTCAAAAAATGCTTGCTGAAGTCGGATGTATTGGACTGAAAGGTGCAAATATCGCAGTCAAGCTGTAAACTACAACACAAAGCATTCCGTTCTCTGGACTACATTCTGCTACTTAAGTCCTTAAAGGGTTTGTTAGCAGAAGATTGAGAACGAACGAAACCAAGCCAAACATAGGCATTCAGCTTATACTGTCTACCTACCTATTCATATTTTGAATCGTATTCGCGAGTTCGTGCCCAGAGACTCTGGCCGCTTTAACATCCTGCTCCACTGACTCTTACCAGGTTCTCTTCCTGCATCAATCCAGATGATACAATGCCACATAAGCTGCTCGCTTGTCCAGGTCTCGCAGCAGACAGAAAAGTTATTGCCGGGCACCCCAACAATCACTAACACCTTATACAACTTCACTCACCAGCTGCAAATTCTTCAACGACATTAACTACAAACAAATCAGCAGGTTTAGTTTGTTAATCAACAACAGCAACAATAATTAGGTTTTCTCTTACCCAGTCGTCTCTTTATTTGTGGGTTCCAATTCAGCACACTGAAGTGGACATATTCTTTGATCAATGGTTTCCTCACGAGCAGACCTTGAAGATAGTCTAGGAAAGCAGCAGAAGCTGAAAAGCAGTTGTTCTTTTCAGTGACGAGAACTGTCACTCAGAGAAGACCACATTGAAGGGAACTGTCACCTACAGGAGACCACATTGAGGGAACTGTCACCCAGAGAAGATCACATTGAAGGGAACTGTCACCTACAGGAGACTACGCTGAAGGGAACTGTCACCCTGAGGAGACCACACTGAAGGGGAACTGTCACCCAGAGGAGACCACACTGAAGGGGAACTGTCACCCAGAGGAGAACACACTGAAGGGAACTGTCACCCAGAGGAGACCACACTGAAGGGAACTGTCACCCAGATGAGACCACATTGAAGGGACCTATCATCCAGAGGAGACCACATGTAAGGGAACTGTCACACAGAGAAGATCACATTGAAGGGAACTGTCACCAACAGGAGACCACACTGAAGGGAACTGTCACCCAGAGGAGACCACACTGAAGGGAACTGTCACCCAGAGGCGACCACACTGAGGGAAACTGTCACCTACAGGAGACCACATTGAAGGGAACTGTCACCCAGAGGAGACCACACTGAAGGGAACTGTCACCCAGAGGAGACCACACTGAAGGGAACTGTCACCCAGAGGCGACCACACTGAGGGGAACTGTCACCTACAGGAGACCACATTGAAGGGAACTGTCACCCAGAGGAGACCACACTGAATGGAACTGTCACCCAGAGGAGACTACACTGGAGGGAACTGTCACCTACAGGAGACCACACTGAAGGGAAATGTCACCTACAGGAGACCACACTGAAGGGAACTCCAACCCAGAAGAGACCACATTAGCAACTAGCTGAGCATTTACCAAATAGGTGTGGTTATTGACCACGAGGGCTGGCACTAATAAAATAGAACGAGGTAGGATACTGTCGATTCAAAACTACAAGTAGAACATAAAATAGATTAGCAGCCTGTCTGTGCGGTTGTCTCAACTAAGTTTAGAAGTTTCACTTTTAACAACAAAAATGTATGTTTATCTGAGAGGTATGAATCCTTAAGATTCAGCCATTTAAAACAAAACAAACACAATATTGTGTTAGCTCCAATTGAAGCATAAGCCGCCATTGCGAATCCAATCATTTGCAATGATTCACCTATTCCCTCCACCGTGAGACAAAGGTTTTAACTGCAGCTGGCTCTTTTACGGGAAGCCTGTATCCCAGCTGGTTTATTGACCTGTTACAATAGTTTGTTTTCTACATGGCGAGGTTGCCAGAGCCAAGCACAACTCGCTGTAGTATCTGTTCACCACGTACTTGAAAGGTGACAGTGTACTTATTCTGGGTACCACTCTGCTAAGGATGTGATAGCAATTACTCATTGACGTCTTCTTCTGTGGCTGAGTGGTTACAACGTGTGCTTCTCGTGGGGAAAGGCATCGGGTCATCTCCGGTATCGACATGCTTCGGTTTATCATACACCGTATATGCTACTAGGAAGGGAGGGCCAGTCAGTGGGGAAGGAAAGCGTCAACTCCATTGAGACGCGTCTCGGCACCCATCACTATTTTATTTTACTAATAGATTTCTCAAATGTACGGACAGTCGTCACATACCAGATGCATGCTGTCATAGATAAAGTGTTGGAATAATTGTGTTACGTCGATTTACTTCTTGGCGACATCGTCTTCTCGAATCGTGGGTCAGGTACTCGCCTACAGTTGGATAGAATGTTCTGTGATGTATTCAGGGTGTAAACACTGTGCCTTTGTCGTGAGGAGGAAACGAACTAACTATTCTACCACATTCGATACACATAGATCCTGTTGTAAATCCTGTTTGACTTACAAATAGGGGAAACCAAGCAACGCGGTAGGTAACTGACCTCCTACCCCACCACACACAGTTTGAGACTTTGTACAATGACGTCACGAACACTTCATCCCTGACAGCAGAATCTGTTTTGTGGTTACCTCTTTCTACACACGCGGCGTTCGACATTTACCTGAAAATTGAAACCAGCAACCTGTTTCCCTTTTGACCTGTTACTTACCTGTGGAAAAATGTGTCGTCCTCAAATTACGACACTAATGCTCAAGTAAACTAGCACATTAAATATCGACCTAGATTTGCGCTTATCGCTTGTGTACCTTGTACAGGTGTAAGTCGGACCTGTATAATTATGCCGCCATTAACCTGTTCCATATTGAAGTTGTCCTAGTTACACGATTGTTTAATCTTAGACTTTCGTGGTGACCTCAATGGAAGCGTGTATATTTTTTTTTTTAAATTAGCACATGTTAAGATGGCTGCTGCATGCCACTGGCAAAGAGCCCAAACATACGTTTATTACACTTATAACTTTTGTAGGTTGACAACACATCTATGTCGCGTGATGCTTGTTTGTGTTATAGAACGGATCTTAGCGTGAAAGAAAATAGGCCACAACGACATCGGGAGCCAAGAGCCAGGGACCGCAGGACGCAAATGACGACCGTGAGTCGGTTGACGGGGGAGAGGGAAGACATGCAAAACAGCGCAGTCACACTGAGAGAAGGATTAGACTGGAGCTAGTCCAGGACGATAACAACGGTCCAGGTGACAGTCTCAAACACACACAAACATGGTCCAGGTGACAGTCTCAAACACACGTGAACATGGTCCAGGTGACAGTCTCAAACACACGTGAACATGGTCCAGCTGACAGTCTCAAACAGCCATGAACATGGTCCATGTGACAGTCTCAAACACACATAAACATGGTCCAGGTGACAGTCTCAAACACATAAACATGGTCCATGTGACATTCTCAAACACACATAAACATGGTCCAGTGACAGTCTCAAACACACATAAACATGGTCCATGTGACAGTCTCAAACACACATAAACATGGTCCATGTGACAGTCTCAAACACACATAAACATGGTCCATGTGACAGTCTGAAACACACATAAACATGGTGGTCCATGTGACAGTCCCAAACACACATAAACCACGTCCAGGTGACAGTCTCAAACACACATAAACATGGTCCATGTGACAGTCTCAAACATACATAAACATGGTCCATGTGACAGTCTCAAACACACATAAACATGGTCCATGTGACAGTCTCAAACACACATAAACATGGTCCATGTGACAGTCTCAAACACACATAAACATGGTCCAGGTAACAGTCTCAAACACACATAAACATGGTCCAGGTAACAGTCTCAAACACATATAAACATGGTCCAGTGACAGTCTCAAACACACATAAACATGGTCCAGGTGACAGTCTCAAACACACATAAACATGGTCCATGTGACAGTCTCAAACACACATAAACATGGTCCATATGACAGTGTCAAACACACATAAACATGGTCCATGTGACAGTGTCAAACACACATAAACATGGTCCATGTGACAGTCTCAAACACACATAAACATGGTCCATGTGACAGTCTCAAACACACATAAACATGGTCCATGTGACAGTCTCAAACACACATAAATATGGTCCACGTGACAGTCTCAAACACACATAAACATGGTCCAGGTGACAGTCTCAAACACACATAAACATGGTCCATGTGACAGTCTCAAACACACATAAACATGGTCCATGTGACAGTCTCAAACACACATAAATATGGTCCATGTGACAGTCTCAAACACACATAAACATTGTTCATGTGACAGTCTCAAACACACATAAACATGGTCCAGGTGACAGTCTCAAACACACATAAACATGAACCAGGTAACAGTCTCAAACACACATAAACATGGTCCAGGTGACAGTCTCAAATATACATAAACATGGTTCAGTGACAGTCTCAAACACACATGAACATGGTCCAGGTGAAAGTCTCAAACCCACATAAACATGGTCCAGTGACAGTCTCAAACAGCCATGAACATGGTCCAGGATTATCTTGTCAATATGAAATGTATTTCTCTTGTGTGTCCTTTACAAGGGACAACAATTGAAGTGCATTTCGCTAAGCTGAATGTATTGCTCTGTTAGCCACAATCTTATTTCACACTTCGTACTTGATGACGTTGGGACTTTGTCTTTATGTCCTACTGCGTCGTGGTATAATTCTTTGCCCATAATCAGGTAAGTTGTTTTATTTAGGGGTGGATGAAGAAGTTTTCTCAATTCACTCACTTTATATATGGCCTTTCACCTAAGTATGGAAGTCAAAATTGTTGATTGTAAAGCGAAAATATATGTTGAATTCTTTAGTTGTACAATATGTCTACTGTCTGCATGAGCTATTATGTCGTTTTCCTTTGCTAAGTTGAGCACTTCGTTTCATTGTTGATTCACTCCATGAACATGCGCAATATCATTCGCTGCTTTCTTTGAACAAATTTCAGTCCACGTCTTGACAGAAGAAGAAGAATGTACAGAATATACCATTATCTACGCATTTCTTTTACTTCACGTACATACGTGCTTCTGGAAGACAATAGGTGTGTTTTCTTTTTTAAATTGGTAATTTGTAGCGTCAAGTATACTTGCGAAAGGCGAAGCCTGCACATCACTTTCCAGAAAGTCGATTTTCAGACAGAAATACTCTTGTTCATTAGCAGCTTATTTAGCTTACTTGGACACATATATGTACAGCTTAATTGAGCGTTATGAATTGTGTCTCAATTGTAATACATACATCAGATAAGGGTCAGACTACGCCTTCGAATAACAGGCAAACGTGTTGCAGTGACGTAGACATGAATATTTCTTGGTCGATGTGAAACATTGGTGCAGTGGCGAAATATACTGATCAAGACCCCCACACCACTTTCACGCAGTTCTCCATGGAAAGATGCTGTTTTGTGGCAGTCTGGCAAACAAGATTGGGAATGGATGTGATCCCCGTAGTAGGGTCCGACATGCAGATAGCGTCAATCACAGCACAAGCGCCAGTAGGACACCGGTCCGCCTTCTACAACACGCACGGGGTGTGAAGAAAGCTACTGCAACCTGCCACATAACATCCTTTTAGGGCGCACAAAAGAGTAGTTACTCATCGTGGGCTTACAACAATAAAAACCATTTCTTGTAAGGCCGCGGAGAATTGGTCTTCCCGATTTTCAAACACAATTGGGGGATCAAGATGCTGAGCAGCGCATGAGCTGCAGTGGTCAGCGACCCATAGCTGACTGCTAGAGTCAGGCCCAGCGAACCATAGCTGCCAAGACCCTTCTACACCTCCACGCGGCGATCCTGGATAGCAGGCTGCAGCAGGGCAGACTGGCTAAGGAGAAGGGATCGAAGAGGGAATGCTGAAGTCGGATGTGTTGGACCGAAATGTGCAAATATCGCAGCCAAGCTGCAAACTACGACACAACGCATCCCGTTCTCTAGGCTACATTCTACTACTTATCCTTTCAGGATTTGGTAGTGGGAGATTGAGAACGAACGAAGAAGAAGAAGAAACACAATGGAATTGAGTTGCCGTACAGCTATGAAATACAATTTGGTCGATTAAAATTTTTAAAAAATTATTTTTATACAGGAACGAATCTAAACTGAAAATCAGCTCTTGGTGTGACTGATCAAATAATAACATCAAGTAATGGTGTCACACATTCGCCAATGCGTTTCCATCAATTTCATTCGCGTGGTTGTTGAGTTTAAAAGCGGCACATGTTTCCGAACGGACTATACATACGTGTTCATACACATCTTCCTAGGTCAGACATCCTTGACACTGGCCTATATTTCACAACGGAGATCTGAACCCGATATTGTTCGAACGCAGCTGTCTGTTTTAGCATCGAGCGATTCACACATCCCCAAACGATCGACGGTTAAATGTAATACCAACGACAAATACGGGGAAGATCACGACCTTGGCCTTTCTCCTTTCCGAGATTGTTGACCAGGTAGTCTGCGGTGCACTCTATGTTTGACTTAACCTTTCTGTCCTAGCTATGTGTAACTGGTTCTGCGCAAGAGGAAGAACGTAAGTGGGTGTTTGCTGGAATATGCCCCTGTTGGGCCAGTTGTGTTCTGTCTTATCTCTCCTACTAACAGACAACAGCAGATCAGCGAGCGAGCGAGGCTGGCATCGAAGTACACACGCTGCAGGCACCGTCGTACTCACGATCATTCTGATGGAGAATGCGGAGAAAATGTGTGGTTAGCTAGTGTGATCCAAATGTTAGTACAACCGTTCATATATAATGTACAGACAACATCTACTCTATTCCATCAATCGAAACCTTGTCACCACATGTGGAGCATAGGCCTTCAACAAATGGTGACCTACCTGTATTTGCTGTCTTGGGAGGGGGGGGGGGGGAAGACGGCAGAGGAAGAGAGTATCTACAGGATAGGGGAAGCCATCCATATACCCAACCCTCCTTAGTCGCTTTCTCCGGTATACCGTGCATGTTGCAGTGTTACTATTCATTGCTGTCCGTTTGGGTCCCGATAACACTGATGGAATACGAACAATAAAGCGTTAGTATTCCTAGTACTATACACATCAGCGATGGAGATAACAGACCGCACTATACCATACCGGGCATGCTGTTGTCAAACCGTTGTGTCGCACAATACAGAAACTCTCCTGCCCCTCTCGCTCACTCTTTGGCACTCATTCACGTCTCACCCCGCTCTCTCACGCCACACACACTCGCCGACTGTCTCACTTTCTCTATCTGCTTTTGACACAAACCAAGTCGGACGGTCAAAACAGCCAGTTTTTCAGCGTCACTTTAAAAAAAAAAGGCAATGCTTTCTTCTTTCTTACTTTTCGTGTGTGGACTTCTTTCAGCGACAGGTTATGAAGAGGTTTCTTGACCGGGCCTTAGTATGTGCTTCGTGAACGGAGAGCTTTACTGCTCTGTTATTTCAGCACTTAGGCAATTGGGGCATAGTTTAGCCATCTGCGCAGACTCGAAAATAAGAGTGAATGTGTGAGAGAGGGGGGGGGGGGTGTGTGTGTGTATGTATGCATACACACACACACACGAAACATGTTTAAATGAAACCGGACCTAATTGCACCAAATCAACATACGTGCGATGCGCATGATGTCATTTCTGATGTAAACAACACTTACCAACTGTCAAGTTTGCAAAATTTCATTATTCTCCAACTCATAATTTCCTCAGCAGACCGTTGGAATCATGGCGGGTGTGATATGGTATCCGTGCTGAGTTGATCAGCGAGCGGTGATTCGGTTTCTAACAAATGAAGGATGTCGACCAGTTGACATTCACCGCATAATGCAGGCAGTGTATGCTGACAAAAGTGTGACGAACGTAATAACCGGCGACAGTCCACCCGAATTGCTGCATCTTCTGACGCATCTTCATATGCGCCTGACCTGGTCTCGGAAGATCTTTTATTAACTTACGTCCTTTCTTTAAACATCCTTATCCAGTTCTTCACTATTGTCTTCTACACACCGTTGTCATCATACACTGCTTGCATTCTGCGGTGAATATCAACTGGTCGACATCCTTCGTCTGTTGGAAACCGAATCACCGCTCGCTGATCAACTCTGGACGGATTCCGTATTACACTCGCCATGTTTTCAACGGTCTGCTGAGGAAACTATGAGTCAGAGGATAATGAAATTTTGCAAACTTAATGGTTGGTAAGTGTTGTTTACATCAGAAGTGACGTCATCATGCGCATCGTATGTATGTTTACTTGGTGCAGTTAGTTCCGGTTTCTATATATATATATATTTTTTTTTTCTTAGTCGACCTGTACTTCTACAGTGGCAGATGCTCCTGTGCAGATCCCATTCTGGTATGAGCTGGATATAGCCGGGAGGAGGATGTCCTGCTTAGAGGGCTAGGCTCGAGCAGCTTATTACTCCCCTACGTTGGGACAAATCGAACGGAGTGTGGTAAACCGATGTGCGAGTCCATCTGAATAGACTCAAACACTAGAGCAAAGTAGACCCGCAGCCTCTTATGCGCCATCTATGCTTCTCTAAACAAACCACTTAACCATTGTCGGTGTTATGCCATGTCACACAGTTAGTCACCTTACGACATACCTTCTGTGTGTATGCATATATGTGTGTGTGTGTGTGTGTGTGTATATATATATATATATATATATATATATATATATATATATATATATATATATATATATATATATATATATATAAACAGAGCTTGTTTGATTTCTGTTTGTTTTTTTCAGTAGCTGTTGTAATCTTGTTCATAAAAAAACATCAACAAATATGCACTGGTCTTCTGGGAATGAAAGTACAATTCAGGTTCGGGCTGAGGGCACTGCATGGTAGTCTCTGGGTTCCCGGGGCGGAAGTAGTGGATCGGGGCACAAATAGGAAAAACAGCTAGGGACGGACATAGAGGAAGTAGGGATGGTGTGGAGAGTGATGGGACAGTTGTCCTTGGCCTGAGAAACTGTGCGTGTATTTGTTAAAGATATGTGCTTCCCCGGAGCTGAGAAGTATTGATTGCTTTATTGATTGATTGCGCTTTATCGATTGATCGTGTTATCTATTGATTGATATCACGAAAAGGCTTAGAACCGCTGCGTTTAAGTGCAACCATTAATTTTGGACATTTAGAACTTCCATGAAACATAAGTTGACAGGAATTGCCTTGTGAGCTGTCGCGATGTGGGCGTTCGGTTTACGCATCGTACCATTAACATTATCATGGGTCATGCCGACCTGATGTAGGTAATCATGAACGTCTTGAGGTGTATGTCCTTAGGATGTACTTGTAACCACAAAAAAGAAAACAAAAACCCCCCAAAAATAAGTGATTGAGACTTTTGTCTCTCAGCTCAGTAAGACTGGACATCTTTACGTAAATTGTTGTTTTTGTATTTGCGCCCACGCCAACTGATTCTTCTTCGTTCGTTCTCAATCTCCCACTACCAAACCATGAAAGGGCTTAAGTAGTAGAATTTAGTCCAGAGAACGGAATGCGTTGTGTCGTAGTTTACAGCTTGGCTGCGATATTTGCACCTTTCGGTCTTCAGCAAGCATTGTTTGAGTACCGGGTTAGCATTCCCTCTTCGATCCCTTCTCTTTAGCCAGTCTGCCCTGCTGCAGCCTGTTATCCAGGATCACCGCGTGGAGGTGTAGAAGGGTCTTGGCAGCTATGGTTCGCTGACCCTGACGCTAGCAGTCAGCTATGGGTCGCTAAACACTGCAGCTCATGTGCTGCTTAGCATCTTGATCCCCAAACTGATTCAAACTTGTATGCTCTTATTTTTATATGTTTATAGTACTGTTTTATCAATATTGTTCTTTGCATGTCTTCCTTACCACAATGTTAAACTGTCGAGTTTTTTCCTTTTTCGTCGTCACTCTCTTTCTGAATCATTGAGCATGTTGTCATTGTGTCCTCCGACCCTCTCTTCCTACTTGTCAAATGTATGTCCATATTTATATTTTGTTCATGACGTTAAAAGGTCGGTCATCTCTTCACTTATTCGACCCCTGTCACTTCCCACCACCAGGCTGTCAAACATTCCTCGTCTCATAACACATTCTCTCTACTACTGTTTATCAGTTATGTTGATGTATGTGGTTTCCATCCCATGATTGTAAACTGCTCAGTATCATCTCTCTTCGACGTCCTTTGTCACTTCACTAATAAGAATCTCATGTATCGTCCGATGTTCCAGAAAACTTGATCTTCTCGCAACATGGCTGCTGCTTGTTATTGAATTGTATGATACATTGCATTTGCATAGTCATACTGCATGGACAATTCTCCGTTTTCCTCCGTTGTTGCCCGACTGAATCTTAAACACATTTTCTTTTGTAGCTTCCAGTGATATTGTTTTTTCCACAATTTACTTTATTATAATACTGGGCCCACTTGCACGAATAAACTGTTTTTGTTCACAACCTGCATAACCAGCCAGCATACATATATGCATTCACATACATACAATTATACATGTACATACATATATGTACACACATAGATATATGTACACACATACATACATACATTCACACATACATACATTCACATACATACATACATACATACATACATACATACATACATACATACATACATACATACATACATACATTCACACATACATACATACATACACACATACATACATACACACACACACGCACACATGCATAAATTCCCTTGGTACGCAAGCCTTGGACAGCTTACATTGAAGACTCAACATTCTATCAAGCATTGATGTGATCAAGAAAACAAGCATGCACGAGGAACTGTCAAACGCAATACTAACGATGGCTCGAATATACGTCATGCCAACGTGTAGATTTTCATGAGAACAATACTTACTTTACTTTCCGTGTTCAAGCACCAGGTCATACACTATACATCCATTATTCAGCGACATTGATTGCCTTGTCATTTGCCTCCAGCATGTCACACCTATTTCATGTTTCCTGGAGGTTGGGGCAGGTCATCATTGGGTCTGGGTCTTGTATTGCGCCACAATCACATGTCATCATCTGTGAATCCCCAACGTTTCATATTCCTCTTGCACCGTTATACACTAGTTCGGAGTCTATTCAGCGATGTCCATGTTATGAGAACAGTAACAATCCGGTACATACTTTTCTACTTAAATAAGTAATTACCAAGGACTGGACCAACGGAAATATTATTCTCATGAAATTGGCTGATAAAGAAACAGACCACTATTAATTTTTAAGATAAACAGTAAAGAAAGTCCTATATTAGGCACTGCTGTTGGGGATACAGTGTTAGAGACTTCATTGCCTTTTTATGAGATTGGGTGGCCAATTTGCTTCCTTGTTGACTTATTTCCCTAACACTACGTCATGCATCCATTTATATTTGTGTTGATTGGAGCGTGTCCATAACGGGGATCTGACCCTGTGCATTTGCTGTGATAAGCAAGCGAACCACCACTCTGGTATTCAGGCAATCTTCAATGGTAAAACAAATCGTAAATAACATGAACAGTTTCTAATACATTCTCGAATACTTCATTTAAAACTCAGTTTGGATGGTCTATGATAGTTTCTATTTTTTTCGTGTTCCAAATATAATCGTGTGCGTTGTTGATTTAAAATGTTAGTTTATATGAAACAAGTGTCTTCCCGTGGCCAGAAAATAGAAGGTCACCCCAATACTGTTGTGTCAGATACCTGACCTAGATTGGCGCTCTCTCTACCTTGATCTCTGTGGTGTGCCTTGTCTGTGCCAGGTGTACTCTTGTTGGTTGGCGTCACGTGCTAACAGTGAAGGTCAGAGACCAGTTCGTGACTGTGCTGTTCGTGTTCTTAGTGTGCCCATTATTAAACTTAAAACAATGGGATCAAGACGCTGAGCAGCGCTTGAGTTGCAGCGGTCAGCGACACATGGCTGACTGCTAGCGTCAGTGCCAGTGAACCAGAGCTGGCAAGGCCCGTCTACACCTCCATGCAGAACAGACTTGCTAAGTAGACGGGACTGGAAATGAAAGGCTAACCCGGTACTCACAAATGCCTGCCGAAATCCGATGTGTTGGACCGAAAGGTGCAACTATGACAATCAGGCGATAATACACAATGCATTACATTCATTCTCCGGACAACATCCTGTTACTTGCATAGCTTTTGTTGAGGCTTGGTAGTGGGAGTTTGAGAACGAAAGAAGGATAAACTTACAAACATCATCCATATTCAATACAGAACTGCACAAGCAGAAGTGAATAAATGACTACATGAGTCGTTAATTAGATAGGGACATTGCGAGGGAATCCTTGTGGCACCTGGGGTACAAAGAATAGGGACACTCACCTTCCATGCATGTCGTAAAAGGCAACACTAGAGGGTTGGCCCTGGTGATAGCAAGCTCATGCGTTAAAAACCAAAAAAAAAACGCGGCTGTTATAATCAGCCACAACACAATCTCAGACTCTGACTTCATGCACAGGGAACAGCTGCAGTTACTACCTAACCTCCACATTGGAGCGAATGGCCAATTCTTACAAATGCTTGGGTAACTGCTACATTTAAAAGGCGTCAGCTGCAGTGGTAGTCAACGATTCACGTTGAAGTGAATAAGTGAATGAACATCCCATCTTCTTACGGAATCCAAATTGAGATTTTCTTAGCTGAGATTCAACAATTGGTCTTGCTCATTCTATGTTCAGATTTTTCACACGCGTTTTACCTGTATGGCTTAGGTAACGATATACCTCTGTGTGTGTTAGCTTCTTTTACAGCTGTTCTTGCAGATTTGTATTATTGTTGATTGTGTCCAACTGTCTTTTTGAACTGTCCTTCCTTGATAGTATGAAGAATCTCTCTAGCCATTTCATTTATCTTCCCACTAGTCTGAATTCCCACAGAACCGCTTCATTTGTTATGCCGTGCATATATCCAGTGACTAATCTCAATGGGTCATCTTTATAGTTCCTTCTATTTCTGGAAAATATCAGGTTCCAGACGATCCTTGTTTCTTGGAATAAATATTGATTGAGACGGAATGACTGCAAGCTCTTGTCTATTTCTATATTGCTTTTATATTTTAATTGATGTGCTCCTCAAGGAGATGTGATTTCAGAAGAAATAAAGACATCCGACGAAGCGATTGAAGTAGATTCTTTATCACTCTCTCTCTCTTCTCTTCTCTCTCTTCTCTCCTCTCTCTCTCTCTCTCTCTTCTCTTCTCTCTCTCCTCTCTCTCTTCTCTCCTCTCTCTCTTCTCTCCTCTCTCTCTTCTCTCCTCTCCTCTCTCTCTCTTCTCTCCTCTCTCTCTCCCCCTCTCTCTCTCTTCTCTCCTCTCTCTCTCTTCTCCCCTCTCTCTCTCTTCTCTTCTCTCCTCCCTCTCTCCATACTCTCTCTCTCTTCACTCTCCTTCCCTCCCCAAATGAAATGATTCAAGAAATGCATATCAGTGGAGGAAATGTCAGTGTGGATATCTGGACTTCTTATTTAGGTGTGAAATTATGTTTGGTTATAGGAATAATTCTCCTTGTGAATATTTGGTCAACTTACTGAGCCGAGAGAATAATGTTTTGTAGGAGGGATTGTCCGTGTGGGTCTCTGGACGTCTGAGACATTGTTGTCAGGTCATGGATGAATGGTCATATAGCAGACACATGTCATGGATGAATGGTCATATAGCAGACACATGTCATGGATGAATGGTCATATAGCAGACACATGTCATGGATGAATAGTCATATAGCAGACACATGTCATGGATGAATAGTCAGGCAGGAGACACGTGTATACTAGTTTTATCAGGAATGAATGGCACATGGTAGGTACTGTTGTCGGGGATGAAGTGTTTGTTTGCATTTTTGCAGCGGTGGTTCCTTTTCTCGCTGCCTCTCCATCATTGCAGTAAATCGGGTATCCATCCTTTAACAACTGTATTGACTGGGGCGTGTCGAGAATGGTGATTGGATCATGTGCCGTTGCCGTGCGACATCAACGCTATAATTGGTTTTCTACTTGGGCGCTGGCACTCACGGGCGTTATTCAGTGAACAAAAGTCATGCAAGGATAATATATATATATATCCACAAACAATTGATATAGCATTTGTATAGTTCCCTTTTCTCTTGATGTCCGATGGACTAAATCTATTTTCATCTATAATGTGCATTGATATTTAGTTTTACTTTTATTGTTGTGTACATTACATGTTGTATTTTTAGGGCATTTGTACTTTGCCAATATTAAAGATGATATCTACGTTGTTTGTGTTGCACCGACACTCGTGTACTGGTGTAAGCTTACTCAAGGTTTACCATCTTAACGCCTGTCTCAAACCCCGCGGCGAACAATAAGTCCTTCGTTGGATATCTGCAGATACAATCCGGTCGAAACGATATGTATTATCATATCGAAGTGGTAACGGGTGATGCACTTTAATATCGTGGACACCGCCTGAAGACCAAGATTTTATAAATAGACTGTCGTGTTTGTTTTTTTTTGGTTGTTTTTTTAACGGTTGCAACGGGAAGTATCTGCTAGCCACAGATGTTAGACTTGACTTAACTATAATTGATCCAATGAGGATGTCTTAGAAGCATGGTCTGGGTGGTGGGGAGCAGGGGTTTGTTTATGACCAGGATAAATCGTCATGAATAGTCTAATGGGATAAAGATATGTTGCTGTTGAATGCCTACAATGAGTAGGGTTACTCTTTTTGCGACTTAGAAAGGAGGTTAAGTTGCGAGTTGTCCTTACATACCGAGCTTGCCGATGAAGGTGGACCGTGGTCCTACAGGCAGTTGTGTTATCCTTGGCTGCATCTGCATGTCGCTCACTACTACAGGGATCACGTCGATACCTCACCTTGTTAGGCAGGCTGCATGAAAACAGTCCGTTTCTAGGAAGGGCTACGAGAAAGCCGAGGTGATGGCTACTTAAGCCCTTTCAGGGAGATTGAGAATGAACCAAGCCAAGCCAAGTATGTTTTGCTTGAACCTGGCTAACATGTCTGATCAGTATATTATGCCTGACCAGACGTTAGTCTTCCTTACCAATGGGAAATAATTAGTAGATAGGTAGAGGGGATATAACTCTCATCCACAAGCCGCTTGTCAACACATAGTTGCCCCATTAACGAAACAGAGAACGACTTGCTAACCGTTCGACCACCCGGCAATAAGTACATGAGAACAATGATGTTAATAATGCCTTACTTGGAATCCTGTTGTTAATATATGTTGCCAGGTATAGCCGACGGCTATCCGTAGTAGGTATTTAAAAGTTCATGAGGCTTACAGGGCCTGGGGGAGGTACACATAATTTGGGTAGATTTTTGAATTTTGTCCGTGCAGCGGCCGTTTAGCCTACTTTTTGTCGATTTCTAACTACCAAGGTATTTTTTAACCTGAGTCCGATCTCACTATACAGAGATCAGGGGAATTTGTACAACAATATCTACGAGAAAAAATTCCCGGTCCCAAATGTCATTCCAACCCGCCACCTTCGGGACCCGAGGCGGACTCCTGGAGATCACTGAGCCCCCTATAATGTGGTACTGGCCACCTCTGAGACTTCCAGTCGGTAAAACAACAACCTTGAGAGTGCAGGAATGTGCTCCTCTAAAGACCAGAAGAAATATCCCACGAGAGCGTGCATCTGAAGTATGTTTAACTAGCCATCTGGAGCCATCTATAAGAATAAAGAGTTTAGTGTTATCGTAGTATCTGAAAGATTCCACACGAGTCAAGTTGAAGTGATCCACTCGTTGAATACTTGGGTAGTTTTGAAGATGTGTCTGTGGGTTGGAGGCGAAGTGGCTTCGTGCACTGATAGAAAGAACACGTAACTACATGTCTTCTTGTGTGTGTGAAGGGAGGGGGGGGGGGTGAGGTGTCTGGGTGGGCTGCTGCTGTGAACCACGCAGCGGAAATAAACAGTTGAAGAGATGACGAGAACAAAGGAGTGAGACAAAAACCAAGAAGGGTAAACCGATGACTGACATCGGAGTAGAGGAGAAAAAAAAGAAGGAAATTGGGCATGCTGTAGATTCAAAGACGATCTAAGAATACGGGTCATATCCCCACTGTAGCAGAGTCGATCGTGTATATGTATGTGTGTCCCGTTGATTGTTTAACAAAAATATAATGACGTGGTTATTCCCATTTCTGCAATCAGCTGAAGAGGTTTATATGACTAAGAAATAAAGGCCGCTTGTTCAACAGGCTAGTGTTTTGTTTCACCAAGATAGAAAACACCCTGATCCTTACTAAGTTTTGAACCCCTCTCTTTTTTACTAAGGAGTTCGGTATTCTAACCATTCTGTTAACGGACCCTCCATTAGCTCATAAATGCCGTATTATTTCGTAATGTATAATCGTGTGGCTCGATCTTTGAAGTGAATTAGCTATTGACGTGATGAATCTGCGCACTTGTGGCACCAGGCATGTAACAGCTGAACTCCGGTTGTAGAGCTGCCCAAAATTCCCTCTGTTGAATGGAGAGGCACTTGACCGCAACCTGTATCACTACACTATATGAGAATTGAACGGCACTATCGGGAGCCGTGAGCTTTGTTAGAGTCGCTACTGTGGATCTCTTGTGGCGAATGAGAAAGTAGTAGTATATTGTTGACAGAACAGATGTGAACGGGGGAAGTGTGCCGCTGTAAACGATTTAAGAAAACACAGAGTTGGACTGCTGATTGTATGGCCCTAGTTTGCAGGTAGTTTCCTGCAGGATTCCACGGAAGATAGATACATGAATAGGACCCTGCCACACTGTGATATGTCATAATAGGTGACTAACACTGCATTATAACTCACAAGGTAGACAATTCTGTAGGAGGCCACTAACAGTCACCAGGGCAGAAGATGTTCCAACTCATAGTATCTCATATTTCATACAAGCAAAGTCCTACTGAGTGGTGGAATTGGTCCTGCTTCTTCGTTCAACTACGAGTAAATATGTGGAGTTTTTCAGTCTGGTATCCTGATATCATATATGGGTATCATTGATGGGTATTGTTTCTAGAGTATTCTTTCAAACTCGGAAGCGTGTACATGTGTACGAGTGCATATATGAAATATGTGTGTGTGTGTAGTTTTAGAATTAATGTCATTGCATACGGTTTAACCATGGCCATCTGTAGTTTATAAGGCCGTCAGACTCATTGGGAAAATACCCATGAAACGTCACATGTTGAGGCCAACTAAATTACAAAACTCATCAGCACTCATATTGTGCCAAGGTTTATAATCAATCCACACATCCACATAGAGAAATAAAACAAATAACAGTACAAAACACAACAAATCACTGTTGAGAGTGATCCTTTCCCAGAATCCTGCACTGAAACAAGCTGAATACCCATATCTTGTTTATGTATTTAAGGTATACAACAACCAGCACTCCTAATGAAACCAGTCTTTTGAAATGATAACCTCGTTCATGACAGTGAGTCTTTTTGGAAATACTGTTCCCCGTTTTTTACGAAATCTGTTCAGTTTCAATCCAAAGAGCACGGGTTTTGAACAGTTATGCCCACATTCGGTGCGTTTAATAGTTAAAAATTATGTGAGCAAGTACATACATGTAACAGATCAAGCTAAAGAGATTAGTGCCGGGGACCTATTCTCTTGGGCCTAAAAACTACTGGAAAAGGGAGGGGGGGGGGTATTGGCGATGGTGGATAAAGCTAGGATCAACACACCGTCACCGTCAGATGCCTATATTGCATGTCTTGAAAGAGGAAGAGGGCTTTTAAAAAAAAGGTGGAGTCTTTTTTTCTTCCGATAGCAGTCATTTATTTGTTGGAATCATCCGACTATGATTAAGTGAAACATTAACCTACATGTTTGCTTTCCAAGAAATAGAAGTTTCTATCACCTTGGCAAAACAGTCCTATTCAAGACCACCCTAAACTGCTAGAAGATGGATCTCAGAACTGAATTATAACCATTTATTATTTGCTCCAGCATCTATTTATCAAACTGAACCAATCCATCTGAAGTATGTACTTTATATGTCTATATATCATGTGCGTTTACATTTTCACAATTTTTTTAAAGGAAATGCCATTTTTTCTTACAGGTCCTAAAACACACGAACTACATTACAAAAGAGCATTATTTGAAACCTAATGTAGAAAATCTCATTCAAATTGGAGAGAAGCCTATGCTTAAAAAAAAAGACATTTAAAAAAAAAATGTAGTCAATTATTTTCTAAGGGACAAAATAATTCCTTTGCTAACAAATATCAAAAGAACTAGCCATTTTAAGAAAGTGGCACTACCTGACACAATGTAAATTATTACGTCATTGGGACACTGAAAAGATAAGTTGACTTGCAAATAATCGCGCATTTCGTTGTAAGGGCTATTCAGATATTAGGGGCAATTGACGGCAACAATTGTAAATCGGACAATAGTTGACACATGAAAGTTTCGTCATTTAGTCGTCAGTCTTTCAATGGGGTTTTCCAGAGAGTCCGCAGGCCTATCTAGAGTAGGTCATGGTTTAACCGATGTGCTATGTTCTTCTCCATATATTTTGGAGAATATCAGCACAATGCACGAACTCCGTAGCACCGGCAATAAATTGGGTAGATTTTAAACATAATTTTGAATTTTGCCTGGACAGCGGCCGTTAAGCCTACTCTTTTCTATTTCCAACTGCCGAAGTATTGTTAACATGCGCGACACTGCACACCAGAAAGTTTACCTAAAAAAATTCCGGTCTCCATCGTGATTTGAATCCCATTCAGGTAGAACTAGAACAAAAAGTCCCGGGCTGACTTGAACACCCCTTTTAAATATATATATATATATATACACACACACACACGCGCAATCAATCTCGCACGCACACACACATTGCCTATATCATCAACAGCAGCAGCAACAAGTAAGGATGGTTTTGCTGGTGGCTAGCAATCTCATCGTGTAAAATGACTGCAATGAAACCAGCACTGTAAATGTTAGGATACGTGATTCCTATTAAGGACATGCAATAGTCGTGACCCTATGCTTCACATGGAACCAAAAGGTGAATCGCAAATCGATTGTACACACATATACACAGAATGGAGTACACATACCTAACCACATACATATATATATACATACTTCAATAAACACACCAATACACAATACTCATATGCACCCACACAGACAGACAGACTGACTGACAGACACACACACATTATATATATATATATATATATATATATATATATATATATATATATATATATATATATAATAATAATAATAATAATAATAATAATAATAATTTGCAGCTGATATTATTTAAACAAAATACGTTTCTCTTCAACGATTTATCTCATGGAACTCCTGCATACATTGTTTTGTTGACTCCAATATTTCTTTGAAGTCCTACATACATATCGTTAAAGCCCTATAGATCTCACATTGAACCTAGATTGAACTCCTATTGGATTCCTAGAGATCTCTTGCTGAACTCCCTAAATGTCTTGTTCAATCCCTGGAGATGTCTCTTTGAACTCCCAAGAGATATATCGTGGAACCTCTATAGATCTCTTATTGGACCTCTGGTGATCTAATTTAGCTCCTAGTGATCTTTTGTAGAACCCCTAGAGATCTCTTGTTGAACCCATCTAATCTCTCGCTGGGACCTTAAGAACTATCATCGAACCTGTAGTGTCTGATTGAACCCCAAGGTTTCTCACTGAACATCTAGAGGTCTCTTATTGAACCCATAGTCTGTGAATGAAAAGCATGATCTCTCATTAAACACCTAGAAATCTCTCACTGAACCCCTATATATCTCTCATTCACCTACAGGTTCACCTAGAGATCTCTCGGTGAACCTATAGAGGTCTCTCGTTGAACATCTGCATGTCTCATTAAATCCCTATATATGCCTCGTTCAACCCTTAGAGGTCTCTCTGTAAACTCATTGAGCCCACATAGATCTCTCATAGAACCCATATAGATCTTCGCACGATACCCTACTGTTTCAAGTAACCGTTTGAGAAACACTGGTCTAGTTTTATTCCCCATTTACAATACAGGGATTAGGGTTTTGAATAACTGGTTGTCCAGTGGAACAGGAGATGAAGAAACTACAGCCCTTCGCTTCACGTGACCCTATTGTTTTTGTCGTGATGTAACGTTTGCTGGACAGTTCACTTGCCTCGGAGCTTATCTGCACCATCACGCAGTCTGACCTATTCCCGGTTACTTACGGCTTATCTATTACAACTTTTGACACAAGTTGTCGGTAATTTTAGTGCACACTTGAGCAGCCAAGATCAAGTATGTCGCGCGTAGAGTGCTGGCAATGCGCTGTCTTTGTTTCATCTAACACCTGGTGTTCAGGTGTACTCTTCAGAATAGAGTATGTACCTGAAGAGGAAAGAAGTGTTGTTCTTTGGAACAATGTGTGGTCTTTCCATGCACTTGACAAGCACCTTTTTTGCTTTGTCATGTCACGTTGGGATGCCATAGCTGGGATGTATACTGTCAGCTAGCTACAAGAACCATTTGCTGAAAGAAGTTTTTGACTGGGTTTGTTTGGAGTGTAGTGGGGATGTTACATGACTTTGTCCTCCCTCTTCGTCTACCTACCATGCCTATATGCCTTATTTCCAGGTTTTTGTGGTTTATATTTTCTACATGATGGAATAGTTAGCCAACCCTGTGTCCACCCCCCTTAGTCGTTACTTACAGCATTTTTGTCAGGTTGCAGGGTTACTTTTCGGTATACCCCTCACCAGAACCCTCTAACAAACGAGCCAGTGATATATAATATGTATAACATAATATGCCAACCGCAATAATCCACCCTCGCCTGTCTCCTGTCAATTTAATCTCTCGGTTTGTCTTAATGTATCTCTATCGACCAGCTTGAATTTGTCTACGAACACATGTATCTAAGTCTGTTTATCTATATCTATCTATCTATCTATCTATCTATCTATCTGTATGTCTGTCTGCCCTAAAATATATGGATATTTATTTGTCAACTATCCAATTGCTTGTACCCGCCTGCTTACCTCGGCCAGTCTGTTGACCTCGACCTGTCTGTTGACCTCGACCTAATGTTAACATGCCTATTTGCCTTCTAACACAATAGCAACAACAATCGCATACATGTATTCCCTAAGCGCTTAGAAAACTTATGGTAAAGGTAGTGCCATAGCAGACACTGTGTCAGGGACGAAGAGTTGGAGACATCGTTGTGCTAGGCCATGGTTTTATATAAGATAGTGTGGCCAGTTCTCTTTTCGCTGTCATTTCTTCCTTAACATTAAGCCAGGTACTCGTTTACAGCTGGGTTCAGTTTGGCGTATGGATGAGAGTCGAGGTCGAGACTGTGTGCGTGCGTGTGTGTGGGGAGGGGGAAGCACGCACATATACACAGTTTGTCTAAATGGAAAACATGCCAGAGTATTTTTGGTGACCACTGACAAGGGGCACATGTATTTTTACAAGAAAGTAATTTAAGCAATACATGAGATTTTGTTTTTTCATTGTGACCTACTATTCAGAGACTTGTTGGTTTTTAATTATGGATTACTCTCACAACTAACTTTCAGGAATTGTCAACATTGTTTAACACTGAGGTCACTTAGTCACGCGCAGTCTGAATGCGATATTTGACACTTTAATTGCAGTCAGCTCAGCTGCTGCCATTGGACCTATATTAATTAGTGAACCCAGCCAGCGTTGAGGACCTCAAAGCAGAAAGTAGACTTATTATTATGTAGGATCTAAATAATATAGCTAACAATGTTTCACACCTCCAAATTGGGCACATATACGACGTCCTGAGAACAATACATGGATTTGGTGTGTTTGATTTCTGGAATGCTGTTATTTCAGATCAAGAGCAACGAATGCTATAAATATGCAGGATCCACAACTGCCCATGCTGTCTATGGTCATAAAAAGAAGAGAAAATGTGTTATACTTGAAGTTAGATTATATTTGTTGGAAGAGATTTGCAGGACAGCGAATTGTGAACATTACATGAGTTCTCAGGTTGAAGTCTAGAACTGTATGAGCAATCTGTTTCAGGTTGAAGCCTAGAACGGTATGAGCAATCTGTTTCGGGTTGAAGCCTAGAACTGTATGAGCTATCTGTTTCGGGTTGAAGCCTAGAACTGTATGAGCAATCTGTTTCGGGTTGAAGCCTAGAACTGTATGAGCAATCTGTTTCGGGTTGAAGCCTAGAACTGTATGAGCAATCTGTTTCGGGTTGAAGCCTAGAACTGTATGAGCAATCTGTATCGGGTTGATGCCTAGAACTGTATGAGCAATCTGTTTCGGGTTGAAGCCTAGAACTGTATGAGCAATCTGTTTCGGGTTGAAGCCTAGAACTGTATGAGCAATCTGTTTCGGGTTGAAGCCTAGAACTGTATGAGCAATCTGTTTCGGGTTGAAGCCTAGAACTGTATGAGCAATCTGTATCGGGTTGAAGCCTAGAACTGTATGAGCAATCTGTTTCGGGTTGAAGCCTAGAACTGTATGAGCATTCTGTTTCGGGTTGAAGTCTAGAACTGTATGAGCAATCTGTTTCAGGTTGAAGCCTAGAACTGTATGAGCAATCTGTTTCGGGTTGAAGTCTAGAACTGTATGAGCAATCTGTTTCAGGTTGAAGCCTAGAACTGTATGAGCAATCTGTTTCGGGTTGAAGCCTAGAACTGTATGAGCAATCTGTTTCGGGTTGAAGCCTAGAACTGTATGAGCAATCTGTTTCGGGTTGAAGCCTAGAACTATGAGCAATCTGTTTCGGGTTGAAGTCTAGAACTGTATGAGCAATCTGTTTCGGGTTGAAGTCTAGAACTGTATGAGCAATCTGTTTCGGGTTGAAGCCTAGAACTGTATGAGCAATCTGTTTCGGGTTGAAGTCTAGAACTGTATGAGCAATCTGTTTCGGGTTGAAGCCTAGAACTGTATGAGCAATCTGTTTCGGGTTGAAGCCTAGAACTGTATGAGCAATCTGTTTCGGGTTGAAGCCTAGAACTGTATGAGCAATCTGTTTCGGGTTGAAGCCTAGAACTGTATGAGCAATCTGTTTCGGGTTGAAGCCTAGAACTGTATGAGCAATCTGTTTCGGGTTGAAGCCTAGAACTGTATGAGCAATCTGTTTCAGGTTGAAGCCTAGAACTGTATGAGCAATCTGTTTCAGGTTGAAGAATAGAACTGTATGAGCAATCTGTTTCAGGTTGAAGCCTAGAACTGTATGAGCAATCTGTTTCGGGTTGAAGCCTAGAACTGTATGAGCAATCTGTTTCGGGTTGAAGCCTAGAACTGTATGAGCAATCTGTTTCGGGTTGAAGCCTAGAACTGTATGAACAATCTGTTTCGGGTTGAAGCCTAGAACTGTATGAGCAATCTGTATCGGGTTGAAGCCTAGAACTGTATGAGCAATCTTTTTAAATGCAGAAACACTTATTATCACTACACCAACTATTGCATCAACCATCAAGTAAATATTTTGAGTTTTTCCTTAAATGTACGTGTAGTCATCGAACTGTTGTTTTTTTGGTCTTTATTCAGTAAATTTGTTTTGTATTTTAAAACTATTTGGCCAAAAATAACATATGGAACATAAACCTTATTTATATGGCTGCCATATTTGCGCCTTTCGGCTCACGGAATTTGTGAGACTAGATTTGCCTTCTCGCTATTCTCTTAGCCAGACTACACAGATGATGAATGTTTCATGGCCGCCGTTTTAAGACATAATAGGGTCTTGGTCAGCTATGGTTTTCTGACCCTGGCTCAGGCAGTCAGTTAGGTACTAGTTGCTGGTTGCTGTTAGCTTATCACTGCTGCATCTTCGATCTATTAATATCATTGTCTAAGGGAAAAATCAGTTACTCTTAACGTTGTTTCCACAGAACGATTCCTACTTGCTGATGGATTGTTTTTATTTGAGATGCAGTCCTTGTGATAAAACACATAAATACATTGTTAAATGACTATATTATTACAGTAATTTACATTATCCACACATTGGTGTAACGTATATCTGTTGTAGAATATTTCAATGTTTCTATTGACAGCGCAATGAGTCAAGTAAATACACACATAACACAGGATAACATAATCTATATTGTGCCTGATCAGCTGATTTGTAATAAAAGTAGAACTAGAAGCTACTCGAAACGGAAATTAATCTACAAAACTGAAACACACCGAAATAGACCCACAGTCTGACATTCGGAGATGGATTATTTGCCACACTTTTGTTTCATGCTGCGTTATTTACAAATCTATGTGTTGACATATTTCCATCGTTACCAACGTCAACAAACCATTTGTCTTGTTGGGTCACGGTGACTTGGGTGTTGTATGTAACATTGTCTGCGTATGATTCTGACACTTTATGTGCATGAACTTGACAGCACTGTTGCATACATTTCTGGACACTTCTGTCACAATCCTTGTTAATTAATGAAAATATGCTTATGGTGAGGAATGATAGATTCAAAATAGTCTCCAACAATGGCTGACTTTCACATCGGGATCGCATGAATTCAGTAACACGTGGAATTTTAGTGTAATTGCTTCTCTGTGTTTTGGTCCAACCACTCACTAACTTATCAAGCCTCTGAGTAGCAGATAGGTAAAGCGTTCGCCACTCGTGGCATGAGTACTGGGTTCGATTCGCGTTGTCGACACACTACTGTCGACCCACCAGTAAATGGGTACCTGGCTTATTCACATAGAAGAAAGGTCAGCGAGAAAATGAACTGGCCACCCTGGCTCATAAGTAGCAGGAATGAACTAACTTAACTTAACTTAACATCTTTATACTGGTTTAGAAGACCCTGCAGAGTCTGTATACAACCAGTTACATTTACATCACCTTGCTCTAAAATCTATGCGCATCCAGTTTATTCTTAAATGCATTAACTGTCCCTGCCTCCACTACCTCCCCTGGCAATGCATTCCAGGCAGACACCACTCTCTGACTAAAAAAATATTTCCTAATATCTAACCTGGACCTCTCTTTAATCAGCTTGTAGATATGCCCTCGTGTTATTGTAGGTGGCTGTATTTTAAAAAACTTGTTATAGTCTAATTTATCGATTCCTCTGATCATCTTATAAACCTGTATTAAGTCACCACGAATTCTTCTCTCTTCGAGACACTGTAGGCCGGTTTTTCTGAGTCGTTCCTCTACAATGAAGTCTTTCACACTTGATCCTCACTATTACATACCCAGCCTTAAATGCATACCGGTTCAGTTCGGGAAGTAAAAGCACAGAGGGAGAGGAGATTGCTACCGCCCTCATTTAGCCGAGCCTTTGTAATGTGAGATCGTTAACATCTCGCATCGGTACAGCAGTAAGGATATATAAGTTATTTTTCTGTACACAACCAACCATTCACCATTGCTTACTCTCCTAACCCACTGAGATACCAGCACCCACTGCTGGCAGAGCGGCCTTCACGTCAAGCTGGTGACTCCACGCTCAACTCATCACATATTTGTTAACCGCTATGGAAAGAATAAGTCACATAGTAATGGTAGATCGTGATATCTAACGTCGCAGTAATATTTGTTTATTTATATCCCTCTGTTACTGAAAGTTGAATGATCTCCCCACACTTAGTAATCAGGTCCTAGCAGCGTGAAAATGTCGCCAATACTGGGTTAAGGCCGACTATTTTTAGACGCCACTCATATTGCACCAGCGCCCGAAACTTGTCAGTGTTACGGTCTGCCAAATAGTCTTGGCCGTAAAGTGCTTACACGTACACAGGTCAGGTACGAAGTGTGCTGTCTGTCTGTCTCTCTGTATTTCTCTCCCTGAATCTTCTCTTCCTGTATATCTCTCCCTGTATCTCTCGTCTCTCTCTCGCTCTATGTGTGTGTGTGTGTGCGTGCGTGCGTGTGTTCGCGTGTGCACACGCGCATGTATCTGTACGTTAAGAGCATGTAAATACAAATCAGTATTTCTCATGTATATATTTCAAACTTCTATGTGCCCCACTTTCGGTCCGCATGAACCTTAAGGTCACACCAAAACTATTGCTCACCTTACAAGAAGACAGCTAACTTTACAAGAAGACAGCTAACCTTACAAGAAGACAGCTCACCTTACACGAAGACAGCTCACCTTACACGAAAACTTCTCACCTTAAACCTTACACGAAGACTGCCCACCTTGCACGAAGACTGCCCACCTTACACGAAGACTGCCCACCTTACACGAAGACTGCCCATCGTATATGAAGACTGCCCACCGTATATGAAGACTTCTCACCTTACACAGTCTTCTCACCTTACACAGACTTCTCACCTTTCAAGAAGACTGTCTACCTTACATGAAGACTGCTCACCTTACATGAAGACTTCTTAACTTACACAAAGACTTCTAACCTTACACGAAGACTTCTCACCTTACATGAAGACTTCTCACCTTACACGAAGACAGCTCACCTTACACGAAGACTTCTCACCTTACATGAAGACTTCTCACCTTACGCGAAGACTGTCCTCCTTACACGAAGACTGTCCATCTTACACGAACACTGCCCACCTTACACGAACACTGCCCACCTTACACAAAGACTGTAACAACCAAAACGGTTATGTGTGCTCTTCTTTGGTGGTTTCTAGAACAAGTCCATTTTAACATGATGAGGCTACATGTACATCTGGAGTAGTCGACTTTTTACAACAGGATTGCAGGATTATGGTGGTGGTTTCTAGCTTTGCTTAGCACCACTCGAAATGAGTCACCAATCTCATCTTGCAAGTTATCAGTCACCTTTTACAACATGATTGCATGAATATAGGGGTGGTTTCTAGCTTTGCTTAGCACCACTCGAAATGAGTCACCAATCTCATCTTGCAAGTTATCAGTCACCTTTTACAACATGATTGCAGGATTATAGTGGTGGTTTCTAGCTTTGCTTAGCACCACTCGAAATGAGTCACCAATCTCATCTTGCAAGTTATCAGTCACCTTTTACAACATGATTGCAGGATTATAGTGGTGGTTTCTAGCTTTGCTTAGCACCACTCGAAATGAGTCACCAATCTCATCTTGCAAGTTATCAGTCACCTTTTACAACATGATTGCAGGATTATAGTGGTGGTTTCTAGCTTTGCTTAGCACCACTCGAAATGAGTCACCAATCTCATCTTGCAAGTTATCAGTCACCTTTTACAACAGGATTGCAGGATTATAGTGGTGGTTTCTAGCTTTGCTTAGCACCACTCGAAATGAGTCACCAATCTCATCTTACAAGTTAGCAGTCATCAGTCTCCTCTTATAATCACCAGTCTCCTCTTACATAAATCTACTGATTACAAGTTAACGGTATCCAATTATTTGTCAGCAGTCTTCCCTTATAACTCTGGAGTTACCCCTTACATATCAACAGGCTCCCATTACAGACAACTAATCTCCTCTTACAAATTAAGTTTTTCCTTACAAGCCAACAATCTCCCCTACAAATCAACAAGTTCCACTTACAAGCCAACAATCTCCACTTATAAATCAACAGGTTCCCCTTACAGGCCAACAATCTCCCCTACAAATCAAGTCTCCCTTCAAAAGTCAGCGTACCGCCGGAAAGGTCATTGGTTGTTTTGCTGTTTGACTACCTCCTTTTCTGCCATGGAGCGTAGCGATCGTTTTCATTTTCAGAATAGTTTGAACTTCCGAAGTCCCTAGTCACTCGTGGTTCTTTTCTTTGTGTCTCTATTCACAGGTTCAGTTTTTATATAATAAAGGATAATTTCTTTGTCATTTACTATCTTTGTTTTAATTAGATATACAACTGTGGCACCCGGCTTTGCCCTAGAAGAAACAATTATTTAATACTCACAATTCGGTAGCTGAGACTAGCGACTTGAAAATATGTTGTTGCGTTGATCGCTAAGGGTTCGCGTGTATGAGAGTTTTAAAAAAAATGTAATTTGAATTTAAATGAATCTGCGGCATTACAATACTCACTGTATACGAAATATTCACTTAACGCAGAACACTTAGAACAACACTGCACTCAAGTGAGAGAACGAAAGTTAAGAAACAAATATCTCGCGAGCAGACCACATATTCAACACGTCCCAACTCGTGCGTTGACCAGTGTCAGAGGACTGACCTTCCCATCCAAACATGGACTGGTCCTGGATCTTTAAGTATCTGACCTTGAGCGGCTAGGGAAAAAAATAGCACTGTGCAGTATACAACAAGAATATATTCGCCGTAAATAGTTCAACTTTGTTCAAATTAATTAACTCAAGTACGGGAACGACGCAGTGAGATGAAAATAGTTGCATTGAACTAAAAATTCTTTTTAAAAAAGGAGCTGGGGAAATTTCACGTCACAATAGCGTCCGATAGTGTTTATAAGACGGGCAATAAACATATACATGTTTGGCTGTCTTATAGTTAAGATATATTCATATGTTCTAGGCATGATGCTGGCTACCTCACCCTGTAGAAACCTTAAGCCACTGACACCTAAACAGATATGGATCAGTCTAGTAATATGAGACTATCATTTTTGTTCTACCAAGACCACGTTCAAGTTTGCTACCTGGAATGTACGCACAATGTATGAAAAAGGGAACTGGAAGCAAATATAAAGACAGCAAACAGGACGTGGACATAATTGGCTCATTATAGGAAGACTTTGCAAGTATTTGTTTAGGACCTATGCTCCACAGGAAGCTGACTCATCTTTGATTGATTGATTAATATTCATATGTGTTGTCGTTATTTTCCACTAATACCTTTTGGTCGAAACGAAGGATGTTTTTGCATTTGCACTAAATTAAAACAGACATACTTATTTATGCCATTATGCGCACGCTGGCACACACGTGCCCATTTAACGCGCGTGCGTAGGCACACACACAAACACAACAACACTACACGGACACACACATACAGTTACACACACCACGGATACACACTTCGCATACAAACATACACACACCACAGACACATGTGTATCACGGGCGAAGTACAACTCAAAACAAAGGTCAATATTTCTCTCTCACTCTCTCAGCTTTCCCCGCGCATTTTTTCTCTGTACAAAACATGTTTACACCATGCCTGAGACGTTTGGTTGCCCTGGTTGTGGGACACAGAGCACTCAAAATTGTTGATTGGCGGCCAATGAAACTATTTATAGGGTAGTCTATTGCAGGAAGAATCATTGGAGGAGTGTTTTATTCTATCTGTCTATCTATATCGGGGAGGCGTGTGGCCTAGGGCAGTGAGCTTTGCTTAGAATTTCAGTGTGCCAGGTTCAAACCACGTCGTCTGGGGACGGCGTGGGCTAGTGGATAAGTGACATGGCCCACAATCCGAAGGTGGTGGGTTCGATCCCCATCTCAGCACCGGCTGGGAAGCAGACCCTTACATAAAATGAATGCTGAAGTCGGATGCATTGGGCCGACAGGCGCAAAATAAAAACTACAGTGCAACGTACACCGCCTTGGGGGGAATAGAGAAATAAGGCAAAACCAAACCCCCTCCCCCCCCCCCCCCAAAAAAAAAACCCACGTCGTGCTCAGACCGGGCATGTGATTGGTTTGTTTCACTGTATTACTTCTGGCAGTCGACCAAGCTGTAAATGGGTACCTGACAAGTTAATGGGAAATTTCAGAGCCCCCGCGGGGTTACGAATTTCGTGCACTACCGTCGGCACCCCTTCATCGCTGAATGTAAATGGGGGAGTCCAGGTTCAATCAAGTCGGTTCTGTGAGCCATTTTCAATTTTAGTTGTTTGTATGTATGCATGTCCGTTTTTTGTTGTTGTTGTTAGACCGTCTGTCCCATCGGACCAACCGCTCTTTCATCCTCCCATCTCCATTTTGTCATATATCATCTATATGATATGTCTGGCTGTGTGTTTAGTCTTTCTATCTGTCCATCCCTATCCGTTATGAAGTCATTCCGTTTATCATTCCCTATCTCGGTGATCTGTAACGGATTAATCTTTCCAACACACTACCAGTGCAAATAAGTTAAGCTGTTTGGTCACGTGCTCGTCTACGTCTCATGTTCATGATTGCACTGGCTACAATGTACTATCAGATTGTATATCTCTCGTGTAAGTAGCAGAGGTTGTATAACTCGCGTCACGTCACTCTCACTCTCTCTCTCTCTCTCCATTATCTATTGTCACCCCATCTACCGACCCCGTTTTTCATGTTATCGTCTCAAATGTGTTCTGGTTCCGTCTACTACCTACCAGGTACTGTATAGCATATTGTTCAAGCTGGCCCTACTTGAATTCTTTGCTTAGATAACCAAAGGCACAAGAATGTTGACAGTTTATCAAAAGGGCATCTATACCAGTAATTGGGGGCCTGAGACGCTAATCCGGTCAGGCCCAACATACTGACCAAGACCAGTCATTCTATTTCATGTATCGTTCCCTAAAGTTTCATAACGTACCGCACAGATGGCAAATTACTCAATTCCAGAAGAATGAAGGCCAAAACCAAAGTGGCTGGCGATATAATCAGGGAACTTGTATTTGCTGACGACTACGCTCTAATGAACAACTCAGAACTGAACATGCAGGTTGGAATGGACCAGTTCTCTGCCGCATGCAAAAATTTTGGCCTGACCATAAATGCCAAAACAACAGAGGTCATGTACCAACCAGCACCAGGCATGCCGTACATAAAACCAGAGACCACAGTCAGCGGGCAGACGTTGAATGCCGTAGACAAATTCACATATCTGAGCAGCACGCTGTCGAGATCTGTCAGCCTAGACGATGAGGTGGCAAGCAGAATAGCAAAGGCCAGCACAGTCTTTGGTAGAATGCGCTCGATGGTCTGGGCACGTCGTGGCATCAGCGTCAAGACTAAACTCAAAGTCTACCGTGCAACCATCATTCCAACCCTACTATACGCTTGCGAAAGCTGGACTGTATACTCTGGACATGCAAGGAGGTTAAACCACTTCCACACAGGTTGCCTGAGGCGAATATTCCACATCCGATGGCAAGATCGTGTCACTGACATCGAGGTTCTCTCGAGGGCTAACATGCCCAGCATCCATGCACTGCTAGAAAAAGCACGACTAAGATGGGCCGGACACCTCGTCCGTATGTCAGACGAGCGGCTCCCAAAGAAGCTTCTCTACGGCGAGCTGGGAGAGGGATGGCGCGAGAGAGGGCGCCCAAAGAAACGTTTTAAAGATGGTCTGAAGGACTCACTAAAAAGTTGCCAGATAGACATCGACACCTGGGAATGTCTTGCGCAAAACAGATCTGACTGGAGAAGCGCAGTCAAATCGGGTGTAGCTGCCGGTGAAGACGACCGTGTTGTGAAAGCCCAGAGCAGACGTGAGACGCGGAAATCCCGAGCAGCTGGAACACCATCCCCTTCTACAAACCTCGTGAGCCCGATATGTAGCAGATGTTTTCGTGCTCGCATTGGCCTGTTCAGCCACATACGCACCCACACCCAACAGGGAAATCTGTGACAAGGATGATGTCGGCGGTCCTCATCGACAACGATGGACAGCTTTTATTATTATTATTATCGTTCCCTGGAAGCAGACTTTTTCTTTGCAGGCTGTCTGACGATATGGGGATCGACGTGATCCCCGTAGTAGTGAGCGTCACGCGGATTAACCAAGCATAGCATCACCGTCTGGATGATCGCGGTTCACCTTCACATGCACGCTCGGGATATGAACAAAGATATTACAACGCGCCTCTTAACGCCCATTTCAGGGCAAAGAAAAGAGAAAACTTACTCATTGTTCGCATTCAGCAACAACAATACCAGTATTTACTGTATGGCGGTTAAAACATGGCCATGAACAATCAATTGGGGAAGTTATTGAGACATTTGAAATAGGGATACTGGCCGTAGTCACAGCACTAAAAAGCCAGAAAAATACTGGACTTAAATGATTTAAGAGCAGTACTCTGTCAACTATGCCAGCAGTCCGCACCAAAAAGAGTAGTGGTACAATGGGTTCCATCCTACTGTAACATCCAAGGCAACGAGGAGGCAGACAGACTGGCAAAAGAACGTGCAAGACTACCACAACCAGATACTAATGTGACGTACGAAGAGTCAAAAAGATTTATTAGAGCTGGATACATGACCAAATGGGAAACCGAACATACTGGCTACACAAAAAACGATGCCTATTACCAGACTTCGCATTGGCCACAATAGACTGAGGTACCACCTATTCAACAAATTGAAGATAGGTGGCACTGACGAATGCCCGTGTGGTACCGGGAAAATGACCGCTGAGCATCTGCTGCAAAACTGCCCGACATACGAGGATCAGAGAGAGCAGATGTGGCCATCACCAGTGGCAACACTAGACAAGCTCTATGGCAGTGTCGACAGCCTCAGAATGACAGCTGCTTTTTTCGAAAAAATTAAGGTTGATGTCTGACTGCGTGCGATGAAGAAGAAGAAGAAGAAATGGGGATATATCGACCAATGCGGTAAGAAAGGATAACGCCCAGGTCTCAGCACAGATAAGAGGCACGAAAACAATAGGCGATATCAATCAGACCATGGCCATCTGGTCAGACAGTTGATATATATTTGTCTCAACAAGTACAATCCGATTTCCCATGCAACAGGCGAAGCACGAGCAAGAATGTAAAACAACACTCGGGGAATCCCTGCTTTCGAAAATGGCCACCTATGATTGGTCAATCCATTTATGCGCGGTGGTTTCTGTTTTGCGCAATGAGGGTGCCAACTTCTTGTTACACATCGCTCTGTAGCCGTGTTCTATTGGTACATCTTATCTCAGATCGGTTCAAACGATTTTCTCTCGGATCAGTGTAATTTTAGGTTTCGAGAAACTCCAGTCTACCAAGCAGTAAACGGGTACCTCACATAGAGTTGTAACAGGTATGGTGTGAGGACACTCCACCTCACAAAAACCTGAGACCAACTACAATGGCGTCTTGCCCGACGGCTGGTCCTCACTATGGGACTATTCACAATGCCCTTTTTGGTTTAATAGGTCGCATTGTTTATCATTAATGAAGTCACTCTGGACGGTGCTAAGACACAATGGAGTGTCAGTGAAGTTCAATAACAAAAGTTCAGAAAGTTCTAAATAATGGGAAGCTGAGTGCTTTAAGACAAGAGTCCGACATGGATGTCTCTTATAATCTTTTCTCTTTATGTTGGATTTTGACTCGAGTATTAAGAACGTAACTTCAACCAAAGAAAATAGAAATCATTGGCATCTGAGAAAACCACTTGGACTTTGCTGATGACTTTGCGGGTCAATCTCACAACCAGATACACAACACAATACATATACTTGATTACTGGTCAAATCAATTGGTGCTGAGGATACACACAGAACAAATATCAGAATACTATTACCTAACAGCAATCAGATTGTCTTGGGAGACTCAGTACTACGAGATCTCGAATCGCTCATGTATCGTAGCATCAAGATAGGCAAAGTAGTAGGTGCAGCTAGATATACCAAATTAGGAATGCAATATGCGAGAGAGGCTTTCATTCATTGCGTTTGGTAATGTATGGAAGGCAACGAAAATCTGGCAAAGATGGCGCCATAACTGGCTGCGAGTCTACGTTTCTCTACTGTTTTGGATCATTATGGATGCCGCCAGACCACGGATTTGCCTGGAATTCACACTAGTTGACGACTTACACTTGTGTTCACGGAAACGTGGTGTTGTTTTCCGTCGGGACTTGTTATTTCGTTCTTTTTTTGTGATTTCTTCCATCCTTTTATCCTGGTCTGGACGCCGGCTGAATGGAACTACGCTTATACATGTGTCGTATGTCACGGGTTAGTTCTGCCGGTTCACCTTCACGAATGTGGCGTGTGGGAATTTTCGATGATACTATGATGAGCTGAATACAGCTGGGGAGAGATGCTAGACCCACTCACACGCTGAGTGTTGTCCATACGACCTCTTGTGGTTATCGAAAAGGCTCGACAAACTGCGTTAGATGCCATCCCACCTTTCTACCCTGCGGGTTACATGTTTACTGAAAGGCTTCGGTGGTAACCCTGAGACAATATCTGCATCCTATGCTATCTCCAGTCGTCTCGATGAATGTCTTGCCACTGGCAAAAGGTAGCTTAGGATCTGTGAGTGAGGTTGACAAAAGGCGCAGTTTCTTCCTCACTTTAATCCAAATCACCGCGCAAGTCACCCATTTCAGCGGACACAGCAAGAGATACGACTGTCCACACGGCTGAACAAAGAGAGTGGTGTTCATCACTTGTGATGGACGAACAAAGAGGGGAAGGCAACGGAAATTAGGTTCATCGCGCAAATAACAATGTTGAGCTCCAATGTAAAGTCCGTCCTATTGCAAGTGGGGAACAACGAGAATAGTGAGATTTCAGTGATGTGACCAAGTCCCTAACGGGGAACTGTGGTAAATAACACTACATATATCAGTGGCACGCTGTGAGGATACGGCACTGGCGTTGGATAGGACGCACAATGCTGGAAAGAACTGATACATTACAAGACAGTGTCTGTTCTGGAATCCCGAAAGCAAAAGAAGTAGAGGCAGAGAAGAACTTGCGACAATCATCGGCAGTCGAATAGACGCGGACAGAGCTGGAATGTATGACTCAGAACAGAACAACTTGGATGTGTGTGTTGAAGATATATGCTCCGTAGGGAGCTGACATGTTTTGATTGATTTATTGATTATTTATCTAGTAGCCATCGGGTTCTGATCGGCCCGATCGATTCACGGGAGAGCCCTGTACTGTTGCACTAAGAGCATGTCGTCAAATGCGACTTACAGCGCCGTCGGTCTATTCATTCTGCAAACATGATGACCAAACCACTGTAGTTTGCCCTACCCCAGTCTGAATGGGCTGAATGTTTCAATGATTGCGCATTGAATGATTGCGCATTGAATGATTGCGCATTGAATGATTGCGAATGTTGGTTCTTCTTGTTACTTGGAACACATTTATTAAATTCTTAAGATCATATCTTTCTTATTGTAAATAATGATTCTTGCTGCATGAAATCCACCAAGATTATGTAGAAAATGTGAGCAGTGATGTGTCTGATAGGTAATTTATCTGTCAGTTTTCATTGAATTGAGCAATAGCTGGACTCAATGATACAGAACACATGGCCAGTTTAGGTCGGGTTGAGTCCCTTCCCTGTTACGTCAGACAGCATCAGCTGCTCAAGTTGGTTCCCGAACTATTTAGTTATATGACGCATGCCTTCATGATTAGACTTGCTGCTCTAAAACGTTGACGTTTCACGTGTTATGGGGGGGGGGGGCGGCCTTTCCCTCTCTTTACACACACACACACACATTGTACTGAACTAAGCAGTAAATATGTTTGATAATTAAAACAAATGATGTTGGTAACAAAACTGCACTTATGTCCCGTAACAATTGCTCTGTCGCTGTTCGATCATATAAACGATCCTTTCCCAACTTGCTTCCTAATGTCATTGGCTAGCTGTCTTGTCTTCTCCGTGCCTGATTTGGTCACCCTCAATTTCTCCTACCCTATTTGTGACAGAACAGCAATAAGGTGCCATTAAGTGTTTTCCATAATATATGGACACTATCCACCACCAGCGTCTTCTGCTCACCTCCTTACATTGTTTGGTTGGTTCTTCCCATAAGTTCCACATTCTTCATCTTATTCTTCTTCTTCTTCTTCATCGTACGCAGTCAGACAGTAACCATTATTTGTTCGAAAAAGGCATCGGTCATCATGAGGCTGTCGACACTGCCATAGAGCTTGTCTAGTGTTGCCACTGGCGATGGCCACATCTGCTCTCTCTGATCCTCGTATGTCGGGCAGTTTTGCAGCAAATGCTCAGCGGTCATTTTCCCGGTACCACACAGGCATTCGTCGGTGCCACATATCTTCAATTTGTTGAATAGGTGGTACCTCAGTCTATTCCTCATCTTATTCTATTTCAGTCAGTCTGTTCTTACCAAACACCCATTTCTGAAAGTGTATATTTTTGTTCTTGTGTTTTTTGTTTTATATGATGAACTTAAGTGTACATTAGTAGTTCACTGTGACTTAAGTGTACATTAGTAGTTCTCCGCGACTTAAGTGTACATTAGTAGTTCTCCGTTACTTAAGTATACATTAGTAGTTCTCCGTGACTTGACTGTACATTAGTAGTTCTCCGTGACTTGACTGTACATTAGTTGAAGATACATAAGATGTCCTAGTGGTCTCCAATGTTGTTCCGCCACTGTTCAGCATGTATATACTCCACACCCCGGTTTCCTTTCGTCCCGAACTCCGAAGCAAGACTTTGACGTCCTCATAAAATGTGGAAGTAAATTGATGCAGCTAAACGGCTTACATGGGAATGACGACCGGACAAGTTAATGTAAGCTCGGGCACAGAGCACGGATTAGCTTGGAGCTTGCAGCAGACCAGTTATGTAATACCTGCGGCTTTGGCCACAGACTGCACGTAATGTTATTTAAACCGCGTAAACGATCAGTCACTTCGTTGACCCAAATGTCTGCCGGTCTAGCACTGTAAATACTCTGAGGGTATGTAACACGAATTTGATTGGTCTGCGTTATTTAATATCACATTTGTCCTTCATATTAATCTCTAATTGTTTTCTAATGTAGGTTGTAAAGTAGTAGATGCATACTGTGAGACAATCTGTTACGTCCACTTGGTCTCAAATCGCTGAATCATTTTTAGATCAGTGTAGTCCCTAGTATGGGGTAGCTCGGGTTGTGTGGAAAGCTACTGCAACCCGCCACCTGACGGCATTTTGGCGGTGTACAAAAAGGTGAAGCTACTCATCGTAGGCATTCATTCAACTACAACTTGTGGATACACACACACATAGACTGGCAGACACACACACAGGCAGACACACAGACAGGCAGACACACACAGGCAGACAGACACTCACTCACAAAGACAGGCAGACACAAATACAGACAGACACGCAGCCACACACAGACAGGCACACACACACAGACAGACATACACACAGACAGGCAGACACACACACACAGACAGGCAGACACACACAGGCAGACAGGCACACACAGGCAGGCACACACACACAGGCAGGCAGACACACACACACACAGGCAGGCAGACACATACACACAGGCAGACAGACACACACACACAGGCAGGCAGATATACAGACACACACACACACAGGCAGGCAGACACACACAGGCAGGCAGACACACACACAGGCAGGCAGACACACAGACAGGAAGACACACACAGACACATAGACACACAGACAGACACACACATACAAACAGGCAGACACACACAGACAGACATACAGACACATAGACACACACACAGGCAGGCAGACACATACACATAGACACATACTCAGACAGACAGAGACACACAGACAGGCAGACACAGACAGACAGACAGACAGACACATAGACACACACACAGACAGAGACAACCACACACAGATAGATACACACACACACACATACATACACACACACACATATATATATAAATATAATAGAGCCTATTTGATTTCTCTAATTTTTTTTCAGGAACTCTATTTCAGTACAATTTGTTTTTATTGTAATCTTGTTCATAAAGACATCAACAAATATGCCCAGGTCAACTGGGAATGAAAGTACAATTTGGGTTCAGGCTGATGTAGTCCCAGCCCAGGAGATGCTCCGGCTCGCCGTGTAGGGGGGAGGGGCACAGGAAGGGAAGATGTTCTAGCAACACCTGGCTCAAACAAGTCGCCACCTCCCCAACAGAACAGTAGACTGCCTGGACCGCGACCACCAGACGTGCCCATGGGCATGGTCATCAAGCGCGACGGTCCCTGGTCGTACTATTCTTGTGTGAACTAAAATTCTGGCACCGAGTCGGAACAGAAACATAGACTAAACTTAGGTTCCGGACAAACAGAAACATAGACTAAACTTAGGTTCCGGACAAACAGAAACATAGACTAAACTTAGGTTCCGGACAAACAGAAACATACACTAAACTTAGGGTCCGACCAAACAGAAACATACACTAAACTTAGGGTCCGACCCAACAGAAACATACACTAAACTTAGGGTCCGACCAAACAGAAACATACACTAAACTTAGGGTCCGACCAAACAGAAACATACACTAAACATAGGGTCCGACCCAACAGAAACATACACTAAACTTAGGTTCCGACCAAACAGAAACATACACTAAACTGACGTTCCGACCAAACGGGCTTCGTTATGGACATGAAATATAACACATGAAAACATCAATCAAATCATAACAGCGACGAATACAGATTGTTTTTTTTTTTTTTTTGCTTAGATGTTTGCCTCACTAGTTTCTACTGGCGGAGGCGCGCCATTTTCCACCCCAGACCGTAGTCAATTGGGCGATATCAGGACGCATAAACCAGTGCTTGGATGCATGTGTGCATCTGTATGTACCTATGCTAGGTTTGTACGCCCTCAGAAGCTAGCCCAACCAAAGTGCAATGGAAGGGCTTTACCACGAGGGCGCGTGTGAAAGTTGTGAAAGGGTGTGACTGTGGGATAGAGTCAAATGAAACAGAGTGAGGTGAGAAGAGAGAGAAGGGGAAGAGTGGCCCCCAGGGAGAGACCCCAGGCTCGTCCATCTAATACAGATTGTAGATACACGTTTGTGAATGTATGTCCAATGTGAATGTTCGTTATATCCAAGAGGAAGTGGAAGTTCCCCGAGGCCAGCTTACGTTACTGTTTTCACAACAGTCCCAGTAACAGTGCATTGTTCTGTCTAACATAAGTAATACGCTTCTTTTATATCTATGTTTCGTTCTAGGTTTCGTTCATTACTTTACAATTGCCCTTTTAATTCATATTTCATATTATTCTTAACAGTCATCTGTAAAGCTACATCTCAGTCGCGCGTGGCTGCGTCATGCAGACCTACTCATGACATTGAGAAACATTTCGAGATTAGTCTTTTATTGGAGAAACTGAATCTTTGTTGGATTTCTTAAACTATTGTCTGCTGATACTGGTTTGGGGATTTCGTGGTGTGTGACCAAATCCACTGCCACATTCGTACTAAGCTCTGTGACTTTACTTGTCTTTTTTTTTAAAACTGAAATACTGAAATTTCCGACGAAATAAAAACTAACCAGTTATTCAGTATTTGACGTTAACGTCTTAAGGGTTAATATTTCTCTAAATTATCTCTTACACAGGACTCTACCAGGAGCCTTCATGAGAACCATCACACAAGTACTCTGCATCGTGTGGGCAAGCAAAATGGTGCCTCCCATCAACTGAGAACCTCTAATGCAGAGCTACAGGTAGATAACAGCCACAAATGTACGAATGAATCGGGCATAAAAATCGAATCGTCGAACATGAAAGCACACGTGACTAGTCAGCTCTCAACAGGTGCTCAGTTATTGTACAATCTTGGTCTCACACAACCTGGAAGTGAAACACCACCCTCGGCGCAGCTTGCCGCCTTCATGAAGTCATCTTTACCGTCTGGCAATGCAGCCATTGAACTAAATACACCATTTCACACATTATGTGGTCAACCTGCCTGTTTGATATCTGCATCATATGCGAGTGGTTCACCCAGTTTCCAACCCCGTGTTTCATGTCCACATTCAGGCAGCAATTTATACTCAGAGATCAGCCAAACATCTGCTAGCTTGGACTCAGCAGGATTGCCCCCACCAGATTCGTCCTTACGTAATCCAAACACAACCAACGAAGATAATGCAATTTGTAAACTATCGCTCATTAATTGTAGCAATGATTATGTGACCTCTGACGGGCATCACTTAATAGATGCCTCTGCGGAAGATTCATCAGTGGCTCCCAGGTGTTTTAGTTCATCGTGCGAAAGAGAGGATTCACTTCCTGACGAAGCATCGCTTGGGAATGTTGGAGATTCAGCGGTACCTACCCCCTCCATAGAAACTAAATTAGAAAACAGGTATCCATATATCAGCAAGTCTCAGCTCGGCACACTCGGATTATCATCTGATGTGTCAGAGAGTATTGGATTATCATCAGTAGACAACAATAATCATAGTTTAATACATAATCCAGGAGATTCCATAAATGATTATAATGCGATACTCAGATGCATTCAAGACATGAGTCCTGAGGATTTATACTCGCATCTACAGAACATAGACCCGAAGACTGCATCACGTATGCACCCAAATAACCAGAGGAAGATAGTAAGGTAAGTTGTGCTTCCTCAACATTTTTAGTTAGGACCTTACGTTGATGCTATGTAATTAGAGTAGATATCACTGCACTCAGGGGTGGATTCATAGGTGCTGAGAATATCTTAGGAAATTACAAAGAGATTGGATACTTTTCTATGTCAATCACTCTGTCAGTCTCCTACGTCTGACTTTCTCAAATTTCTCTCTGTACAGTTTATCCTCTTACCGATTTGACAAACTTTGGTATGAATACATGTAGTTCTTGTATGTAGTTCGCTGGCGGTACACACTCGTACTACATCCTGTCAAGGGCCCCCCTTTGCTTAAAGTCAACCGATTGCGATCACAAACTTCCATTAGTTGAGAAAATGTCAATTCTAACGAAACCGAATCAACCAAACTTCAATAATCAAGACAAATGCTACGCTGAGAAAATGTGAATTTATCTGATTCTTTGCCCTTATATCATGGGCTGTACAGGTCTTGCATAACTTACCTGAATCTTTGGCCTTATATCATGGGCTGTACAGTCTTGCATAGCTTACCTTAATATGTGCCTTTCTCCAATTGGCTGTATAGGTCTTGTTTTCTTTTTCTTGGTTACTTATATTCTGCAATATCGAGTAGTCGGTAGGGCCCCGGAGAGGAATTTTATCAGAAGGCACAGTTTCTTTCAGGCTTCCTTTTTCACCATTAGTTATTCTGTTTTCACCCACTACTGTTTTAGACCATGATATGTTGCATGTATAGCCAAGAAGAGCATGACAGATAAGAGGCGTTATATTTAGCGCTCTGTTGATGTTCTCCATTTGAGGCTTTAAGCTGCTGTACTACCTCCATGATCAATAATAAATAAAAGAGGATCAGAAAGAAGAAAGCACATTTGATTTAAACATCTTTGTTTATTCTACAAAACAGATTCCTAGGAAGAATTCACAATGAAACATTCTTGTATACTGCAAAGCAGATCCGGCCATCAGAAGGGTTAGTTATTAGTAAAAGGTCAATCCAAAAAGAGAATATAAACTTAGTACTTATTTTATTAGTAAAAGGTCAATCCAGAAAGAGTATATAAACTTAGTACTTATTTTATTAGTAAAAGGTCAATCCAAAAAGGGTATATAAACTTATTAATTATTTTATTAGTAAAAGGTCAATCCAAAAATGGTATATAAACTTAGTACTTATTTTATTAGTAAAAGGTCAATCCAAAAATGGAATATAAACTTAGTACTTATTATATTAATAAAAGGTCAATCCAAAAAGGGTATATAAACTTAGTACTTATTTTATTAGTAAAAGGTCGATCCAAAAAGGGTATATAATCTTAGAACTTATTTAATTAGTAAAAGGTCAATCCAAAAAGGGTATATAAACTTAGTACTTATTTTCCAAAAAGAGTTTTCCTGTCCATTTCTTGTGTGAAAAATTTCAAATCAGATCTCGTTCTCCCAAGAAGAGTTCAGCATTGATGATGCGTTTTATTATTGATGATACGATTCCACAGCTTCAGTTTTGATTGACGTTTCTAAGACGCTGTCAACTTCTGTCCTAGACAGCAGACGCCTTTCTAGTTCTCACCAAGCTGGATATAGTTCTCCGTGACAAAATCCATTTTCGTGTTTTCGGATCCTGTAGGCACGTTTCCGCCACTTCCAATTAGAATCTGTCTTCAGAAAATGTCAGTGCGAATTTAGAAGCACAAGTGTTAGTCGTGTCTTAAAATAATGGACATGTAAAGCAATCTATTGTTTGTTTCTGTTGAGTTCAAGAAAACTAGTCTGTTATATATTATTTGTGTCCAGTGCTGCTTTGAAATGTCAGTATGTTTTCTGAGAAAACTTGATCGAAAGTATCTTTTGTGAATGTCTTATGCATAAATTTCCTATTTCGTTTTGAGATATAAACTCAAGTTGTACAACAGCTGGACGACCAACATTATGATTACCCCTCTCGGTTTCCAAATTCACTTCCACGTGCGGCTGTATGTTTATTTTTTTTAAATTATTTGCTCCTTCATCAAAATCTCATTCATGATTACTTAACTCAACCGCTCGTTGTTTGGAAATGAGGTTGCCAACAGTGTTTTCTTGTTTCAATTCCATAGGCTAGTTCAATTATAGTCCGTCTTTTAATTCATGAACAGAGTCCAAAACAATTTTCTACTAAATTGCATGTCAGATTCAACTGATTTTTCGCATGCAGCCTTAGAATATACATGACGCTAAAACATTGATATTATTTAGTCCATAGATGTTAAGAATGTTGCACATCGACGAATTCCTTTGATCTTTTAAGATCATTGCAAAGAGATGGCATTACATTTTAAGATTTTACTGTAAGCAGCTAAATTTCTCGTCGTACTTTGTTCATAGGCGTATCTCCTTAATGTCTCGATAGATCAATTGATTGTTTGTGTTGCCCTTTATGTACAATCGTAAAAATTGCACCAATATGCAACAGTACAGCCATTCGGACACCATTAGACCGCAAGGTTGTATCAAATGCACTCAAATTGCTTAAAGCATTTGCATTTTGAAATGTATTTGTTGCCATTTTATTTACACTTAATTGTATTGATAAACATACACTAATTCATCCAAGTCTGCTAATCAGTATGTCCACAAAAGATTATATTAATCATCCGAATTAATTCAAAGAGGCTGATAATTGTTACTGGCTGGACAAATCTATCTCGTTGTCATTACTGTTCTTGTTCCTAGAGCACATGTTCAACACATTTCTTCCAGGACGGAATGTCTATTTGTTAAAGGTACTCACGTGTCAGCACTTCAACATCACACATTTTAAATGTCCTGTTCTGTTCAGCAACTTGTCCTTTGACTTTAACCCACACAAGCTCTGTAGATGAGCACGATATGAAGGTAGTGGCAGAGAAGTGTGACGGTTTTCTTCAATTATTTGGTCAATATGATACACATTTGTCTTATTTGTCTTCCCCACAAGCTGCAACAATTCGACTTCAAATACGTGTCGTCGAAATGCACGTTCTCTTAAGCTAGATATGTGATAATTTGAGCTTTTGTATTTCATGTAGTTGGTACTTTGTCTTCCTCTGATACTGCATTGTGATACGATGCATTATCCATTTTTAGGCATATCGGTCTATCCAGAATTAGAAGCAGATCATTCGTCACCCAGTGCCTGAAAATGTGTCTATTCATTTCAGTGTGTTCGTCTCTACCATCGGTACTTTTTGATTGGAAAATAAATTCAGTGTCATGGACAAGTTCTTTTTCACTGCTTCCAGAATACATTAGTATAATGCGCTACCCGTTGCTGCTTGGAATTTGTCTTTTCTGTTCACCGTCAACTGATTGCCATTCTTTACCATAGGTGTGGTGAGCATTGGCCCATGATTCGTCCAAGTATATCATAGCCTTGCCTACGCCATTCACGCATCTGTTTAAGGTATTTGCGTCTGGCAGCAATCCAATGTGGCTTTTCACATATAATATTCCTGCCATCTGACTTTTCCCTCAATGTAAAGCCGACGGCTCTAACAATTTTCGAAAGAGTATTTTTGAAAATGTCAATTCTGCAGTCGGATGTTAACTGTAGTTTTCGGAGATTAACAACTTTATTTTTCGTCAACAGTTTCAAAATTTCCAGTTTAATAATAACGGCAAAAGGATGATCTATCCAGACCAAGCGCCAATTGCGTTCGTTTCTCTGGGTCATGAATATCGCAATATATATGACCCATCTTAGATTCCCTGCTGAAAAACTTGTAACCTTCTCCAAATTCATTTTGAAATTGACATCAATGTAACTTTTGAAAAAGCAACTATATGTCACAGTAACGACCCACGATATCGTGATACGCCTATGTCTGAACTACAGTCTCGCATGAATGACCTGGCTTGTTTTCCGCACTCGACAAAGTGTCTAATTTGTGCACGAGATAATCAGGAATTGTATTTACTCAGGTCAAAACATATATTTTTAAAACACCACGACTGTGTACCTTAAAGTAAAGTAAAATTACTGCCGTAGGGGTGTGAAGTGTTTCACATTTCAAAGGCTCGGCTATATGAGGGCGGTAGCCATCTCCTCTCCCTCGCCGCTTTTACTTCCCGGACTGAACCGGTACCAATTTAAGGCTGGGTCGACCCGGGTGCCGTTGTGGTCTGAAAAAAAAACATTTTAATATGGCCTAATATATTTGTAAAAATACATCAAATGTCTTGGGGGGGGGGGGGGGGGGGGGGCAATATTTACTAAACGTAATGGATATTCTAAGGCTACGTGCAAAAAATCATGTGGATCTGGCATGCAGTTTATAAGAAAATTGCTTCGGACCTTGTTTATGAATTAAAAGACGAACTATAGACATTTGCTGAATAAGCACTTCATCCAAATTTAAAGAATGTTGATTGACCCCTAAACAAATGGCCCTATTACCTTTTGTTTTGTTTTGAGCTCCTGTTTTGGAATTATACACTTTAAAGAGATGGGAAAAAAGGCTGACTGTTCTGCCAATATTTTTGTTTCTGGTCTTCCTTCTCTGTTTCTGATCTCGTGTTCTCGCTAAATACATTATGTAGGATGTTTCATTGTCATTGGTCTACAATTTTTCTCACCGCCCAGAATGAATGTTTTAATTCAGGCAATCAATTCACCTGTAATGTTCGTCTCTGTAATGCCTTGTAGTTCAAACCACGTGTGCTCAAATCAGTAAAATTAGCCGTCGGGCAATTTGTTCAAACTGTGTTTTTCCGGCTGTTCCCACTAAGTATACTCCCGTCGACTGCTTATGTATTCTTCCATGGTCTAAACTAATTCTCACGTACTTACTGGGTTAATTAATATTCCCGCCTGGAAGAAATATCGGCGAAGAAAAAGAAGAATTTGAACTGTTACCCTCTATAATAGTAGGTAAGGAACATGTAGTAGTAGCAGCAGCAGTAGAATCATCAGTGCAGGAATATGTAACATAGCCTGCCATTGATGCTTTGGCTCACTTTTTTAATCAAAGGCATGAGTACGATTTCTCTCTCTCCTTTACACCCCCTCCCCATCACACACACATACACACACGCATCTCACTGCTTTCAAAGGCAGTGGTAACCGGCTACACATATACAATTTTTAAAAACACATTTACAGGGCTTGACAAATTTTAGGGTCGCTTACCAGTCAGACACAAATTTCGACACACATATTACCAGTCAGGATGGTCGGTTTACAGACATGCAATTCTTGTTAACGAATTTAAACTAGGTACTAATTCACCTTTTTTTCTACATAACAATGCGTACCAAACCAAAATATATTGTATTACTTACAGAGTATTGGTCTATTTCTTCTTAAGAAAAAATGGACTACTATCAGAGGCATGGCGTGTGAGTTCTTGAACATTCTTGGTAGTTTTAGCCCTGTAGTACCATTTATCGATGGCTTTAGTAAGTTTAAATTGTGGCAGTGGAGGTCCATTTAGATTCATAAACTAGCTTATGTACAATCTATTCGAACCGTAATATCAGGAATAATCGTGCGAGAGTCGGTATGTAGTAACGATTAAAAACGTATTTCTTTTAACTTGTCAAGTAAAAATGTTTATTCGTCACAGATGAGCGCTCAAGCCCTGCACATTTAATTAGCACGCATATACCATCATTAGGACAAACCCACGCAGATAAATCAACCACATTTATTCTAGTACGCCTGTAACATTTTAGACAAATGCTACATAGACACAAAAAACCACAAGTGTACTCTCACACATATATAAGAATGTTGACATTCTATTCACACATACCGTGAGGAGGGAAACCACCCAGTAATTAGTGTAGCAAGCGCATAACAGGCCGTAAAGCGGCATGAGGATCATATATAAAGTCAGGGGATCCGCATGAGAATTTGACCTTGACCCCCCACCGCGTCTTCCCCAGACACGTTAGTAAGCCGATCGATATTTCGTCATACGTTATTTTTCATTTCGCTCCGCGAAGTTATTGATTTTTTAAATTAACCGTGGTACCTTCGCGCCGCGAAGTTATTGATTTTCCCCAGTTTGTGTAATAAACACATGGAGTCAGAATTGTATTTTTCATAGCTTAAACAGGCATTCTCAACCAGTGCTTCCAAGCAGTGAGCTCACAGACCGACAAAGGACTTGTGTGTATTTCCAGTTTTACAAACTAAGGTACGTGTTATACTATATCTATATAATATTCCTGATTAAGAAATGTGTATACATATGGTCTAGACTTTCATATGATAAAAATAGCACCACTGTCCACAGAGAACATGTTGTAAGAGGTGACTGTGTGACATGGCATAACACCGGCAATGCACTGGGAGAGTCTTAGCGGGTAAGATAAAGGTGGTATCATAGCAGGCACTGTCGTCTAGGCTGAAGTGTTATGGGATATCTTTGTGGCTCTACTTGGTTCTATTGTTTGAAGTATATCGAGATGTTAACATCTAGATATACTCCAAACAATATCTTCTCGTAGCCTCCATGGTCGGGGATTATATAACTGTCTTATAAAGACCAGGCGGGGGTATCGGTTGGACCTGTGACTGATCGTTGTCTTGAATTGTAGATGAAAGGTCTTTTGGAATTCATACATATAAAACAAGTAATATCCGGGTGTGTTGGTGGTAGACCAATAGAATCAAAATACTCAAAAGTTCTACAACCGTTATAATATAAAGCTACCCAATGGGTACCTGGTCTGTGTCAGGAATCAGTGTTAATAACAAAGACAGCACTTTTACTCCAATCGATACACAGCGGAAATTGATCGTGTGCTAAAACGCTAACCACACCAACTCGTTGAACAAACATCAGAGACGAGTATATTGTAGATCTCTGGGTGTTCATCGTATTAAGCTGTGTAGTCTGTTAAAACTTGGCGTGATTTTGAAATTTTCAAAATAGAATCCTGCTCCGCATACACGGTAACTTGGAACAGTTCAGGTATGATCGTAGCAAACTTGAGTTCTATTGAGAGCGGTCCTGCTTTAACCATTTCAAAACTGATTGTCCTCCAACAGACTTGGTGTAAGATCACATGCGTATAATGCCTATCTGTTCTTAAATTGTCGATAGTCAGTATCATTTCCAACATCTTTACCAACCATAGCTAGATTAGTCCCAAAGAAAGCTCTCACGTACTGGTTGTGTTCATAATCCATTGAGAGCAGTTTACCACTAACTGTTCTATCATCCAAAGCTGACGTTTAAATATACAACCCAAAATTTTGTGAAATTGAATTGATTAGCCTTGTATGAATCATTAAACGCCGCCGACGTAATTATACAAACTACGATACGTGTAGCAGTTTGACTTAGAAACAGATTATCTTGCGCGCGGGATAACATCCCTTTAGGAATAGAGAAGGTTCTCAACACAACTCGTTTCAAAGGGTATTTGACATTACCACGCAAAAATGCTTTTTTTGTGCGCTAGCGAGATAGCCGGGTTTAATTTGGCTTTCCGTACCACCATAAGTTATAATGGATTTATAACCAATCGAAGTGTCGTGGGCTATCAAGTTGACGGCATCTTTAGTTGGAGTGAGCTTCATCTTAACGTCCACACCGTTGATTAAGTATCGATCTTAGGTGAAAATATCCGAGTGTAAGGACCCCATGATATCGAGCTCTTGAGAACCACTGGTTAGATGTCGACGAATCTTGAGTCCGTTGTTAGCATCACCATCTGTATCGGTAATAGCGGTTGATGTGTCGTTGTAAAACAGATCGGCTGACAGATGACCTCGCTTGGCCTCCTCGCCATAATTCAAACACGCCTCAAAGTAGGCTCAATAAGGATAGGTATTCTCACTGGGTGTTATTAATGTATCACTCAAGGAAACGTCGACTTGACAGAATAAGCTGTGCATGTAATAATTAACCGGGACCACCTTGGAATCGATGGGTAACTTGTCACCATTATTTAACATGATTTTTGCTCACAAGTCTAAATAAGTATTGAACAAATCTAGGTATTCTTCACCATGTCCCGATATTACAAGTTCCACAGGGGCCCCTGGGGCTAAGGCGACTAGTGAGTGTAACTCTACAAATTGACCCTCTTCCGCAGCTGTTTATGTCGGTGGTACGGTAAATAAATCCAAACCGCTGTGCAGGCATTCACATGAATTGGAGTGAATCAGAGCCATCATCCAAATATATCGGAATAACGCTTCTTGTTGGTCTTATGAGTCGAGTGAGCTCGACGATCTCCAGTTGTTGGTTTTATTATTTTCCTAACTGGATCACCCAGTGGGGTGGGACGTCGTTTTCTAATACCACTACCCGAATGGTTGGTGGTGATGTGATCAGCAGCTCCTTGCAATAAACGCTGACCAGATTCTCTCACCCGCTCACGAAATGACGCACCAACGTTTCTTGCAGCTAACGCATCGCTAGCAACCTGTATACCGGTACCGACGCCTTCTCTGAGTAAAGCTTTACCACCAGTCTTTAACCAAGGAAGCACCATATGACTCAAACCACTAAAAAAACTACCCAAGCTGTGACCTCTTCTACCACCGTTAAACGCGGGTATTCCATGACCCGCTTGATAACAGTAAAAATCCTCGTATACCCTGGGACTTGGACGTAGTGGTACATGTGTTTCACCATTTCTTCTATTCGAGAGCAAACCGGCGGTTATTTCGAAAATGTAGTGTCAGCACCGACCTACCGTTAGCGAAGGGGAGTGATTTACCCATTTCGTTGGTTAAAATGATTTCCACATGTCGAAAGACAAACGACTCAATGAAACGTAGAATGGTTTTTCGTAAACCCTAAAAATGGAGGCCGAAGTCCTATCCAAAATAGGTACAATCCGTAAAAGCGGTACCAAGGCGTCACCAACAGATCTCGCCGCCGCGAGATTGCAACACAAGTACACATTTTTCATTTCGCTATCCATTTGTAGTTCATTTGAACCCTCCTATCTTGGGTTGATCTTTGTTATGTGTGAGGTGCTAAATCTTAAAATACGTCTCAGGTTTTCGCTAATTTCAAGTTTACCTTCGAATAGTTCCAATATAGGTTTATGCTATTTAAAAACAAACGGTGGGGTGTTACTCCGCATCGTCCACTACTTGATTTAAAGCTTCGATTACCCCATTTGGTGACTGGTAAACACCCGATTTCAACGTAAGCTGGAACGGTTCTATATGTTTCTTGCTGGCTGGAAAGTATTGAACCCTAACTTCATTCTCTAGAATGTTAATTTCGGTATCCGTCTTCACCTCAGACTGTCCCACCTGTCTTGGGTTGGCTTTTGTTAAACGCGAGGCACGCAAGCCTAAAAGATGTTTCAAACTTTCACTAAGTCTAACGACGGCGCCAACTTCGAATAGCTCCAATATAACCTTATCCTCTTTTAAAATAAAACTAAAGGGTGACGCATTGTTACTCACTGACATACCGAGCATCAGCTGATTCAAAGCCTCGATAACGGAGCGGGTGACTGATATAAACCCGGATGCAACATGAGTAGTATAGACGTTTTGTTTCGCGTATTCGGTAGAAAGTACCGAATCCACACGTCATCAGCTAGAACGTTGTAAAAACTTTTGGGCAATTGAATCTCGACCAACCCCACCTCATAGTGTGAAGTCAGGTCTATAGTCAGAGGTAGCTTAACAAAAAAGTGACCAGCGGAATTATCGGGATATAAACCCATAGAGGCGTTACAAGGCAAGGTTACGTTAAAAACTCATGGTTTCTGACTAGTCAACTTCAGGGTAGGGAGCATGTACCCTAGACAACTGCTCAACAGAGCAGTCCACATCTTTCCGTCACATCCTTCACCACCTCCACCAGTCAGATTAAACAGCGCTACCCCGATAACCGCATATATAGCGATCATCTGGTAGACAAAGACTATTTCTACTCGTGGGAGTAGTTTACCAAAAAAGGGCCAGAGAGAGGTTCTACTGTCGCGTTCACCCAAGTCTTCGATTGTTCGCAGCAGTATGTCAATGTTTTCCTCCTAGGGTTCCATTAATCTTTATATATCACAACGTCTCCGGCTGAAATCCAACTATTGAATGTCTAGTTATAGCCAAACCATTTGACTAAATACTCATGCCTACCATCCACGTAGCGTTCCCGTATAAAGCTTTCAACGCGGTACGTGGTCTTATCACCGACTATCTGGAGTTCTTCCTTGTAAAAAGTCCCGCGCAGTTCCACTCCACCGCCATCTTTAACTACGTAAGTCATCGGACTCGTTCTGTTTATTCGACTATTAGTAAACAACTTCTCTGTCCAGGCTGGTGTATAACTTTTTAAATGTTTGTCTGGCTTCGGCCAGCCTTACATGAGCTCCGACTGGTAAGGTTAACTTGCACTGGCGCCAGCTTAATACTCCGGTGGTACGAAGTATTGTAATTCCGAATCAAACGAGCTAACACATCGATATACCGGAGGTTATTCATCTTGGTAAAATATCTCTACATCTTTTCCTTCAAGGTGCGGTTGAAGCGTTCGACTATAGCAGCTTTAATGTCTTCATTCTCAGTTGTGAAAAAATGCACATTCTCGTTTCGTAGATAGGTGATAAAGGTTCGGTTGGTGAATTCACTTCCTATGTCGGTTTGAAAATTTATTGGTTTGCGATTTGCAAAAATGATGCTTACAGCCTCCACCAAAGCTTTTCCAGTTTTTTTTCTAATGGGAATTACCCAGGCGACTTTACTAAAAATGTCGATGCACGTCACTAGGTAGGACAAACCATCGTTGTAGTTCTTTAAACTTCGCATATCGATTAAGTCAGCTTGAAATTGATGGTTGATACCCGCCATTACGATGACATGTCTGTTAGATTTTCTTCGCACATGTTTATGTAGAGTATAAGTATCTTGTTGACGTAACCACCGTTCAACTTTTTTAAGTTCAACGTTGGTGCTTAGTTGTAAACCAACAACTTCACCATACGCACCCGACTTACCCGAATCGTAGTAGTATTGGTTTAAATGCGTATTCACCATTTTCCCCATTTTTGCGTTTTACCTTTCTGTTTTTCCTTCTTCTTAGCGCGTATGGCGAGACTTCACCACCGGTCGCTTTCTCCGCCTTATTTGCAACAGGTGTGTCTTGTTCGATCAGTGACTGAAGCCCTTTGTCTGGGCCGTCGTCTTTAAGTACCGTTGCTTGCTTGGTCGATGGATGATGGTTGTTGGATATCCACTAACCCTAACGGTTTGTGGGTGTACTGGTCTAATCGAGTCAAATAACGTTGCAAGGTCCGTTGATATAACCTAGCTTTGTCTGCCATGGATACATCTTCTTGTAACAAGATTCGTTTGCATTTGATTGTCCAAGTCTTCTAGATTATCTCTTACCACGTCCGGTGGACTATACGGTTATGATTCTAACAACCGGTTATGATTCTAACAACCGGTTATGATTCTAACAACCGAGGATCTACCAAAATCATTTTCATGGCCATTGTTCATAAACCCAAGACACCTTTCATCACGTTTAGTATGGGACTCAACAAAGCGCCTATGAAACCAGTTTTGCAAAATTTGTTTCCGTTTTTTCAACGACAGCTTCTTTTGAGTCAGGGTTCACAGACTACGTTTGTATCACTTGATTCTGGACTTCTGACGAGAAGTAAGAGGAACATTGCATTTTAATACGTTATGGCAACACTCGCAGAGTGCGTGGACGAGTCCCGGTGACGCAGTTTTTACAACGGGTTTGATGGCTGCGGGTTTAGCCGCACCCATGAATTGTAAGATTTCGGCGTGCTGTTTAAGGCCATTTCGCTATTTAGGAATGTAAACGAGCTGTAGTTCGTCTGGGAATATTTTGCCGCACAGTCTCAGCGGATCTGGTGTCTCCTGTCGAAGATCGAATAACAACCGTGTAGTGAGCGGGTAGCGTCTTTAAAGTTTTCTTGGACATAAGCTGTCTTCCCAGGATATATCTGCTTGGCCAGATTCGTAATCTGCGAAGCGTTGCGTGGGTTTTTGAAAACAACCAAGTAGTGAGAATTTAAACTGATAGTTCTTTGTGCCTTATTTTTTGGGAAAAAGTTTTGTACGATGGACATAATACTCATATTCCATGGATGACTACCTTTAGTATATAACTTAGGTACTCTTCCGTCGGTCTCACTCTTTAGGTCATCCAAGACTATCAAACGACACATATCTCCTTGCCATTGTTCAACATCTGGTAGGCCTTCTATAAACTGAACATCCAACATGTTACTGTATAGGGCTTGTCACTCCCCATAGCACCAGATTATTTCGTCTGGTGTGGGTACGACCATCTCTCCGAGATGTTTCAGGAACCGTTGAACAAAGACAATTTTTTCACCACCGGTTGCACCAGGAACGAGGGCCGTGAATAGATGCGACCATCTAAGATCCATGTTTCGTAATGGTGGGTGATTCTCCGCTGTTGTTATTTTAGTTTACGACTGCTTCACCGTTTTACCGCCAACGCGGGTGGCGAATGACACGGGCGTGACCTCTTTGGTGAGGTATAAGGATGACTGGTTATATCTATAACTTGGCATTCAGAGTGGATACAGCCACAGAAACACATCGTTCCAAATTGGTGAATGAAGAATAAATATTTCTGTTTATACCGCTAACTTAGAATTCAGAGTAGATACAAGTACACATCGCTTGTTTGTTGATAACGGCCCAACACCGTAGTGAAGTTTTCTACGAAGGTATGTTTTCTAGGGGTTAGTCTTAGGTTACTTGTGTAGTTCTTTTATAGAAACGAGACCAACACGCCTAGGACTTTGTATAGACGACACGGTTCTGAAAAGTGATCGACAAATACCGATAAACCACCCTTGTTGGAAAGCCACTCGCCAAGTCTGTCATCGACGTAATTGTCAATAGCTAAAGCAAAGTCTTCTTGAATTTTTCAGACATTCACGTCATAATTATATAAAGTGTCCTTCACAGTTGTCCCGATTCGAAAAACGAGAGTATACATCACCATTAAGCGACCATAGTTGACCCTGTTATCCGAAAACAACTCACCACTAACCGCTTTAAAAATGTCTATAGAGTTATCTTTATTGACATATTTGCAGAGTGAATTAAATAAAAGATCATTGCCACGAGTTACCTGGTGGACAATGGTTCTCATTCTTGACGTATACATCTCGTTATTAACATTCCGAATTACACCAACGCGAATTGAACGTTAGTCGTGTCTTGCTACGAGGTTTATGTGTAAATAACTTATATATTTAAGAGCTTGTACTTTTATATAAATTTTTAATTTTTTGATGACTAATCATCTCCCTATTTTTTTAATTTCACAGAATGACTTCCAATGTTACTTTTTACAGTTGTGCGCAGTGTTGGCGCCGGTTCTGGCAGCTCACCAATCTAACTGGGCACGTAAAGAACGTCCATGTTGAACCACGATATCCATGCCCGATGTGCGTGGGGTGTGCCTTCAACAGAAGCGACAGCCGGCAGCGCCACATAGCCAAGTTCCACCAAACAGCTCACCTCGTCCTCCAACCTACAAGACCCTCTTTACCTGTACCCAAACAACCCCCTTACCAGACTGCGCCCCTCACTCAACCAACCCACTCTACTGCCTTCCTCGATCTAACCTGCACCATGTGTGGAAGACCTTTCACCCAACTCGGAAGCCTTAATCGGCATTTCCGAGCCGCTCACTCCCTCCACCAGTATAGTTGTCAAATATGTGGGGAAATTTTACTAGACTGGATGCATTACAACTTCATGGACAGCAGCAGCACTCGACTTCTTCCTCAGCTGGTCCTGCCTCCTCCAACCCAGACTTTGTAGTTTCAGTCTAAGCCGGTCCTTCTTTTTCTAACAAATGACCAAGCAACCCAGGCGCTAACTATTCGGGTACCGCTAAACTACCCCGACCTACTTCTGATCTCGACACTTTAGCTGACGTCCCTTCTGATCTTCTACCGCTCTATACGGATATGTGGCACACACACTTCTCAGATCTGCACCCTCAACACATCTTATAAAAAACTTCCTCACTCAAATCCCCTCAGGCGGGCGATCTGGACATACCTCGTTCACAATGTGCCCTGCTTACAACAGACGTTCAGATTATCTATTAATACAATACTCACACACCTCTTTGAGCGATCCTCAACACACCTTATCAAAAACTCTCCTCACTCAAATCCCCTCAGGCGGGCGATCTGGTCATAACCCGTTAACAATGTGTCCTGCTTACAACATACGTTCAGATTTTCTACTAATACAAAACACACACCTATTTGAGCGATCCTGTTCTATCACTAATATTCGCACAACAGTCCATCAATCGCTCCTCTATCATATCGGTGAGCTAAACAGACTATCTAAGTTCAGTCTCTCTCCTCTCCATCCAGCCTCCTGAGCTCAACTTTATCTCGAGTTTTATACACTCAAAACAGAATAAGAGCTGACCGATGGATCTAGGGGAATGGCTCTTTACAGTCGTTATTGGAACGAAATACTTTGCACACCTGTCACTCATCTATCGCAGCAAGCTCCTCTGCCAATGCGTCTGTCATTCATTCTCCCACTACCCAAATATGAACGCCAGTGGTCAGCTCCTACATGTCCACATTCTTTGCCCCAACTCTGTTTTTCATTGTTGAGACGGTGAGTGACCTTGACACGCATTCAGGTAGCTTTAAGCTTTAACATGTTCAGATACCTTTGTTATCAGCAACCACATCACCCCTGTCCTAATCTCTCTTGCTCCGGCGGGAACTGTTACAGATAACTGGCCGGCGATCCACACCCACCACCACACTAACAAACACATGTAAACTTATACATTTTTCCATCGACCAGACATTACATAACCGGTAGATTGGCACGCGTTACTAACACCCATCTTTAACGTGCAAACGAAACGCTTCAAAATAAATTATAGTCACAACACCATGTTAAGACACATTGTAACGTGAGCACTTCGATATTACCACGCCAGTCACAATAAAAGCGCTGTCTTAGCCAAACCCGTTTTAATTAACAACAGACAGGATTTCCATAATTTTGTTTCACATGTGCACGATAATGACCCACTTAACTTTGCCCATCACATCACAATAGACCCAACACTAAATATTATGTAGAAGCCCCACCGGCCACCTCTTTCTACTTTTACCACCTCCAAGACTACCCGGTCGGTTGCTGTTTAGTTGATCTCCCACCCTACATTACAAACAAAACTATTTACACACTACAAAACGATTCAAACACCAAACTTTACACGGATAACCTTCGTTTTTTTAAGATGTTTAGCAGCGGTTAGGGGTGTTCCCGTTATGGAAAATAACGTGGCAACTTTTCACTCAGTGGGAAATACACCAGGGTCTCTTGTGGCTCATCGACTTACTTCCCCGGGGTTAATTTAACTCAAATTTCCTCCTTAGAACAGTGTTTCGGTTTGAACATGAACATCGACGTATTTCTTCTTCTTCTTCGAACGCGTTAAGCCTGTGGCCCAGTGCATCCGATTTCAACAGGCGTTTCTGTAGGGATGCCTTCCTTAGCCTTTGGCTGTCCCCAGCCTATCTGCAAGGCAGCAGTTGTTTGATGTCAGAGTTGTCTCTCTAAGGGACGTTGTCTTGCAGGACTATTGAGTCTTCACCACTCGTGTCTATAGGGTGTGGTGATGATATGACATGATGGACTATGTACTAGTTTGTACTATCCCGGAAGAGAGGCAGTCCAGTGTGTCTGTATCCCAGGATCGTCACGCCCTGCCAGAAACGTAGCATGTGAGTGGGGTATCTCTTTGCTCCCTTTATTTTCTCGGCTCCTCTGCAGTGATGGTATGCCTAGCATTCCCCGCCACCTGGGAGGTTGTCACAATAGGGCAGAGGTGCAATGTCTGCTGGTCTGCATCTCTTCTGCGTCCATAAGGATGACTGATAGCAGACAGAGGTAAAGAGCAAGGCGGGAGTGCATTTAACCAGGGGACAAGCCTGGTCATTGCACGGAGATGTTGTTCGCCTGGTGTGCGGACATATCTCTTGATCAAGGGCTGAATCTCAACAGTCCGCAGTGAGGTGGCTGCTCTACTGCTTACGACACCCGACCGAGAACTAAGTCTTTTACTAGTGGTTTCACACCTAAACGCCGTATGGGGTGAATATCGAGTAGCTCCCCGCCCGCTTTGATCGGCGGGACGGCAGCGACCTTTTTCTGCGGCTCGACCGGGTCGGGCTGAGAAGCGAACGCCAGGTCCCAACCATATCGTTGCCTCCCGTCGCAGTGGTGCTGAGATTCAGGGCGGGATTTCGGCTCAGAGGCGTTTGGTCATAATCCCTCAGATGGTAGCCTCGCACCCTTGGCTTATCAGCTAGGCACGTGGACCAAGTGTCTGAGACCTGCGACTCCTCTCGGATTGAGCAGGATTACCGTAGCAACGCCCTGTCATTAGTAGGGTAAAACTGACCTGTCTTCCGAGAGTCTAATACCAGCACCCGTTCCCTGTTAGACTCAACGAATCAAGAGAGAGCTTTTACTCAATCAATGACCAAGTGTCTGAAACCTGCGATTCCTCTCGGATTGAGGACGTATTTGAATACCACGAATCGGAAACACTTTACCCCAAGCTTCGTGGTAGTACTCATTATAAAGACACCTTGCGGCTTTTGTTCATGCCAATCATTTCATATTCATATCGGGCATTGATAAAGCCGCTCACAGCTTTTCCTGTTCCAAGTGTCGGAAGCTATGCACATGTATCGGGACTTGATAAAACACAAGAAAACTTGTAACGGGGATACCGTAGTCGGACTATTTAAGGGTGGTGTTAATACAGTGCACGAAACCCTTTGAGATTCGATCGCCGCTCAGGATATAACGGTGGACACGAAATTCGTTTACCCATATAGGGCCACCTTTGATTACGAGTGTTATTTCCCGAACGCTGACTTGCCAACTGGGGGTACAAAACTGTCAGAAATGTAGAGAAACTCGCTGGTACAAAACTGTCAGAAATGTAGAGAAACTCGCTGGTACAAAACTGTCAGAAATGTAGAGAAACTCGCTGGTACAAAACTGTCAGAAATGTAGAGAAACTCGCTGGTACAAAACTGTCAGAAATGTAGAGAAACTCGCTGGTACAGAAATGTAGAGAAACTCGCTGGTACAGAAATGTAGAGAAACTCGCTGGTACAAAACTGTCAGAAATGTAGAGAAACTCGCTGGTACAAAACTGTCAGATATGTAGAGAAACTCGCTGGTACAAAACTGTCAGAAATGAAGAGAAACTCGCTGGTACAAAACTGTCAGAAATGTAGAGAAACTCGCTGGTACAAAACTGTCAGAAATGTAGAGAAACTCGCTGGCACAAAACTGTCAGAAATGTAGAGAAACTCGCTGGTACAAAACTGTCAGAAATGAAGAGAAACTCGCTGGTACAAAACTGTCAGAAATGTAGAGAAACTCGCTGGTACAAAACTGTCAGAAATGTAGAGAAACTCGCTGGTACAAAACTGTCAAAAATGTAGAGAAACTCGCTGGTACAAAACTGTCAGAAATGTAGAGAAACTCGCTGGTACAAAACTGTCAGAAATGTAGAGAAACTCGCTGGTACAAAACTGTCAGAAATGTAGAGAAATTCGCTGGTACAGAAATGTAGAGAAACTCGCTGGTACAAAACTGTAGAGAAACTCGCTGGTACAAAACTGTAGAGAAACTCGCTGGTACAAAACTGTCAGAAATGTAGAGAAACTCGCTGGTACAAAACTGTCAGAAATGTAGAGAAACTCGCTGGTACAAAACTGTCAGAAATGAAGAGAAACTCGCTGGTACAAAACTGTCAGAAATGTAGAGAAACTCGCTGGTACAGAAATGTAGAGAAACTCGCTGGTACAAAACTGTCAGAAATGTAGAGAAACTCGCTGGTACAAAACTATCAGAAATGTAGAGAAACTCGCTGGTACAAAACTGTCAGAAATGTAGAGAAACTCGCTGGTACAAAACTATCAGAAATGTAGAGAAACTCGCTGGTACAAAACTGTCAGAAATGTAGAGAAACTCGCTGGTACAAAACTGTCAGAAATGTAGAGAAACTCGCTGGTACAGAAATGTAGAGAAACTCGCTGGTACAAAACTGTCAGAAATGTAGAGAAACTCGCTGGTACAAAACTGTCAGATATGTAGAGAAACTCGCTGGTACAAAACTGTCAGAAATGAAAAGAAACTCGCTGGTACAAAACTGTCAGAAATGTAGAGAAACTCGCTGGTACAAAACTGTCAGAAATGTAGAGAAACTCGCTGGTACAAAACTGTCAGAAATGTAGAGAAACTCGCTGGTACAAAACTGTCAGAAATGTAGAGAGACTCGCTGGTACAAAACTGTCAGAAATGAAGAGAAACTCGCTGGTACAAAACTGTCAGAAATGTAGAGAAACTCGCTGGTACAAAACTGTCAGAAATGTAGAGAAAATCGCTGGTACAAAACTGTCAAAAATGTAGAGAAACTCGCTGGTACAAAACTGTCAGAAATGTAGAGAAACTCGCTGGTACAAAACTGTCAGAAATGTAGAGAAACTCGCTGGTACAAAACTGTCAGAAATGTAGAGAAACTCGCTGGTACAAAACTGTCAGAAATGTAGAGAAATTCGCTGGTACAGAAATGTAGAGAAACTCGCTGGTACAAAACTGTAGAGAAACTCGCTGGTACAAAACTGTCAGAAATGTAGAGAAACTCGCTGGTACAAAACTGTCAGAAATGTAGAGAAACTCGCTGGTACAAAACTGTCAGAAATGTAGAGAAACTCGCTGGTACAAAACTGTCAGAAATGTAGAGAAACTCGCTGGTACAGAAATGTAGAGAAACTCGCTGGTACAAAACTGTCAGAAATGTAGAGAAACTCGCTGGTACAAAACTGTCAGAAATGTAGAGAAACTCGCTGGTACAAAACTGTCAGAAATGTAGAGAAACTCGCTGGTACAAAACTGTTAGAAATGTAGAGAAATTCGCTGGTACAGAAATGTAGAGAAACTCGCTGGTACAAAACTGTAGAGAAACTCGCTGGTACAAAACTGTCAGAAATGTAGAGAAACTCGCTGGTACAAAACTGTCAGAAATGTAGAGAAACTCGCTGGTACAAAACTGTCAGAAATGTAGAGAAACTCGCTGGTACAAAACTGTCAGAAATGTAGAGAAACTCGCTGGTACAGAAATGTAGAGAAACTCGCTGGTACAAAACTGTCAGAAATGTAGAGAAACTCGCTGGTACAAAACTGTCAGAAATGTAGAGAAACTCGCTGGTACAAAACTGTCAGAAATGTAGAGAAACTCGCTGGTACAAAACACGAACGCCCGGTTTGTTTAAATTCGAGTATGAGGAGGATGGGATGATCTCACTCTGCAGTAAAACCTACCACTGTTTCGGGGCTTGCGATAAATCTAGCACTAAAGGTGTAAATAAAAATCATAATAAATTAGATAAAGACAATTTCTTGGAGATCCTAAATACGCGACATGCCCAAGGTGGGAAAAATGTCGGGTTCAAAGTCCACAACACTGGTATCTACACAACACAGAAACTCCCTATCCTATTTCTATATAAAAAGACAGGTACACAAGGACGAGGTCACAACGTCTCCCCTCTCTCTAAATATTTCCGGTGCTACTGCTGATACCTTGTGTATGTGTGTGTGTGTGTGTATATATATATATATATATAAAATACTTTTTTACCTACTCCCCGGTACATGATATGTGCTGTACAGTTGGTATGGCTTGGCTATGTGGTCCGTATGTGGCTCATCGTCTACCTACAAAACTGCTTTATGTTGAACTGCAAAATGGTAAAAGAGCAAAGCAGTGTTCAGTGAGAACGGTACAAGAACACGTTAATTCTAATAACTGTATTAATCCTGATGACTGGGAAATAACCACCACCAATCGTTCAGACTAACGGAGAACTGTTGCAGCATATTATACAGCACGAATAATGGGCCTCGAAATGTCTTATTTCGGCCTCTTCATATGAACACTTGAATGTTACATATATACATGTGTATACTTTTGTCGCTGTTGAAGATTCTCATAAGTGATGCTTGAAATGACCTGCGAGTCATTGTGCTATTTATCAAAAATAAAAGCCGTATATATCCATCACATTTTGTTTCGTCTTACTTGTCTACGTGTTTATATATTGTAATACACAAACTGGAAAAATCAATAACTTCGCGGCGCGAAGGTAAAAAAGTAAAGTAAAGTATCCCATAGGATTACTGCCGTAGGGGTGTGAGGTGTTAGCGATCTCACATTTCAAAGGCTCGGCTATATGAGGGCGGTAGCCGTCTTCTCTCCCTCGCCGCTCTTACTTCCCGGACTGAACCGGTAATCATTTAAGGCTGGGTCGACCCGGGAACCATTGCGGTCTGAAAAAAACATTACCGCCTCAACTGGGGAATGAACCCAGGACCACTCAGATGCGAAGCCAGCGCGCTAACCACTGCGCGGAGCGAATTTAAAAATAACGTATGACGAAATATAGATCGGCTTATTAACGTGTCTGGGGAAGACGCGGTTAGGGGTCAAGGTCAAATCCGCATGCGGATCCTCATGTGATTTTATATAGGATCCTCATGCGCTTGCTATACTACTCCAGTAACAAGACCTCAAGCCATGACAGGTTACCGGTTACCAACACCACTAAAGGCAGAATACAGACCATACCATATGCTGCTGGATAGACCAAATGTAAATAGAGAAAAGCTTGAAGGTTGGCAACCCCAGAACCTCATATTCCCTAGAACTAACAATCTACAGGAAGAAACCACCCACAAACTTTCTACGGATTACCAAGTGAAACCCGAAAGACAAACCATGAAAACTCATCTAATGGTTGACCAGATCGATTTGCAGAACTAAAGAATACAAGGACTCTAGTATTTAGAACATACATTGCCCACACGTATATTAGTCTTCAGTACACTTGTGCCATTAGACGTCGTGGGGAGGTGTAACCTCCTTTGTTTCATTTTTGGGGGGCAGGTGAAAATCCGCTGGAGACATGCCAGGTCAACCCCAGTAGCCCCTGGATTATAGGATCGACTATTATTGGGACTTGTGGTGAAAGCGTAAATTAAAGCAAAGTAGACCGCAGCCTGTCAGACGCTATCTATACCGCTCCGCTAGCCACTAAACGAAGACCTGATGTTATATGCACACAGTCCCCTTTATGCGACATATTCTCTGTGGGGTGAAAACCCATAGAATAATTTGAGTAGATTTTTAACTTTAATTTTTCAATTGCCAAGGTTGTTTTTGTTTTTTTTAGCATGCGCTCCACTGCACACTGGTGTCTGATCTCACCACTTATAGATCAGGGGAAATTTTTACCGGGTGATCCACGTAAACAAAAATTCCGGTTTCTTACTTACTTAGTCGCTCCTCTTCTACCGTGAGGTGTAGAGGTTTGCCAAAGAGACCGCCACACTGCTCTATCCGCAGTCTTTTTCCCGGCGTCTTTCCAATCCAGCCCTCCATCACTTAGGGACTGTCGTATGTTGTCTTCCCAACGTACTTTGGGACGTCTTCGGGGTCTGCGTCCTTGACTTTTGATCTCCCATGACCGCTTTGGTATCCGATCTTCTTCCATTCTACAGACATGGCCAAACCACTGTAGTTGGGACTGCTCCACTCGTGTCTGCAGGGGTTGAACTTCAAGATTGCTACGTATTGTCTGGTTACGGATCTTGTCCCTTTTAGTCACCTGAACCGCCTTTCTTAGGTACCTCATTTCTGAAGTTCGTAATTGCCTTTCTTGGGCTGTAGTCATTGCCCATGACTCACATCCATATGTCAGGACAGGCACATAGGTCGAGCGGTATACATCCATCTTTGTTTTCCTGCTTATTTCTCTTCTACTGAGGAAACCTCTGTTTATTGCATGGAACAGTCTACCTGCTGCTGCCCTTCGTGCAGTTAACTCTTCTTTGATTCTTCCCCTGCTGTCTATTACCACTCCTAGATATTTAAAGTTGATGACCTGCTCCAGTGCTCGTGTTCCCAGGGTTATCTGATGTCTCTTTTCATCTCTGGCAATCACCATGGTTTTTGTTTTGGAGTTGCTGATGTGCATTCCTCTCTTCTTCAACTCTTCTTCCCAGACCTGCAAGTTGATCTGGAGATGTGCTTCGGTTTTCGTGATCAGGGCCACATCGTCTGCAAATGCTAGTTTCGATATGTAACTTGGTCTCATCTTCCAGTACCCTACTTCATACTTTTTTGTCCGTTCCTTGCAGGCTTTGATGACTTCACCCATGAGGAGTATGTAAAGGTACGGTGATAGAATGTCCCCCTGTCTTACTCCGCTAGTGGTCTTGAACTCTCCTGACTTTTGATTTGATGTCCGCACATAATTTCTGCATGTATTATAGAAACTCTGTATGGCAGAGATCAGGGGTCCTGGAATGTTCTTCCTTGTCAGGCACTCCCAGAGTTTGTCCCAAGGAACTTTATCAAATGCTTTCTCCAAATCCAAAAAGCAGAGATGCATCTCTTTATCATATTCAAGAGCATTTTCACTTAGCTGTCTGAGTGTAAAGATAAGGTCTTGAGTACTTCTGTTTGCCCTAAACCCACATTGAGTTTCATCCATGTTTGGCTCTGCTAGACCTCTTAATCGCCGTTCTAGAATCCTGGAGTAGACTTTCCTGGGGACACTGAGAAGGGAAATACCTCTGTGATTTTCACATTGTCGATTGTCGCCCTTTTTCAATATTGGTATTATTATTGCAACCTCCCAGTCTCTTGGTATCTTCTTGTGGCGCCAAGCTGCCTTGACAATCTTCATATATAGCATCTCTCATACCGCTCCCATGTATTTAACCATTTCTAGTGTTATACCATCATGTCCTGCTTGTGATATTATCGTTTCCCTCCATGGCTCCCTCTTCTTGAATTGGGACTGTTACTTCCAGAGATTGGTTTTCCTCCACTCCAAGGAGATCTGAAAAATATTCCTTCCATCTGTTCATTACCTCTTCTGGGGCAGTCAACAGCGAAACCTTGTTTATCTTTAACAAATTTCAGGGGGCATTCCTTTTCCTTCCGCATGTTCTTTAAGGTCTTGTAGAACAGTTTCTGGTTTTCTCCAGCATTATTTTTCAGTTTCTCTCCAAATTCTTCCCAGGATTTCTGTTTGGCCTTGAGCACAGTTTTCTTTGCTTCTGTTCTAAAATTTACATATTCTTTATATTTCTTTGTTTGTTCTTCTGTATTCCTAGCCCCTAGGTATTGCTCCCATGCCTTTTTCTTTTCTCGTATTATTGTTTTCACTTCTTCTGTCCACCATGGTGTACTCTTTCTCTTCCACCCTTCTTTGGTTTTACCGCATGCCTCTGCTGCAGCCTCTTAAATGATGTCTTTAAATTTTACTTAGAGCATTTTCAAATCTTCTTCAGATTCCTCTATCCTTTCTATTGCTGTTGCTATGAGCCCTTGGTATCTCCTCTTAACATATGGTTCTCGTAGTTTGTAAGCCTTAATTTTATTTTCTCCTCGTGTATTATGTTTCACGCTTGCTGATGGGTGTTGCCTGGCTGGATAGTGTTTTTCAATTTCTCTCTTTATTTTAACTAGGTAGTGGTCGCTTCCTATCTCTGGTCCTCTGAACACTCTAGCATCCTTTACATGCTTGAAATCAGTTTTCCTCACTATTGCATAGTCAATTATGGATCTTTCATTTCTTGCCGGCTCGCGTCTTGTGTAGGCATGGATACGCTTGTGTGGAAACCTTGTATTTGTAATGACAAGGTTTTGTTCTCTGCAGAATCTCAGCAGTCGTTTTCCATTGTCATTTAAGACATCTTCTCCATACCTACCGATCACTCCATCCCATCTAGAATAGTCGTTTCCAACTCTTGCGTTGAAGTCTCCAAGGAGAAGTATTTCATTATGGCAATCGTCAATGGTCCTTTGAAGGAGCTCATAAAATTCATCTTTTATGTCAGTGCTCTCATCTTCGTTTGGTGCATACACAGTGACGATATCCATTTGACTATCCTCCTCTTGTAGACTTAGAACCATCAGTCGTTCTGGAATGAATTTCCATCCTTTAATGTTTGCTTTGTTGTTACTATTCACTGTACAGCCAATCCCTGCCCTGGCTCGTTCACTCAAGGGAACTCCGCTGTAGTATAGCATGTTGCCGTCATGGTCCAGAACGTCCTATCCCTTTTTCTTTGTTTCTGTAAGTGCCAGAACTGTCAATTTTGCTCTCTTCATCTCCTTTATTAGTTCTTGTTCTTTTCCGTTTATACTTCGTACATTCCATGTTCCGTAAATCGTGGTCCTTATCTCTCGCCTGTTCGTCGCCGTTGAGGTCAGTCCGGTTTTCTCTAAGTTTTGACTTGTAATCGTTTTTGTTTTTTTAAGACAAACAGGTGATTAGCCTGTTGTGTCTTTGCATGGTGGAGGGGCTGCCTCCTTACAGCCTCCATGCCTGCCGAACCGTTTTTGTCCACGGCTGCTTATTTATTCGCAGCTAACCTCCAAATTAGGAGGCCTTTCAGCAATCCACAACCCTTCTGACACGCCTGGTAGGAGGTAGGTTCCTCCCCCAGGTAATTCCGGTTTCTACCGTGATTTAAACCCGCAACCTACAGCACCCGAGACGAACATCTTACCTCGGGACCACTGCCCCCCACCCCCAACCCCTTTATTTTAGTACGCACATACAATTATTTGATGAAAAATACCACACAACAAACTGTCCTAACATTAGCCCCCAAAGGATCATCGGAGAGCACATCCAATATTGGGTACACATTAAAAAAGGTAAATGCGTGACTAGGACAAAAAGAAAGATTGACCAGGAAAAGAAAGAGGAAGCAACAAGGACAGGGGCTACTGATCACATCTAGTGTCCATATCATTTAATGTCAATGGCTGCTATTATAATGTTTACTGCATTCACCAGTTGTGATTATTCTGTTTATGCCTGCCACAATGCCCTCATCTAACCACTCTTGTCTCAGAGCGATCCAGGTATACTACGAGACTGGCCGAACACTGTCCTCTCTGTTAGACGAACAGCACGGAGGCATGGACGACGCCAAGAGTGGTCCACTGAGGTATCCAGACCTATGTATTCTGTGGGTCAAGTGTCGACAACCAGGTTAGTGTGTGTGCGTGCGTGCGCGCCGCTTTTTTTTTTTTTTTTTTCTTTGTACGCGCGCATGTACGTGCATACACACAAACACTTTATTGGGGTTCACACGGATGTAGCATTAGTTGTACTTTTGTGGTAACATCAACTTCATTAATCGGTGTTGTTGTTTGTTGCTGTTGTAATTGTCTTGTTGTTGTTGACTTTGTCTTGTTGTTTTTGTTTTGTTGTTGTATCTGTCTTGTTGTTTGTTGCTATTGTATTTGTCTTGTTGTTGCTGTTGTATTGTTGTTGTTGTAGTTGTCTTGTTGTTTGTTGCTGTTGTCTTTGACTTGTTGTTGTTGTTGTAGTTATTTTGTTGTCTTGTTGTTTGTTGCTGTTGTATTTGTCATGTTGTAGTTATCTTGTTCTTTTTTGTTGCCATTGTATTTGTCTTGTTGTTTTATTTGTCTTGTTTTTGTTGCTGTTGTATGTGTCTTGTTCTTGTTGTATTTGTCTTGTTGTTGTTTGTTACCGTTGTATTTGTATTGTTGTTGTTGTATTTGTCTTGTTGCCGCCGTTGTATTTGTCTTGTTGTTGTTTGTTGCCGTTGTATTTGCATTGTTGTTGTTGTATTTGTCTTGTTGCTGCTGTTGTTTGTTGTTGTATTTGTCTTGTTGTTTGTTGTTGTTGACTTTGTCTTGTTGTTCATTGTTGTTGTATTTATCTTGTTGTTGTTTGTTGCTGTTGGTTTTGTCATGTTGTTGTATTTGTCTTGTTGTTGTTTGTTTGTTGTTGTTGACTTTGACTTGTTGACGAATGCCCACCATGAGTAAGTTTACTTTTGTGTACGCCCTGAAAAGGACGTTTAGTGTCGGGTTGCAGTAGCTTTCCTCACATCCCGAGCATGCTGATGAAGGTGGACCGGGGTCCTCCAGACAGTTTTGCTATGGTTGACTTCATCTGCGTGTCACTTACTGCTAGTGGTAATAGTAGTATTTGCAGTAAAAATAGCAGTAGTGGTTGTAGTAGTAGTAGTAGAATTCATAATAGAAGTAGTAGTAGTAATAATAAGTATAGTAGAAGCTGTTATTGTTGTAATAGGTGTAGTATTAGTCATTCTTGTACCAGTACTGAGCGTAGTGTCAGTAATAGTAGTGGCTGTAGTAGCAATATATATAGTAACAGTTGTATTTTGTATGTAGTAGATACAATAGTAATGCTTGTTGTAATAGTAGATACACTAGTAGTAGTAGTGGGGGTTGTGGTAATAACAGGTGTAGTTAGTAGTGGTGGTTCTTGTAGTAGTAATATGTAAAGTAACAGTAGTGGATGCACCAACAGTAGTAGTTGAAGTAATAATGTGTGTAGTTAAAAAAGTAATGATTGTTGTAGAAATAATAAGTGTAGTTATACAAGTAGCCATCTGTCACTGTTTCCTTCCAATTCTGTAGGCTTCCCTCGATGAAAACAGCCATGCAGATTCCTTATGATTAGCTCTGCCTTGCATCATTTGCCATCTTGACAAAGGACTTGCTTCTGTCCAGTGTAGTTTACTAGCATTGTTCTTCTGAATGGACTTACCCACATTTATTGCTTATCCTGATTTTTTCCTACAAGAGGATGTGGTTGGTCCGATGTCCAGTCATTCTGAAATATGCCTGATAGGTTTACAATGCTGTTATTCTTTGCTCCCAATTCTGGGCCCCGGCAAGACTCTGACGAACCTGTTACTAATTCGAGAGTAAAACCAGTTTGTAGGTAGCATGCGTTAGGTGTCGCATGCACGTGCCCAGCTCAGATAAAATGGCGTCCGGGCTCACACAGTGTACAACCAAAGAACAACGTGCTGCTGTGCGCTTTTTTTTTGGCTAAAGAAGGACGTTTTGCAGAGGATATTGATAACGAAATGTGCCCTGCTTACGATGAGAAATGTTTGTCGTGTTAATCAGTGCACAACTGGAATCGATACATTTTCTCAATGACGCTAACAAAATGCTAGTGAAGCCCGACCTGGTCGCCATTTTCAAATTACAATTGGTGAGAGAGATACAATATTACAATTGGTGGGGGAGATACAATATTACAATTGGTGAGGGAGATACAATAGTACAATTGGTGAGGGAGATGCAATATTACAATTGGTGAGGGAGATACAATATTACAATTGGTGAGGGAGATGCAATATTACAATTGGTGAGGGAGATACAATATTACAATTGGTGAGGGAGATACAATATTACAATTGGTGAGGGAGATGCAATATTACAATTGGTGAGGGAGATACAATATTACAATTGGTGAGGGAGATACAATATTACAATTGCATCTGTGCAACTGGTGGGGGAGATTATTCGAGTCAACATGCGAGTAATGATAGACAGTGTAGCAACTGGTGGAGGGGTTTCGCATTGTTTAGCTCGCAGCGTAATGCGTGGTCGATTGAATCTCCGGAAAATGTGCTCACGACGGGTACCCAGGTAACTTACTGACCAGCACACAATGGACCGAATGGACATGTCCGTGCACTGATGAAGCGATGCGATTAGTGTATCAATGGTGTTGGAAATTGTATGAATAAATAATGGGCAATGTAAGTGCAAAAATACATGTGGTTTTTAAAAAAAATATATCTTATGTAGTTTTTTTTCCTGTTAAATTACCCGTTCGTGAGCTATTTACTTACATATCCTCGTACTGTTCCAACACTATTTACTGTCGCTGTATATCAGCTATTTTTGTTTTATTTCCGTTTCTCATTAATCCGCTTCCCTGAGCGACACGCTCTTTTGGGATTGAGGTAATAGATCTGAGGGTGCCATGACGTTCTGTCTCACACCGGATACAAACCAGAAGTGAATCTGGCTCATTCCCGACCACAGAAAGGAGAGTGATGCATTCGAGTGCCTAGCTAAACCAATTCTGAAGGGCCCTGGCTGTCTAACCCTACCAACCCACAGGGCCTCGAGTCAGTCCCGTATCCGTCAGTTCCACCGTGTTTCATTTGGCAATAGAACTTGGGACACATTTCTCGCAGTGCATTGTGGAGCTGAGCACCCTCATCGCTGCGCAATGGTAAATAGTAAACGAAGTCCTTCAGCAGACTTAACCACTGGTCAGTAATGAAGTGTTAGAGACTTCAGTTTACTAAGCCTCAGTTTGTGAGGGGGAGTGGCCAGTTCCTTCAGCAGACTTAACCACTGGTCAGTAATGAAGTGTTAGAGACTTCAGTTTACTAAGCCTCAGTTTGTGAGGGGGGGGGGGGGGGGGTGGCCAGTTCCTTCAGCAGACTTAACCACTGGTCAGTAACGAAGTGTTAGAGACTTCAGTTTACTAAGCCTCAGTTTGTGAGGGGGAGTAGCCAGTTCCTTCAGCAGACTTAACCACTGGTCAGTAATGAAGTGTTAGAGACTTCAGTTTACTAAGCCTCAGTCTGTGAGGGGGGGGTGGCCAGTTCCTTCAGCAGACTTAACCACTGGTCAGTAATGAAGTGTTAGAGACTACAGTTTACTAAGCCTCAGTTTGTGAGGGGGAGTGGCCAGTTCCTTCAGCAGACTTAACCACTGGTCAGTAATGAAGTGTTAGAGACTTCAGTTTACTAAGCCGCAGTTTGTGAGGGGGGGGGGGGGGGGGGGTGGCCAGTTCCTTCAGCAGACTTAACCACTGGTCAGTAATGAAGTGTTAGAGACTTCAGTTTACTAAGCCTCAGTTTGTGAGGGGGAGTGGCCAGTTCCTTCAGCAGACTTAACCACTGGTCAGTAATGAAGTGTTAGAGACTTCAGTTTACTAAGCCTCAGTTTGTGAGGGGGGTGGGGGGGGGCGGTGGCCAGTTCCTTCAGCAGACTTAACCACTGGTCAGTAATGAAGTGTTAGAGACTTCAGTTTACTAAGCCTCAGTTTGTGAGGGGGAGTGGCCAGTTCCCTTACCTAACCGTTAGTCAGCTACCCATTTACAGCTGAGTTGACTTTAGCTTGGTATTGCGAGTAATATGTGCAATGCTGAGTAGAATATACTCCAAGCTGGTACTGAAGCCCTGCCGACCTACCTACCTACCTCTGCTACTGCCACATCATTATTGTTGTAACTACTAACACATGACACATATATTGAACACTCAAACATGCCCTCATTAGTTATGACATTGTCTCTGTCTCAGACTTGAACGAGCGGCTTGACTCTCGAGTGGACGACATGATGGCTCGTGGCTTAGTCGCAGAGCTGGACAACTTTCACAAAGAGGTGATAAGGCTGGAGGAGTTGGAGCTAAACAGCAGGTAGTTCAATCTATCTATCTATCTATCTATCTATCTATCTATCTATCTATCTATCTATCTATCTATCTATCTATCTATCTATCTATCTATCTATCTATCTATCTATCTATATATCTATCTATCTATCTATCTATATATATGTCTGTCTGTCTGTCTGTCTTATCTATCTATCTATCTATCTATCTATCTATCTATCTATCTATCTATCTATATATATGTCTGTCTGTATGTCTGTCTGTCTGTCTTATCTATCTATCTATCTATCTATCTATCTATCTATCTATCTATCTATCTATCTATCTATCTATCTATCTATCTATCTCTGATATATCTATATTTCTGTTTGTGTCGTCGTTTGTGTGTCTCTGTTTTTATGTCACTATATGTTTTTACATCCGCCTCTTCCGTCAGTCGTCCCGCTCTTCATTTAAAGCACCTGCCGTTTTTCAGTACCGGCATTGAAAGAAAATAAGTGACCCTGAAATTAACTTTGAGTTTTGATTTGCTGAATGGCGCTTCTCCCCCCCCCCCCCCCCCTTCCCCCCCCCCCCCACGAGTGTTTCTATGTCCTCGTGTATGCTTATAGGGAAGAAGTACCCCTTTCCCTCTGCCCCCACCCCTCTTCAACTCTTCCCTTTTTCCAAACTTCCATTTCTTTCATAGTTTTATCCCCCAGCATTTCATCCAGTTTTCTCCCTACCCCCAATTTAATCCAATCTCCCCCTTTTCATCCAGTCTTCTCCATACCCCCAATTTCATCCAATCTCCCCCTTTTCATCCAGTCTTCTCCCTACCCCCACCCTCAATTTCAACCAGTCCCCTTCCCCAACCTGTTCATCCAGTTCCCCCCACCCGCCCTACGCTCTCCCCACGTTAATTGTGTTTGTATGTGTGCTCCCGCATATGTGTAGCGTGAAGAACCACCTGCTGTTTTCACATCCTTACCTTTGAGCAGTGTATTTTTACCCAACGCTAGACAGACCAGGAAACAACAGGTAACTATGTAAAGATATTCATGCAGCAGTAACTGTGTCAAGTATGACGTCTTAAGACACTTTATTATTCATAATCCTCAGTTTTTTCACGAGGTATTGTAGACATGCTCCGTTCCTCGCCGCCGTTTCTTTCATAGCTATAATTATAACCGATTTACTATTGGCAAGCTGAGGGTATCAAAACTCTGCTCATTTACTGCGAGAGCTTGCTACTCTAACCACTCAGCTCTGTCGATCGGGCAGGTAGCTATGTGCAATATTCCATTTACAAGGTGAGCGGACTAGACGAATCAGTGCAGACCTTAGCACGTGCCACGGTGACCGAGCCCTGCGCCATCTTGTCGATGTCGACAGGTGTTGGAGAAATGTCTACATCCGTTTGTTAGGATAATAGCTGCCCGTAATTTGAATTTAAAATGTACAAACATTCGTCTGGATTCAGGTTATTGTATCTTGCTGTACCTATTCTTTGCACATCGCGCGCCTCATTAAATCAGTGTGTGTTTACCAGAACAATGAACGCTGAAAATCATTCAAGTAATTTATTGCCGAGTCGGGGATGATTTGAATGGGAACACCTATCTTTATATGCCATTGATGGTTCTTTTTGCCATAATAAATGGAGGCTGCAGCGGTTTTGTTTTTGTCCCTGTGCATCAGCCAAGGCATTCTTTTTATGCTTGTTTCGGCTCGTCATCATAACCAAGTTAGTCTAGACTACCACTTTTATTATTTCGATTTCACAGAAACATACGTCTTTAATGATGTCTATTTTGGCCCTCTTATTGAGTTCCGTCAAAAATACTCCGTTCATCTTGGTTTTTATTTTTCACTCTTCTTCGCTATGTGTTCTTTTTCCCTCCTCACATTGAACTCATAAGTAAATGCGAAGTATCGCCATGTTCCAAGGAAGAGATCGACGCCTAGTCCTATCGAAGCGGACGATGAACTCGGATGAGTTCATGTAGACGCAGTGCACGTAAAAGAACCATCGACTGTTGCGAATTGAAAAGAGCATTCTGAGGCGCTATGCAGACAAAAATAAGGGTAACTCTAAGGGTAACTCTACCAAATACTGATCTGCATGAAGGCGACCCCCTCCATCATGCCAAGAGACAACAGGCCAACCACCTGTACGTCTGCTCAAGAAGAACGACTAAGTGGAAGATTACATGTCATGTTTCTGAGCCGTATAAGATCTGTGTTAACATAAGTGTCGTTGGTCTGCTGTGTGTATGTGGTACTTTTCATTACGCTGCCAATCTAAAAAGTTTAGCCTTTGAGGAAATAATTCCACGAATACGCAAGATCTACACATCAGATATACATTTTCTGACAGCTTGTACTGTCGATTAGGAAGCTAACGTCTTGTCAGGAAAAACATACTGAGCAGGCATGTTAGTCAGGGTCAGATGAAATATACTGGCCAAGACTCCCACCTCGACTTCTTGGCTGTTTTCATGGCAACCTGTCTAACGAAATGAGGGATTGACGTGATCCCCATAGTAGTGAGTGACACGAAATTGAAGTATGGCACAACCGTCTGGGATACCCCAGCCCACCTTCATCAGCATGCTCGGTATGTGAGGAAAGCTACTGCAACCTGACACTTAACGTCCCTTTCAAGGCGCACAAAAGAGTAAACCTTCTCATTCTGGGCATTAAACAACAACAACATTATTTGCATCCTTTCGAGGGAAAAGATAAGACTCTTCCCCCGAAACCAAGTACGCACAGCTGCTTGCACCTCCACGTCAGAAGCGCAGAGGTGTTCCTTCAGCTTCGGAAAGAGGAATAAGTCACAAGGTGCCAGAATGGGGATGTACGATGAGTACGGTAAAATATCGTCCAATTTGAGACGCCCCAGTGCAGGTCACTGTTTGCGGCGATATCTTTCTGCTTGACACGGCGATTGGCACACGTGAGTTCGTCCGCGCTAGCTTGGTGTTGTGCATCCACAACTGTGATCTGTTTCTGCTGCGAGCCTTGTCATGCAGGTTCGTTGTGGCTGGATTGCCGCCATTAATAGTCCGTGCCCCACCTCCTGACACCACTGATATCCACACAGGCGTTACAATATACCGCAGTCATTCTTCGATGCATGTCGATAGATAACACAATCTTGCGCCGTCAGAACCTCAATCACAGCATTTGGTTTCAATCGTATTTCCGTGAATGCCTTCATTTTAAAATCTGCTGTGCGCATGCGTCACGTTCCAGTCGCATGCCAATACATGACCCTATAGTCACTTAAATACATATTATTTTCACGTAGGTGTCACGTGGCTCTTAGCACTGTTATCACAGTTAAGGCGCTGGAGGTAACGCTTTTCAACTCTCCCTCGTGCATGCCGTGTTTCTGATCCGAATAATAGAACTGTGTGTTACATAAGTGTCGAAAATCTGATGTGTGTATGTGCTACTCTAAATTACATGCCATGTTTCCAGACCGTATAATAGGATTGAAAACACTCATCTTAATTACCCGATAGAGTGAGTGACTGGACTGCCGCCTAGTCCATATTGACCGAAGAGTTGAATGCAGAAAGGAGGATGGGGTTTACTGTACAAAGGAAAGTCGAAAGTTGCTATTGCATTATCATCTGGAGGCCGGCTAATTATTTTCTAAGATGACCATCTTGACATTTTATGCTTATTGTTATTGTGGTCGCTCATTGATTGTTACACTATCAGACGAGTTCCCGGTATGAATTCCACCCTTGTCTTGAGCTCCTATCTAGCCACTTACAACGTTGAGTTTTATGTTGAGCCATTTGGTCAGTGAGTTTTCCTCCACTGGCTATACAGAAACAGTCCTGTCAAACATATCTTCTTGACTGCCCGAGTATCTTAACTCAACGTCTTTATACTGGTTTAAATGACTCTGCAGAGTCTGTATGCAATCAAGTTTCTTTTACATTTCCTTGATCTAAAAACTATGCGCATCCAATCTATTCTTAAATGCATTAATTGACGCTGCGACCACTATTTCCCATGGCAATACATTCCAAGCATTCACCACTCACTCTCTGACTAAAAAAAAAGATTTCGTAATATCTAATCTGCACCTTTCTTTAATTAATTTGTAGCTGTGCCCTACTGTTCTAGTAGACGGCAAGACTTTGACAAAAACTTGTTATAGTCTAATATATCCTTAAAGAAGGACTATGTATGAAACAGAATACCAGAATATAACCACTGATATTATATCGAAAGAGATAAGTAACAATGCCTCAATGGTAGAATGTGTTGCAACTCGTGCGCTTCCAGACCAAGCCATCCACACAGACCATAATTCCGTACAGTGTAGAGAAGCCATTTCCGTTTGCCTGAAAGCGGTAGAAAAAACTAAAACTCTCGTATCATATACATCAGTGAATAATTGGTTTTCCTGGGAATTATTTCTAATCATTATCATGTGCAGTACATGTCGGGTAAGGGCAGTTGTGTCTTCAAATACTTGCTCAACCTAGTGAACTGTTAGTACGTCTGTGGAGTCTTCTCGCTCTTTCTTTCAATCCTCGCTTCTCTTGCCTTCTTTCTCTCCATATCTCCCTCGTTGTATTTTCGTCCCTCGCCTTATTTCTCTTCCTTACCTTCTCTCTTTCTCTCTCTCGCTCGCCGCCTCTTTGTTCCCACTCTCCCCGTCCTTTCTCATTCTTCTCTTCCCATTGCCTTCTTTCTCTCCCTTTCTCACTGGCCTTACTTTGTGTATCTCCCGTTCTCTTTCCCTTTCTCTCCCTCGCTTTCTTTATTTCACTCCTTCCTTCCATCGTTTTCTCCTTCCCTTTATCCGTACATCCTATTTTTTACCTTGCCTTCTTTGTCTTTCTCACTGCCTCTTCCTCGACCTCTTGATTTTCCTTCCTCGCTTATTCTCTCCCTCTCCATTTCCCAATTCCATGTTGTCTTGTTAGACAATCCAGTATCTTCTCTCCTAGTTGTTACCCGTCTCTCTTCCTCCCAGGCTGTCTTGTTTTCACAGCACGTTTGACTTCCACATCAGAAAACAATTCCAGTGGCAGTCATCCGTGCCTTTCTGATCTTTACACACAAACGTTTCTCCCTAGTCTGCGTCGTCTCTCGAGAGTTAACACAGCCATTTCCATGTCCCTTTACGATCCCCTGCGAACTGACGTCACCTGCCCGATTGTCTTGTGTACAGCGTTCTTTGATTAAGTCATTATCTTCCGTCGCCCAAAACAGAAACAAGAAGAAGCCTACGGTACGACAAAAACTAATTCGTCATGGTCAAAGCCCAGCACAAATGAAAGTACTTAACAAATTATAGCAACAGCTATGTCAATAGTTTAGAGATGTACTAAATAATGAAATGAAGAATCACCGCTTTAATTGAAAATGAAAGTCAATAAATACGAGGCTGAAGTCAGAAAGTCACCTTAGTATTTGTATATTTACAGAAAACGTCATATTATGGTAATTTACAGAACACGACATACTATGGTAATTTATAGAACATGTCATATCATGGCAAAAAAATCTGGCAAAGATGGCGCCGTAACTGGCTGCGAGTCTACATTTCTCTACTGTTTTGGATCATTATGGATGCCGCCAGACCACGGATTTGCCTGGAATTCACACTAGTCGACGACTTAAACTTGTGTTCACGGATACGTGGAGTTGTTTTCCGTCTGGACTTGTTATTTCGTTCTTTTTTTTGTGATTTCTATCCGTTTATCCTGGTCTGGACGCCGGCTGAATGGCGCTACGCTTAAACTAGTTATACCTGTGTCGTATCTCACGGGTTAGTTCTGCCGGTTCACCTTCACGAATTTGGCGTGTAGGAATTTTAGATGCTACTATGATGAACTGAATACAGCTGGGGAGAGATGCCAGACTCACTCACACGTTGAGTGTTGTCCATACGACCTCTTGTGGTTATCGAAAAGGCACGACAAACTGCGTTAGATGCCTTCCTACCTTTCTACCCTGCGGGTTACATGTTTACGGAAAGGCTTCGGTGGTAACCCTGAGGCAAAATCTGCATCCTATGCTATCTCCAGTCGTCTCGATGAATGTCTTGCCACTGGCAAAAGGTAGCTTAGGCTCTGTGAGTGAGGTTGACAAAAGGCGCAGTTTCTTCCTCACTTTAATCCAAATCTCCGCGCAAGTCACCCATTTTAGCGGACACAGCAAGAGATACGACTGTCCACACGGCTGAACAAAGAGAGTGGTCTTCATCACTTGTGATGGACAAACTATCATATCATGGTCATTTACAGAACACGATGGTAATTTATAGAACATGTCATATTATGGTCATTTACAGAACACGACATACTATAGTAATTTATAGAACATGTCATATTAAGGTTCTTTATAGAACATGTCATATTATGGTTCTTTATACAGCATGTGTTCATGTTAAGTTCTTTATAGAACATGTCATCATATTAAGGTTCTTTATAGAACTCGTAATTATGGTTATTTATAGAACATGTAATCGTATTATGGTTCTTTATAGAAATGTCATCATATTAAAGTTCTTTATAGAACATGTCATAATGGTTTTTTATAGAACATGTCACTATGGTTATTTGTAGAACATGTCATATTATGGTTATTTGTAGAACATGTCATATTATGGTTATTTATAGAACATGTCAACTGGTTATTTGCTACGACTCGGTAATGTATCTAATGTGGCTAAGGCAAAAAAAAATTAATGGACATTTGTATACTGACTTGTCCTGCATTCTAAAGGTAAAAATGCACATACATACATACACTCATAGACACACGCAAACACAGACATACGCACAGACACATACACACAGATAGGTACACAAGAGACACACATAGACACCAGGCATAGACATAGGCAGACATGCACACATATGCACATAGACATAGACACATACATACATACATACACACACATAGACACATACAGACACCATACATATATACATATACAGAGACATACACATACATCACCACCCATACACACACAAAAGACACACATACACATATACATGCATACACATACAGAGACTCACACTGACATCACACACACACACACTCAGACACCACACATACATACACGCACACGGACAGATAGACACATTGATATCAATGTCGGTGGTGCAAGTATAGCCATAACGCCTATGGGATGTTATTGAATACGAGATCAAGCAGATGTGATATAATCTGACCAGAAAATCATTATAGATATGGAGCAGAAATACATGTCATTGTCTACATTACGCTCCTGGCGAAATATAGGGTCACCAATTCTATTAAAGCCTGCGTGATAACACTCCACGTGATTTTTGTGGTGGTGGTGGTTTCTATAGCAGTGTGTCTAACATGTCGAGGCTGCTAACTCAATCAATGTTAATGTTATTTTATGATTTTCTTGGAAGGTTTCAGTGACCATATTCTTTGCTCCCTGTAGTCCACACAGGCGAAAACAGTCGCGAGCGCAACCGAATGTCTTTGTTTTTATTTTACATGTGCCGCACTAGTTTCTACTGGTGGAGGCGCGCCTATTCCACCCCTGACCGTAGTCAATTGGACGATGTTAAGACGCATAAACCAGTGCTTGGGTGTAAGTGTGCGCCTGTATGTACCTATGCTAGGTGTGTACGCTCTCAGAAGCTAGCCCAACCAAAGTGCAATGGAATGGCCTCACACTGAGGGCGCGCGTGAAAGTTCTGCAAGAGTGTGATTATAGGACAGAGTCAAATGAAACAAGAGTGTGATTATAGGACAGAGTCAAATGAAACAAGAGTGTGATTATAGGACAGAGTCAAATGAAACAAGAGTGTGATTATAGGACAGAGTCAAATGAAACAGAGTGAGATGAGAAGAGAGAGGAAACGCCAGAGTTGAAGTCTTCCAATCGAATGTCGAATATCTCGCCTATCTTTTATAGTTTGTTTAGTTCAGTAGTGAGCAAGCTCGCTTTCCTGTCGCCTTATGTTATTGTTTGTCAGGGAGCAAGTCTAAAGGTCGTCAGCTGTATGTTCCGTCTGTCTTCTATCGGTTTCCGGTGGGAGGTAAGATCTTCTGCTGTGGTATGCCCGGTTAACCTATAAACATAGTCCTCTTGGTTAGATTAGTGCATGTTCATCAAGTGGTTAGAGAACGTGTCTATCAGATGGCTGCAATGGGTGTACGTCTCTCACATGGCTACATTGAGCGTATGTCTCTCGCATGGCTACGTGGGCTTTGGTGTATCACATGGCTGGCTACGTTACCTTGTGTCTATCACGTGGCTACATTTACTTACGTCTGGTCTGCTACATACACTAGCAAATACTACAGCGAGGCAGCAAAGAAACTTCATCCAACCTAAAAGATGCTGAAACCTTGCACAATGAAATCGCAAACACTTCGTCCCTGACGGCAGTAACTACTACGTGGCGCATTTAAACATTTCTTAAAGACAATAGAGAAAGTAATTTGCACGCAGATCTGAACTCGGATCAGCGCTAACAAGCTCATAGACGTAAAATAATCATTATATTGTGGTCAGTGAGCAATCGAGTGGTATAGTTGTAGAGTACTAGCTTCTCATTGCAGAGGTACCTGGTTCAGGTCCCGTTATCCGTCGCTTCGGTAGACCAAGCTGTAAATGAGTACTAAGCTTACAGTTTTGGAAGGAAAGGATCTACTAACTCGAGCTCATAGCATGTTGTGGTCTATTACAATATTCTTAAAAACTCATCCCAGACAGCAGTGTCTTTTATAGTGTTACATTTGATTGGCCAGTCTTTGATATATTCACTGAGTACCACACAAACACATTGCACAACCCTAACGTAATGATTGCACAACCCTAACGTAATGATTGCACAACCCTAACGTAATGATTGCACAACGCGTTGAAACAACCGTATAAGGCGACCAATGGAACATTCGATACGTCCGTATACCTTATATTAAGTCAAGACCTGGCGAAGAAGGGTGGAAGCGGGGGCCAAGGCATAGAAGACGGTCGAAAATAGAAATATGTGAAAAGCATATGTTGCTTCTCTGTTACCAGTTTCCTTTTTTATTATCCTGTCTTCCTTATCTGAATGGCAGGTACCCGTTTACTAGAATGTGTCGTGACCGGGTTTCGAACCCAGAGCCTTCGAACTGAGCGACAAGCACTCTAATAAATTCCCTGCCACTCAGGTCTTAGGTAGCAATCGTCATCGTGTGTTCTTTCTCAGCTCAGGAGGAGCATGGGCTGCCACTATAGTTGGACTCGTGATGGACGCTGGCGCTAAATCGTTATCAACTCTGGTATAGGGAGATTTATGTGACACTTTGTTTCACAGGGTAACATTGCCAGCCCTATACACAATCTTACTTAGTATCCTTTTCTATATGTAGTTTCTTCTTCGTCGTTCATTCTCATATCAAAGTCCCGATTTCTCAGAGGCTTTTCACTTCCAACTTTTTCCTGTTGTGTACAGGCTTTTCACTCCCTCCTCTTCTACCATATTGTGCAAAGGTGCTTTCACTTCCTTCACTTTTACCATATTGTGTAAAGGTGTTTTCACTTCCTTCACTTTTACCATATGAATAAAGGTGTTTTCACTTCCTTCACTTTTACCATATTGTGTAAAGGTGTTTGAATGCTCTTGTAGTTTATAGTTCCTACTTGATAAGCGCTTGTCCAGCCCAGTCCGCCTTAATCGACTTTTTCGACATTATTGAGAGGTTACAGTGTTGCTATTCTTTGTCCTCCACTTGGGCCCTGGTAGCACACAGGAATACATTAAGAAATGGTCGCTGAATTGAGTCCAAGTCAGATGGAAGACGATGTGCTGGATAGCGCTTACCAACCTTTTGTTTGGATGTGTTCGAAAACTGCGGCTATATTGGTAGAGCGCTTGGTTCTCAGTGCAGAGGTACTGAGTTCAACCAGCGTTATCGACAACCTCAAGTCAACCCATCTGTAAATGTATACATGTCTTGATGTTAGAAAAGAACAGGGCACCAAGGAATACGAGTGTCCTCCCCACCTGACAAAAAGCCGAGGTCTAGTGCAGTGAAATATCTAACACTTCATCTTTGACAGCAATGTCTGTTTTTGGGACTCGCTTTTCCCTCAGATCCACTCTTCTCGTGATTCTATCAGGCTTCCTATTCTTCATTCTTAGACTCGGTCAGAGATTGGGCGATCAAAGTCTCTCTATAAGGATCAGGGTGATCAATTCTCTCCATAAGGATCAGGGTGATCAATTCTCTCCATAAGGATCAGGGTGATCAATTCTCTCTCTAAGAATGAGGGTGATCAATTCTCTCCATAAGGATCAGGGTGATCAATTCTCTCCATAAGGATCAGGGTGATAAATTCTCTCTCTAAGAATGAGGGTGATCAATTCTCTCCATGAGGATCAGGGTGATCAATTCTCTCCATAAGGATCAGGGTGATCAATTCTCTCTCTAAGAATGAGGGTGATCAATTCTCTCCATAAGGATCAGGGTGATCAATTCTCTCCATAAGGATCAGGGTGATCAATTCTCTCCATAAGGATCAGGGTGATCAATTCTCTCTCTAAGAATGAGGGTGATCAATTCTCTCCATGAGGATCAGGGTGATCAATTCTCTCCATGAGGATCAGGGTGATCAATTCTCTCCATGAGGATCAGGGTGATCAATTCTCTGCATGAGGATCAGGGTGATCAATTCTCTCAATGAGGATCAGGGTGATCAATTCTCTCCATGAGCATCAGGGTGATCAATTCTCTCAATGAGGATCAGGGTGATCAATTCTCTCCATGAGGATCAGGGTGATCAATTCTCTCCATGAGGATCAGGGTGATCAATTCTCTCCATGAGGATCAGGGTGATTAATTATCTCCATGAGGATCAGGGTGATCAATTCTCTCCATGAGGACTGGAGATGTCGATTCTTTCTATAAGGATCAGGGCTATCAATCCTCTCCGTAAGGATCTGTCTCTTGTTGATGCACAGATAAACATTTCACATGTTTAGCATAGTTTCTTTCTTTCTGGTCATGTTTTTGTAGATAGTGTTATTGTTCTTCGCGGAGAGACGCATTTCCTCCACTTGTTGTGCTTACCCTCAGCTATTCGAGTTCTCTCAATTTCGGTATGTTTCTGACAGCAAGCTTTATTGACGTTTCTTATATCACAGGAAGTACTGAAGAATGTAGAACACAACTCTCCTTGCTGTAGTACATTATTATGTTTCGTAGCAGGCTCACCAATACGGGGATCACAGTGTCGGTCCCAACGTGGTTGGTCATGCTCTTGTACCACAGCCGGTTTTTTTCCTGTATTACATATCGATAGTACACATACCTTTGGCAGTTTTTCCGCGAGGAAATCTTCCTGCCGTCCAGTGTGTTTGTGCGCGCCCGCTCGTGCGTGTACGTGTGTATGTTTATATGTATATATGTTCAGCTCTTAACAGGGCTAAGTAAACGCTTATGGTTATCAAAAGTTTCGGTCTGATTTATCCACCTTGCTCTCCATGGAAGGTGTTTCTGCAGTGGTCGTTCTCCACATATACAACAGAAAAGGAAACCATTAAAATATGTATTAATCACCGTGGAATATCCCTGATATCCATCGCCGGAAAAAATCCTTTCAAGCCATCTATTAAATCGGCCAATCAAACATCTTGAGTAAGACCACCACCTTCCAGAGAGTCAGTGTGGTTTCAGAACTGGACAGGGCACTGTGGACATGAGCTTCGCTGCATGACATACAGGAGAAATGCTAGTAGCATAGCATAAACCTATACACTGAATTTATTGACCTCACTAATGCATTCGACAAGGTAAGCAGAGGGGGATTGTGGATGGTAATGTCAAAGTTCGGCTGCCTTAACAAATCCACGAAGACATGCGCGCTGGTGTGCTGGAAAACGGAGAGACTTCCAGAACGTTTTACGTGACAAACGGTGTAAAGCTAGAATGTGTGCTCGCCCCAACCCAGTTTAGTATGATGGTCTCAGCCACGATGTTGGATGCGTTTAGAACAGCCAAATCTGGCGTATCCATCAGATACCGCATGGACGGCAGGCTCCTCAATGTTCTCAGAATGGGGGCAAACACTATAGTAGCGGGCGACATGATCCATGAACTTGTGTTTGCAGACGGCTGTGCTGTAAATAGCAACTCAGAGCGGGAAACGCAGGAGGACATGGATCGGTTCTTTGTTGCATGCGACAGTTTTCGGACTGGTCATAAATGTTTGTTTTTTAAACCCAAAATTATGCACCAACCAACTTCCGTTACAGGAAAAACAGCCACAAACCATAATAAATTGACAGATCCTAGAAGACGTGTGCAGGTTTATGTACTTGGGTAGTACACTGTCGCGAACCGTCAATCTGAATGACGAGGTGGCAAGCAGAATAATTAAAGCCAGCATTAGAATCCGCGCGGCAGTATAGCAGCGCAGGGGCATTAGCGGCAAGACAAAGCTCAAGGTCAACCGAGCTGCTATCCTTCCAACCCTACCCTGTTTTACTCATGTGAGAGTTAAACTGTCAATGCGAGAGTTGGACTGTCTATGCGAAAATTGGTCTGTCTATGTGAGAGTTGGACTGCCAATGCGAGAGTTGGACTGTCTATGCGAAAGTTGAACTGTCAATGCGAGAGTTGGACTGTCAATGCGAGAGTTTGACTGTCAATGCGAGAGTTGGACTGTCTATGCGAGACAGGCAAAACGATTGAACCACTTCTACACAACTAGCCTGAGACTCCGCATCTGTTGGCAGGACCATGTTCCTGGCACTGAAGAGAGCAGACATGCATCGCTGCAGACGACACAGCTGAGATGAGCTGGGCACCTTGTGCGCACGCACCAGACTGCCGAAGAGACTTCTGTAATGTGAGTTTTGGGAAGAATGTCGAAAAGAAAGTCGATCAAAAGGAGGTTTGCATACAAACAGCGCAAACCAAACGCCTGATCCGGAAGGAAAGAGCAGCGAAACAACCCTCACCGGCAGCAGAAAACACAGTGTACAAACCGTGTAATAGAACATTCCGTGCCCGCATTGGACTGGTAGACCACATGAGATCCAGCAAACACCGCACCGAAACATGGCATCCAGTGCAAAAGAATATAGTCCAGAGAACGGAATGCGTTGTGTCGTAGTTTACAGCTTGACTGCGATATTTGCACCTTTCGGTCCAACACATCCGACTACAGCAATCATTTTTTTAATACCGGGTTAGCATTCCCTCTTCGATCCCTTCTCCTTAGATAGTCTGCCTTGCTGCAGCCTGTCATCCAGGATCACCGCGTGGAGGTGTAGAAGGGTCTTGGCAGCTCTGGTTCGCTGGCCCTGACGCTAGCAGTCAGCTATGGGTCGCTGACCACTGCAGCTCATGCGCTGCTCAGCATCTTGATCCCCTTTGTTGATCAATACCACCATGTTCATATGATGTTAGAGTGGCACCAGTGCTTGTCAAACAATACCGCCATGTTCATGTGATGCTAGAGTGGCACCAGTGCCTTTGTTGAACAATACCATAATGTTCATATGATGCTGGAGTGGCACCAGTGCCTTTGTCTAACAATACCATAATGTTCATATGATGTTAGAGTGGCACCAGTGCCTTTGTCGAACAATACCATAATGTTCATATGATGTTAGAGTGGCACCAGTGCCTTTGTCGAACAATACCATAATGTTCATATGATGCTGGAGTGGCACCAGTGCCTTTGTCGAACAATACCATAATGTTCATATGATGTTAGAGTGGCACCAGTGCCTTTGTCGAACAATACCATAATGTTCATATGATGTTAGAGTGGCACCAGTGCCTTTATCGAACAATACCATAATGTTCATATGATGCTAGAGTGGAGACACATGGGACACAGAATTAAACACTTAGCTTGTTTCTGACCAGGTTGTTGTTGAAGGCCTACCTCTTGTTTCTGACCAGGTTGTTGTTGAATGCCTACCTCTTTGTTTCTGTTTCTGACCAGGTTGTTGTTGAATACCTACCTCTTGTTTCTGACCAGGTTGTTGTTGAATGCCTACCTCTTGTTTCTGACCAGGCTGTTGTTGAATGCCTACCTCTTGTTTCTGACCAGGTTGTTGTTGAATGCCTACCTTGCTCTTTTGTGCGTCATGAAAAAGGACTATAAGGGGCGGGTTGTAGTAGCTTTCCACACATTCCGAGCATACTGATGAAGGTGGACCGTGGTCCTTCATACGGTTGTGCTAAGCTTGGCTTCATCTGTGTGACGCTCACTACTACGGGGATCACATCGGTCCACATTTCGTCAGCCAGGCTGCCTTGAAAACGGCATGTTTTCAGGAAACGCTACATGGAAGAGAGCGATTGTGGTCTTGGTTAGCATATTGTGCCTGACCTTGACCTCAACGTCCTGGTCAATATGCTGTGCCTGACTGGACTAGCGTCTGACCAGGTGAAACTCATTTATGTACTCCTAGAGTACCCACCTTTCAACAGGTGAAACTTAATGTATGAGTTGCGAGGCAACTTCTAATGAGCTCACCTTTCCACAGGTGAAACTGATTTTGAGCTCCTAAGCATCTCATAGAGTGATTACCTTTTAACAGGTGAAACTGATCATTCTACACTTGGGAAAATATTATTCGATTGGATTTAGTAGTTGGCTAGACAGAGCTGGGCAAAATACCACTTTTTTTTTTTTTTATATAACAGGTATAAGAAATGGCAGACATTCATCAGACAAAGATCTTGGTTAGCAAGCAATTCTAAGTAAATATATGGCTGATAGGTCAGACGTGTTTGTGCGAGCCAGGAGTATTCACTAAGTGCTGCAGATTACATTTAAAATGTCAAGATAACACCACAGTCAACTCTGCTGTCGGTGAACAAGTGTTATAGACTTCATTTGACAGTCTCAGCTTTTTATGAGGTGGGGTAACCAGTTCACTTCCTATCCCTTTGCCTTTCCCATCACTAAGAGGCTGCGTGGCCTAGGGGTGAAACTCGCTCGGTTTTCACAATCCCAACGTTCCGGGTTCGATTCCCACTTGTGTCCAGTTTAGCAGACTTTGGGTTTTTTTTCTCGGGCGAATGCTCATCCACGTACGGAAAGTAATGGCAACCTACCGTACTGCACACTTGCTAAGAAACTTATAACAGCCAAATAGGTGGCGGTTGTAAGAATCTATGTTCTGTAATAGGACTTACTAAGTCGGGTGTTGATTAACAGTTGGGTAGACTGAATAACCCATCCGTCGATAACAAACATTTGCTCCGCTTAGAAGTCTACAGATTCCATAGCAAGAAAAATAAGTTGTGGAGTTTTTTAAAAAAAGGGGAAACAAATTTGTAAAAGTTGATTAAGGTTGAGTTTAATCAAAATTTAAAAATGGATATGGGCAGATACCGCACCGAGACGAGAACACAAATAAAGCCTACGTTATGACCAATAGGCCTTCATCAGGGACAACAATACTGAACTAACAAATCAACATATAAGAAAAAAAATGGTCAACTCATGTTTCTGATAGAAGAACCAGTCTGTCTAAGCGACCGGTTGGGCCAGATACTGACGGAGTTTTGAAAACACCGTGTCACTTGTGACGTTTTGATCTAGAACTGACGAGGTTGTTGACTGTAGTCTCGCTACTTTCCCTTTTCGCGCCATGTTGGCTGACTGCTGGCCATCATCCGCGTGTTCACCGGTACCAGATACAGGAACAAAACATAGTTAACAGTAACGTGCTAGCCATGTAAAGATTACAGAGGAGGGTTGTTCATTGAGATATAGAAGCTGAACCACAAGACGATATACCCAATGGTAAAAGAGGGGCAACCAAGCCAAGGCATATGCAGAAGTGAATTGTAGCTGACTGCTTACATCGGGGTCAGCAAACTATAGCTGACTAAGACCCTATTCCGCCTCCAAGTGCTGGCCCAGGAAACAGGCTGCACCCACGCAGTAGAGATCGAAGACACAATCAGTTCCAAAAGTGAACTGAAATCTGATGCGTTGGACCGAAAGGCGCATATGTTTTTGCTTAATTAAAGAAGAAGAAAATGTATCGCAAACCGTCTCATTCGCTCTCTCTCTCTCTCTCTCTCTCTCTCTCTCTCTCTCTCTCTCTCTCTCAATCACACATACATACGTTTATGACTTTAGCCAATTGGCTTAGCTAATGTCTTTCAAGAAAAGAAACTTTTAAACTTCTCGTATTACTTACTTTAGTATCTGTGTCCGACAACCTCACATAATATTGGCCCAAAAACCAACCACTGTCAGAGCTCCATCTTCCACCATCAGGTCATCCACTGCACAGCACTCGAATTAATACGGGGCTTGTTTTCCCGAGCCCCGTGCAAAGGGACATAATCTAGTGAAGGTCGTGACAATTTTTCAATGTCGGGATTGTGCCCCCTAAAGTATTTTCCGTCTTCTGGCATCATTTCACAGTGAGACCTTTTCTATAGAAGTCACAGACAACTCTGTGTTTTCTTTCCTGTCGCTGCATTTCACAGTGAGACCTTTTCTATAGAAGTCACAGACAACTCTGTGTTTTCTTTCCTGTGGCTAAATTTCACAGTGAAACCTGTTCTATGGAAGTCACCGACAGTAACTAGTGCCTCATGATTGTTTATTGTATGTCAGTCAGGAAAGAATTAAGAAATTATTAGGTAAAGTTATGTCTTCATTGGTGAGTCACATCACTTTCAACCACAGACATTGTCATATTGGTTTTGCCAGTGTCTTCAGTAATGAACATGTCCTTTCCATACCGACTATACCATTATGGGATACCAGTTTAGATCGACTGTGTGTCTTTATAGTACTGTCACATTAAATAATCATAATAAAAAGAACATACACAGTTGAGCAGGTGTGCGCACAGGTACACACATACTTGCTTAGTTGTTCATGTCAGAACCACCTGAAAGTAAGACCACAACATTCATTCATTGTTTTCTTAGGTTCCAACCAATGGCTCCAGGTGCCCTGGTTGACACACACACTAACCTGCCAGACTCCAAAAACCTTGATTTCCTCTTCCACTGACCTTCCAGGCTCCAAAAACCTTGGTTTTCTTTTCCACTGAACTCCCAGGCTCAAAAAACCTTGGTTTCCTCTTCCACTGACCCCACAGGCTCCAAAAACTATGGTTTCCCCTTCCACTGACCTCTCAGGCTCCAAAAACCTTGGTTTCCTCTTCTACTGACCTCCTATGTGTTGCGTTTTTGCCTTCCTACTCTTCCCCTATGGGTTCCAATCCAGTATGATGATGATGAGTTGCCTTTTCCACCAAATGACAGAGCAAAGGACCACTAACACAGTTGACCTCTTTAACGGAAGCCTGTATCTGAGCATATTTGCAGCAGCGAAGACAAGATTATTATTAATACATTGCCACTCAAACTCTCTCTGTTCATTCCAATACCATGTTATTGTATCCATGCATGTTTGTAAGTTCTTGTTTAGTTTCATACAGGGGCAGTGTTGAGCTCGTTAACAGTGGTTTTACATGATGAGTGTTGCCAGTCCCATGCACAACCCATTGACTTTTCATGCTTGAAAGCTTGAAATGGCACTATTATTGTTACCCCTGGTACCACTCTGGTTCCAACACATTTCCAGTCATATTATAATGTTCCATTTCTTCATGCAATCCCAAAATATATATATATTGTGAATAGCAGATACACACACATTCTTATACAGCTACCTTCTTCTCCAGCTCCGAGGAGGACAAAGGTCTGGTGTACCCACATGGCGTTTTGCAGATGATTGGCTTCAAGGAATTCCATGACTACCTGCAGCTATCAACTGAAGAGAGGAACAAAGAGCAGGGCCAGAAAGTCTTACATAAAGGTATCTTATATGATACATCAGTGTCTTCTTCTACTTCTTCTTCTTCTTCACATGTACAGAAAGTATTTGTTGCTTTCTTAATAGTATTTTCTAAGTTAATTATCAGTACCCTGATGGGCATCATAAGGGTCCTAAGTTACATCTCCTTGGCCAGATGGGTCGCGTTTAACGTCCTCAACCCGTGTCGCTGTAAAATCGTCTTTATGTCTATCCACCTTCCCCTCGGTTGCGCTAGAGTATTGCAAACTCACCGTTGAAGCTGATCAGGGGGCATTCTCATGAGATGACATACCGTCGCACCTTCTGTATGGACATGTGTTCAACACATTGGATGGAACCGAGCCTTTTGCGAATGTCCTCTTTCCTCAATCTGTCTTTACTTGAAATGTCGGCGGCCATTCACAGACATCTCATTTCACAGGTGGAGATTTTGCTCTCTCGTACCTTAAAAATGGCCCGTGTTTGGCTCTGGCTGCACAAGGTTGGCAGGAATATCTTGTGGATAAGTTGATACTTTGCCAGACTAATGTGGGGATGTTTAGATCGTAGTGCCAGTTAAGTCACTTCTGCTGCTTTCTGGCATCTGGTCTCAAGTCGTTCTGTTACACCTGCCGTTTTTTTAGCCTGCTGGAGGGCCACATTATGAATGTTCAAGTTGAGTGGCCCTCGCGTTCTGTCCACTCTCAGAGTTGTCGTCTTAGACAAGGTGATGCTCATACCATCACAGTCAAGTGATTTTAGAGTTCCCATTGGTTGTATATGCCAGGAATTGGTTATCTGCGAAAAACAGTTCAAATATGGAATTATGATCTGAACTGTGTGTCGCAGCCTGATTGGCATCTGACACAATTTTTCCATATAAATGTTGAAATGCAGCGGGAACAGAACGTCCCTGATGCCTTCCCTTGGTGACTCGAATAGCCTCTATGATACTGTCCTCCGTACGCGCGACTCTCTATTTCCTCAGTACATAGCCCTTATATAGTCCCGTAACAGGCCTCGTATCCATGTCGGAAACTGTTTCTTGGTCGATATATAAGTTGAGATGCTCGCCCTATTTGTCGATTTCTTGCACATCTGCCTTAATGAAGCACTCTTTACCAATGCAACAGCCTCTGAAACATGTCAAGCAGTTCTAATACCTTGAATCTGTATTAGACCAGAAGAGAAGTAACAAAGAAGAGTTGATTACTTGAAGACTTTTTATGCCATAAACGATTCATCAGTAAACAAGAAATAGGTATTTTTTTAAGTATTTTTAAAAAAACTAAGATGGCTCTATACCACTCCACCTATGTACCAGTTCTGACTTATGGATGTGAGTTATGGACAACGATCACAACACAGAAAACTCAGCTCAAAGCCACTGAAATTAGATATCTAAGAAAGTGGGGTCCCAGTAACAAGAAGAGACATGGTCAACTATCATACAACCTTGATCTTTTAACTCAGCTCTTGCAGACTTTTGGTGGTTTGGCTATGTCTGCAGAATGAAAGATTGGTCACCACGGCAGCCCTGAGAAGCAAAGAGTCAAGGATCTAGCTTCAGTTTATTGTCTTCCATGTTCTAACTCTTGGGTCTGCTTAACCTGTACCCGTCCGCATTAAATTTTTGAAAATTTTTCACATTTTTCAATTTTGCAACTTTCAAAAATTGTAACTGTTCTGTTTGTTGGTCAATAAATATGATTTTCTTGTGTTTAGAGACACAATTGAATAAAGAACTTGTTGATGTTATTGTTGTTGTTGTGTGTTTGTTAGTTTCTGAGATACAAGAAGATGAATGTGAAATTTTTTGAAAAAATTTAAATATTTGGACTCGCCCGACTAGGCCTAGTCGCTCCGATAGAAAACCATGGAAACCATAACAAAGAATCGATACTGTGTTTACAATATCGACACAACTGTTAGTTTCCAATTCAAGTGTAGTTCTTTCATCTAAACAAATAAAATAAACATATTTACAAGATAAAGATCTTTCCCAACAACCTACTTCACCTTTCCCCAAAAAGTCGGCCTGCTCCATTCGGCGAAAAAAAAAAATAAATCGTTCAAAAGCCATTTGAAATCTAACATTCGATACTTTTACCGGCAAAAAGCGTGTGTAGATGAACGTGACGAATCCAGCAGTATAAAAATGGCTATCGGTAGGGTCTCCGTACTTAGAGAAAAAAAATGTAAAAATTTTTTTTCTTTTAAAGGGTGACGAGCTGGGCGTATCAGACGGCCTGGGGAGTGATAAAGGATTGGGTCTGGTTAAATTGGATGTTGTTTACGTGAATGTTTAGTAATTAAAGGAAGGATACTTATTCATAATAAATGTTCTGTTTGTAAAAATTCAAAATTATTTTTCTTGTATCAAAATATGCTTATTGTGAACAAGTTTTTGTGTTCATCTCATGACAGCTGTCTCAGACCTCAAACAAGCAACCCGTCGTTACGCCAGGCAACAGATTCGATGGATCACCAACAGGTTCTGTAATCGTAAGTTGCAAGTCTCACTGTATTTATTAAGTGATGCTCTCCCTGGACCCCCTCCAGGTCAACTCACTGGACCTCACTAGTAGATAACTAAGGACAACCCCACCAGTGTAAAACCACCATTATAAACAAACATAAATGTAAGACTTCCTGCAAGTGGCACTCCACTCATGTTGGTGCTTGTATGTATTTCAGGCAGTCGGGAATCTTAAAACAACCGTAAAGACTAGTACATTTCAGGCACTCGGAAAAACCATCAAGAAAATGTTCTTCTCTTTGCCATTGGTTTTACTACTTTCTGTACTAGTCTAGCCCAAGTGTCCATTCTGTTTTAGTTTTGATTATAAAGAAAACATCATAAAAGAGCACAGTCATGCTAGACCTCATGCAAGGAGGCCACTTGTTAAGGTGGCCTATGCTCCTGTTCAAGCACAAAAAGGATGGTTAATGATGTCAGGTATTTGTTCTCTTTGAGTAGATTGTTTAGAAGATTGTAGGATAAAGGGATAGGCAACAAAAGTATGCTTTGAGGACACAGGGGCTTAACAGGAGACAGTACATGTGATAGGATTGGGAACTGCAAGGAAGACTATCGGACTTCACATTCATGTTAATGTTAGTTGGGAAATGATGTGACAGTGTATCTAGGATTTAAATGTTGTAATACCTAATTAGGCTATTTAACTCGAATGTCAAGTTGGTCCCACTATAGGGCCCTGAGATATTGCATGTCGCTAAGGGTGTCACATCCAGACTGCAGAATTATGCATGGATGGCCAGAGGAAATGGCTAACACAGATCTGTGGGAATGAACACAGCAACAACAAAAACTGCAGGAAATTGGGCAGAGAAAGTAGGGATATATATGACACACTCTTAGAAAGATGTCAGACAGCATAATCAGACATGCGCCGAATTGGAGCCCACAAAAAACAGATGGTAGAGAACTGTAAATGAGGGATTCAGTTCAGTCTGTGTCTCATGAGCGGAATTCAAGATGGCATTCGCAGAATAGGAACAGACGAAGAACATCTTTTGTGGTCCTATGTTCCATGGGGTACCAGATGGATACATGCTGATGAAAATTTTTGTCGCATGTCAGTCGTTCCAACTTGCCACATACATCAGAGACAGGAATCATGGTATCTGGCAGTTGTTCCAACTTGTTACATCAGCCAGTCATTCCAAGTTGTTACATACATTAGAACAGAGGAATCATCTTTTTTTGTTGAAATATTACTTTGAGGCAGGTTTTTGGGGAACTGAGACTCTAGTCCAGCCAGACACAACATACTGACCAGGATGTTACTTACGTCAAAGTTAGGCACAATATACTGTCTCACTATCTCTCTTCCAAGTAACGTTCCTTGGAAACAGGCTGTTGTTAGGACAATCTGGATAACGAGATGTGGATCAACGTAATCCGCATAGTAGTCAGTGTCACACATGAAGCCGAGCATAGCACGACAGCCTGGAGGACCCCAGTCCATTTTCATCAGCATGCTCGGGATGTGAGGAAAGCTACTGCAACCCGTCACTTTATGCCCCTGTCATGGCACACGAAAGAGTAAACACATTCATCATGTGCATTAAACAACATCATGGGGAAGATTTAACTGACATTGTAGCAACAGGTGAAAGTGCTGGGAGCAAAGACAGGACGACATAGATTCTGAATGGATTATCATAGGAATAGGAGGTCTTCATCCAAGTTGATAAATAAACAATGTTCAGGACGATGTGGACATCCATGACTACCTTCACTAGTTGGCATATCACATGATGATGCAGATGCAATCATGCATTGGCACATCGGCTGAGAATACTTAACCTCAGGTCTATTTGAGTTGGTAGGTCACATGTTGATGTGGGTGTCAATCATTCATTGGCACATCGGCTGAGAATACTTAACCTCACGTCTATTTGAACCTCACGTCTATTTGAGTTGGCAGGTCACATGTTGATGTGGGTATCAGTCATTGGCACATCGGCTGAGAATATTTGACCAGTTATATTTCAGTCCGTCCATGTGTTACCAGGTTCCAGAAGGGGAGCAAAGAATGGCAACATTGTAACGTACCAGGCATGTGGAAGATTTGACTAAGGAGGGCTAGCATGTGGGCCGGGTTCTCACTCTCCAAAAAGTGGGGGCTATTAGCCAAAAGAAAGAAAGAAAAACGAGAAAGACCTCTGCAGCCTTTGAAAAACAAGGGAAGACTAGGTCAGCCAGCATCTTTCGGTCATCCAACTAATTTCAGTCAACCAGCATGTTTGAGTGATTCAACCTATTTCGGTCATCCAGTCTATTTCAGCCATCAACTGTGCTGCTGAAGTACAAATAATTTTTCATCTTAATAATGGTTTAGCAGAGAGTCTGTATACAGCCATTTCATTTTACATTCACTTGATCTAAAAATACCTATGCACATCCAATCAATTCTTGAATGCATTAACTGACCCTGCCTCAACTATTTTCTGTGGCAATGCATTCCAAGCATTCAGCACTGACTAAACCCAAAATATTTCCTGATATCTAATCTAGACCCTTCTTTAATTAATTTGAAGCTGTGCCGTCTTGTTCTTGTAGGCAGCTGTATTTTGAAAAATTTGTTATAGTCTAATTTATCCTTTCTGTTGATTATTTTGTAAAACTGTATTAAATCACCTTGAATTCTTCTCTTTTGCATACACTAAAGCCCGGTTTTTCTGATTCTTTCTTCATAACTGTAATTCTGGAATCCCACTATCAGCTTTGTGGCTCATCTTTGTGTTGTAGGACTATCAAGTTCCTATTACAATTACATTCTGATGCAGATGGTATTCTGTGATTCTTTCCAGGCCCCGGACCGAGTGTTCCCCCTATATATTCAGTGGACTCTACTGACTTATCTCAGTGGGACAAGACGGTGGAAGAGGCTATTGAAATCGTGAAGGCGTTTATTACGGTATGAAATGATTTGTCAACATTAAAATCGTTTATTACAGTATAAAATGATTTGTCAATATTGAAATCATGAAGGCGTTTATTACAGTATGAAATAATTTGTCAATATTGAAATCGTGAAGGCGTTTATTGACAAAAAAGGAGTGTGTGGCTGAGTTGTTAGATAAGAATGTTGACTAAACGAGGAAAAAGTGGCTGAGTTGTGTTAGGTTAGAATGTTGACTAAAAATGAGAGTGGGGCCAAAATGTTATGTTAGAATGTGGACTAGGTAAGAAGGGGGTCAAGCTGTTAGAATGTGTGTATCTTAACCAAAGGGCATATGTTCATGACCCTGGTAAGGCATATACTTTTTTCTATCTATGCATGTCTGCAGCACTGCACAAGCAGGAAGCTTTTCTTCCTCAGCCCTTAACCACACACATACTCTTCTCCTTGTCCCTCTCTATGCGTGTCTTTCTCTCTCTTCCACTGTCTCACCTTGTCCCTCTTTGTGTCTGTGTCTCTCACTTCCTCTCTATCTCTCCTCAACAGTGAGAAATATTATATAATAGCATCCAAGGGCCCAGTGCATCCATCTTTAGCATGCATTTGTTTGAGGCTACTTCCCTAGTCTCTGACAGTCCCCAGACTATCTGTAAGGTAGCAGTTGTTGTTGCCAGAGTTGTCACTCCTAAGAAATCCATCTTACTTGACATGAGCCTGTTCCTATCCGATAGTGAGATCTATATCGAACAATGAGCATCACTTTGGTCTAGAACATTTGGAATACACTTAGAAACATATTTTGTCCTGCAACAATCTGTCACACATTTGGTGTGAGTTGGCTAATTATGCATTTCTGTGTGCAACCCATGATTATAGTCCAAAATTAATTTATCCAACCCACAGTACAGTTACAATAGATGTACGGTATACAACTCGTACAAGATGGAGCTATTACCTACTCGACAGTTTAATGTCTACACAGTGACATCTATTCGGATAAATATTTTATGCCAATGGGACTGACATTTTAATAAATAACAGCATGAAAGCCATGAGTTGGAAACATTGTTGAGTAACTTTCATGGTCTGACATGCCTCGATCATTGCTATTTGGTAAGCAGGATGTCAGCAAATCTAACATGGTTGCCAACCTTCAAACCTGCATGACACCAAACTGTCAAACACAACCGATGGGCCTATGCAAATGACTCATTAAATTAACATTCCCAAATGTCATGATGAATGTCTGCTAAACGTCTTTAAAATTGTAAATTAACAGATTACAGATCTTTAAAATAAGTGAGGGTTGAGAGGAGTAGGGTGAATCAGAGGACAGAGCAGGAGTGTACAACCAATGAGCTACAGGAATCATTAGTGAAGTCAATTCTTAGGACCAGAAGAAAAAAAAATCGCAAATACAAATAATATCAGTTGGCTATATCTGTTCGTGCCCTCATTACAAAGACTGACTCTGTATTCCATCTACAACAGATGCCACCATCTTTAAACAAATTAGATATGATGAATGGGGAAATTTCATTTGTTTCTTTTTCAGGGAGTGGCACCTTCCAAAGCTCCAGAAATGGTGATCCCAAAAGTAGATACTCATTTGGTGAGAAATATCTGTGATGTATGCGGTGGTCAAATCTTTCTGTACCTGCATGAATGGACAGGTAAGAACACGGTGTATAGCTCAGAACTAGCTTCTCCATCCAACTCTCCACCATCAAAACAAATAAGATATGTTAAAGGATCAGATGGTCAATCTCTTTAGCCTTCCTTCAATAATAAACTTCATTTTCAAATGTCATTCGTCAGAAACCATAAGCAAAATATTTTAAGATAAGCAAGCAATGTGAGATTCATTTGTACACCTAGTAAATTAAAATGTAAGCATGTTTTAGGCTTCTATATATATGCACTGACAAGTGAAAAAAAAGGCAGTGATTCAATCTACAGTGGTGGTCCAGCAGTGAAGCCACTATTATAGCGAGGTATGCCTGTACATACATATGCACATACGTGTATGCAAATGTTCACACATATTGTGTAATTTATGTATTGGCCTGATTGTAGTATGAACTTACACATAATATAACCCTCAAGTTTTGAAAGTGTTCTACACAAAGAATAAATGGATCTGGGATATACATGAGATTTTTTAAAACTTGGCAATTTTCTGTTCTTATGAAAGTAAAGTGATAAATTGATCCACTTTTTGTGAGATGTTGGTCAGAATAGCACAGAGAATAGCAGTGCTTGCATGGCTTAGCAAAATCTGGCAAGACAAACGGTTAGCCATGTGTACAAAGATCAAATTAATGTGTACATTGGTTCTGTCAATATTCCTCTATGCTTGGGAGACTTGGACAATTATAGTTGACCTGCAGCGGAGGATACAGGCCTTGGAGATGTTATGTTTCCGAAGACTTCTAAACATCACATACAAAGACTGAGTTACAAATGAGGAAATGCGAGAAAGAATTACAACAGCAATAGGGCCTTTTTAAGACCTCTTGGCAACGGTCAAAAGATGGAAACTCACTTGGTATGGCCATATATTGAGATCAGGTGGTCTTGCAAATACGATCCTACACTGCAAGATGGAGTACGAAGATGTCATCTCAAAAAGAGGTTGGAGGACAACATAAAAGAATGGATCAATCTCTGACCAGAGGAGGCACAGGCAGCGGCCTCTGATGGAGAGGGGTGGCGTGGGTCTGTCTTCAAGAGTGCCCAAACGGCCTGACCTGATTGTGCACCTGTAGCCTCCAGTTGCCATCATCATTTACTCCTTTTTTTCTCCCAGGTAATCTTGAGTTTCTGTACTTGAATCAGAGTTCAAGCTTTTCTTTTCTCTTCTCTTCTGTTATCAACATCACTGCCCGCCAGGCAGACCCATGGGTACTCAGTCTGCCTCAGCAGATGGGGAAGAATGTGGATACTGATGGCTCTAAAAGCCCGCTGGTTGACATACTCCTGCTTTGCCCTCTCAGGTGTGCTGTTGTGCTTGACCCAGTATTTTAAAACTGGAGGATTGCTGGTTCATCAGCTGCAGTATCAACATCCAATAGGCAGTCATTGATTAATCTCATAATGTCACTTGTATAGTTAAAATTTTACCACAATATTCCACCTTCAAGCCCATCAGTATTATCAGAATCTCAAGTAGGAGTTTTCTATTTGAATTGATATTTTTATGGAGATAAAAAAATATCACACTATATTCGGACTCATAGAGGTGGTGCAAATGTAATCCACACATCATAACCACCCCACCACCCAATGTGTACCAGTGTTTAAAATATAGGAAAAATGTAATCAAGCAACCTCGTTATGTATAGCCATTTGCTGTGAAACATCACCACTACAAATTCTTGGATACAGAATTCTCCTAAACGGGCTATGGTCCTAATGTTTGCTTGGAATGAAAAGGTATATCAGTCGTATAGAGTACTAATAGCATGACACATCTATAGGTGACACATGACATACCTAGAGGTGATACTTCACATACCTAGAGGTGATACTTCACATACCTAGAGGTGACACATGACATACCTAGAACTCTCGTTGACAGAATGAACACGTTTTGGAAATACTATAGTTACTGAGTTTTACCATTTATGGTGTCTGCCAGAGGGTTTAAAGGTGTGAAGAATATAGGTCACTTGCTCCAGCAGTCACAGTGCAGTGTGCATGCTAGATTTATATTTCACCCCTGAAACTAAATGCAAGGGTTTGAAACCGTATCTTTTTTACTAGAAAACATGTATCCTAGCTGCTCTGTCAACTTCAGCTGTTTACACATAAGATAAGACTCTGTGAGACAGTCTCTGTTATTTATGATGTTTGACCCAGACTTGATTTGTGTATATCTTATTTAATCTTGTCTCCAGGTCACCTAAAAAGCAATAAACACAGGAGCAACGTTAAAATGGCTGCAGCCAGGAGAAAACTATCAAATTTGTTGTCCGCAAGAGAACAGCAGTTGAGACAGCAGACAAATGAGGCTGAGAACCAAAACACACCTGAGGCTGAGAACCAAAACACACCTGAGGCTGAGAGTCGAGACACACCTGAGGCTGAGAGTCAAGACACACCTGAGGCTGAGAGTCGAGACACACCTGAGGCTGAGAGTCGAGACACACCTGAGGCTGAGAGTCAAGATACACATGAGGCTGAGAGTCAAGATACACATGAGACTGAGAGTCAAGATACACATGAGACTGAGAGTCGAGACACACCTGAGGCTGAGAGTCGAGACACACCTGAGGCTGAGAGTCGAGACACACCTGAGGCTGAGAGTCGAGACACACCTGAGGCTGAGAGTCGAGACACACCTGAGGCTGAGAGTCGAGATACATCTGAGGCTGAGACACACCTGAGGATAAAAGAGTCGAGATACACCTAAGGATGTGGTCAAAGAAAATCATGCGGTTGATAGTCGAGATACCTGTAGGATTGATACACATGTCTGATATCCAAGATAACATCTTTAGACACATGTGACTGTGACGTGCACCCAAGATCGACAAGTGGTTGAGAGCCGTCAGATGTCAGTCTGAGCCAAGATGCACATGTGGTTTAGACCCAAGGTTGAGCGTCTAAGTGCACATGAGGCTGAGCCGTGATATTGAGATGCAAGATACATCTGAGGCTGAGAGTCTACAAGCATGGATATACAAGCTGAGAGCTAAATATAGATGTGCATAATACCCAGATGATGTCCCTGCAAATTGATACATGTGCTGCTGTTAGCCAAGATACACCTGAGGCTGTTAGCCAGGATGCACCTGGTGTTCTCTGATGGCTGTAAAGACTAATCCTGGAATAGCACATTCAGGGCACACATTGGGGGAGCTGGTTTTTTTCCCCCCGGACAGCACGCTTTTGTCAAGTCACCGCGATGGCTGTACTCTGTGATCGTGGCATCTTCGGTGAAACTAGGTGGTACAGTTTTGTGCAAGCATTTCCAGTTAGTTTTTGTAGTGTTTCTTCTGCCCTCCTCGTGGTCGTCTGCCTGTTTTGATCTCACGGTATAACAGTGCGCTTATCTGGCATGCGAACATGTCCCGTCCACAGTATCGGAGCCAATTTCAGAAGTGTATAAATGCCCAACATGTTAATATTGAGAGTCGACATACACACACTGAGAGCCATAATACACCTGATGCCGAGGCACACAATAAAAAAAAAGGCTGATAGCCAAGATGTACATGAAGCTTAGAGCTGATGTCTCATTATTTTATCCTATTTTTATTTCATATATTCATACAATTATCAAGTGTTGGTCAACTGGAGTGACCTTTGTAACATGATTGTGTGATTAAAGTGTCAGCTTCTGGACTGTAGCCTCATTTTCTTTTTTAATCATGATCTGTCATTTGGTGTTGATTTTTGTCTTCCTGTTACTTATGTCAGATTCCAGGCATATTTATGTTGTCATTGTGTATCTTGGATATGTCATTTTAGCAGCATGATACACTGATAATCATAGCCTTCACATCTCTTGTCAATATGAACACGGAATTTATTTATTACATAGGTTATCTACCCTCAAATCATTAATAGTACACTACATGCAATTAGCCCTCATAACATTTGAGTTCAACAATACAGGTCCTCCTTTCCTGGACCATCTGTTCCAGCTCCTATTTATTTTAGTTCTCTACTTCATGTGTGTTGTGTTTTGGTGTGCCTCTACTTCTCTTGCCTTGGAGACAAATACAAATTATTCTTGAGTTAAACTCTTTCAGGACGTAGCGAAATGACAATGTTTTGTGCAGCGTATTTTGCATTCCTCTAAGATTATCATATGGTGTTACAGTTAAACCATAGAATACAATAAGAAACTCCACATGGCCTTCGTTGATCAAGAAAAGGCATTTGACCGAGTAAACCGATGTAGGCTATGGGAGATTGTGGAGGGTCAACTATTGGATGGCATTCGTTCCTTGTACGTAAACAGTGCAGTACGAACGAATGCAGTTATGGAAAATTGGTTTTCAAGTACTGAGTGGTGTGCGACAGGGGTGTATTCTTTCTCCACTTCTGTTCATAATTTACATGGATAAAAGGACACAGTGTACTAACCCTCAGGAAGAGTCCCTCAGTGAACTGTTGTTTGCTGATGATCAGGTCATATTTTACCAAAATGGAGAAGACCTACAACACCACCTGAACTTTCTCCATTTCGCTTGTAACGAATATGACATGAAGATCAACACAGACTATATTGATTTCACGTGAACAATTGCAGAGAAGTTTCCACAGCAGTGACATTGGTATTGAGCAAGTACAGAAGTTCAAATACCTAGGTAGTATGTTCACTGATGAGTGGACAGAGATTGCACATAGAATTCAGAAGATGAACAGTGTCCACTATCAAATGGCATAGATTTTGAAACACCCTAGAGTGCTTCTTTCAACTAAGAGGAGGATGATTAATACAATTATTCCCACATTTTCTTACCAATGTCAATCTTGGTCCTTACTAGCAACACAAGAGTAAGAGAAAAGTACTGCCGGAAAGATAATTCATGACCGAATCCACACAATACTGAGGCAGAAAATGGCAACAAACCCAGTTAGTGCCTACATTGACTCAACAAATCAAGTGATTTGATCATTTAGTCAGAATGCATTATGACCAGCCTGCATCAAGAGCATATCATACGCAGGTCTCCGGTCCACAAGCAATAGGCAGAGATGTCGATGGATCAAGGGTGTTTCTGACACTCTCAGGAAGTTACACCTAATGACAACACAAGCCTCCCACTTGGTGATAACATGAAATCTACCCACCCTACCTCTCTGTGACGCTGAATGGCAACAGCTGTATGACAAAAGAAGTTAAAGTTTTACTGTGTTTTATATTATCATAACATGTGTCCGTGTCATATATTGAATGAAAGGAGATCTCCATTTTTGAAATAGTAAAGAAGTAGGAAACAAAAACCTGTGTGGGGGGAAAAAATGTCAGATCTACTAAATATTGACTAAATATTGACTGCTAATCCACATGTTTTGTCATTTGGGACACACTTGCTTCAAAACTACATCCATTTATGAAATTATCTAACATAAATCTAATATGACACTGGTCTAGAACACAATTTTGAGAATCATTGTCACCGGATGCAGAAATGATCACTTTAAATGGGTAATATTAAATATTTTACAAAAATGTTTATTTATCTACTTTATTTCGAAGTCATATAAAATGACTATCATGTGTTTATGTTTATTGTCTTCGGCCACAAAAGTTCAACGTTTACTTTATTCAACAACGCCCACTTTTTGTGAAGGATTGACTTCTTTGTCATACGAGAGGATCAGAGAGAGCAGATGTGGCCATCACCAGTGGCAACACTAGACAAGCTCTATGGCAGTGTCGACAGCCTCAGGATGACGGCTGCTTTTTTCGAAAAAATAATGGTTACTGTCTGACTGCGTACGAAGAAGAAGAAGACTTCTTTGTCAGAATAATTCAGATTGACCAGAAAAATCAACTCAATGCAAAAATGAAGCGTACATTTTCAGAAATAGTTTCACAGAAGCCTGTGATTTTTGTGCAGAAAAAATAAAGCAGATTGATGCGCACAGATTTGATATCGATAAAATAATTTAATGACTTGGGTAGCAAACAATTTGTCTACAAAAACTGCTTAATTTTACTATTTTTATTATATATAAAACAAAACTAAAGAATCAACCTATGTATCTGAAGTTTCTTTTTAAAAAGTCTCACGCAGAAAAAAAATTTGTTAATGTATCATGAAAAGTATCATCTCAAAGTCACCGGTCCTTGACTGTCGCCTCACTTCCTGGGCAACAGGAAAAATCCGCCCCTGACAGTGGCCTCTCATCAAAGTGTTAAGACATTTCAACCTTTTAAAACATTTAACACCCTTTTTGCATATACTACCCCTTGACCTGTAACCGTAGCAACATTATCATATCATACTGCGTTTCTTTTAGCTGTGCATGCTTTACTTTCATCAATATGCATGTATATACTTAGAGATAACAGTAAAAATATGAGGGGGCTTCAAATATAACCTTTATAATTATAAGTATGATAGAAATTAGAAAAAAAGTGCCTTTGTATTGTAATAACTTAACGTCTTTATACTGGTTTAGAAGACTACACAGTCTGTATACAACCAGCTTCATTTACATTACCTTGCTCTAAAAGCTATTCGCATCCAATTTATTCTTAAGTGCATTGTCCCTGCCTCCTGTGGCAATGCATTCCCCACTCTCTGACTAAAAAAATATTTCTTAATATCTAATCTGACCTCTCTTTAGTTAATTTGTAGCTATGCCCTCTTGTTCTTGTGGGTGACTATTTTAAAAAACTTTGTTATAGTCTAATTTGTCCATTCCTCTAATAAACCTGAAGTCATTTCAAATTCTTCTCTCTTCTAGACACTAAGCCGGTTTTTCTGAGTCTTTCCTCATAATTCTAATTCTGGAATCCCACTATCAGCTTTGTCGCTGTTTTTTGTATTCTTTCCAGCATGTTTATATCCCCTCTATGATAAGGACTCCACACCTGTTCACAGTACTCCAATCTAGGTCTCACTAATGCTTTATACAGTTTGGCTATCACTTTCTTGCTCTAATGTTTAATATTTCTTTTTATCATACCTAACGTTGCATTTGCCTTTTTCACTGCTCCCTGAACTTACTCACTTTACCTGTATGATCAATTATAACCCCTAGGTCCCTTTCCTTTTCTATCATTCTAATATTGTTATCACACATTCTGTAATTATGTTCCATATTGGATCTACCCAATGACTGTACATTTTATCATCATGTAGCATGTCCTTTGTAGAACGTCGCTCCCATCAGTCTGTCTTAAAGAAACTCGTTCTCTTGCCAAAACTCCAGCCTTCGCCACAGTCATACTTAGGCATTCCTGGATATCTTGGTGTCATCGTTTTCTTGGTCTACCCCTTCCTCTTTTACCATACCTTCCATCACCGTTTTCTCGAGACCTTTGTGTCTCTTGATGTAACCATAGTATTTGCATTTTCTAGCCAAAATGGAATTGATAAACCAGTTCTCCTCTATGCTCAACTCTTGCCAAATGTCTAAATTTTGTTTTTTTCTCTGTCCAGGGTATTTTGAGGATCTTTCTGTAACATTTTTTTTTTTTTTTTTGCGTTCGCCTTATTTCCCAATTCCTCAAGGCGGTGTGCGTTGCACTGTGGTTCTTATTTTGCGCCTGTCGGCCCAGTGCATCCGACTTCAGCACGCATTTCATGTAAGGGTCTGCTTCCTCCTGCATTTTTTAAGGGTTTGCTTCCCCGGGGTAACGGCCGGTGCTGTGATGGGAATCAAACCCAGCACCTTCGGGTCGTGAGCCGTGCCCCTGTAACATTTTGACTCAAAGGATTCGATTCTTTGTCTGGAAGTTTTGGTAATCATCCATGATTCGCAGCCATTAGCTGACACAGGAAAAACACAGGCTCTCAAGACTTTTATTTTTATCATTTTGTTGGTGCACTACCATAATTTGTTCAGACTGTACATCTATCTACATTAAACTCCATTTGCCAGCTTACAGACCATTCTCGAATTTTATCTAAATCCGACCTCAATATATCCACTTCTGCTTTAGATGAGACACTACTGCATAGTTTTATGTCATCAGCAAATTTTGCTATCATGGATCCCATATCAATGTCCAAATCGTTTATATATATCAAGAACAAAATTGGTCCCAAAACCGAGCCCTGTGGTACTCCACTTTTCACTTCACACCACTCAGAGTACTCCTTATTTATGCCCACCCTCTGCCTTCTTCCCGTTAACCAACTTTTAATCCATTTGACAACTTCCCTACCTATTCTATGTGATTTTAACTTTCGAAATAATCTTTGAAGAAGGCCTTTGCAAAATTTAAATAAATAACATCCACTGACTCTCCTTTATCATTTTAGTAACCTCCTCCATGAATTCTAATAGATTTGTTAAGCATGATCTCCCTCTAGTAAACCCATGCTGACTTGTTAATATGGTTGCTAATGCTGAAAAGAGTGTCTTGCATGTGCCATCACATTGCAAACAGCTCTTGGACTGGTATCTGCACATTTTATCTTGACACTTCCACCTTTCATGTAGTCTAATGCAAATAAACTCACTAAGATACATACCCAGCTTTACACAAATCAATAAACATAATTCTTGCTATTTGTACATCCGTCACAGTCCAAATTTTATACTCCAAACATAGAAGTACAGCCAATCCAGAAATATTCTTAATCGTGATAGCTCAGTTGGGGGTGTCGAGGACTGTAGTGGAAAATTTTGAAATCCTTATGTCACTATTTTGAATTCCGTTCAAGGAAACCTTTTTTTTTTGTTTCAAACCAAACCTTTTCAATTTCAAAACATATTAAAGTTTTTATTTACTTACTTCCATCGACAGATTATTGTTAGTATATCCATGTATGCCAACAACAATGATTTATGCGAAGAACTTAACATAATTTATGCTCAGCAATCAGCTGTTTACTTCACGGTCAAATAATCAGAACAAGGTTAAGTCAACAAGTATAGAAGATAACAGTAACATTTATTCATGATTGTCAGAAACTTAGTCTTTTTACTCATACACTTTCAGATAACTTGAATGTATCTAAAACAGTGGTTAACTTGAATGTATCTAAAACAGTGGCTAGTCTATTGGCGTCTTCATAGAACTTGTCCAGGAATGGTATTAGTGATGGTCATACGTGCTTTCTCTGTTCCTCGTATGTTGGGCTCGTTTTTTTTAGCAGAGATGCTCAGCAGTCATTTTATCAGTGTCAAGGACACATTCAACTGTATATCATGTCCTTAGTTTGTTGAACAGATGGTATCTCAGTCTGTTGTGGTCTGTGAGGAGTCTACATTACTACCTGTTATTGAGGTAGTAAAATGTGCCATTTGGTTGTTGTACTGTATTCTGTGCATCCCACTTGGTTCTGTATCTACACATGGTAAACCTCTTGGCCTCTTCATAAGTGAAATCTTTTGACTGCAGACAATACAGTCAACTATCATTGGTAGAGGTAAAGTGTCCAAAAATCTGACCAAATATTTTAGACTGCAGTACATAAGTCATCAGAGATTCTTCTGATTAAAAAAAAAACAATAGATGCTCTAATAATAGCTAAGAGATCTTTCTACATAGCTTTCAATGACTTCAAATGTGACTAACAACTACATTGTTGTGATTGATCACCGCATGCTACACTCGCTAATAACAGCTGTTAGGTCAACAGGTTTTCCAGGACAGACAAGTATTTCTAACATTTTATAATATAGAATATTTTATTCAAAACTTTCATTAAACAAAATATGTAGATAAGTAATGAATGTATGAACTTTAAACAAACATAAATTCAATACTCGAGTAGTAGCGGGACACGAACATGCAGATGAACTGAGTGAGTACCAAGTTGTTGAGGTCAGTGTCAGGTACAACACATTGACCAATACCGCACATGATAACCATGCCATGCACCTGAAGACAAACTATGTTCCAGCAGCCTGTCAGTCAGGTGCGGTACATCCACTGTAGTGGTGAGCATGCTGAGAAGCCTAGCATTGCACTACAGTCAGGAGGGCCCATGCCCACTTTCAGTACACATTGGGATATGAAAAGATCACAGATACCAAACAATTTGCCAAATAAGGAATTCTGCAAGAGTAGTTTCAGATAAATAGATAAGCCAGTTTTGTAATGGCCCACTTGTCTGACAATAGATGTACATTAACAGTGATATTCTAATAGCCAGCCTCCACTTGGCTTATACACCAGTGAGATGTAGTGAGTAGTCCCTTTGCTAAAAATTGTATTTCATGACAAAAACTGGAAAACTCCAATAGCTTGTTGCTACCTGGCATCAGATACACAATCTGCCTGATAGAATACCAGCTTGACACAACAGACCAAATATGCACCAAATTGAGTTTCAAGTGTTGTAAATACATGAAATACAAATCTTGAATTTGGTTCTTGTGTATACATCGCTCAATATAACAGCTGGTAAATTATAAAGAGTATTATAAAGAATGCTTCATTGAGGAGCTAAATGACAACATAGTATAGGCTTCATTAAAGTTATAAATGAGATAATATATTCTATCAGTCATAAATGAGAAAGTATATTCTATCAAAGTTATAAATGAGAAAGTATATGCTTAATCAAGGGGATATATGAGAAAAACTATTCCTATTGCTGGGGTAGCAAAGAGGTTTTTAGGCTGAGGACTAAAGGCCTCTTTGCCACTGCTGTCACCACATTGTGTGCTGGCTGTTTGTTTATTTCACCCCTAACAACATACCGAGGATTTAATTCGCTGCCCTCCTTGTCAGTAGGCAGGCATCAAAACCATTCGCTTACGCACTCCTCCAGATAAATGAGAAAGTATATGCTTACGGTGAACTGTGAGATACTATATTCTTCATGAATGTTATACTAGGGTAAATCGGTATGTATGTCGCCACTGGATATGGAATAGCTATAAAAAATAGTTGGTAATTTCTAAAGTTGTCATTATGTGGCAGCAACATCCAGCTTTGTGATTACTGTAGGTGGCAGATGCTAGGTGTCGTATGCACATGTGCAGTTCTGATACAAAATGGCGTCTGTACTCACAGAGTGTACAATCAAAGAACAGAGCACTATTCTGCATTTCTTGGGCCAAAGGGACTTTTTGCAAATGCTTCCTGTATACAGCGAGAAGTGTTTGTTGAGTAAAGCATTACATAATTGTTGATAAATTGATTGAAACAGAAGCATCTGTACAGCGGGTGGGGGAGAGGATTCACAAACTGACCGGCAATTAACGATAAGACAGTGTAGCAACTGCAATAGGGTGTTCACACGGTTTAGCCTGCAATATACCACATGATCGAATGAGTTTCTTGAAAGTGGGCTCACAGTGGGTACCCAAACAACTGACTGACGAACATATAATGGACTGAATGGGTCTGTCCTTGCAGCATCTCTGTCGGTACGCAGATGAAGGAGAAGACATGTTTAATAGGATTGTTACTGGGGACGAATCATGGGTACATCACTGCCAAACTGAGCTACAATTCATTGGAAACATCCTTCTTCACCTTCTGCCAAGTAATTGAAGGTTACGCCATCAGCAGGGAAGGTCATAGTTTTAAGTGTTTTGGGATTCTCATGGACTGCTGTTACCTAATTTTGAGAAGAAAGGTGACAATGGGAATCCTGTATCTTCTAGTTTTGTTGATGCAGTTAGATGAAAACATCCAGGTCTGCTGACTAGAGGAGTACTGTCCCATCATGACAAAGCCAGACCACATACAGCTCAATTAACCCAGGAGAAAACTGACCAACTAGGGTGGCAACTTCTTGAACATTCACCTTACAACCCTGTCTAAGCCCCAAGTGATTTCCACCTGTTTGGTGCACTTAAAGCTCACCTCGAATGGCCAAGAGGTTGAACAGGAAGTGCAAATCTGTATGAGGCAGCAAACTAAAAACTCCATACTGCAGGTTTCGGTGCACCGATAAAGTGATGGGATAAATGTATCAATGTTGGTGGAAATTAAAGTGCAATTCTGCTGAAGACGGATATGTCGGACCAAAAGGTGCAAATATTGTAGTCATGCTGTAAACTAACGACAAAACGCATTCCGTTCTACATCCTGCTACTTGTAAAGCCCTGTTCAGGGCTTGGTAGCGGGAGATTGAGAACGAACGAAGAAGAAGAAAAAAGTGCAATAATAAATGGTTTTCAAGCTCGTATCATTCAAAGCTCATTCAAAGAGGAATGTGTTCTATGAAGGGAGGTAAACCCTAAGCGTAAAGAGTAGATAACTAGATTAGCAGTTAAATGAAGAAGAGCTAAAAAATAAAGCCTGGAAAAAATATAAAGAGGCAGGTGAATCAAAAGAAACATATTTAAAATATTTGGACAAGCAAACCATAGCTCAGAAAGTGAATAAAGCTGCAAAAATAGTCAATAATCAAAGAAAACATTGAAATGCATTTAGACAAGTTTAATCTAATCAAAAATAGTTAGCATGGGTTTACTAGAGAGAGATTGTGATTAAAAAATCTATTAGAATTCTTGGAGAAGGTTACTAAAATGATAGTTAAAGGGGAGCCAGTGGATGTTATTTACCTAGATTTTGCAAAGGCCTTTGATAGAGTAACTCATCAAACATTATTTCGAAAGTTAAAATTACATGAAATAGGTGGGGAAGTTTCCAAATGGATTGAAAATTGGTTAACGGGAAGAAGGCAGAGGGTGGGGGCATAAATAAGGAGTACTCTGAAGGGTGTGAAGTAAAAAGTAGAGTGCCACAGAGCTCGGTTTTAGAACCAATTTTGTTCTTGATATATATAAAAGATTTGAACATTGATATAGAATCCATGATTGAATAATTGCGGACGACACAAAACTGTGTAGTAGTGTCTCATCTAAAGCAGAAGTGGATATACTGAGGTCGGATTTAGATAGAATTTGAGAATCGCCTGTAAGCTGACAAATGGAGTTTAAATGTAGATAAATGTACAGTCATCCACATGGGTAAATCCTATATGGAACATAATTTTTACAGAATGTGCGATAACAATATTAGAAAAGGAAAGGGACCTAGGGGTTATAATAGATCATACAGGTAAAGTGAGTGAGCAAGTTCAGGTAGCAGTGAAAAAGGCAATTGCAATGTTAGGTATGATAAAAATAAATATTAAACACAGGAGCAAGGAAGTGATAGTCAAATTGTATAAAGCATTAGTTAGACCTAGATTGGAGTACTGTATACAAGTGTGGAGTCCATATCGTAGAGTGGATATAAACATGCTGGAAAGGATACAAAAAATAGCAACAAAGCTGATAGTGGGAATCCAGAATTAGAATTATGAGGCAGGACTCCGAAAAACTAGCCTACGGTGTCTAGAAAAGAAAAGACTTCAAGGTGACTTAGTACAGGTTGGTTTATAAGATAATCAAAGAAATGGATAAATTAGACTATAAAAAGTTTTTCAAAATACAAGAACAAGAGGGCATAGCTACAAATTAATTCAAGAAAGGTCCAGATTAGATATTAGGAAATATTTTTAAGTCAGAGAGTGTTGAATGCTTGGAATACATTGCCACAGGAAGTAGTGGAGGCAGGGACAATTAATATATTTAAGAATAGATTGGATGGACATAGCTTTTAGAGCAAGGAAATGTTAAGGAAACTGGTTGTATACAGACTATGCAGAGTCTTCTAAACCAGTATAAAGACGTTATGTTAAGTTGTAAGTATCACATTTAGTTGATTTTTTAATACCCATTTGTGACCTATTTACCGACTTGCCCTAGTAAATAAGAAAGTACATGATTCATCAGGTTATAAATGTATATGATTCATGTATTAAAAAACCAAAGTATATGTTTCAGCAGGTTATAAATAAGAAAGTATATGATTCATCAGCATTTGAGAAGACAACATGCGATGCCACAAACGGTTCTGGCTTTCCTTGCATACACTGTGGAAGACGCTTCTCTGCTCGGATTGGTCTTACGAGTCACATTTGTTACCATCATGGACTGTAGTTGCATGCCTTTTTTTTTTTCAAAGCACAATTACTATCGTCTGACCAATTTAATCATTGAGTACCATACAGAGAAATCAAGAACATCATCAGAAATCAGTATATACACCAATGAAGATAAGACAGAAACATAAGCAGTACGCCAGACCCAATTCACCAACTCAAAAGAAATCAACAAACTACCTTATTTCGCCTGAGAACTGGACACTGCAGACTACTAGAACATATTTACCGACTGAAGATCTCACACACCGTTGAGTGCCCATGTGGAACAGGATGCTAGAACCCTGAGCATATTCTACAAGAATGCCCAATCTATAGGGAAATGAGATGCCAGAGGGTGTGGAGCTGAGACAAAAGCTGTGGGGCAGCCGCTCTGACCTGGTGAAGACTACAGACTTCATCATGGCGACTGGCCTGCAGATATAGCATGACCAGAAGATCGTGAACGCAAAGAAGATAGAACTATCGTCTGACAAGACGGAAAGAGCTAATGATATGATTCATCAAAATGATTGCATTTACATCCAGGTGATAAATGACAAGGTATACTCTGATTAGTGTAGTGGTAAAGCACTTGGTATTCATAACAGACATATGAGGTTCAACTCCTGCTATTGGCACAACCCAGTCAACCCATCTGTAAATGAGTACCTAGTTTAATATTTGGGAAGGAAAGGCAGTAAAGGATGGCAACTGGCCACCCAACCTCATATGCAGGCTGTGGTCTAGTAAAATGAGTTTTGAACACTTTATCCCTGACAACAGTGTCTGCTACCTTTACTTTATATGCTTTAGCAATGGGATAATTGAGAAAATAGATGCTTCATCAAGATGATAAAGGACAAAGGTTAAGGTTTCATCAAGGGGATAAATGAGAAAGTAGATGCTCCATCAATGTGGTGAATGAGAAGGTAGATGCTCCATCAATGTGATGAATGAGAAGGTAGATGCTCCATCAATGTGATGGATGAGAAGGTAGATGCTACATCAATGTGATGAATGAGAAGGTAGATGCTCCATCAATGTGATGAATGAGAAGGTAGATGCTCCATCAATGTGATGGATGAGAAGGTAGATGCTCCATCAATGTGATGAATGAGAAAGTAGATGCTCCATCAATGTGATGAATGAGAAGGTAGATGCTCCATCAATGTGATGGATGAGAAGGTAGATGCTCCATCAATGTGATGAATGAGAAGGTAGATGCTCCATCAAGGTGATAAATGAGAAGGTAGATGCTCCATCAAGGTGATAAATGAGAAGGTATAGGTTACATAAGGGTGATAAATGAGAAGGTAAAGGTTTCAACAAGGTGGTGAATGAGAAGGTAGATGCTCCATCAAGATGATGAATGAGAAGGTAGATGCTCCATCAATGTGATGAATGAAAAGGTAGATGCTCCATCAAGGTGATGAATGAGAAGGTAGATACTCCATCAATGTGATGAATGAGAAGGTAGATGCTTCATAAAGAGGATACATGATGAAGGTAAAGGTTTCATCAGGGGGATAAATGAGAAGGTATATGATCCATCAATGTGATAAATGAGAAAGTATATTATTTTCCAAAGCAGTCTGTGACATTATAAGGCCAACATGAAGAAATATAAACAGTGATAAATATAAACTTGAGAGACAAATGGTACAGAGTCCGACATGTAGAAACGCACCACTGCTTGCCAAGAAGTGACAGTATTCAGACTGTGAACAACCACTGCAGACTATCGCATGTGTGGGGTGAGAAAAAATAGCAGAACATGTTCAAGTCTGTCGGCTCCATGTAAGGAACAGTGGGACAGCTTGTCCCTCTCCAACCTAAATGAAGGATTAACTGCTGACGAGAGAAACCCGAGATAGATTGATAAGTATGTGAGGGGGAGTAGATGTGATTATTTAAGTGAGAAACCTGAGCCAAGTTTGTGGGGGGTAGGTGTGATTGTTTGAGTGAGAAACCTGAGCCAAGTTTGTGAGGGGGAGTAGATGTGATTATTTGAGTGAGAAACCTGAGCCAAGTTTGTGAGGGGGAGTAGATGTGATTATTTGAGTGAGAAATCTGAGCCAAGTTTGTGAGGGGGAGTAGATGTGATTATTTGAGTGAGAAACCTGAGCCAAGTTTGTGAGGGGGGAGGAAGGGGTAGATGTGATTATTTGAGTGAGAAACCTGAGCCAAGTTTGTGGGGGAATAGAGGTGGGGAGTAGATGTGATTATTTGAGTGAGAAACCTGAGCCAAGTTTGTGAGGGGGAGTAGATGTGATTATTTGAGTGAGAAACCTGAGCCAAGTTTGTGGGGGAATAGGGGGGGGGGGTAGGTGTTATTATTTGAGAGAAACATGAGCCAAGATCTCCAAGTTTGTGAGGAAAAATATACATATTTCTTTTCGAACGACCAAATTAGCTGAAACCTGACGTATCTTGAGACGTGTTAACTGAATAAGTTGCCAGAATGCAATATTGTAGTCCACTTTGTAAATTAGAACTGTTTTCCAAGGACAAGTTTGGCACATTGAATTGTTCATGTATCATACAAACGAAAGGCAAGTTCTATTTTTTTAAAGAGCTATGTACAGACAGTTGTAAATATGGATAAATTATTGGATAAATATTTCATTTACATAGTTTGGATTTCATTTTATTGTTTAAATTGCATTCTTCCTATTTTTGGAAATGATTTAAATATTTAAACTTTCCGTTTGTCTAGGCTGCACACTTTTTAATCCTTCTCGTTGTCTTATTGTCATAGACACGTTTTCAAGATTTGACAAGACAGGTAGATTTCAACTGGCCAGCCAATTCTCTTGATTTAGCCGCTCCAGATGTGTTCCTGTTGGGGTGGCTACCTAATGAATCGTGTGTACAATTAAGAAACTACACAATATCCAGCAGCTGAAAGAAAACATGCGGACATTAATTCATGCACTGGGATCCCACATACTAGCCTATGTCATGGGAAATGCACTTGAAATGGTGCGTGCTTGTGCGATTGCAAAGTGAGGTTATTTGCGTGACATCTTTCATAATTACAATTTTAAAATGTTATATCATCTTTTAAAGAAACGTTCTAACAAAAGTAAATCAAATAAAGTTTTGTCTTTAAATAGAAGAACGACTAAATAATGTGGCCAGTCATCCACTCGTTGGCATGGCCATGTCCCTTGTTTGAGAGAAGGTTGTCCACCCTTGGTTCAAATAATTCTCATTTCCCCGCCCCCGCCCCCCCCCCCCCCCACCCACAACAAATAAACAGAATCTAGCCAATTACACATGGAACGCCATGTCTAGGAAAGTGATTCTTTTCTATGAAAGTTGATTCTTTGATAAAACTGATTTCTTTGGCATTTGTTGACCGTCGATCTCATGGGAAAACGGCCTTTGCAGTTTCAGAGATTATTGGTAGATGACTAATGTGTGTTAAACTAATTGATTTTATTACAAGCCTCTACACAAATACAAACAGATATAGCGATAAACAAAGCCACACTAACGTCACTTGTACGGGAGCTGGTGGCCTAACGGTTTGAATTTCTGACTTCTGACCGTGTAGACATATGTTTCAAACTTTGGTAAAGCTTAAGCTGTTTTATCTGTCGGAGAGGAAGTAAAAACCTAGCTTGTACACTGTGTGGTGACTGCAGTGGTAAGCGACCTTTATTCCTCAAACCCTATAAATTTTCCGTGTCGACTACAGCATCGAGCGATAGTATTTTTGTTATTGTTCCTTTGCGCCTACACTTTTGCTCAACCTGTGTTTTAGTCTTACGGTTAGTTTCTTCCAGACTGGGTCATCTTTGTGCCTGAGTTTGACACTTTGTCCAATCTCTTCATTATTATCGAGTCCATTGCTCGATGCAGATGGCAAATCGTCAGCGTGACGGGACTTGAGGAACGACTCGTAAGAACTCTCTTGAGTGGTTGCACTTAGAAACATCTGGCTGTCGTCATGGTCAGGTAGGTTAGGTGATGACAGCGACTTTCCCATAGCTTTTCCTTTAGTTCCAAATTTGGAATCTGCATAGCTAAAACTACGAACGCTGTTGAACGTTGGCACGTTTCCGTTGTTCTTCCGTTTGTTTTTGTTGGTGGACAATTGTTTATACAAAGACTGTTTCTGGTTAGTGTTGATCTTTCGAACCTCTGTTTTGCTGTTTTTCCCCTGCTTGTTACGAGCTGTCGGATCATTATGTGGCACAGTCCCCTGTTGTTCGTCTTCATTTAAGAAGTGAGAAAGATCTGCCCCTTCATATATCTTGAAAGCAGTTTTGGGTTTCAATTTTCTGGGTTTCGCATCGTCCGCACAGTCGCTTAGATCGTCGGTATCTTCAGAGTTAAAATCTAGCGTCTTTTCGTCTTCTTCGTAATCTGGGGCAGGGATAAATACTCCTGCTAGTTCAAAGTTCTTTTCGTCATCTGAAAGGACACCATTTGTTTTGAAATCACGAAGATCTGTTTCAGTTTTTGATAACGCCGATGTAGACACAGGGTCATCATTAGAAATAAAGTCATTAGCATACACAATAGGGTTGTCAATGCCTTGCCTGGAATCGTCAGAATCTTGCCGTACCAACGTTGACGTTTCCGATGATATAGAAAGTGTTCTATGAGAAACGTTTGCGTGGTTGCTACTGTAGTCATCTGTGAGATTAGCACTTTCATAAATGTTCGAGACTGGAGTTTCAACGTTGTCATTACCATCGTCATCGTCATTATTTGTAGAGCCCAGAACCATAGGGACGTTCTTGTCCCCGATAACCCAAGGTTTGGAGCTGACGGGCTGAGGCCTCAGACTAAGCGGTTCCTGAAACTGATCTGGTGAGACTCGAGATTTCTCCGCCGAGGTTTCCGTATTCGAGTCGGGGCTAGCATGTGCTTGTATCTCCAGAAAATCCGTTTCTCCAGAAAGAATTTTGGGCTTATAGCCACCAAACTTCTTCATAGGTGATTGGACATCAACTTCCTTCTTCTTCGAAAGCTTCAGCTGTTGTTTCGACTCTTGATTCTCAAACTGGAAGGCATCGCTTCTAGCCATGGATTTGCTGCTAAAGATTTCGCGTATCCCAGGTCCCCGTGACATTTTCTGATTTTTTTTTGGTAATCGTATGTAATCAAATTTCGACGTGAAAAAAACCAAAAAAAACAAGGCTAGTGGATTGTGGAAAAGCAAAATGTGTTTGGGCCGTTGAAGTCTTTGTTTCAGATCATCAGCTGATCATAGATAGGAAATGAAGCTCGTACCTAACCATAGTGCCACTTGGTTAAAGAGATGTAGTTTTGAGCCAAACCTGTTGATGGAAAGGGATATAACCGATTAGAATATGTTAATGAAGATCAGATAACTGATTGTGAGAATCTAATCATAATGAATATTCTCTTTATTGCGCATGCACAAACGCGCACGCACACATGAACGAGCGCGCGCACATGAACGAGCTCAGACAGATCTATATAAAGGCTCTAATACCACTCACAAAGAACATCGTTGTGACGATAAAGCTAACGTCTGGTCATGCAAAACACACTAATCAGACAATGTTAGCCAGGGTCAGCAGAAATATACTGGCCAAGACCCTCACCTGACCTCCTCGTTGGTCGTCCTAGAAACGGGCTGTTGTCGAGGACAACAGTCTGGCTAACAAGGTGAGGTTCGACGTGATCCCCGTAGTAGTGAGTGACACGCAGATAAAGCCAAGCATTGCACAACCGCCTGAAGGACCCCGGTACACTTCATCAGCACGCTCGGGATGTCAGGAAAGCTACTGCAATCAGCCACAAGTTCCGTCCTTTTCAGGGCGGGCAAAAAGGGTTACCAACCCATTGTGGGCATTAGAAACCAACCAACCACATGTGACATAATTACATCAGTAATATATTACATCATTCACTTATTACATATCCGGGGGACACGGACGGGTTCATCGACCTGGCTCTTATATCCAGTGATGCTGCTCCCTCCACACGCTGGTACGTATTAGGGGCACAAGAGAGCGACCACCTGCCATGTGTTGTACTTATACCCAGAGGAAAACACACCAGACACCGGAAAGCCAAATAGGTGTTCAGATACACGTACGAACAGGATAATGTAGTGAACAAGCTGCGCCAGACGATCTGACGCAGGACCACTAGATCCCCTTTTGTCCAACCACCCTGGTGGAATCAAGCTGTTGATACGGCCTGGAGAGAAAAGGAGGCGGCAACAAACGATTGGCATAAAGAGAGCTGGTATTAATGTCGACGCGTTGAATGAGAAGGAGGAGGTCAAACAAAAAGTTACCAATTCCTTTAAAGCGTTAGCTAGGGAGTCCAAATGGGAGGAGTTCATCACAGGGGTGGGTAATGATAATACCCTCCAGAAGTTCTGGCACGTGCATCGAAAGATGAATGGAAAGACTACAAGCCAGCTTATATCCAACATTCAAGACACTACAGGAAGGCTCCTGAAGACAGATGAAGATAAGGGTCTGAATGTTTTCAGTCGATATGTTGCCCAGACTGACAAAGGCGACAGAGATGTCCGTCAAAAAACTCGGAAAGGCATCTTAGACGCAGCCATCAGGGAAGAGGCTTATGTAGACCTTATCACCGAGGCGGATATAGTAAATAGCCTACGTACAAGCAAAAACACTACCTTAGGTTCTGATGGAATACAGTATTGCCACATCAAGCAGTTGGATCAGACAGAGATAAGAAATATGGTGAAGGAGTTTAACCACACTATAGAGAAGTCATCTGTGCCTGAGGACTGGCTTCATAGTTATCTGTGTCTGAGGACTGGCTTCATAGTTATCTGTGCCCACTGCCTAAACCTAGTAAGGACTCCACGCTTCTCAGCAGCTATCAAATAATCACCATACAAAATGTATATGAAAAATTGCTCGAGAAGATAGTGGCCGAGAAAATAATGGCCTTCCTCGAACGGGAGCAGATTCCACCCGACACGCTGGGCAGTTATAGAACAGTGAAGGAGACCTGGGCTAACGCTGGCACTTTCGCGCATGTTGTGTACGAGGGGTTTCAGTCAAAGTAAGAAACAGTTGCGGTGGAGTGTGGAGCCTAGTCGACGGTGAGCTGGCTTGCTAGACTTGGATTACAGCGTTCCAGGGTTCGAATTCACGGACGAATGGAAAGAAAATCTGGGCCGGGGTTCGTACATGCTACGACCACTCCTCCAGTCGACCCACCTGTAAATGGTTACCTGACATATGAGCTGGGGAAGGTTAAAAACAGCAAGGAAGGGAACTGGCAACCCCACCTCACACAGACTGTGGCTTAGTACACGAAGATGTATCTTCATCCCAGACGGCAATCGTTGCCATGAGACTCACCTACCTTTACGACACATGATGATGTTGGCAGTCCTCATTGAAGACGAAGGACATATTTTTATTACGTTATAAAATAAAGTAACAAACTAACACTTTATGTTATCAGTAAAAACACATCTCTCACAATTGCCAACAGGTGCGCTGTACTGTGAACTATTATTGCATAGTTCTGATATTTATAACTCAAGCTCTATCATCTAGTGTTACTTAAATAAGCCATAATTGTATGAAATTAAATGTCTGAAAACAAGTATCAATGTCACCAGGTGGCATATACACGGGTAACACCAGGTAACATATACAATTGTGTGGGAACTTGATGTGCCGAATACACAGGTAGGTAAGTCGTCTGCTTAGGGGACAAGCAGCCGTCGCGCCAACCGCTTATGACCACGATGAATGGCTGAGTTCCGAGGGTGTGTGCACTGAGGGTAATATGTTTGTTTCGGATTTGACCCAACCATGTGATGCGGGGGCGTAGGGGTGATGGAGAGGGCCTTTTTCTATCCTTGGTGTCCATGGTCTGCTTTAAGCGTTGATGAACGGGGACATTCTTGGTAAGGTGTGCTACCTGTCCAAATAGGGACAGACGGCGACGGTTTAGTATAGTGAGAGCGCTTTCGAAATCTGTCCCAGATGACTTCGTCGTTTGAGATTCGGATATACCAGTGGATCGCAAGAATGCGCCTCTTGACTGCGCATGAAGGTTTCAATGCGCGTCTGACCACTTTGCAGAATAGTCCAGGTTTTCTAAGCGTACATCAGAATGGTGACGTCAGAGGCTATTTAAATCCGTAGTCAAATTTTTCAGTGAAAGCTTCTGTTGGATCTAGACTCGATACAAGGCGTTCACAGAAGCGGCAGCCAGGCCGATTCTTCAAATGATGTATGTGTTAGGAGTTGATGCTAGGAGTATTGTGGTTAGGAGTTTTGTGCTCAAGAGTATTGTGCTTAGGAGTTTTGTGCTTAGGAGTTTTGTGCTCAAGAGTATTGTGCTTAGGAGTTTTGTGCTTAGGAGTTTTGTGCTCAAGAGTATTGTGCTTAGGAGTTTTGTGGTTATGAGTTTTGTGCTTAGGAGTATTGTGCTTAGGAGTTTTGTGGTTAGGAGTTTTGTGCTTAGGAGTTTTGTGCTTAGGAGTATTGTGCTTAAGAGTTTTGTGCTTAGGAGTTTTGTGCTTAGGAGTTTTGTGCTTAGGAGTATTGTGCTTAGGAATTTTGTGCTTAGGAGTTTTGTGCTCAAGAGTATTGTGGTTAGGAGTTTTGTGCTTAGGAGTATTGTGCTTAGGAGTTTTGTGCTTAGGAGTTTTGTGCTCAAGAGTATTGTGGTTAGGAGTATTGTGGTTAGGAGTTTTGTGCTCAAGAGTATTGTGGTTAGGAGTATTGTGGTTAGGAGTTTTGTGCTTAGGAGTATTGTGCTTAGGAGTTTTGTGCTCAAGAGTATTGTGGTTAGGAGTTTTGTGCTCAAGAGTATTGTGGTTAGGAGTATTGTGGTTAGGAGTTTTGTGCTTAGGAGTATTGTGCTTAGGAGTTTTGTGATTAGGAGTTTTGTGGTTAGGAGTTTTGTGATTAGGAGTTTTGTGGTTAGGAGTTTTGTGATTATGAGTTTTGTGGTTAGGAGTTTTGTGGTTAGGAGTTTTGTGATTAGGAGTTTTGTGGTTAGGAGTTTTGTGGTTAGGAGTTTTGTGGTTAGCAGTTTTGTGGTTAGCAGTTTTGGGGTTAGCAGTTTTGTGGTTAGGAGTTTTGGGGTTAGCAGTTTAATGGTTAGCAGTTTTGTAGTTAGCAGTTTTGTGTTAGGAGTTTTGGGGTTAGGAGTTTTGTGGTTAGGAGTTTAATGCTTGGAAGTTTTGTGGTTAGGAGTTTTATTTTCTGCCTAGCTAAATGGAATCCTCAACGTAATTGACATTGTTGTCATTATCAAGGATCCCTGACATTGTGAACTGCAGCCAAAGTTTTGGATCTTGGTTTTTAATCATGAGATATGGATGCCTAATCAATGTGCAAAATGTTCTAGGTGCATCCGTGATTTTATCAGTGTCTGGGGGTGGGAACTTGATTTGACAGTTTTGTTTGCGTAGTCAAGGTTGGTCTCACACAGGAAGCCAACAAATAAGATGGCTCAGTCATTTCAACAGAATTGGAACTTGTTGTTGTTGTTGTTGTTGAATGTCCTGTAACAGTTCCAACCTGAGCACGAGCGTTTAGGGCAGGGGTGATGTGTTACTGAGAACAAAGGTACCTGAATGCGTGCCAAGGTCACTATGTCTGGTCACTACGCCAAGGTCACACACCGTCTCAACAAAGGAAATCGGAGTTGGGGAAAGAATGTACAGGTAGGAACTGACCACTGGCGTTCCGATTTGGGCAGTGGCGGGTGAGTAACAGATGGGAGGGTAGCGGAGCTTGCTGCGATAGATGAGTGACAGGTGTTCAGAGTAATTCATTATAATAACGACTGAATAGAGCCACCCCCCCCCCCCCTGAGATCTATTGGTCAGCATATAACACTAGACAAAGTTTAGCTCAAGGAGGCTGGCATGGAGAGGGGACGAGTGAATGTAGATAGGAGTCTGTTTAGCTCACCGACGTAGATAGAGGAGCGATTGATAGACTGTTGTACGAATGTTGGAGATAGAACCATTGAGTCGGGGTCCTGCCGCTCAAATAGGTGTGTGTGGGCATTTTGTATTAATAGACAATCTGATCGTGTGTTGTACACGGGACACCTTGTGAACGAGGAATGTCCTGACGGGTTAAGCGAGTGTGTAGATCGGCTAGGTGAGATCTAGATGTGTGTGTGGTGTGTGTAGACACCGAGGGAACGAGGTACGTTCTAGAGTTGTGAGTATACGTAGAATACATTGAATGCATTATGTCTAGATCGCCCGCCTGAGGAGATTTGAGTGAGGAAGAGTTTTTGATAAGGTGTGTTGAGGACGCAGTTAAGGAGATGTGTGTGTGATGTGAGTACGGCAATAGAACTGGGTTTTGATAGTTGGGAATTCCATCAATAGCTAATGCTTACAATTTCCGCTTTAGTTTAATATTTATATTAACAAATATAATATACGAATATTTAGTTAAGATGATATTTATTGTATTGTGTTTGTAATTTCACTACTCATTTTTTCTGGTATGAGTATTATATAATAAATATGCCACCTGCTGTGTGCCATGTGATTTGCTGTGTGTGGTCGGGAATGATGTGGTTGAGTGTGGTAACGTTTAAGTTAGAATAACTCTAGGGCTAACAGGGGGATCTGCTACAGTCCACAATGAGTAGGAGTACTCTTTTATGCGCCCTAAAAAAAACGTTAAGTGGCGGGTTGCCATAGCTTTCATCACACACCGAGCATGCTGATGAAGGTGGAAATTGGAACTTAACAGAATACAACCAAGGATTTTCAACATAAGGTCGAGTTGCAGGACATGAGGAAAACAACTTGACAGATGGATTGATGATATAACAGGAATCGTACAAATAACTGTCGCATGAAGATCCCAAAACTTGACGTGATCATCTCTAATGGCTGAAGTACCAAGGTTGCTGACATGGAAGTCATTCAGACACAGATTATCAAGACGCAGTCGCAGAAAGTCAATCAGGTTAAGTTGACGACTATATCCTTTATCAAAGCCATGTTCTCCTCATAGCCAATAGAAGAGTAAAAACATTATGAATTATAAAAGTACATGACCAGTGAAACCAATAACACACTATCAAGGCCACATCATAAAGTAACTATCAGCTCGTCAATAACCACTCTCAAAATGGGCGTTGCATGGCCAAAAGCAGACAAAATATTCCACATTTTTTTTAAAACCTCAACGCAACACACTTAACCTAGAAGACGAAGCCTTACGGTGCTGGGGGCACAAGTGGCCAGATAAACGTCAAGTACAGGCGATCAAATGTGATCTAATTACTATCACTGCTATCTCTACATTAACGTGAACTGAATTCAAGATAACAGCTACAACCTCTAGACAACTTATGCTCATACAAAACTCACAGGAAAGCCTACTCAAGTTAAGAGAAGAAACTTCACACAAGAACGAAGAAAGTTATAGAATAGGATGAATCTGTTTGTTGTGCACATTTCACTCATTTTGTTCATGCACGTGGTCTTCAACCACAGGTCAAGTATATTTGGCTATAGCAGGGCGTGTTTACCATTACGAACGTGTCGCAGCAGACATTGAATTAACCGTGGTAACGGCTGCAGAGCTGCAAATACCATTCTACACCCCCACAGGGTGATCCTAGATAACAGGTTGCAACAGAGAAGAAGGCAAAGGAGAAGGCATCGACAACGTATTGCACGTACACTTATCTGGGATCAAGATGCTGAGCAGCGCATGAGCTGCAGTGGTCAGCGAACCATAGCCGACTGCTAGCGTAAGGGCCAGCGAACCATAGCTGCCAAGACCCTTCTACACCTCCACGTGGTGATCCTGGATAACAGTCTACAGCAGGGCATACTGGCTAAGGAGAAGGGAGCGAAGAGGGAATGCTAACCCGGTACTCAAAAAAATGCTTGCTGAAGTCGGATGTGTTGGACCGAAAGGTGCAAATATCGCAGTCAAGCTGTAAACTACGACACAGCGCATTCCGTTCTCTGGACTACATTCTGCTACTTAAGCCCTTTCATGGTTTGGTAGCGGGAGATTGAGAACGAACGATGAAGAAGAAGAAGAAGAAGACGGATTCCTTATGGCTTCACTGACTTTTCTGTTGTCTGGTGTACATGTTTTATGTTGCCTGTTCAAGTTTTCTGTTGTCTGGTGTATATGTTTTATGTTATGTGGTGTACATGTATTATGTTGCCTGTTCAAGTTGTCTGGTGTCTTGTGTACAATGGACTTTTCATGTGTCCTTACCCTGACAATGAAGGAGTAGGAGAAAAAAGTTTACATTTTGCAAAGTGCTTATTCCAACTCAATGTTGCTACCACCTGAATGTATATATTTATGCCATCTCCGCGTGGCCTTGAAAAGACCTTCAGAATAAAGTAATCTATTTTCTTTAACTAAACCAGTTATCACTAGCCATTGTGACATCTTCGTCCCTGTCACAATGATTTCCTTTCTCTTGTTTTTTTCAAGTTTCGTTGGAGGGAAAAAACTCTGATGGAGCTAAATCCGGAGAATATGGTGGATGTGGAAGAATTTCAATATTCAAATCGTTGGCTGTTTGCAGTACAAGCCTTGCTTTATGGGAGGGCGCGTTGTCTTAAATCAAAGGCAGAATTTGATTGCGCGCTATCCCTCGTTTTCTGGTCACAATCTTTCTTAGTTTGGTAAGGAAATCTGCATAATATTGCCCATTAACCATATTGCCATGAGGCAGGTAATCTTTCAATATGACGCCTTTGACGTCCCAAAAAATATTCAGCATCACTTTTCTTGCAGATTTATGTGCTCTTGACTTGACATGTGTTGGTGAGCCCGGGGTTTTCCACTGCATGCTGGAAATTTTGGATTCTGGGTCATAATGGTGAACCCAAGTCTCATCTACTGTCACCATGGTCGGCAATATGTTTTCCGACCGACACATTTTGAGCAACTGGCCACAGCTATCAACCTTCGTTTGTTTTTGTTCACATGTCAGCAGACGCGGAACCCAGAGGGCACACACTTTTCTCATGTTCAGTCTATTGTGTAAAATTCTAAAAACCGTACTTTCATTCAGTTTGACTGACCTAGATATCTCTGCAATTGTCATTTTCCTATCCTGGTCAATGATTTTCTTCACTCTTGCAGCGTTTTCATCGCTGCACTTTGAGCATGGTCTTCCTGATCTTGGAAGATCAGCAACATGGGAACGGCTACACTTGAACTGCCTACACCAGTTTCCCTACACCAGTTTTTTACAGAAGCATACGAAGGAAAGAATTCCTCAAACACTGGTTCTATCTCCCTGTGTATTTCTGTAAGTGTTTTTCTCTGCAACATCAAGAATTCTATCACAGTTCTGGCCTCTGATTTCTCCATTGTTCTGACAAACCGTTAGATTGGCAGATCCGGTCAATAAGGTGTGTTGCGCCATGCACCATACCGGGTAAACCCGTCAAGGAGGGAAATTCATACTTCTCAAGTCCAGTATAAATTGAACGAGCTACATATGTGCCAAATTTCAACTTTCTTCTCCTACTCCTTCATAGTCAGGGTAAAGACTTGACAAGCCCCTTGTATATGTTTTATGTTGTCTGATGTATAAGTTTTCTGTTGTATATGTTTTCTGTTGTCTGGTGTTCATGTTTTCTGTCGTCCGGTGTTCATGATTTCTATCGTCCGGTGTACATGTTTTATGTTGTCTGATGTATATGTTTTCTGTTGTCTTGTGTATATGTTTTCTGTTAATTGTTTATGTTTTCTATCGTCCGGTGTATATGTTTTCTGTTGTCTGGTGTATATGTTTTATGTTGTCTGATGTATATGTTATCTGTTGTATGTTTTCTATTGTCTGGTGTATATGTTTTCTGTTGTATGTTTTCTGGTGTATATGTTTTCTGTTGTCTGGTGTATATGTTTTCTATTGTATATGTTTTCTGTTGTCTGGTGTATATGTTTTCTATCGTCTGATGTACATGTTTACCAAGTGCTTATAACGTACTTATCCTTACGATTATTATAGGTTAAAAAAAATTGTTTATTATGTAACTCGAAAATGGTATCTACTCTATTTTTGTTCTTTTTCCTTGTTGTGCTTTAAAAATATCACACGTCATTCGGTGAAGTCTACAGGTTTAGTCCATTTACAGATAGGGGGTGGGTATGTACAGAGGCAGAGAAGGAGAGAGAGTGGTAGAAAGACAGAAGAGGTGTTACAAGACAGCTGACAAGACAAATATCTAGACGAGCAGGCAAAAGTGCACGGAATGTATTCCGTTTAGTTCCACTGCGCAAAACAGATCAATTGCCCGTAACGTAATGATCAATTATTGGTTAGTTGTAAAATATATAATGGCCGAGCTGTGATCGGGCCAACCACTAATATAGAGTACAGCAACCTCTACTGGTTGGAAGGGATGGGTTGGTAGATCGTTTTAAGTGGTACAGTGCAGATTAATGTGTACTCATTAGAAATATATATTCCTTATTAATGATTTGTGGTTTTTTAATGTTCATGTTTTAGGCTTTGTTAATTAAAGTTAATTATCCGGGCTTTGCTGATGTTAATGAGATGGGCTTTGTTGTTAATCAGATGGGCTTTGTTAATGTTAATGAGTTGGGCTTTGTTAATGTTAATGAGTTGGGCTTTGTTAATGTTAATGAGTTGGGCTTTGTTAATGTTAATGAGTTGGGCTTTGTTAATGTTAGTGAGCTAGGCTTTGTTAATGTTAATGAGCTGGGCTTTGTTAATGTTAATGAGCTGGGCTTTGTCAAAGTTAATGAGCTGGACTTTGTTAATGAGCTGGACTTTGTTAATGTTAATGAGCTGGGCCTTGTTAAAGTTATTAGCTGGGCTTTGTTAATGTTATTTGCTGGGCTTTGTTAATATTAATGAAATGGACTTTGTTAATGTTAATGAGCTGGGCTTTGTTAATGTTAATGAGCTGGGTTTTGTTAATGAGCTGTACTTTGTTAATGTTAGTGAGCTGGACTTTGTTAATGTTTAATGAGCTGGGCTTTGTTAAAGAGCTGGACTTTGTTAATGTTAATGAGCTGGGCTTTGTTAATGTTAATGAGCTGAGCTTTGTTAATGTTAATGAGATGGACCTTGTTAATGAGCTGGGCTTTGTTAATGTTAATGAGCTGGACTTTGTTAATGTTAAGGAAGTCCAAGGGAAGCGTGTGGCTTAGGGGATGTAAGCTTTGCTTACAATCCTGATATACCAGGTTCAAAACAGCTGGTCCTCAGACCGGGTATGTCCTGGGTTTTTTTTCATTGTATGACTGCTATTCCCAGTCGACCATGATGTAAATAGATACCTGACGAAGTCACTAGAAAATGTAAGATCCACCACTGGATTCCGGAGTTTGTTCTCTGTCGTGGTTACTTTTCAGCAATGAAATAATGAATTCCACTAGAAATGACACTGTTGTGTTCTGTTCTACCTGTACTATTAGTTCCATAAATGTTTTTTAGGAAGGTCAATGGCGCAGCTGTAACGTGCATTCTTCCACAAAGCACGTGGATCGGTTGATAGTTTGTCGCTCACAATGAGAATGCACGGGTGGAAGGTAACTATGGTTACTTCCGTCATGATATAAAGTTACGATTCACTGTCAATCAAAAAACTGGTGAGAGAACCAGCAATAGGTTTATGGCTTAGGAAGCGTAATTACACGAGAGGCGCATTCAGGACAGACAGTGGAAAGCGGCTGGCCACCGTGTGAGACATTTGGACCTACCACGTACGAAGTCTGTTCAAAAAGTATCCGATCTAATTTTTTTCCGTGGAAACAAATGACGTATCTGTGTTGTCTTTCGACAGGTAGATATAGGAAACAGTCACACACATCCATGATTTGTTTTCCCGCCCGCAGATTGTGTCAGTCGTTGGCAGTTAGCCTTTCATTGTTGGGTGTAATGAGATCTCCGCAGGTTTTCCTTAACCACGAAATACGAAATGAATTGAGCAACAGTGTCGCATCAAATTTTACCAAAAGCTAGACGATACCCAACTGGAAACCATTCGGAGATTCAACAGGCTTTCTGTGACGATACCATGAGCTTTTTTTGACGATGCCATGAGCTTTCTGTGACGATGCCATGAGCTTTTTGTGACGATGCCATGAGCTTTCTGTGACGATGCATGAGCTTTCTGGGACGATGCCATGAGCTTTCTGTGTCGATATCAGCTTTCTGTGACGATGTCATGAGCTTTCTGTGACGATGCCATGAGCTTTCTGTTCCGATGCCATGGGCTTTCTGTGACGATGCCATGGGCTTTCTGTGACGATGCCATGAGCTTTGTGTGACGATGCCATGAGCTTTACACAAATTAAGGAGTGGTATAATCACTTCAAAGTTGGTGGCACATTGATGGAAAGCGGATCACGTTCAGTAGGCCTTCAACAAGTTAAAATAATGAAATCATTGATCAAAGACGGACCTTGGTCTTACACAACCGTCGTGTCCACACTTAAGAACTTGCGGATGTAGTGGGAATAAGCATTGGTTCGGCACACGCCATTTGGAGCGAGGATTTGACTACGCAGAGAGTATCCACGTAATTCGCGCCGAGGCTGCTAACGATGCAGCAGAAGCAACTCCTTCTGCAAGTTTCACAGGACATGCAGGACTATGAAAACGGCAATCATTTTGCCCGACATGGCTCCTTGCAATTGTTGGCTGTTCTCCAAGCTGAACATTTCGCAGAAAGAGACCCGACGATATTATGCGGACGTTAAACCAGCTGTACTCCATTCCCAGAGTCCTTCCTGAAATGCTTCCAACAATGGGGGAACCACTGAGAGAAGTGTATGGAGTCCCAAGGAGAGTACTTTGACTGGGATTAGGGTTTCAAACCTCCAGATGAGTATTTGTATATTTCCGGTCCAAAGGTAGGATACTTTTTGAACACACTTTGTAAACACCCAAAGTTAGCAATGGAGTTTACAGAACTGAAGTTAGCACATGGTAGACAAGATGCAGAGTATAAGAATATGGATTGTTTGTACACTGTACGAAAGAGGGATGGGGGAGGGGGACTAGACAACCGGATTATAGCGACGAAAGATGTGGATACAGATATTCTTGGAGTAACAAAAACTAGAAGGTTTGATGCTGAATATACCAAACAGGATTTGGTTTGGGTTGTGAGTCGTGGCACTTGCCGCTTGTTTTGCTTTTTTCTGAGGTTGAGTAACCAGTTCCCTTGCTCGCCGTCTTGCTTTCGTTATGTGTAGTATGTCGACCATCTTGAGCTAGGTAAGCGAAACAGAATACAGTTCTCACGTGAACCATTCTTTCTATATGTTGTACGTTCTGACACAGGTGGCACCGGGTTTGATAAAGAATGGGACGTTGTAACCTTCCAAGTATGTTTCAAAAGGTGACTAAACAGAGTGGTTAGTGGAGCTTGCAAATTCATCGTGTGAAACCATATGCTTGGATACAGGCTTCCTAGGGAGCCAGCTGTCGTGATGGCCATATGCTTCACTCAGTGTGAAAAGGCAAATCATTATCTATCCAATCTAACAAAAGTTTCACCGCTGAACTAACATTGATCTTTTTCTCTCCCCTTCTCTATTTATAACTGAACTTGCAAATTTGACAAAAATTAAATTAGAAAACGCATGGTAAACGTACAGGTTTGGCAAAAATTAGAAAACGCATGGTAAACGTACAGGTTTGGCAAAAATTAGAAACGGAAGGGTAAACTTATAGGTTTGGCAAAAATGTGGGTAGTGTGGTGGCAGGTTTTGATAAGTTTTTCTACATTCGTCCGACCATTACCCGGGACCTAAATTGAAAACAAAGGAAAGTAACACTGTAACCTGCTTGACATGTCGTAAGAGACTACTTACAAGAGGTGGGGGGGGGGGTGGAGACACAACCTTTAATAGATATGAGCAGGTCCACTTTTTGATGACTTGGAGCGAGTTTGTTGAAGACATGTGCTCCACTGGGAACTGACAAAGCTTTGATTGATTGTTTGCTTAAATGCTTGCTTACTGAATCGCTTGGAAAACATTATTTTATGTCCATGCTATCTCCAGTAGGAGCATGCGGTCACCACTACGGTAGGTCTACAGCACAACCCAACTAAGTCGTCTTGGCAAAGTGTTTCTTGCTTCTCGTGTACCAAGCTCAGTGTACGCTCCTGTTTATCCAACTGTAAATGGGATATGACTTGGTATTTTGGAAGGTAAGACAACAAGAAAGTAAACTGTTCACCCCACCACACACCAGTTGACACATAGTTCAGTTGAGTCTCTCTAACATATCCCCCACGACAGCAATGTCTATTATGGGATCACATGTACCTTTATTTTAGTAAGGCGTCAACCTATTCTGTCCTTCTCGATAAGCGGTCTCCGCACTCCAACACTGAGCTCGGTAAGATAAGTGACGAATTGTATCCTGGGAGACGGTTGAGCCTAATGTCAGAGACAGATGAAATATGTCACCTCTCGACCTACTCCTAGAAACAGAATATAGTGACAGTCTGACCAACGAGGTGGGGATTGACAAAATGATCCCCATAATGGTGATCCTACTTAAAAAGCTTCGCTTTGCATTACAGCCAGCATGACCCTATCCTACTTTTTTAAATGCGTCGCGGAATATAAGAAGCGCTACAGTAACTCGCCATCAAGGAAACATCGCCACGATGAACGAAGTTCATTATGAATAAATGAACAACAACAGCACTAACAGTAACAGTATTAACAACATCATCATCAACAACAACAGCACTAACAGTAACAGCATTAACAACATCCTCAACAGTAGCAGCATCAACAACAACATCACGAACAACAGCACCACCAACAGTAATAACATCAATTACACCCCCAACAGTAACAACAACAACACCAACAGTAATATCATCAACACCACCACCAACAGTAACAACAACAGCATCATCAACACCACCAACATTAACAACAACACCACCAACAGTAACAGCATCAACAACAGCATCATCAACACCACCAACATTAACAACAACACCACCAACAGTAACAGCATCAACAACAGCATCATCAACACCACCAACATTAACAACAACACCACCAATATTAACAACAACACCACCAACAGTAACAACAACACCACCAACATTAACAACAACACCAACAACATTAACAACATCACCACCAACAGTAACAACATCAACAACAGCACCACAACACCACCAACAGTAACAGCATCATCAACAGCATCATCAACACCACCAACATTAACAATAACACCACCAATAGTAACAACATCAACAACAACACCATGAACAACATCACGAACAACAACACCACCAACAGTAACAATAACACCACCAATAGTAACAACAGCACCACGAACAACATCATGAATAAGAACAGCACCAATAGTAACAACAACAACATCACGAACAAGAACAGCACCAATAGTAACAACATCAACAACAGCACCACGAACAACATCACGAACAACAACACCACCAACAGTAACAACAACACCACCAACATTAACAACAACAACACCAATAGTAACAACATCAACAACAACACCATGAACAACATCACGAACAACAACACCACCAACAGTAACAACAACACCACCAACAGTAACAACAACACCACCAACATTAACAACAACAACACCAATAGTAACAACATCAACAACAACACCATGAACAAGGACAGTACCAACTTACTGTTAATTGGTCAAATAAGAACAGAAGATCGTGGTCACAGAGTTCTGAGTGCTGTCACATTCTGATCCTGGTCTGATTACAGATCGTTGTCATTACGTTGGTTGAATAGCTTGACTGCACCAACACATTACAATTGGGTTGGCTAATAGCGTGTTAAACTTTGTACACAGGTATTAATTTTTCAGGAAATGAACGGGGCAGATTTTTGCGTGTAATCCAGCATACTATTGAAACTATCAGACGGCTTACCTGCGGTTAGGAAAAAGAAAGACTTCAATTTGAGCGTTATCACACCTCCAACTGCCGCGGACCAGATAATCAAGCTCACTCCGTTCAAATCTGACGGTCAATTCTAGAATGTAAACAACTCACGAATGTGCCATTTGGCTCGAACCCAGGAAACAGGAAGCAGGACACATTCCCACTAACTGAATGGCCTTAATCTCATTTGGCCTAAAACGGCGACTGTTGAGCGCTGAACGTTGGGTTTCATGTGTTTTAACGTTAGTTCCACTTTAGCACGACAGTTCAAAAATGTGTTGATTAAAAAAAATGTATTTGAAATGTTATCATCACGGCGTGCATTTCCACAGAAGGTTTTATAGGGAGTGGAATGAAGGCCACCCGTCCCTATAGTAGCCATGCAGTTTACGGTCTAAGATTGTGTTTTTATCAGACAGGAAAAAAACGTCCACATTCCCGTGGTTTTGAACGTATGTTCTGGTGGTTAGAGGACACACATCCAAACCGACGGACCAGTCACTTGTCATTTTGCTTTTGTAATAGTTCGCAAATAATGATTGAATGACTCTCCTTTTCGCTTCTAGTGACACCATAGTTGGACGCTTTACAGGAATCATGTTTCCATCTTGTATCCGAATATTACAGGTGGTGATTTCAATAGTTTTACACGTTGAGGCTGCCAGACCCATGCATATACCTCTTTAGTCGTCTTTTACAGCGTGATTGAAATGGTTCTATTATTTAAAACCAGGCAACCATTTGAACGTTGGCAAATATTACCACAGACTTGATAGTCTGGCCTAGGGATACGGATCGCAGTGGGAAGGCAAACTCGGTACTAAAAAATGATAGCTGAAATTGGATTGCCGGGCCGAAAGGCGCATATATGGTAGCCTCGATCTAAAATAAGACACAACGTCTTTTTAAGAACGAACGCCGAATAATAATCAGAAGATAGTCTAGCAGAGTTTCTATAAAACATGCAGAAATTATGTGCGGACATCAAATCAAAAGTCAGGAGAGTTCAAGACCACTAGCGGAGTAAGACAGGGGGACATTCTATCACGGTACCTTTACATACTCCTCTTGGATGAAGTCATCAAAGCCTGCAAGGAACGGACAAAAAAGTATGAAGTAGGGTACTGGAAGATGAGACCAAGTTACATATCGGAACTAGCATTTGCAGACTATGTGGCCCTGATCACGAAAACCGAAGCACATCTCCAGATCAACTTGCAGGTCTGGGAAGAAGAGTTGAAGAAGAGAGGAATGCACATCAGCAACTTCAAAACAAAAACCATGGTGATCGCCAGAGATGAAAAGAGACATCAGATAACCATGGGAACACGAGCACTAGAGCAGGTCAGCAACTTTAAATATCTAGGAGTGGTAATAAACAGCAGGGGAGGAATCAAAGAGAAGTTAACTGCACGAAGGGCAGCAGCAGGTAGACTGTTCCATGCAATAAACAGAGGTTTCCTCAGTAGAAGAGAAATAAGCAGGAAAACAAAGATGGATGTATACTGCTCGACCTATGTGCCTGTCCTGGCATATGGATGTGAGTCATGGGCAATGACTACAGCCCAAGAAAGGCAATTACAAACTTCAGAAATGAGGTACCTAAGAAAGGCGGTTCAGGTGACGAAAAGGGACAAGATCCGTAATCAGACAATAAGTAGCAATCTTGAAGTTCAACCCCTGTAGACACGAGTGGAGCAGTCCCAACTACAGTGGTTTGGCCATGTCTGTAGAATGGAAGAAGATCGGATGCTAAAGCGATCATGGGAGATCAAAAGTCAAGGACGCAGACCCCGAGGACGTCCCAAAGTACGTTGGGAAGACAACATACGACAGTCCCTAAGTTAGTTCCTTGTGTCCCATCTTGGTGTGGTGGGACGGACGGATGTTAGTTCCTTGTGTCCCCTCTTGGTGTGGTGGGACGGGACGGATGTTAGTTCCTTGTGTCCCATCTTGGTGTTGTGGGACAGGACGGGTGTTAGTTCCTTGTTTCCCATCTTGGTGTGGTGCACTGAACGGATGTAGTTCCTTGTGTCCCACCTTAGTGTGGTGCACTGGACGGATGTTAGTTCCTTGTGTCCCATCTTGGTGTGGTGGGACGGGACGGATGTTAGTTCCTTGTGTCCCATCTTGGTGTTGTGGGACAGGACGGATGTTAGTTCCTTGTTTCCCATCTTGGTGTGGTGCACTGAACGGATGTAGTTCCTTGTGTCCCACCTTAGTGTGGTGCACTGGACGGATGTTAGTTCCTTGTGTCCCATTTTGGTGTGGTGCACTGAACGGATGTAGTTCCTTGTGTCCCACCTTAGTGTGGTGCACTGAACGGATGTAGTTCCTTGTGTCTTACCCTAGTGTGGTGCACTGGACGGATGTTAGTTCCTTGTGTCCCATCTTGGTGTGGTGGGACGGGACGGATGTTAGTTCCTTGTGTTCCATCTTGGTGTGGTGGGACGGATGTTAGTTCCTTGTATCCCATCTTGGCGTGGTGGGACGGGACGGATGTTAGTTCCTTGTATCCCATCTTGGCGTGGTGGGACGGGACGGATGTTAGTTCCTTGTGGCCCACCTTGGTGGGGGTGGGACGGGACGGATGTTAGTTCCTTGTGTCCCATTTTGGTGGTGTTGTGGGACGGGACGGATGTTAGTTCCGTGTTTGGACCACCTTGGTGTGGGGGGAAGGCTTGCGTACCTCAATGATCCCTATCAGCTATGTCTGATGAAGTATTGTGCTGATGGCATATCCAAGGTTTGCAGAACGTCTCGGGGGAAGTTCAAACGGAAAGTGCACTCATCTCTGGGGTTGGGTGTAGACTTACAATCCACATTTTTAAAGGTCGTATACTACAAAAACTTAAAACCAGACTTACGATGGATTGGAACCCACCAGGGAACACCTAGTGAAGAATGATGGAAAAGGAGGTCTGTGTAGCTGGAGACTCGGTATCTGAACGCAAGAAGTCGGTTCATAATCGGAACATATATAGAGCACCACTTCCACGCCTACGCTCATAGGGAAGCCATGTGAATGCGTGATGATGATTACTTTTATTTTAGTTAGTAGCGGATTCTCATGACTAAATAATAATAAGATCAACTACCACTAGAGAGGCCAAACATACTGATCAGACTATGTTAGTCGGGGTCAGGTGAACGTACTGATCAGACTATGTTAGTCGGGGTCAGGTGAACGTACTGATCAGACTATGTTAGTCGGGGTCAGGTGAACGTACTGACCAGACTATGTTAGTCGGGGTCAGGTGAACGTACTGATCAGACTATGTTAGTCGGGTCAGGTGAACGTACTGATCAGACTATGTTAGTCGGGGTCAGGTGAACATACTGACCAGACTATGTTAGTCAGGGGCAGGGGAATATACTGATCAGACTATGTTAGTCAGGGTCAGGTGAACATACTGATCAGACTATGTTAGTCAGGGTCAGGTGAACGTACTGACCAGACTATGTTAGTCAGGGTCAGATGAACATACTGACCAGACTATGTTAGTCAGGATCAGGTGAACATACTGACCAAGACCCCACCTCATTTCCACGCAGTACTATCCGCACACAGGTGGCTTCATGACAGTAAGGCTAACGGGGTGTGGATCAAAGTGTTCCCCGTAGTAGTGAGCGTTGTACAGAAGAAGGCAAGCATACCACAGATCCAGAATCATCAGCATCCTCGGGATGTGAGGAAAGCTACAACCCGCAACCTATCGGCCTTTTCAGCGCGCACAAAAGCGTAATCGTACTCAACGTAGGCATGCAGCAACATCAACTACCACTGATTGTATATAACAGAAGAAGACATGTAAATCCTACAACATGAGTTTACAACCACCGACTCAACACACTTGACCAAAGAAAAGAAACTTCAGTGCCGACCACATCTTAACGGCAAACGTGGACTAACACAGCAAAGTTAGTAATAATAGATAAATATCAAGGATCTGTAAACTAGGCTTTAATAAAAGCGTCTACGCGACCATAACATGGCTCTGTTCACTATCTGTCTATATGATCTACCACCAACATGGCTCTGTTCACTATCTGTCTATATCATCTACCACCAACATGGCTGTGTTCACTATTTATCTACATGATCTACCACTAACATGGCTCTGTTCGCTATTTATCTACATGATCTACCACCAACATGGCTCTGTTCACTATCTGTCTACATGATTTACCACCAACATGGCTCTGTTCACTGTTTATCTACATGATCTACCACCAACATGGCTCTGTTCACTATTTATCTACATGATTTACCACCAACATGACTCTATTCACTATTTATCTACATGATTTACCACCAACATGGCTCTGTTCACTATTTATCTACACGACTACCAACATGGCTCTGTTCTTTCTCTGACATCATCTTACCTTCGTAGTTTCAAGAATAGAACACATTATCCCCCGACCCCCTCCAATTTCACCCACTCTCTCTCTCTCTCTCTCTCTCTCTCTCGCTCTCTCCACGCAATGACAAGCGAAAAGGTCACTCGCTACTGCATGTGGTATTGCAGTGTTTGGCTTAGGTGATCAAACATGACAAGGTCAAAGGTTAGAGCTGGCTAAACAGTTTCTGTAGCTCTTCTCATTGACTGCAAAATGTTGCGACTAAGACTTGCCTCTTAGAGACTGGACAGTCAATTGTATGGCCTTTCTACGGCTACAGTAAAAACTGAAGCAATTAAATAAAGTAAATAAACCCCGCAAGGGTCGACGTGTCCCAGCAACCGTGCTGTTAAACACTACCTGACTCAGCAAGCGACACAGTGAGAAAAGTGGTTATCACAAACAATAAAATGTGTGCTCGCCTTTAAATAAATTATTCCACACTTCATCCCAAACTGCAGTAACTGACGCAATTCTACTTTTTAATTAACTTTCGGTACTTACGTCTGAATTCACCCGAAACAAGCAACAACAACAAATTGTTACCACCGAATTTGAGGTAGTGACGTCACAGAATAATCCACTTTTTAACTGATGTCAAATAATCTGCGACAATAGACGAGAACAATCCTGAACACATTCTACAGGAATGCCCACCCTATGGGGAAATGAGATACCGGACCTGGCCAGAGGGTGCGGAGCTGAGACAAAAACTGTGGGACAGCCGCTCCGACCCGGTGAAGACTATAGACTTCATCATGCGACTAGCTTGCAGATATAGCATGACCAAAATCCCGAACGCAAAGAAAAAAAGAAGAGAATATCTTGAATCTGTCAACGTTGAACTTTCTTTCTGGAATACTTGGAATAATGGTATTCAAACAGGGACGTTATGTCTGCTGCCAGGTAGCCGAAGGCGAAGCGTAGTATGTTCTTTATTTTACAATGTGTAATTCCTATAGTTTACTAGGCCTGGAGGAGCGTAATGTATTGGGTACGACTGGCAATACCTTTTAGAATGTTGCCCAATCAGCATCTAACAGCACACTTTTATCGATTCTTTACTAAGAGCCACAAAGCAGCCAAGCAAAATATCATTTTGAGATTCGACAAATGGAAATTGCCCAGAGAAGATCAATTAACACACCCTGGAGTCACTCTCGACCGACAGCTCAGCCTCAAGAAACATGTCCAGTCCACCGATAGCTCAGCCTCTAGAAACAGGTCCAGTCCACCGACAGCTCAGCCTCTAGAAACATGTCCAGTCCACCGACAGCTCAGACTTAAGAAACATGTCCAGTCCACCGACAGCTCAGCCTCAAGAAACATGTCCAGTCCACCGACAGCTCAGCCTCGAGAAACATGTCCAGTCCACCGACAGCTCAGCCTCAAGAAACATGTCCAGTCCACCGACAGCTCAGCCTCAAGAAACATGTCCAGTCCACCGACAACTCAGCCTCAAGAAACATGTCCAGTCCACCGACAGCTCAGCCTCGAGAAACATGTCCAGTCCACCGACAGCTCAGCCTCGAGAAACATGTCCAGTCCACCGACAGCTCAGCCTCAAGAAACATGTCCAGTCCACCGACAGCTCAGCCTCGAGAAACATGTCCAGTCCACCGACAGCTCAGCCTCAAGAAACATGTCCAGTCCACCGACAGCTCAGCCTCAAGAAACATGTCCAGTCCACCGACAGCTCAGCCTCAAGAAACATGTCCAGTCCACCGACAGCTCAGCCCCCAGAAACATGTCCAGTCCACCGACAGCCCAGCCTCGAGAAACATGTCCAGTCCACCGACAGCTCAGCCTCGAGAAACATGTCCAGTCCACCGACAGCTCAGCCTCGAGAAACATGTCCAGTCCACCGACAGCTCAGCCTCAAGAAACATGTGCAGTCCACAGACAGCTTAGCCTCGAGAAACATGTCTAGTCCCCCGACAGCTCAGCCTCAAGAAACATGTCCAGTCCACCGACAGCTCAGCCTCAAGAAACATGTCCAGTCCACTGACAGCTCAACCTCGAGAAACATGTCCAGTCCACCGACAGCTCAGCCTCAAGAAACAGGTCCAGTCCACCGACAGCTCAGCCTCGAGAAACATGTCCAGTCCACCGACATCTCAGCCTCGAGAAACATGTCCAAAATGTTAAAAACAAAGCCTTGAGGCGGCTAGTTATTGAAGAGACGTGCGGGCACAGCATGGGGATCAGACAATGACACTCTAAAAGGCTTGTATCTTGGCTACGTAGGCTCTGCTTTAGAATACAGCAATGTATTCTTGATAACAAGCTCATTGAACTAATGTAGAATTCCTGAATAGAGTATATAGCAAAGCTTTACGACTTGTTAGTGGAGCAATGAAGTCAACGCCCACTGCTGCAAGTGAAAAACACAAATGCGGAACCCTTTGATATGGATGTTATAGAATCTTATGAAAGGAGTAAAAGGATGAAGAAAGACCACCTCACTGAACATCTTGCAGAAAAATGGCTAGAAAAGCAGAAAACAAAAAAGTCAGTCCACCACCATCGTCTGTGTAAATTGTCCACCCTTCAAGTTCTAGAGAACGGTGGATATTATTAGTCTGAATTATCCCAAATATCCTTAGCTACCAATCAGCTTATTGCATCCCATGAAGTAAGAATAGTTATGCAATTGATCCCTGGTCACTCAAATACATATGGCAACGACAAGGCACACAGACAGGTTAAGAGGATATCAAGTTAAGAACAACAATACACCACCAACAATCATACATACAGTCAAACAACTACTGAAGACTGCTAACTAATTGACTTAGCTGATTAGATAGAAAATGAGTAATACTGAGAGAGAAATCTACAAACATATGACTATACCAAATTCTAAAGACAGCATCAACCTCCTGAAAGGAGAGATCAAAGCACCATTTCCCGACTTCGCATTCAACACATTGAGTCACTTGAACAGAATCCAACCTGAACATACTCTATAGTACCAGCGCTGCACACTTCCCTATGGAACTGTTAGAACACCATTTTTTGAGTGTCTCACACTTGATGTGCTGGGAAAAAGCTTCTTTCTCCGAGGCCAGACAAATGGAACACTATGCAAGGAACGAAACAGCAGCTCAAAAATACTAGCAGATATCACTATATTACATTGATCAAAGGGCAGGAATCCACAAGCCATAATATTAATAACCAACCAACTGTAGATTTCACCGTCAATGGTTCCTTTCTGTGCACAGAGTCTGCAGTGGATCTCCGTGGTTTTTTGGCAATCTCTAATTTGACTAGACGCTGGTTTCACTTCCTTTGAGACCAGAGGACACATACAACTTGTGTTATTCGAAATCCAACCGATTCGCATTTTCGTTTCTTGAGAGCAAACACCTTTTCCGTTCAGCTATATCAACCCATAGTCCATCTCTACTCTATCCCTCAATTTTCCCATGTCTGTTTCAGTTCCTCCCAAATCTGCACGTCTCGCATTTTCCCGCCTCCCACTTTTGCGTGCTTGTATTCGTCTCATCTCTCCTACAATTTCTAATTCTGGCTTCTCATCTACACAAGAAATGACTGTCTTAAACTAATACCAGATCTGTGTTTCGGAGCATTTCGAGAGATTGTAGTTGAGAACAAAAAAATATAAAAAATCGGGATTACCCCAATTGCTGGCGTCCACCTGGAGGATATATTGGGATGTGAATAAATGCCGCTTGCACTTGCAACATTGTTTTACCTCCGATAAAAGAACCAATTATGCATTACCAACCAATGGAACTCGTGCCTTTTTCATCAGGATTAAGACTAGTACGCTAACAGATGATCCACCACTTCACCGGTGTTATGTAACTCCATAACAAACGAATACTTATTAATTAGTGCGGAATACTATGAATGACATGTACTTTCATTACCTGCATTACCAAGCCAAATGGAAGTCGATATTTTTCCTGGCATAACCGTTTCTCCCAGTCGCCCAGCTATAAATGTGTAGGACGAATATCGGAGTCACCCCCCGAGTTACGGAGCTCGTGCCCTTTCATCAATGAAAGCTACTCAGCACTTATGGGGGCGCCCTGGGGCAATCAAGTCGATTCTGTGAACAATTTTCCTTTCCACTTATGCCAATTTTCTACGTAGAGTTACGGACGAGGTCAATTGCTGTCTCCACCGTTTGAGATAAAGACTGTGGCGAGGCAGGATTTCCTCCTGTCAGATTTATATTTATACTCACTAACGCTTGGATTACGAGAAAGACAATAACATCATATAATCACTTCGGCATAAGTGGACATTGTCGAGACTTAAAAAATCTAGACTTTGTCGAGATATTTGAAAAACCGTGATATTGTCCAGAAATTAGAAAGATCTGAACTGTGTCGAGACATTTGAAATATCTGGAATCTACACGGAGACAGGGCTAACTATACACGGAGACAGGGCTAACTAAACATGGAGACAGGGCTAACTATACACGGAGACAGTGCTAACTATACATGGAGACAGGGCTAACTATACATGGAGACAGGGCTAACTATACATGGAGACAGGGCTAACTATACACGGAGACAGGGCTAACTATACATGGAGACAGGGCTAACTATACACGGAGACAGGGCTAACTATACACGGAGACAGGGCTAACTATACACATAGACAGGGCTAACTATACACGGAGACTAGGCTAACTATACACGGAGACAGGGCTAACTATACATGGAGATAGGGCTAACTATACACGGAGACTAGGCTAACTATACACAGAGACAGGGCTAACTATACATGGAGACAGGGCTAACTATACACGGAGACATTGCTAACTATACATGGAGACAGGGCTAACTATACATGGAGACAGGGCTAACTATACATGGAGACAGGGCTAACTATACATGGAGGCAGGGCTAACTATACATGGAGATTGGGCTAACTATACACGGAGGCAAGGCTAACTATACATGGAGGCAAGGCTAACTATACACGGAGACAGGGTTAACTTTACATGGAGACAGGGCTAACTATACATGGCGACAGGGCTAACTATACATGGAGATAGGGCTAACTATACACGGAGACAGGGCTAACTATACACAGAGACTAGGCTAACTATACATGGAGGCAAAGCTAACTATACACAGAGACTAGGCTAACTATATATGGAGGCAAGGCTAACTATACACAGAGACAAAACCAAGGTTATGAGAATGAATGCGAACGACAGAATTAGATTATATAAAGTGCATATCTCCCCCAGAATGTCGATTCGTTTCTGTAACAGGACAAAAGCACAGACACAGTCGGAGGTGCGGATCGTGCCGCTACACCACACACACCCAGAAAGTGAGAGGGGCTTTATTATGCTGGGTGGACTGGGAAGATCCAGAGAAATCCAATTAGTGACGTAGATTTGCATTTTCAACTCCATTGTCAATAGCATTATCTTGCCGGATTCGGGCGTTTGTGGTACAATACAGCTACTAGAATGACATCAATCTGTGACGGAAGTTCGGTCAAGAGGTAATTGTGCAACAGACAATTATGAGCTGGATTGGACGTATCTTGAGCAAGGATACTGCTAGCATGCTTTGGAAACCAATGGGAAAGAGGCATAGGGGCAGACAAAGATACATCTGGAGATGGGTAATGTATATGGCAATAAACATGAAGGTTTCTGAAGAGTTGTGAACATGGCAGCTGATAGATGCATCTGACAACTATTTATTGAAGGCATATGCGTCTCACTGCGCTAAAGGATTTTGATTGATTGATTAATTGAATGATTGATTGATTAGAATATAAAGCAAGTGCGCAGATGAATAATCTTCTTCGATGATGTGTTCCCCGAATTGTGAAAGGTTGGTAATCGCTTCTCTAAATGATAGACTGAAAAGAATGAGTTGAGTAAGGCTGCACTAAGACTAATGACACTAATGCTTTCATTAGCCAGATCGAAGCAATATATCAAATGCGTTCTTTACTGCAATGGGACATGAACGCTGCAGAGCTAATCGTTCCAAGTTGTTCAGCGTATAAGGTTTGTATTCGTACAATATTGCAGTCATTTGATTACACACCACTTGGTTGGGAGTCGCGGCCAGCGCCGAGAGTAAACAACGCATTATTCTGAAAACGATTACGTTACATGACTTTTCTCTTCACGTAGGCAAACGTTCAGGCCTATGTACCACAGAACCGGCATCACTGCATTCTAAACTGGCTCGTGGGTGATCAGTCACTACATCAGTTGCTGAAATGTATGATACTGATGGTTTACTTAGCTCGCTGACCGTACGCACTCGTGATTCATCGTCGCAAGTAATAAATAATAATAGCTGTCTATCGTTGTCGATGAGGACCGCCGACATCATCCTTGTCACAGATTTCCCTGTTGGGTGTGGGTGCGCATGTGGCTGAACAGGCCAATGCGAGCACGAAAACATCTGCTACATATCGGGCACACGAGGTTTGTAGAAGGGGATGGTGTTCCCGCTGCTCGGGATTCCCGCGTCTGCTCTGGGCTTTCACAACACGGTCGTCTTCACCGGCAGCTACACCCGATTTGACTGCGCTTCTCCAGTCAGATCTGTTTTGCGCAAGACATTCCCAGGTGTCGATGTCTATCTGGCAACTTTTTAGTGAGTCCTTCAGACCGTCTTTAAAACGTTGCTTTGGGCGCCCTCTCTCGCGCCATCCCTCTCTCAGCTCGCCGTTGAGAAGCTACTTTGGGAGCCGCTCGTCTGAAATACGGACGAGCTATCTGGCGCATCCTAGTCGTGCTTTTTCTAGCAGTGCATGGATGCTGGGCATGTTAGCCCTCGAGAGAACCTCGATGTCAGTGACACGATCTTGCCATCGGATGTGAAATATTCGCCTCAGGCAACCTGTGTGGAAGTGGTTTAACCTCCTTGCATGTCCAGAGTATACAGTCCAGCTTTCGCAAGCGTATGGTAGGGTTGGAATGATGGTTGCACGGTAGACTTTGAGTTTGGTCTTGACGCTGATGCCACGACGTGCCCAGACCATCGAGCACATTCTACCAAAGGCTGTGCTGGCCTTTGCTATTCTGTTTGCCACCTCATCGTCTAGGCTGACAGATCTCGACAGCGTGCTGCCCAGATATGTGAATTTGTCTACGGCATTTAACGTCTGCCCGCTGACTGTAGTCTCTGATTTTGTGTACGGCATGCCTGGTGCTGGTTGGTACATGACCTCTGTTTTTTTTGCATTTATGGTCAGGCCAAAATTTTTGCATGTGGCAGAGAACTGGTCCATTCCAACCTGCATGTTCAGTTCTGAGTTGCTCGTCGCAAGAACAACACGATCAAATGACTTGACAAACGTTAACACAGAATGGTTGGCAGACGGCGATGCCAGAGGAGGAGGTATCTTCGTAAAAAAACAGCAATGGAACGACAGCCCACTAAGCTTTCTCCACTGGGAAAATCTGGCCAACTTCAAAGCAGAATCAATGGCTCTTCTCCGTGAAAAGAATCATCACAAAAACTGACCAACAACACTAGAAACTATGGCCATTTTTACTTACTGCAGATTCCTGATGTAGTCAATTCTGAATAACTGACAGGACCACATCGTGCAAGTAAACAAGGCATGGATAAAAACATGGAAAAGGCTTTCAGCGTCTTTTCTATTGTGGCATTGCAAGAAATGAGAGAACTAATTTCTTGTCGCTGACTGGAGTAGCAATGAAGCAACTATGCGACACACAAACGCTAAAATCGCCACAAGCAATCAGCAAGTGGAGAGGGCGCCCCAAGCAATCAGCAAGTGGAGAGGGCGCCCCAATCAATCAGCAAGTGGAGAGGGCGCCCCAAGCAATAAGCAAGTGCAGATGGCGCCCCAAGCAATCAGCAAGTGGAGAGGGCGCCCCAAGCAATCAGCAAGTGGAGAGGGCGCCCCAAGCAATCAGCAAGTGGAGAAGGCGCCCCAAGCAATCAGCAAGTGGAGAGGGTGCCCCAAGCAATCAGCAAGTGGAGAGGAGAAGCTAACTGACACGACAGATCTGACCAGCCCACCAGCTTCATAGACCTAATCAAGTCATCATCTTTTTGCTAATAAGTGACCACTGCATACTACTATGTTGTCTGTACAGCTTACAGATATCTCCTACAAACGATTGCTCAAATAGCAGTTAGTTATACCTCTGAACATATACATATGATACAAGACCTGGCCATGAAGTGCACAGTTGAGACAGAGGCTGCTTGGCAACGGCACTGACCTAGAAAAGATTGTAGACTTGGCCCTGCAGAACTGGCATGGCCACTGAACCTACAAGTACAGGAAGAAAAAGTTTCGCCCCCTGGAACCTTGCCAAACGCGTATTAAGTTGAAACATTTGTTTTTACAATATGCAGAGTCGGACTGTATGTCTTATTCATTAACACGTAGTCGCTTTGGGGATTTCAGTATGTGTGTCTGCATATCTAGTCTCTACATAATGTGTGCCTGCATATCTAGTCTCTACATAATGTGTGTCTGCATATCTAGTCTCTACATAATGTGTGTCTGCATATCTAGTCCCTACATTATGTGTGTCTGCATATCTAGTCCCTACATTATGTGTGTCTGTATATCTAGTCCCTACATTATGTGTGTCTGCATATCTAGTCTTTACTTGATGCAGGTTTTCAATGCCGGCAGATGAACATGCTTGTCGTTGTGACTGTTCCCCCAACTAGTCTAAGTTTCAACTCGTGACTTTTCTTGTTTCACATGCCCGCGTTGGTTCACATGTCCATGCTCTGGCGGAATCTATAATGAACTAATCAGCAGAACAATGTAGACCCGCAGCAGTTACGACGCCATCTTTGCTGCCCTTGACAAAAATTAGTAAGTATAAGACAGACAAATGAACGATTGGTATATAAATGCAATAATCTTGCTGTGCCTATGAATCTACTATAGACACAGTGAGAACAAAGAATGTATGCTGAAATTGAGTTTATAAAGTTGCTGTTTGTTGTTTTTGAAGTTCCTCGAACTGAGTTCTTCACTCTTGTCTATATTTTCTTGTAGAGTGTTGTAGTCACTCTTTTATATCCTGAGGCGGACTGAAGAAAGTGGACGAGTACTTCTCACTGTAGTGAAATGCAACGCTTCTTAATAGATTCACTACAACGAGATTACACTTCCAATCTCCACCCCGTTGGTTAGGCTGCTGTAATACAGTCTGCATGGATATATTACAGTAATACCTAAAACCATCAAGGAATAGTGTGATTCTAATGTCTTGGTTCGTGAAATGAACGTCCTGATTTGCTGACTTAGAAAGCTTCCATTGTAAGGACATTCAACCATCAATGGAAGCAAAATCTGTTATGCTCTCTGTGGAGAATAGGCCTTCAACAAATACATACCAAATCATCAAATATTGTCTTGTCTCTATCTGTTGATGCTTTGATGGCTAATAGTTTATTTAGAATGGGGAGCCAGCCTCATTTACAAGTCTTCTTAGTTGCCTCTTAGGACCTGCTTAGCAGGTTACAGTGTTACTCTTCTTTGCTCCATTATCGCGTTCCAGTAATACGCAGGCAATAGTGAAGGCATAACACATGAAAAATGACTTTAAAATGAACACATTGAAAAATCATAAAATGATAGTGTGTTTTGGCAATGCCACGTTTCTCAACACGCTCCAGTCGACCCAGCTTGTTTACTGTGAGGGAAGTCAAATCAGTAGGTCTAGCGAAGTTTTCCCCCCACCCCACGAATCGAAGCTGAGCTCTAGTGCAATGGAGTCTGACGATTTACCCAGACTCTCTGTCATAAAACGAGATCGATCGTTCCTCAAGAGATGGACTAACTTAACTGCGGGGCATCTCTGCTAGAATGAGAGATCATGTTGTCAGAGCAGATCATACAGGACACCGACCATAAAAATGGAGATGGAAGCAGTGACCTCAATTCTGAGAGAGCTAAATGGGAGCTCTTTAACAGGGGCATTCATCGTGTCAGACTCAATCCTGACTTCGGTACGTACAAAATAGCTGGATAAGACAAGCTTCAATGACAGATGTTGAAGACTCACACGTCCAGGGGCAGGTGTGGATGTACTGTCCTGAGATTCAGGGCAGAAAGAAGCTGGCATACTGGCTTCAAGCGTACCAATTATGGTCACATTAGATAGGCATAGTGGTGACATTTTAAAGACTGTCAGTGACCGCCTTTAGGATGGTGACACCGCAATAGATGAATCAACAATTTATAGACTGCAGAGTTTTGAAATAAAACGAGGTTAATGCAGAGTGCGGCATATGAGAGAGGAGTAGGAGTATGTACAATCAACGAGCTACAGGAATCATCAGTAGTATATTCGTCCTTCGTTATTTATTGAGAGACAGAGAGACAGAAATGCGGACAGATACGGAGTCGATAACACTCCGTATTGATATTGATTTGACAGGGATATTGATATTGGCATACCGTCGGTGACAACCATATGCGTGACATTTGGAATGTGATTCATCGCTTTTTAAATCTGTTATCTGGAACGGTCACCGCTGTTGACATTTTATGAGCCTGCCGACGAGAAAAGGAGAGAAGATATTGGGAAGTGAGAGATAAGGAAATCAGGAGAAACAGCAGTAACGTGGTAAAGGCAGTTTTATAACTGACACTGCCGTCAGAGATGAAGTGATAGAGCGTGTAAGTACTAGGTCTCAGTTTCTTCTGAGTTGGGGGTTCTCATTATCCTTCTTCGTTGTCTTGCCTTCACTAAATCAGGTACCCATTCAGAGTTGGGTAGACGGAAGTGTGAAGAGACACACACTTTAACCACTCAATTAGGTGCAAGTTTACCAACAGAAAATAATATCTTGCATGTTCATTTGTGCGCGAAGATGGGTCTCCTTTCGATGAAGGAACGTCCATTCAACACACGGTCTTTTAGTCAAATCAAGTGCCATAGCAGACACTGCCTCGGGGCTGAAGTGTTTAGAGACCCACCCAGGGTTACCGGATGAAGATTATGAAGAAAAGAAAGCCAAACTGTAGAACAATTTCACACAAAAAACGCCAAACTGCAAAAACAGTCAAGAAAAAGCAAAATATCGCCAAGCAAATAAAAGAAGAAAGATGCAAGATAAAGCCAAGTCTGTCCTAAACTGACTATTTAAATGCAAAACACTACACAAAAACACCGAAAAGTCAGTGATATTAACATAGATCTTCATGCTTCATGCGACCCTCCTCATGCAATCATGTTAGCATAGAATTTCATGCCACCACCTCGCCCACACCCGCCGTCGAACCCATCACCTTTTTCAACAAGATAACAAAACAATAACCCAAAAAAACTACCAAACAATAACTAAAAAAACAACAGTTATTCCCACTAACGCCTTGCCAATTACATTAGCCACTGTTAGACGTCTAACGACCTATAGATGCTGACCAGCGCATGAGCTGCAGTGGTCAGCGACCCATAGCTGACTGCTATCGTCAGAGCCAGCGACCCATAGCTGACTGCTAACGTCAGGACCAGCGAACCAGAGCTGCCAAGACCCTTCTACTCCCTCCACGCGGTGATCCTGGACACCAGGCTGCAACAGGACAGACTGGCTAAGGAAAAGGGATCTAAAAGGCAATGCTAACCCGGTACTCAAAAATGTTTGCTGGAATCGGGTGTGTTGGACCGAAATGTATAAATATCGCAGTCAAGCTGTAAGCTACGACACAACGCATTCAGTTCACTTGACTACATTCTGCTACTTACGCCCTTTTCAGTGTTTGGTAGCTGGAGATTGAGAACGAACGAAGCCAAGCCAAACCACCTATAAAGAAAAAAACATTTTACAACACTTACCGGTACACAACAACAACAAAAACTAAAACCCAAACGAATTCATTTATTCCAAACTATGGGACGATGAGGCTAACGTCTGGTCAGGCAAAACATACCGATCAGACAAATGTTAGCCAGGGTCAGGAAAAATATACTGCCCAAGACCCTCACCTGACCTCCTCGTTTGGTCGTCCCGGAAACGGGCTGTTGTCGTCCTGTTGTCGACGACAACAGCCTAGCTAACAAGGTGAGGTTCGACGTGATTCCCGTAGTAGTGAGCGACACGCAGATGAAGCCAAGCATAGCACAACCGCCTGGAGGATCCCGGTCCACCTTCAACAGCGCGCTCAGGATGTGAGGAAAACTGCGAGAACCCGCCACTTAACGTCATTGTTAGGGCGCACCAGAGTAAAGCTACTCATTGTTTGCATTCAACAACAATTACAAACTATTGAATAAGGTCATTTTTTAATGCATATTTGTTTTGTTTTTATTTTGCTTCCTGAAAAGCCAAGTTGGCAACCTTGACTCAACACGTCTCATAAAAACATGCTCGTTTTGTAACAGATTGCGCTTGCCTTTACGTCTGTTGAGTCCCAGCTCTATTTTAATCTATAGTTGGGTCTGTATTCTCGTGAATCTATTTCTGGCCGTGTCTGTACAAATATTTGGCCACAAGAAGGCTTATTCTCAGCTATAAAGTATTTGGTGTATCTCTTCTGCTTCTTGTTAGCTTCTGATTGGTTGAGGCGCTTGGTTATCACAATCAAGGTATCAGGCTGAATCCACGATCTTGACATACTCCAATATATCCAGCTGCAAATAGTTACCCGATTTACTGATAGAGAAGGTGTCAGCGATAAAGAGACCTGGTCACACCAACTAACAAAAGCTGAGTTCTGGTACAATGAGGTCTCTACACCTTAACTTAACTTAACTTATCATCTTTATACTGGTTTAGAAGACCCTGCAGAGTCTGTATACAACCAGTTACATCCTGACTTCAGTTCCGTCTTGGTGATTTTTACTATCAGATGTTCCTCATGTACTCGCAATGAGTGCTCCATGTGGTTTGTCTTTCTTAATATACCTTTTCCTGGTGGCGACAATTTTATTTCTACTTGTTTCTGCATAATTTTGAATTAGAAAGTCGGCTGTTTTTTCCCAGTTAGTACCTTTCCTGCATCCTCAATTGCAATTGTTGAGTTGTAGCTGTTTTCGTCACTTGAACAATCTGTAAAGTAGTTCCTAACTTATTTTTAGGCATGGGAAGGCGGCGAGGAAGGGAACTTGGCACTCCACGTCATAAAAAGATGTGGCCTAGAACAATAACATCTCCAACACTTCATCCCAGACATCAGTGTCTGCTATGGGGGTACCCTGATAATTACCCCTAGAGCAGCCTCAAGTTAAACTCTACCATTGAATCAAATCACTTTTTTCTTAAATTCGTTAAGTAATCTAATATTCGACACCCATTCCACAAGGACCATCCTGGGAAATCCTCTTGAAAAAATATTGACTTATTGATTCCCACCGGATGAACCGAATCTACAAACAGAACGTTTCAAAGAAAGTAGTCCCCACAACTCTCTGTCTGGGAGAGACACGGAACGCATCCGGAGTAAAGATGCCGACCTACGGCAAACGAGAGCAAATATCTGGTAAGCGACAAGTAAATATGGGAACACTTCTAAGTTTCAAATAACCCCTGGACGGGATTCAAGTGGCCAACTAAGTGTACATGAAGGCATGACGTGACTGGAGTCGTTGAACAGAAGTGCAGTATTGCTGCCAGCAAACTGGCAGGGATTATATAACCTTCCTTCGTGTCAACATGTCTAGATAAGCTTTAGAAAGAAATGGATAGGCGCATGTAGAAGCGCATGGGTGAATAAATAGATAGATGGATGGATGGGTGGATGGATGGGTGGTTTCTTTTGTTTATTTGGACGGAGGGAGGGATGGAGGGAGGGAGGAATGGATGGATGGATTGATGGGGTGGGTAGGTAGGTAGACAGACAGACAGACAGACAGACAGACAGACAGATAGACAGATAGACAGATAGATAGATATATAGATAGATAGATAGATAGATAGATAGATAGATAGATAGATAGATAGATAGATAGATAGATAGATAGATAGATAGATAGATAGATAGATAGATAGATAGATAGATAGATAGATAGATAAATAGATAGATAGATAGATAGATAGATAGATAGATAGATAGATAGATAGATAGATAGATAGATAGATAGATAGATAGATAGATAGATCTAATGGTTCCAGGAAAACAAGCTGTTCGCTCTTTTATATGTTTGAAGGACAAAGCGCTCCGGCAGACCTATAGGGGGGAAAAAAAACCAGGAAAATATGTACACCGGCATTTTTCGTCCACATAAATTCAATCCGGGCGATCTAGCACTGCTGCTTTCATTCAGTGTCATATTTTACTTTGGGACCGATGGCGCAACAGTGAATGAGCTGGCATCGGGGCCAGTGAACCATAACTGATCAAGAACAGATTCAGCCCAAAATTCAAAATTAGTAGCGGTCCCGGAAACAGACTGCAGCCATGCTGCCTGACCAAGAGATTGGGTATCGAAAGAAAAAAGGCAAACAACGTCTCAAAAATGTCGTGCTGAAATCGAATGTGTCAAGCCAAACAGAATATCGCAGCCTGACTGTAAACTACGACACAATGTCACAAACGAATTTGTAAGGACGAACGCAGAAGAAGAAGAATATCTGACGTCGAGAGGGAAATGTTCCTCTTAATGATCTGGAATGTACAGTGAGCATCCACGAGATATGCAGAGCGACGAGATATGGCGAGGAATGTCCAAGTCGTTAAATAGTTTAGTTACACATATCATGTAACAAGATTAACAAATCTCTGGTCTCTGTGGCAAAGTGGTCAAGCCGTGTGCCTCGTGTTCAGACGGTAGGGGTTCGATTTCGAGCTGCATTTCGATTTCGACACCTCGAGTCCATAATGTCATTTTTTTCTGGAGATCCCTGGTTTCATCGCTGGAGCTGCGGAGTTCGTGCTGTGTGCGATGCTCTCAACAGGTGGGGTACCCATCTGCCGAGAGAGACAGAGCTAAAATGTTTTTAGTCTTTCCTCATAACTATAATTCTGAAACCCTGCGATCATTTTTGTAGCTCTACTTTGTACCCTTTCCAGCATATTTATATCCACTCTATTATATGGACTCCATATCTTCTTCTTCTTCGTTCTTTCTCAATCTCCCTCTACCAAACCCTGAAAGGGCTTAAGTAGCAGAATGTAGTCCAGAGAACGGAATGCGTTGTGTCGTAGTTTACAGCTTGACTGCGATATTTGCACCTTTCGATACAACACATCCGACTTCAGCAAGCATTTTTTGAGTACCGGGTTAACATTCCCTCTTCGATCCCTTCTCCTTAGCCAGTCTGCTCTGCTGCAGCCTGTTATCCAGGATCACCGCGTGGAGGTGTAGAAGGGTCTTGGCAGCTATGGTTCGCTGGCCCTGACGCTAGCAGTCAGCTATGGGTCGCTAACCACTGCAGCTCATGCGCTGCTCAGCATCTTGATCCCGACTCCATATCTAAACACAGTACTCTAAGTTTAGGTTTCACTAATGATATATGTAACTTGACTATTACTTTCTTGCTATTATGTGAAATATTTCTTTTTATCATGCCTAACATGGCATAAGCCTTTTTCACTGCCATCTGGACTTGCTTCCGCACCTTTCTTGAATTATCTATTATAACACCTAGGTCTCTTTCCTTTTTTATTGTCATACTATTGTGTTCTCTTATCATGTAATTATATTCATTATTGGATCTTCCCATGTGGAGGACTGCACATTTTCATACCTTTGAACTCCATTTGCCAGCTCTCAGACCATTTTTGAATCGAATCTAAATCTGATCTCAAAAGTTTCCCCTCTTCCACCTCTAGTTGCCAACAAATACTGAAAGGACTGGTTGTAGTAAACCCTACACCTCTCCCCCCTCGAAATCACTGTGTACAAATATATGATCCCTTTCTTCATTAATTTTATTTGAAGATTTTCAGGAAAAAGTTAATGAAAAATGGGACACGCCGGCAAAATGATAATGAATATCACAAAACCATAAAGAGGATTTTGTTGTCAAACCATTTCTAAAAAAAATACACATTTTGAAATGACTTAATCAGCATGTCCTCATAAAAGGCACGTCAGCTGGGTCGTGGATAGGTGGGTGGTCTATATTTTTATTTTTCCTCTTCTTCTTCTTCGTTCTCAATCTCCCGCTACCAAGTCCTGAAAAGGGCTTTGCAAGTAGCAGGATAAAGTCCGGAGAACGGAATGCGTTCTGTCGTGGTTTACAACTTGACTGTGATATTTGCACCTTTTGGTCCGACACATCCGACTTCAGCAGGCATTTGTGAGTACCAGGTTGTCTTCCTTCTTTGATCCCTTCTACTTAGCCAGTCTGCTCTGTTGCAGCTTGCTATCCAGGATCACCGCCTAGAGGTCTAGAAGGGTCTTCGGAGCTCTGGTTCACTGGCCATGAGGCTCACTCGGGCATGGGTCACTGACCGCTGCAGCTCATGCGCTGCTCAGCGTCTTGATTCCGTCTCTATATTTGGAGGTTAATACAATAAACAAACATGAGCCAGAACAGGTAGCCTGCATGGAGACATGCAACCATGCAACAAAGCTACACAATAGATGTTGTTGTTTAATACCCACTTTATGTAAGTTTACTCTTGTGCGCGCCCTGAACAGGACGTTCAGTGGCAGATTGTAGTAGTTTTCCATACATCCCGAGCGTCCTGATGAAGGTGGATCGCGGTCCTCCAGACAGTTGTACTATGCGTGGTGCTTACTACTACAGGGATCACATCGATCCACATCTCGTCAGATAGGCTGTCTTGAAAACAGTATGTTTCCAGGAAACGCTACATGGAAGAGAGATTGTTGCCATGCCCAGTGTATTGTACCTGACCCTAAAGTGACGTCCTGGTCAGTATGTTGAGCCTGATTGGACTAGCATCTCAGTTCCCCACAAAATAGATAACAAGCAACGCCAGACAACCAGACGGACCTTAAAGACGGCGAACTGGCACAAATTGAAGATTCTTCTTCTTCTTCTTTCTCAATCTCCCGCTACAAAGCCATGAACAAGGCTTTGCAAGTAGCAGGAGAACAGAATGGGTTGCGTCGCTAGTTTACAGCTTGACTGCGATATTTGCACCTTTCGGTCCGACACATCCGTCTACGGCAGAATGGAATTCTATGATTTTATAGTTATGGAACATTAGAGCAGCAACAAAAGCAGGGCGAGCTATTGGGAGAAATGAAGAATACATTGGAAATCCACACAAGTCAATATTCCATTACTTAATATCAATATTATTGAACACCTTACACAAAGATTTTTGGGAAAGCGCTCCTAGGGTCTACGCGTCACATGCCTTCGTCTAGGTTCACCTGAAAGCCAGGTCTGATCCTGCACACATACAAGATTGATGCCACTGGAGTAATGACACACAAGGACCCCCATTCCCTTAGAGCGTCAAGCAGTTTAAGGGCAGCAAAAAGTGCCCGATGGGGATGTCTCATCCGATGATCATTCTCCTGTCACAATGCCGGTTTCTTGTCACAGTGTGGAGTGAGACCTTTATAATAAAATGTGTTTTAAATGTGTCTTATAAATGTCCTTAACCTTCAACTATTATGAGTGTGCATGCATTTAGCTGTCAATTAGACTGTATGAACAGATCTTATAACTATTATTAGACTATCTCAAGCTGTTTTTTTATGATGAATCTGTTAGGATTGGTACATGGAGACGAATATATGAATATTGGAAGCAACACATTGCCATTGCACAGGCTGCCCCCAGTCGAGCAATTTAGGTTGTTTTTTTTTTTTTTTTTTTTTGCTTAAGTAGTTGTGAGCCGTGCCACTTAACCACTAGGCCACGCCGTCCCCTCAATTTAGGTTTGATTTTGAAGAGTAATATTTTTCGATCGTAAACGGTTTCGGTGTCGACCAAGTCGCAAAACTTAGGTGCCGGAATAAGTCTAGCAAGTAATAGCGGCCGGCGTGACCCTGACCACATCATAATCCAATATGCCCCACGCTGTGTAAACGAGGTTGTATCTTACATACTGCCAATTAATTAATAGCTTTCAGCTCCCTATAGAGCACCCATTTTCAACAACAGCCTTTCTGGCATGGGCCATACGTGAAAGATCTCTAAACATCTTCATAAAATGTATGTCTCTATCTTCCTTCTCTATGTTTATCTATATCTTCCGTCTCTATGTATGTCTATATCTCCCTTGTCTATGTATGTCTTTATCTCCCCTCTATGTATGTATCTACCTCCCTTCTCTTTGTATGTCTCTATCTCCATTCTCCATGTATGTCTCTATCTCCCCTCCATGTATGTCTCTATCTCCCCTCTATGTATGTCTCTATCTCCCTGCTCTATGTATGTCTCTATCTCCCTTCTCTATGTATGTCTCTATCTCCCTTCTCTATGTATGTCTCTATCTCCCTTCTCTATGTATGTCTCTATCTCCATTCTCTATGTATGTCTCTATCTCCCTTCTCTATGTATGACTCTATCTCCCTTCTCTATGTATGTCTCTATCTCCCTTCTCTGTGTATGTCTCTATCTCCCCTCTGTGAATGTCTTTATCTCCCTTCTCTATGTATGTCTATATCTCCTTTCTCTGTGTATGTCTTTATCTCCCTTCTCTATGTATGTCTCTCCCGTCTCTATCTCCCTTCTCTATGCCTCTATCTCCATTCTCTATGTATGTGTTAAGTTCCCCTTCACTTCTCGTACCCCTGGGTGTGGCCTATTCATCACCAGTGCCTCCTCCGCCCATGTGTTACCGAGGCTCGAAATGTGAGCAAAGAAGAGTAGCACCGTAACCTAGAAAGCAAGTCTTAAATTTTAACAAACGAGGGTTGAACATGGGGCCAGCTACCCAATCCTGTAGAAACCATACACAACAAAAACTTGAAAATTGACATACCTCTTTAGAAACCATGGTTTACATATGACAATTCGATCTAGATTTCCGAAATCGATAAGTTTCGGGTCTGAAATTACATCAAATGTCTCATAGCAAGTACGCTGGCAGTTTTACCTACGTCATCACAAACCTATGGTAGAATAATAACTAACAGACAAATATTACCTAACACCGGCAGTGCACATTTAATACCGATCTCGGCCCACAAATATTACCTAATACCGACATGGCAGATCTCGGCACATAAATATCACGGTTGAGCTAACAAAAGCCAATAAAACTTAAAGAAATTTTCTTAAAAAGATTGGGCGAACCAGGTCATGCTAAACGGACAGATGCACGGGTGTTTTATCTTAGTGTACTACGATGCGTGTTCAAATCAAACCGGACTAAACTGCAACAAGTGAACATACGTACGATGACGTAACTTCAGGTATAAACAATACATACCAACTGTACAGTTTGCAAAATACCATTATCCTCTAACTCATAGTTTCCTCAGCAGACCGTTGAAAACATGACGGGTGTGATACGGAATCCGTCCAGAGTTGATCAGCGAGCGGTGATTCAGTGTCTAACATTTGAAGGATGTCGACCAGTTGACATTCGTCGCAGAATGGTGAATGTATGGTGACAAAAGCGTATCGACACAACAGTGAAGAACTGGATAACGATGTTTAAAGAAGGACGTAATTTAACGAAAGATCTTCCGATACTAGGTCAGGCGCATATTGTTGCGTTAACTCACGTCCTTCAAATAGAAAACAGTTTACGGGAGGGTAAAAAAGGTTTTGATCAAGAATTCCAGAAAATCACTTTAAGATTGGTTAGATGGCATTATGTGTGAGCCATCAGCCCCCGATGTATATTTGCTATCTTTGTCCTCGTTCCTACGTGTCTTAGTGGCAGAGTAGTTAGTGCGTGTCCTTCGCACTGCAAAAGTAAGGTTATTACTTTAGCAGATCTAGTCAACCGAGCTCTAAATTGGTAGGTGACCTACAGTTAGGAAAAGAAAGGCAGTGAAGAAGAGAGCAAGTCACCCCACTTAAAGATCCCATGGCAGACATGGGTAGCTTCAATGATAAGCTGGCCTCACTACAGATGGAGACGATCAGATTTTGTTAATAACACAGATGGTATCGTGTGCATGTTAGTCCTTGGTTGTATACAGACTCTGCATGGTCTTCTAAACCAGTATAAAGACGTTAAGTTAAGTTAAGTTAAGTTACACACCAATACATGTTACCTAACGCTGGTCCATGGCTGGTCACTGATTGATGTACATATATCCAAGTTGACGTTTGAAAACGTACGAACATGAAAGACATAATACCTACCTTAAGGTCTGAAAACGAACATACACGTTTACAATGGCAATATTTACACAAACTTACACAATGTTACAACATAAACAAACTTACACAATGTTAAAATTTACATAAAGTTTATATATAGACAAACTTTCACAAAGTTAAAACATAGACAAACTTTCATAATGTTAAACAAAGACAAACTTTCATAATGTTAAAACATAGACAAACGTCATAGTGTTAAAACTTACACAAAGTTAAAACATAGACAAACTTTCACAACGTTAAACATAGACATATTTTTATAATGGTAAAATAAAGACAAATTTTCATCATGTCAAAACTAACACAAACTTTCACAATACCAAAACATAGACAAACTTTCACAATGCCAAAACATAGACAAACTTTCAATTTAACAAAACATAGACAAACTTTCACAATACCAAAATATAGACAAACTTTTACAATGACAAAATATCGACAAACTTTCATAATGTTAAAACTAACACAAACTTTCAGAATGTCAAAACTAACACAAACATCACAATATTAAAACATAGACAAACCTTCACAATGTCAAAACATTGACAAACTTTCATAATATTAAAACATAAACAAACTTTTATACGTCAAAACATAAACAAACTTTCATATATCAAAACATAGACAAACTTTCACAATATTAAAACATAGACAAACTTTCACAATGTCAAAACTAACACAAACTTTCACAATGTCAAAACTAACACAAACTTTCACAATGTTAAAACATCGACAAATTTTCATTATGTCAAAACTAACACAAACTTTCACAATATTAAAACTAACACAAACATGGCAATATTTAATATAGACATAGACAAACTTTCACAATGTCAAAACTAATACAAACTTTCACAATGTCAAAGCTAACACAAACGTTCACAATGTCAAAACTAACACAAACTTTCACAATGTCAAAACTAATACAAACTTTCACAATATCAAAACTAACACAAACTTTCACAATGTCAAAACTAATACAAACTTTCACAATATCAAAACTAACACAAACTTTCACAATGTCAAAACTAACACAAACTTTCACAATATCAAAACTAACACAAACTTTCACAATATTAAAACAAAGACAATCTTTCGTAATGTTAAAACAAATACATACTTTCCCAAAGCTCAAACTCGCTACTGTTGTTTACCACTAAAAATATTACTTTTATCAACCTAAAAACGTTTAGTACTGACATAATTTAGTAGAGTTCTTTAAAACACGCAATGACATACCACAAGTTCCGGAAACTCAGACAGACTTGTTGATTGTCCTAATTCACGACTGTTCGTGTGTCTGGTAATTTTATTCACATGTCTCCATGAACAAGATTGAGGACAGAAATCAATCAATGATATTAACACAGAAATTACGAATCGATTACTTCTTCATTTGATCAGATTAAGACTGATACCTCGCGTTTCTGGTAGATTAAAGACCTCGACTTGAGGACGTACACAGACAGTTCGGTCCAGATACGACACATTTCACGGTAGCTTGTCGCAGGCTTGATGTGCCCATAGAATTTACTAACACGCTAAACAGGTTTACTAGGACGCGGGGTTTGCCTGTCTATTTTGAAACCCGATTTAGCGTAATCGAAGGCAAAGCTATAGGTGGGGCAGCGGATTTATGTGAACAAAACATGTAGTTTGCTAAAGCCAAAGTGTATTCAAGCATTTAAATAGCTTGTCACACTCAATTGTAGCACACATTGCTAGCCAGACTTAGAATTGTGGATACACACACACATCCATCTTGTTATAATTACTACAGGCTTACACACTGGAAAAATTATTTATATAGAACACAGTAATAAATGTAAATATCAAGTGACTGGAGAGCCGGCTTAAACACCTCAGGGGTCCGAAATCTTGCTCGTGTGCCAGTGCTTTGACGTCACTGGATTAAAGGCTTCATTTTAATACGTCTATTCATATTATTTATGTGGTTCTTTAAGAATATTCATGTATTCACTTTTTTTCTCCGTTGAGAAGCATATGCGACCACTGCAGCTGGCCCATTTCGAAGACTGTTTCCAAATATTTTCAATAACTCTCCTTTTCACTCGAATTTGAAGCATAGGTTTAAACTGCATCTGGTGTCCTTACAGAAAGTCTGTATTCGAAGTTTGGCAGTGGTTGATTACGACGACAACGTTGTTTTTTACATGATGAAGGTATGAATGTACCGCTTCCGGAGTTAGTGGATGATGAATCCTCATTATCATTGGGATCATTATCAGTATCATCATCATCATCACCTTCATCACCACCATCATCCTCATCTTTATGGTTATCATCACCATGATCACCATCCCTATCATCATCATCACTGTCAACATCACCATCATCACCACCACTACCAACTCCATCATCACCATAACCATTGTCATGATGACCCTCAACATGATCACCATCGTCCTCACTATCATCAACATCATCATTATCACCACCACAATCCACTCCATCATCATCATAACAATTTTCATGATCACCTTGATCACTATCATCATTGCCACCATCACCAAAATCTTCATCACTATCGTCAACACCATTGCCACCACTATCATCATCAACATTATCGCCATAATCTTCATTCTCACCATCATCATCCCCATAACCATCTTCATCATCATTATCGACAACATCATTAGTTGTTGCGTGACGAATTTTGTTCTGGTTAAAGTTGCAGCAGTTGCTCTTACATCAGAAAAAGCTGAATCTGGGTTCACCTAGCTGTAGTCCAGTGCAAGACTTCTCAGTAGCCTCATAAATACGGAGTTCACATGGTCGACCACCACCACGATGACCTAGCTGCTATAACTAAGCCTGTTTTCAGACACAACCATGGACGTGAGGTGATCAGTCTTTCACCGGACTCTGACGCTAGATAAGAAGACAACAGGACTTTCCAGAGAAGATCGTTTTCTCTCTTTCTGCATTCAATTGTGCTAAGCTATTACAATTTACACATGAATCACCATCAAGTCATTCAGTCCTGGTACTGGTTTGGTGTCATCGACCCCAACATCATCCTCAAGTCATTCAGTTCAGGGACTGGGTTGGGGTCCCCGACCTCACCAAGTCATTCCCCACATCACCATCATTCAGTCCCGGAACTCGTTTGGGGGTCCAGACGTTATCACCATAATTAAGTCATTTAGTCACAGAACTGGTTTGGAGTCCAGACCTCATCATCATCATTCAGTTACAGGACTGGTTGACAAGTTCAGGATTCCGTCTTTCCATTTCTGCCTGTCATCTACGGCCGTCTTCAACTCAGGATTCCGTCTTTCCATTTCTGCCTGTCATCTACGGTCGTCTTCAACTCAGGATTCCGTCTTTCCATTTCTGCCTGTCATCTACGGCCGTCTTCAACTCAGGATTCCGTCTTTCCATTCCTGCCATCCATCTGCGGCCGTCTTCAACCCAGTATTCCGCCTTTCCATTTCTGTCAGCCATCTGCTGCCGTCTTCAACTCAGCAAGTTTTCACCGCTATATCTCTACCTACGGGTGTCACGATGACATTTATTGGTCTGTTCCTTCCCCGCTTTCTCTGTGCTCTGTCTTCCAAGACTTTCTTCACTGGGTCTCAAGACGTAGATTGTGGCTCAGGCAGTCATTGTTTTTCTATCTTTTGTAGCAGTTCTCTTTTTTCTCCCATGTTCGACAACACCCGTTCGTTTGATGTCATCTATGTGCAATTTATTCATCTTTCGGTGACACTGAATCTCAAAAGCCTCAAATAAGTAGTTCGCTCCTCTCTTTTATATATTGTCCATGTTTCAGAAACGTATAACGCCTCAGACCAGACACATGTGTTCATGATTATGTTCCGTAGTGTCATACTAGTGCTACCTGACATCTTAACTCTTTGTTTTTCTCTAAATGTCTTCTTTGCCAACACAGTTCTGCTTCTTATTTCCTTGTGCATCATCTGTTATGATTTGACCTAGATATAATTGCTAGGTTGGTTTTGTTTTTTTAAGTTCGATAGTTACTTTTACTTCCGTTTGTTTTTTTAAGTTCGATAGTTACTTTTACTTCCGTTTGTTTTTTTACTATTATTGTTGTCTTGGTCATTTCTATATTTATTTTCATGTCGGGGGCGTTTGCTGTTTCGCTTGTATTATTGAGTAGTGTTTTTAGTTTTAGTTCTTCCTCTGTCTCTGCTATAATGACTAGGTCATCAGTCAACTTTACTGTTTCAGTTGATAGTCGTTTATCTTTACGCCCAGATTCCAATTAGTCATAACCTGGACCAGCATCACCTCTGAGTATACATTGAACACAGGTGAAAGTGGACATCCCTGTCTGACTCCTTTCCTAATAGATACTGAGGTTGTAGTTCCTTCTCTACGTGATATATAAGTCATATGATATACCACTTATAGATGCATTGTAGGAAAAAAGTAGATGCGAATAAAAGATAACTGGGATACAGACTAGAAAATCACTTACACAAACCTGATTACGGTTTCTATGGAGAATTCAGTTTCGTGGGGAAAGAACCCTTTAATTCAGATCCCAGTGACAAGGAATTATTCAGCCATGTTTTTCTGAAACATCCGAGATATATGGAGTACCGGTACACCTGAGCTTTCGCTCATCTCAATATTGCTTTTCCACAATTAACAGACCTTTTCATTTGTTTGATTGCCGGTGGTGAAAGGATTTGCCAACAATAAGTAGTTGTTTCAAGGGGACGTCCGACTGCTTTACTACTTGTGTTTGTGTTGCAATCTTCGTTGAGACTTCTTTCGTGTCCCAGATGCACCAGTTTGGAATGCATCTACACACACGAAACATGTCGATGTGGCAGTAAATGAGACATGACGAATTGTGACAGGATGTCTTAAGCTGACACCAACAGAAAAGGTCTACGCAATCGCTGGTATCGCATCTAAAAGATATGTCGCATATGAAGTTGAAAAATAAATGCAGTCATGTGACCAGAGACACTCTTTTTGGACATTCAGGAGAAAGAATACGACTTACATTGAGGAAAAGTTTTCTGCGGATAGTTCAAGCTTCAGAACAGAACTACGAAAAAAACCGCATAGAATAGTAGCGCCAAAAAAAATGTCGAAAAATGGATGAAGATTACAGAAGAATTGCACCAGGACATGATTTGTGATGCACTACGTGTAGATCTCCGAACAGGTTAAAACAGATGTGTTCATGTGTGGGTCTAATCTGATAAAGTGGGGGTATGCAGACGATGAATACTGCGAATGTGGGGCCGTCGAGGAGCCGGAACAGTAGATTATATGTCCCAGTATACAGGAGTCCTATGCAGTGGAGAACCTGATGATGGTAAATGAAAGAGCACTGGCGAAAACTATCTGAGGTTGGCGGACACGGAAAGTAAGTAAGCATGATGTTGGTCTGTGGGAAATCGGGTGTACACGTTCATGAGTTGGAAAGTCTTGGACACTAAAGAGCTGCTTGCTTGAGTCGCCGTTTGCGAAAGATGCCATGTAGAACAAATAGACGCGAATAGAGGATAACTGTGATGCGTGGCCGAATGGTTTCGATACCTCCCTGCTGATAAGGAGGGTAGCGGATCGAATCCTCGGAAAGGCATATGTTTTTCTGTTGGGGGTGAAAAAAAAACATTTCCAGCCCACGACGTGGTGACAGCAGTGGGGAAGTGGCCTGTAGTCATCTCCCTTAAAAACCCCTAGACTTTTCCAGCAATGGTAATAAAGTCGTACCAGTTTTTCTTAATAGAATGGATAAGAGGTAATGACTCACTGACCGGCCTAGAACACAACCAAAACGACACCTTACATTACGACCACAAGACCTTCGTTAGGAAAGATGAACAAAACTAAATAACTAACAAATCACAACATGATGTCTTGTTTTTTTGTTGTGATTTGTTAACTGTTGAGTTCTTTGTTCCTTGGCGAAGTTGTTGTACTGCTGCTGTCACTGAGCCAACGTAACAATGTTTTTTAACGAATTTAAACCTCAGTATCCTGCAGCTTTTATCTTTGTTTTTTTGTTTTTTTAAATATAAACTATTACACAAACTAGACAAGCAGCTGGCATTTTCCCGTTTCTGTCATACACAAAGTTCTCAATGAAACTAATCGAGTTTTGGGAAATTCAAAAGTAAGTAAGAAAAAAGTTTACTTAATCTTGTTTATTTAACATAACACATTAAGGTTATAATTGGTAGTCTTCCTCGCAGTATATGAATTCTGGTAACAAGATCACTTCTAACTAAAATAACAAGATGACAGGCATACAAAGAACATCCAGCACATACATTCTTGTGACAACGGAAAAAGTGGAGCAAATTAAGACAGCAATGAACGGTTTAGAATGGTACCTCACGATGAGTGTCGAAATACAGAGACACCGCTCGCTGATCAACTCTGGACGGATTCCGTATCACACCCGCCATGTTTTCAACGGTCTGCTGGGGAAACTATGAGTCGGAGGATAATGAAATTTTGCAAACTGTATGGTTGGTATGTATTGTTTACACCTGAAGTTACGTCATCGTGCGCATCGTACGTATGTTCACTTGTTGCAGTTTGGTCCGGTTTCATTTGAACACGCCTCGTATGTTTACATAATAGATACAATAATATAAATGTTGTGCGACCTGGATGTAAAAGAGCATTGTTGCAACTATGACAACGCCCCTGGATAGATCCTTCTGAGGATGCAACATACACAACTACAAAACCAAACCCATTTGTACTTCTGCATAACAAAAACCGTTACGGAGACATATACGTATTTTCTTAAGGTAACTATCACATGGTGCGGTTTATGGTTAATTTTTCTCATGTGTTGGTTATCTTGCATCAGTGATAATGAAAAGGGAAAGTAATACGGGGGTGATGACGAATATGACGTCCACACGCACGTACGTACACACATACAAACTGTATCTGTCACATGATTTTTCTGGCATATCTGATTAAACCGATCGGTTTTGCAACAGATAGGTTTTACTTATTTTTGGGTAATCTATTTTGCTAACATAAATAACATAGTACAATCTAAGTTGTGCTGTACATCCCCAGGTGTGCATAATACTATTCATGCAACATTCCAAGCATGTCATATAATAAGTCTAAAGAAAGTTGCGCGTGGAGCTAGTGTAAAATAAGTTGCTACAGAAACCACCACTGCAAGAACGCATGCAATGGTTTAGCGTTTCTTGTGAGTAGTAGCCTCTGCTGTAGTAGCCTCATGCTTAGCCACGAGAGTAATGTGAGATGGAGAATTAATCAATCTGAAATTTGCGACAAACCATGACATTTTTGGAACACCTTCTGGTGTTATTTATTAGACACTGATTTAGATCAAGAAGGGAAGAGCAATGAAGGCAAAGGAATGCATGAATGTGATATGTAATGAAAGCGTGGCCGGAAACTGAACGCGGTTGCATAGAGATGTGGTGAAGTAGAGCGTGCACCTACGATATTAAGCTTGCTATGATGATAAAGGATGCCACATTATTGTGAAGCGCCGAATGGAAGCGATAGTGGTTCTCACTGTTGAGCAACACCATCTTCCGCCTCCAAGGGGCTGTCCTGAGAACAAACCGCGCCCATCGAGCCTGGAATGGCGATCGAAGAGGGAAGGCAAGCCAGGCTCAAAGTATGCCGTGCTCAAACCGGGTGTGTTGAAAAGAAAGGTGCAGATATCGCAGCCTCGCTGTAAATGGCTAAACAACGTCATGTCGTCATTTTCAAGACGGATGCTGAAGAAGAAGAAGAGAAGCGCTCAGTATTATATCTTCATAGGCACGACTAAATCAGGACCAAGACGATTACTAGCAAGTCGGCATGGTTCTTATTTAAGGTAAGCGAACAATAATCTCAATATAGACAATGCTGGCGTGGATGAAGTGTAAGAGATTTCTTTTTATTAGACCTTAGCTTCAAATTAGCTGGTGACCTGATCTCTACCCAGTTGCCTTCCTGTCAAAACTGCAAGCCAGGCATATATTTACAACTCGACTGTAGTGTATCGAGAAAGGGACTTTTGTTGCGAGAATCTAGTGCTCCGTCCTTCTACTACTCAGTTGTTATGTTGTTGTTTTTTTTGTGTGTACATTTTATTTAAACAAAGAACCTCGGGTCAAAATTAAACTCTTCCACTAAATCACACAATTCAGCTCTCTTACTTTGAACACGGGTGTTGAACAAATATGACTGCCAGTCAGTTAGTATGTCATAATCTCAAATTGCATAACTGAAAATTGTCATTGATGGTATCGACATCCAGCTTGACTATAATTTAGGAAGCAGACGATAGGTGGCGCATTGGTGTCCGCGGTTTAGATGGAAATGGTGGCTGTGCTCGTGAAGTGTACGACCAAGAACAGCGTTATCTTGTGATGGTTTGCTTTGTGTTTGTTGTGTGGAGAATGGTTTAAAAGGACTTCCGGTATATGATATTTAAAATGGAATGTTTCCTGTTTATAGCGAGAAGTGTTTGAGGCGTAAAGCGGCAGGTACATAAAGGTCAGATTAATGCGCTCATTGGTTCTTTCTATATTCATCTACGCCTGCAAAACATGAACCCTTACAGCAGCCCTCCAGAGAAGAATCCAGGTCACAGAGATACGATGTTTTAGAAGACTCCCAAATGTCACCTACAAGATCGTATCACAAATGATGAGGTACAACAATAAATTGATAATGCAAGTGGACTTTACGCCGACCTCCTCGCGACGATCAAAATACGAAAGCTGATTTGACGAGGTCCAGGGACCTTGCAAATACGATACTGTTTATTTGTTTATTAAATGTTTGCCTTTCTACATTCTACTGGCGAAAGTACGCATCTTTCCACCTCGGACCGCAGTATTTGGGCGATATCAGGACGTATTGACCAGTGTATGGATGTGTGTGTGTGTGTGCATATGTGTGTACCGTACAGCTAATGTTTCTGTGGTGCAAATGCGTTGCTGTTGATACCAAGGACACACAAAAGCGAAGGCGGGAATGTCCGAGAAAGCGATGGGAAGACGACAGCCATGAAGGGACTAACATATAAACCCAGTAGACACAAAAAGCAATCACAGACCGTGAGATGTGGCGCATAATTGCAGAGGTGTCAGCAGGGGGACGATCTAAAGAGGTCACGGGATGAACTGAACATAACTGGGTCAATACATTTTCTCAAGAACGTTCAAAAATTGCTGTTAAAGACAGACCTTAGTCGTCCTGTTCAGATTGTAACAGAAACATTTGTGCTATGTGTGCGGAAGAGGATTTTAGCAGACGGGTAAGAAACTATAGACAGTGAAGCAGCTTTAGAGAGGTGTTTCTCGTGGTTTATCCTTCAGCGATTTCCACCCTTTTGATCTACTAAAAACTGGGCGACAAACGTTTGGCGGATGAAGAAAAAGTTGAAAGTGAAGTGTGAATGTGAATGAGACAGCAGATAAAAGACTTCAATGCCGCATGCTTTGATGCACTGACAAAGCGAATGGATAAATGCATCGATGTTAGTGGAGAAAATGTTGAGAAATAAGGGGACATATAAGACAAATAATAGTTTTCCAGTTCGTCTTCTTCTTCTTCTTCGTTCATTCTCAATCTCCCACTACCAAACCCTGAAAGGGCTTAAGTAGCAGAATGTAGTCCAGAGAACGGAATGCGTTGTGTCGTAGTTTACAGCTTGGCTGCGATATTTGCACCTTTCGGTCCAACACATCCGACTTCAGCAAGCATTTTTTGAGTACCGGGTTAGCATTCCCTCTTCGATCCCTTCTCCTTAGCCAGTCTGCCCTGCTGTAGCCTGTTATCCAGGATCACCGCATGGAGGTGTAGAAGGGTCTTGGCAGCTCTGGTTCGCTGGCCCTGACGCTAGCAGTCAGCTATGGGTCGCTAACCACTGTAGCTCATGTGCTGCTCAGCATCTTGATCCCCTCAAGTTCGTATCTCATACAGTTATTTTTCTACATTTTCTCCACTAACATCGATGCATTTATCCATTCGCTTTGTCAGTGCATCAAAGCGTGCAGCATTGAAGTCTTTTATCTGCTGTCTCATTCACATTCACACTGCACTTTCAACTTTTTCTTCATCCGCCAAACGTTTGTCGCCCAGTTTTTAGTAGATCAAAAGGGTGGAAATCGCTGAAGGATAAACCACGAGAAACACCCCTCTACAGCTGCTTCACTGTCTATCGTTTCTTGCCACATGTGGCATATTTACTGACTTACCCTCGCACATTCCGTTCTTGTCTTGAGTGATCGGTTTCATCTCTCACCTATCGTCCGCATATCTTTCATGTCTGCCTGAAACTCTCTTCCCTGTGTATGCTTTGGACTACCTCTTTGTATCTATCCCTGGGGAGTGCAAACAAAGACTCTCTCGCTTTCTGAAATGTGTTATATCCAACGCCAGCGTCTTCTCCTCACTTCTCATTTCCATCGGTGTGTCTAGTTCTTATCAGCAGTTCAATATTAATCATCTGATCATACCATTTCAATTATTTGATTCTGAGCAAGCCCTCAATTATGTAAGTGTGGTTATGACCATTGCATTCCGATGCTTGCTGCAAAAGTCTACTAATGAGGGCTGTGCATGGAACTGGCAACCTCATCTCGTAAAATGTATTGATGTGGTTTGGCGCAGCATTCCTCTAATAGGTCATCTACACCCAATGATCCGAAAGGAGCGAAACGGAGAAGTGATAATATTTTGGTTATTACTCAGAATTATTGAAAGTGCAAGTACCATATGGGAAGAAAAGGTCATAAAAATTATATTTCAAGACAACGCCTTCATTTTGTTTCAAGTGACAAAGATACGAGTGTGAAATTGGATGAGCAAATATGTGATGTATTTGTTGTGCTTGATGTTCCATGACGGGCTGTGTAAGGGTAGATCATTATAAAGCGATAAATATAGGTTAAGATCCTTCAATTTTATTTCCCTGTCTTCACTATTCTTATTGCCATTAACAGATGCACATCTCAAGCGCAGATGTCGACATCATCAAATATGTGAAGTCAAATATTAGCGAGACAAACTTTACCGCACGTGAGTGGTTCCTGTATTTAAGCTGATTTTCGTTCTGACTTTTCGGGCAGCTCGATTTTTGTTTGAGCTGCAACGATGGTTCTCTGCTCGACGACGCGAGAACCTGTTGTGATGGCAGTGCATCAAGCTGAGCTGTCGGGAGCAAACATATCCCAGGAGGCGACACTTTCAATGAGATTTTGAATTGTTTTTTCTGTTGCTACCAGTGTCTGACTTGGATCTTATGTAAAATACACGAGAGGCGAATGTAATGTGGAAAAGAAATTTAAGGGGGGAAAAAAACATTATTGTGGCCAGGAGAGACAGAATCTGAAATGATGACCTTATTTATATTTTGAGAGCCACATTGGACTGCGTACATTATGTCCTTTTTCACTCATGCCGGAGTAATGAGCCACAAGTACAGTTGACGTCCTTCAGGAAGACTGTGTCAAAGCACTTTGTGTGTTCCTGCAGTATTATTTCTGTAGCAATTTCTTTACTTGATGAAGTTGCTAGCCCAATGTACAAGTCTCTTTAGTCCTTTTATTTGGGATCAAGATGCTGAGCAGCGCATGAGCTGCAGTGGTCAGCGATCCATAGCTGACTGCTAGCGTCAGGGCCAGCGAACCGGAGCTGCCAAGACCCTTCTACACCTCCACGCGGTGATCCTGGATAACAGGCTGCAGCAGGGCAGACTGGCTAAGGAGAAGGGATCGAAGAAGGAATACTAACCCGGTACTCAAAAAATGCTTGCTGAAGTCGGATGTGTTGGACCGAAAGGTGCAAATATCGCAGTCAAGCTGTAAACTACGACACAACGCATTCCGTTCTCTGGACTACATTCTGCTACTTAAGCCCTTTCAGGGTTCGGTAGCGGGAGATTGAGAACGAACGAAGAAGAAGACAAGAGTCCTTTTATGACATGCAAAGGTTCTATTCTTCCCTTCCTAGCAAGGGGCTCAGAGATCCAGTTAAGGGGCTGCGTAGACTGCAAAGGATCCAGTTGAGGGGCTGTGTACACTGCAAAGGATCCAGTTGAGGGGCTGCATACACTGCAAATGATCCAGGGATCCAGTTGAGGGGCTGCATACACTGCAAATGATCCAGGGATCCAGTTGAGGGGCTGCATACACTGCAAATGATCCAGTTGAGGGGCTGCGTACACTGCAAATGATCCAGGGATCCAGTTGAGGGGCTGCGTACACTGCAAATGGTCCAGGGATCCAGTTGAGGGGCTGTGTACACTGCAAAGGATCCAGTTGAGGGGCTTCGTATACTGCAAATGATCCAGGGATCCAGTTGAGGGGCTGTGTACACTGCAAATGATCCAGTTGAGAGGCTGCGTACACTGCAAATGATCCAGTTGAGGGGCTGCATACACTGCAAATTATCCAGTTGAGAGGCTGCGTACACTGCAAATGATCCAGGGATCCAGTCGAGGGGCTGCGTACACTGCAAATGATCCAGGGATCCAGTCGAGGGGCTGTATACACTGAAAATGATCCAGTTGAGGGGCTGCGTACACTGCAAATGATCCAGTTAAGGGGCTGCGTACATTGCAAATGATCCAGAGATCCAGTTGAGGGGCTGCATACACTGCAAATGATCCAGGGATCCAGTTGAGGGGCTGTGTACACTGCACATGATCCAGTTGAGGGGCTGCGTACACTGCAAATGATCCAGTTGAGGAGCTGCGTACACTGCAAATAATCCAGGGATCCAGTTGAGGCGCTGCATATACTGCAAATGATCCAGGGATCCAGTTGAGGGGCTGCGTACACTGCAAATGATCCAGGGATCCAGTTGAGGGGCTGTGTACACTGCACATGATCCAGGGATCCAGTTGAGCGGCTGCATACACTGCAAATGATCCAGGAATCTAGTTGAGGGGCCATGTACACTGCAAATTATCCAGGGATCCAGTTGATGGGCTGCGTACACTGCAATACAGAAAATATGATGATTCTGCCATCTCATGAGAATGCAGTCCGACCAACTACCACTGCAAACAGTGCTGGATTTAGACAAATATCATCATCATTTATTGGGGATCTTGTTTGGTATGCACACAATGAGTATGTTTACTCTTTTGTTGCGCCATGAAAAGGACGTCACGTGGCAGGTTGCAGCAGCTTTCCTCACATCCCGAGCGTGCTGATGAAGGTGAACTGGGGTCCTCCAGACTGTTGTGTTATGCTTGGCTTCATGGGCATGTCGCTCACTACTACGGAGATCACGTTTATCCCTTACCCCGTTAGCCAAGCTGCCATGTTAACAGCCAGTTTCCAGGGACGGCTGCGAGGAAGCCGAAATGATGGTCTTACCCAGTATATTTTGCCTGACCCTGATTAACATGTCTGATAAGTATGTTGTACCTGACCTCCTCACATGTATTGAGGCCCTATTATTAAAGTGAGTGAGTGCGTTGTTGTTTTTTTTTCGTTGGTATCCGAAGATATGTGTGGAGTTATTTAGTCCTGATGAATTGTCTCTTGTAGAGCGTTTTAGTGGTTCTGCTTAAATCACAGCGCATACTGAAGAAGGTGGATCTGGACTCTCCTGGCTGTAGTTACGATGGTAGATTCGCAGACAGTCCTCACCCCGTTGGTCAGGCTGCTGTAACACATGTTTCTAAATTGCAAATGGATTTGAGGTGAGAGTCTTGGTCAGTATTTGGTTCTGACAATGATGCCTACGAATTTACTAACACTCACGCATTTTGTGATTGCTAGTTTGTTCCTTCCGAGTTAGAATATCTGCGAGTCAGCCCTGGCGCCTCTAACTGTGGCGATAAGAACACTGACAAGGGAATTCTGTCCGGTTCCGCATGTCATCAATGACAAAGAGGATAACACATTAACAGAAACCAAAGATATACTGAATAGATGGAGAGAGTATTGCAGAACCATGTATGAAGATAGCACAAAGTGCTCAGTTACAATCCTACCAAAGGATGAGAAAGAACCTGAACCAACATTGGAAGAAGTACGCTCGGCAATCAAAAGCCTGAAAAAGGGAAAGTCCCCAGGATGCGATGATATCCAAGCAAAGCTAATACAAGCAGGAGGAGAGGCATGTGCTCGAGTTTATCACAAGCTGTGTAAACAGATATGGCACAGCGCAGAGTAGCCAGAAGCATGGAAGAAATCAATTAATATTCCCCTCCCCAAATCTAAAGCTATGCACAAACTACCGAACTATCGCGCTAATCAGCCATGCTAGCAAGATACTCTTGCGGATCCTAATAAGAATAGAGAAAAGATTTTAATCTGAAATTTACGTGGTCCAAGCAGGTTTTAGAAACGACAGAGGGACCAGGGGCCACATATTCAATATGAGGAATATCTACGAAAAATGTAGAGAGTTTAATGTTGACCTGTACACAATGTAGAGGGTTTAATGTTGACCTGTACACATGTTTTATTGATTACACCAAGGCATTCGATACGGTAAAACATCAAAATCTGTAGAACATCATGAAGGAAATGGGGTTTCCTGTGCACATTATACATCTCATTGAAACATTATACCAATTTCAACGAGTCGCTGTCTGAGTATCTGGGCAAACATCAGATTGGTTCGCAGTACAAAAGGGAGTAAGACAGGAATGTATCCTCTCACCTTATCGAATCCTTCAAGTCAAAATGTTACAGAAAGATCCTCAAAATACCCTGGACAGAGAAAAACACAAATGTAAACATTCGGCAAGAGTTGAGCTTAGAGGAGAACTGGTTTATCAATTCCATTATGGCCAGAAAATGTAAATACTTTGGTCACATCAAGAGACACAACGGTCTTGAGAGAACAGTGATGGAAAGTATGGTGCCAGGCAAAAGAGGAAGGGGTTGACCAAGAATACGATGGTACCAAAATATCCAGGAATGCCTGTGGCCGAGGCTGGAGTTTTGGCAAGGGAAAGAGTTTCTTTCAGACAGACTGTGATGGGAGCGACGTTCTATAAAGGACATGCTTCATGATGATGATATGGTCTATATACAGAAGTTTACAAATTTGGGACAAACCATAACAGAAGATGCCCACAATAAGACAGAAGATGCCCACAATGAGACAGAAGATGCCCACAATGAGACAGAAGATGCCCACAATGAGACAGAAGATGCCCACAATGAGACAGAAGATGCCCACAATGAGACAGAAGATGCCCACAATGAGACAGAAGATGCCCACAATGAGACAGAAGATGCCCACAATGAGACAGAAGATGCCCACAATGAGACAGAAGATGCCCACAATGAGACAGAAATTAAGACAAGGATTGCAATGGCAAAAAAGGTTTTCACAGAAAAACAGAAATTGTTTACATCAAAGAATATCAGGATAGAACTGAGGAAAAGAATAATCGCCACTCTTATGGCCAATGGGACTGTATGGGGGTGAAACATGGACTCTAGCAAAGAAGGATGAAAGAAGCTTGGAAGCATTTTGAAATATGGTGCTACCGTAGAATGGAAAGAGTGAGTTGGACAAAAAGAAGATGTAATGACAATGTACTCACTTAAGTGGGTTCACAAAGACAGATATTGTGTATGATACAAAAACGCTGTTGACTGGGTCACAATATGAGACATAAAAGTCTTTTACAGAAGATACTAGAAGGAAAGATTCAAGGAAAAAGAGGACCTGGGCAACCAAGACTCACCTTTACATCTTAGGCATGCAGAGACATTAAATTATAAACCTATGCTGAAATGAAGATAGCTGCAGAGGATAGGGTGAAATGGAGAGACATACTCAAACAAACTTGCAACCAGTCTCGAGCATGAGGAAACACATGATGATGATATGGTTTATGCTTGATGATAGGAAGGTTAGGAAGTAATTGAGATTTAAGTTTGTCTGGATCGTGATCGGACAATATTCCATAGTCACAAGTTTTGAATGACTGCCCCAGTTGAAACTTATTTTTGTGCATGTGTGTCTCACTGGTCTAGTACCTTAACTCATCTCTCTCTTGTGGCAAGGCGCTTCCGTCATCTGGAGGTCCGGTGTTCGAAGTCTGGACTGTCCATTACTTCCCTTTCTTTTCTGTTAACCGTTGCATGTTACTTGAGTGCAGATAAATACTTTTCTTGTGATCAATGTTATGAACAAACAATCTTTCTTTAGAAATTTGAAACACTTCACCATTGTATAGATAGTTGGCAGCATTACTGTTAAACAGTGCCCAGCTGGTTGTATCAAGATGCACAGTACTCATATGGCATCATGGCATCGTAGAGGGGATATAAACATGCTGGAAAGGATACAAAGAAGAGTGACAAAGCCGATAGTGGGATTCTAGAATTACAGTTATGAGGAAAGACTCAGAAAATCCGGTCTGCTGTGTCTAGAAAAGATAAGAATTCTAGATGAATTAATACTGGTTAATAAGATAATCAAAAGAACGGATAAATTAGACTATAACAAGTTTTTTTAAATACAACCACCTACACGAACAAGAGGGCATAGCTATAAATTAACTAAATAAAGATGCAAATTTAGATATTAGGACATCTAGACCTGGACATTTACCAGTGTCGAACCTGGGACCACTAACTAGGGAGAAATGAACAAGGCCACTGCACCCTATTCTGCAAAGTGTAAAAGGGACATAAACATGGTTGTGAATGGGGCTGACAACTTCATCATGTTATACATAGTACCACAGAAATCATCTCTACAAGAAACCAGCTGTAATGGTGGCTCTATGTTCCAGCTCGGTTCTAAATGTTGTTATAGCCAGAGGTGGGGTTGAGGATGAACTCTCAACACCAACTAAATGCTCCCATGGGGTGCATCTCATATAGCCTCTGACAACAAAGTCCATCTCCTGGCCTTTGTGCGGCGGAACTGTTTTGACTAAAAGGAGAAGGGGCGGAAGGCGAGCCACTGGCGCATTAAAACCAGTAGTTTACGGCAGATGCGGCTGGAAAGCATAGGAAGGCAGCTCATATAGGAGAAGGAAAACTCTTTCAAACGATCTGAAGCCTTGCAGATAAGATACTGGCATATCTTGACGGGTTTTGTCAGATATGGCTGTGCAACATGTTTTCTGATAACTCTGAAAGTTTGTCAGCATCTACCAAATCTGACAACCGACGATGTGCGAAGGAGTACACGCAAGAGCGAGGAAAGGTAACCTCCGCTGAGTGTTGTGACAGACCAGGCCCTTAGCCTTGGTTGGCGGCTGGTCTAAGAGTGAAGCCTTAATAGGAGAACAGAAAGAGTGTTGCTTTGCTGAAATATTGGTCTCACCTTTCCCTTGGAGCAAACAAGGCAGAGCGAGAGAGGGACCATACTGCATGGGCAACAAATGGTCTCACCTTTCCCTTGGAGCAAACAAGGTAGAGCGAGAGAGGGACCAATACTGCATGGGCAACAAATGGTCTCACCTTTCCCTTGGAGCAAACAAGGCAGAGCGAGAGAGGGACCAATACTGCATGGGCAACAAATGGTCTCACCTTTCCCTTGGAGCAAACAAGGCAGAGCGAGAGAGGGACCATACTCATGATACTGCATGGGCAACAAATGGTCTCACCTTTCCCTTGGAGCAAACAAGGCAGAGCGAGAGAGGCACCATACTGCATGGGCAACAAATGGTCTCACCTTTCCCTTGGAGCAAACAAGGCAGAGCAAGAGAGGGACCATACTGCATGGGCAACAAATGGTATCACCTTTCCCTTGGAGCAAACAAGGCAGAGCGAGAGAGGGACCATACTACATAGGCAACAAATGGTCTCACCTTTCCCTTGGAGCAAACAAGGTAGAGCGAGAGAGGGACCATACTGCATGGGCAACAAATGGTCTCACCTTTCCCTTGGAGCAAACAAGGTAGAGCGAGAGAGGGACCATACTGCATGGGCAACAAATGGTCTCACCTTTCCCTTGGAGCAAACAAGGTAGAGCGAGAGAGGGACCATACTGCATGGGCAACAAATGGTCTCTATATTTCTGCCCGGGCCTTGTACTAAAAGCACAATTACTATCGTCTGACAAGACGAAAAGAGCCAACGATGATGTTCCCGCTGGGTCGAAGAAGGACCTCAATATGAGACATATCGATTGTCACTAAAGTGGTGCTTTTCAAGTTATTTCTGTGCAAAACACACATTTATATATTAGCAACACAGTTATGGATTACTCTATGACAGAGGTCGACAACCATCTTATGGACATGGATTGGTGAGTGGACGTCGGGCCACATTCATCAATAGCTGATAAAGTAAGGTACAAGGGGCGTTCAAGTCAAACCGGGACTTTTTGATATAGTTCTACCTGCTGGAACTACTATCCTTAGTTAGGGGCACATGGGTCCTATTACTGCTAGATGACCCACCTGCCATGGGCCAGTCACGTGACAAATAAATAAAAATGGCGGACAACACTGTTAGTTCTTGCACACAAGTGTGTTGTGATGAAGTTTCTTATGAAAGAAGACGTGAAACCTGCGGAAATGTACAGAAACCTGCAATCACAATACAGTAATGAGACACTCAGCTGGAGTAAGACATTTGAATGGTGTCAACGTTTTAGAGAAGGTCGTACATCTCATCTCACCACAGTCATTCCTGTGAATATCCAGATTGTGGAAAGCCTTATCCTGGAAAATCTACAGTTGTCGCAAAATTGCACAAGAGGCAAGTCTTTCTCTGGGTATGGTGAACACTTTTATTCGTGAACATTTGCATTTTCTGAAGGTTAGATGCCAAGACAGCTTTACGCATTTGACCGGCAGAAAAGAATTCAAGCCTGCTCGACATCATTCGGCTCACCGCACTATGTGCCATCTGCAGCAACTTGGCTGGGAGGTATTGCCACATCCACCTTACAGCCCAGACCTTTCTCCAAGCGATTTCCACCTGTTTGGACCCCTAAAAGAATTCCTGGGAGGCCAGCATTTCAGTACTGATGACAAAATGAAACAGAATGTCCTAGATTAGTTCAGACATAGTGACAATTCTTTCTTCTGTGAAACTTTTCCAGCATTATTTAGATGCTGGGATAAGCACATAAATGCGGCAGGAGATTATATAGAAAAATAAATGACATTTTGACTACTTGAAAAAAAAAAAAAAATTTATTTACAAAAAAAAGTCCCAATTTGACTTAAACGCAACTCACAGTAATAATGAATGCTCCAAACGGGGGTCTTTACTATTCGGTCGAATACGAATAGAGACATTTACAATGTATTTGGTCAGATACGAATAGTGAGTGAATGTTTGACACAAAATGTTAAGTTCAGCACATCAACCAAAAGTTCCTTAAATTATTTGTTCATTTTCTCTTTCTTTGAGACAAAACATGTTTGTATTCATCTGGGTGTTTGTATGACAGATTATTGTGGAGTGGAGATGTTGAATATACTTTGCATGTTATACCTGTGATGCAACACAGTGAACACACTGGTTAGCTATCATCATCCTCACAGACACTGAAGTATTTCCAAATTGGACTATGCTTTTCCATGGCGGCAAGCACTGCTATAGAATAACAAATCCTATTTCTTAGACTTGAACAGTCACTATATAGTGTAGCAAAACAACAAGGTATTATTTAACTCATTCACTCCCACGAGCCAATACATTGACTTCCGGATTTTTCAAGAAAACCAAGGAGCCGATATATCGGCTTTTGCGACTGTGTTGACAAAGTGTTGACAAAGTCACACATTTTCACATTCTTAGTTCTCCAAAATGTTTTATTTTGGTTATTGGCGGAAGTCCAGATTTCTTACTTTTCATTCCCGGAAGAGTTAGTGTGTGTTTCATTGAAAAATTTTTATTTTCAAATTATTTATTTTAGAGCAACCTTGAATCTCGCCCATGCCCCTTCAGTAAGACCAAAGAGAGTTTTTACAGTACAGGCGAAGGTAATGGTTAGATTATGTTATTACTTACAGTAGTGATGATGAAGATATTGATGTTTTTTTTTTTTTTTTTTTTTTTTTTGTTGCATTCGCCTTTTTTTATCTATTCCCCAAGGCGGTGTGCGTTGCATTGTTGTTTTTATTTTGCGCCTGTCGGCCCAGTGCATCCGACTTCAGCATGCATTTTATGTAAGGGTCTACTTCCTCCTGCATTTTTCTAAGGGTTTGCTGCCGGTGCTGTGATGGGGATCGAACCCAGCACCTTTGGTTGTGAGCTGTGTCACTTAACCACTAGCCCATGCCGTCACCTATATCGATCGTTTGATAGCGCTATTTCAATTTCTTTATCTAGTCTTAGTTATAAGTCGAGCGATGAAAGTGAAACTAAATCTACTGACGAGGAGGCGGGGCCCTCTTTTTTCTCAAACAATGGTAATAACAGTTCACAAATTCAGTAAAGGTACAAGATCCTCCACAGCCATACTAGTGTTTATAATATAAATGTGTATATATATATATATTTAATACAGCCAGAACATTCCTTCTAGGTGTGCGTAAATTGTAAACACTCACGCTGATGTTGATTGGTGCGTTTATTTTTTAGCATGTTTTCAACTTTACATGAATATGAATGGGGGAAAATGTTTGTAAAATTGTTTTTAAATAAAAACCGATTATTCAACTATAATCTCCCATACACAAATGTTCACCTCCATTTATAAAATATGCTTATTCCATTGTATTCTGGCCGCAATTGTGAACAGTTTGGTATCTTTTTCTTCTTCGTACGCTGTCAGACGTCAACTTGAATTTGTTCGAAGAAAGCAGCTGTCATCCTGAGGCTGTCGACACTGCCATAGAGTTTGTCTAGTGTTGGCACTGGTGATGGCCACATGTGCTTTCTCTGGTCCTCGTTTTTTGGGCAATTTTGCAGCAGATGTTCAGCGGTCATTTTCCCTGTACCACATGTGCATTCGTCAGTGCCACCTATCTTCAGTTTATTGAATAGATGGTACCTCGGTCTGTTGTGGCCTGTGCGGAGTCTGAAGATCATGGCCTGCTCTCTTCTGTTCAACTAGTAGTAGGCATAATTTTTTGTGTATCCAGTATGCTCGAACAGTTTGATATAAAATATGTGTTATTTCAGGGAACTTTTATGAAGATAAATAGATCACAACTTAGTGATGCTGTTTTTGAGTTTCAAATTTTTTTTTAAATTGCGTCCAGAGGCTCAAAATATTTGAGAGTGAATGAGTTAAACTATTAAAAAAATTACAATGTAAGGACTAATGCAGATGCTGATATTTACATGTTTAGTTTTAACTGGCTGGCTGGCTGAGCATCCTCTGCCTAGTCAGCGTATGCAATCCGCAACATGATAAAGTACTCATCATAAGGAACACTGTGTCAAATTAGTAGAGAATTGAGTTATCCTATTTTTTTTATAGAAAATTATTATGTTGCTCTTTGTCATATTCAGTTTGATTGCAGAGTGCTTTTAGGTCGAACATGAATAGTTAATTTAACGCGACATCAAAACGAATACGAAACAAATATCCAGTACATCCCCAGTAATAACAAAACATTCATGTTCAGTATTATTACCAATAATGCATATATATTTATATATGGGCCAATTGTTGCAATTATAACAAATTGTGTAGTTCCCTATCAGGTCTAACATACACAATGAATATTTGTAAGACCACTGTTTGTTGGGAATACGATATTTCGTTTTTGGATTGCGGGCTGGCAGATATTCTCTACAGGAAGTCTGGATACGATATGAAAACCAGAGGTTTCTGACCTCTACTCTATGGCAAGGAAGGGAGGGACTCAAATGTTTAAACCAAATCATTTCTTTGCACAGCAGTCACTCAAAGATGGGATGTATGAAATTCAAAACTCATGAAACCCTGTAATGAAAGAAATTATAAATTCTATAACTCATATCTCTTTTTTGCAGCAAGGCACATCCATCACCTAGAGGGATCAAATACTACTCTCTTTTCTGTTGTCTTGATTGTATGTTTTTAAAGTGCTTAAAATATAGATGTGGTTGCCTGCGTTGAAAAGAGAGATTGAAATGGTATGATAAAGTCCCTAATGTGAAAGTGTGAGAGAGGATCAGATAGAGATCAGCACCCCTTGATATAAAGAGAAGGCGCTGGATAAGACATACATTAAGGTGACTGGCTTGTAGCATTACAAAACGGTTTCTGTTTTGGAATCCCCAGGACAAATTAGTTAGAGGTAGACCAGAACACACATAGAAAAGAGAGGTACCGTGTAGTGAATTACATAAAGAAAACAGTGAAGAGATTGACTGAGTTAAAAAGGATTGTGCAGGATATGGGAACTTGGTGACCTATACACCGCAGGGAGCTGATAGGTTTTGAATGACTGATTGATTAAATATGCCTGTCTTTTCAATTGCTGTCACTGCTTTATTTAACACAAACATGCACATAAAACCTCTCTACTGCTATTTCTCATGGCTTGAAGCACAGAAGAAATTTTTTTTTTTTTTTGACGTTCTCTAATCCCCAAGGCGGTGTGCGTTGCACTGTGGTTTTTATTTTGCGCCTCCTGCATTTTCTAAGGGTTTGCTCCCCCAGGGTAATGACCGGTGCTGTGATGGGGATCGAACCCAGCACGTTCGGATTGTGAGTCGTGCCACTTAACCACTAGGCCACGCCGTCCCAGCACAGAAGAAATGAAATGGTACAAAGAAAGCTATGTCTCATTGTACACAATCTTAGAAAGTTGGGCCAGGAAAGTTTTGAGATAAAAGGTGTAAAGAGCAGACAAGGACAACAAAGACAGTTTATCCCTCAAATGTTCTGGAGAAGACCACGATGACACTCAATGCTGTTTGTCAAACAGAAGGACTTAGTAATCATGTTTTATTCATTTGTCTTACCCCACACAGGTGGCAGCACATGCCTGTCTGTTCAATGATCATACCTGAAGCAAACTTCAGAAAAATATACCTTTCAGATCATGATACCTTCTGCTTCTTCATTTTCAATCTCCCGCTACCAAGCCATGAAAAGGGCTTTACAAGTAGTACGATATTGTCCAGAGAATGGAATGTGTAGTGTCATAGTTTACAGCTTGACTGCGATATTTGCACCTTTCGGTCCGACACATCCGACTTCAACAGGCATTTTTGAGTACCAGGTTAGCCTTCCCTCTTTGATCCCTTTTCCTTAGTCAATCTGCTCTGTTGCAGCATGTTATCCAGGATCACTGAGTGGAGATGTAGAATTGTCTTGGCAGCTCTGGTTCGCTTGCCCTGATGCTAGCAGTCAGCTATGGGTCACTGTAGCTCATGCATTGTTCAGCATCTTGATCCCTGGTCATGATATGAGGATCATATTATTTCTGGATGCTTTTTTCTATATATCACAGATGTAAATCCAACACCACAAACACTGATTTAAAACAAACAATATAGTCAGTCTCAATATATAAATCACCAAAATAGTCTCAAATATATGAGATCTTCCATAAGACAAGAGCAAACATGTCGTACAAAATTTTGTAGTTCAAAGCTTGATACGAGTCATCATATATACCAGCGACAAATCTACCATACAAAAAAATACTGCAGTTCAGTGTTTGATACAAGTCATCCAATAAAAAAGGAATCAGGTTTCCACAAAAATTAAAAGGACAAAGTCGAGCCAGACTCACATCGATAGACTGCTTTGATGATGGGAAATTATGCAGATCAGGAGGCAATCTGATTGTTAGATAAAGTTCCCCCTACCTCATCAAGCAAGCATTTTTGCACTTTCAGCTTGACACTCTAAAGGGGGGGGGGGGGGGGGGGCCCAGGCCTAAGACGTGTTATCCTCCTATTACTAGTTTTTGTTTTCTAATTTTTATTTGTCGTCTGAAATCTTCTGATCGCCAGGGTGGTCTTTTATAGTGAATCTTGAGGTGACGATAAAAGTAGTGTAAATTAGTTGTATATTACATTGCTACCCTACATTAAAAATGATAGAGGATGAAATTTAGCGATTCAAATATTTTTTTAATAAAAACAGTCTTCTGGCTCGAATTTGTTGCATAGAAAACATTGAAAGCATAATAATTCATTATTATAAAGTCCCCATAAATGTATATCATAAAATTCCCCACAAAATCAGACGCAACAAAGTAAATGAGCTGACAGCAGACAGGGACTGATAGCTGGTTGCTTGCGTCAGGGTCAGGCAACCAGAGTTGACCAGCTTCCACGTGGCAGCTCTGGAAACAGGCTATACTAGTGTAGTGTACCAAGTTCAAGTCATTCTTGTTCTATTTTACAGCTTTGTGTGTGTCTATATAAAGTTAGTGTGTGTATACAAATACACACTGACAAAACTTTGCAAACCAAATCATTGAAACTATGCCAAACAAATCAAGGTGAAACTGAAAATGATAGAATTACAATAATGTGCATAAAGTAGGTTTCTAGCTACCTAAAGTCACTTAACAATATAATTATTATCACAAGCATAAAGTGGGCTTCTAGCTATTTAAAGTCAGTTAACAATATAATTATTATCACAAGCATAAAGTGGGCTTCTAGCTACTTAAAGTCACTTAACAATATAATTATTATCACAAGCATAAAGTGGGCTTCTAGCTACTTAAAGTCACTTAACAATATAATTATTATCACAAGCATAAAGTGGGCTTCTAGCTACTTAAAGTTAGTTAACAATATAATTATTATCACAAGCATAAAGTGGGCTTCTAGCTACTTAACAGTATAATTACTATGAGCATAAAGTGGGCTTCTAGCTACTTAACAGTATAATCACTATGAGCATAAAGTGGGCTTCCAGCTACTTAACAGTGTAATTACTATGAGCAGAAAGTGGGTTTCTAGCTACTGAAAATCCCTTAACACAATAATTACAGTCAAAATAAAATTTCATTACAGAACCTCTTTCCATTGCTAGGATCCCTAGGAAAGATTTATAAAACAATGGAATAAAGATCACACGCACTGCAATTACCATGCAGTGTACATGCTAGAACATTATTTGACCCATGATAGATATAAGACTATGCTCGATCAAGATTTTGAATTGTGTCCCCCTGGTCAGAAGACTGGTGTCCAGGTCTCTATTTTGTAGAATTACTCCTATTGATTGGCTCTTTCCGTCTTGTTAGACGATAATAATTGTGCTTTGAAAAAATGGATGTAACTACAGTCCATGACGATGACGCATGTGACCCGTAAGACCAATCCGAAAAAAGAAGCGTCTTTTCCACAGTGTATACAAGGAAAGTATAGACCATTTGCAGCATTGCATGGTGTAGCATGTCTTCTCAAACGCTGAGTCCTTAGCCTATCTGCAATCAGTATCTCCTTTGTCTATATTCCATGCTTTAATCCTGCCTGTCCATGTAACATGATCCATTGCGTCCTGTTCCCATGATTCCATATCGATGCTCGCATGATTCATATCCCGTTTGCATACATCCTTGTACTGAAGTAGTGGCCGGTCCTAAGACCTTTTCCCCAACTGTAATTCCCCATAGAGAAGATATTTTGGTATTCTGCCATCATCCATCCTCTAATTACTACCACTTGTATAAATAAAGTGGATTTCTATCCATGAAAGCCTCAGATAGAACTATTTACATATAATTCTTTTATCACAACTGTTCAAATCCTCTACTGTTGTATACAAAAGTGTTCACAATAGAGACATATTTTTTACAATTTGTGTTTCTGTTTGGTATATCTTGCTTTGTCAACTTACTGCACAGAATGCTCTTTTCAACCTTATGATTATGTTAGAAAATATTCCCCCTGGTCTTCTTATATATTATGTTGGGTCTGTATTCTTGTGTTGTTTATTTATGATAAGATCTTCACACTTATAGTTTCTACAAGATGGGTCTGATAAGAAGCATTGCATTGCATTACAGCCAGGTGGGCACAAGGCCACCTTCTTCATTATGTCCCACCATATAAGAAGAACCACTGCAAGTCCACTGCCAGAGAAAATTCATCAAGGGCAAGAACTCAGTATGAGTAGCTTCAAACAACAAATACCTGCCACTTCAGACAACTAAAGTCATGCAACAAATGGTAATCTTACAAAACTTGGTAATAAATATACTATTTTACTATATTCTTCTCATGTAGATAAACAAATATTGACACTATCAGATATAATAGACTGCACACATGAGTCCCAGGAGCAAAGAACAGAGCCTCTGCAACCTGTCAAACATCATAATTCATCCATCTGGTTCCCCTTGGAACATAGGCTTACAACAGATGCTCACTGGCTGTTCAGATTCTGAGTCACCCTCTTGAGTTCTACCGATGACACTATCTGCCGTGGCTTCATCTTCTACTGTTCTTCGCCAGGTGTTCTTTGGCCTCTCCACTCACCTCTTTCCCTGTAGGTTCCAATCCAGCTCATCATGTCTGATTATATTGTCAGGCATCTTTCTGATAGTGCGTCCCACTACCCATCTTCACTGTTTCTCTTCCCATCCTCCTGCTGTTGTCGTGTTCTTGGTCACAGATCTGTGTTTACCATTAAGAATGTCATAAAAGGCAACAGAAGAGGATTACGCATGGAGATAGAATCTCAACATATAAAATAAATTGCAACAGAAAGCAATGCAACAACACATGGCCATTACAGTGATAGAGCTATGCTTCATAAGAAAAGAATCGGACATAATAATACGAGGTTGCTTCAAATGAAAACCTTTGTCTGCAACTATCTTCTTCTTCTGCGTTTGTTCTCCATCTCCCACTACCAATCCCATGAACAGGGCTTTGCAAGTAGCAGGATGTTGTTCGCAGAGCGGAATGCGTTGTGTCGCTAGTTTACAGCTTGACTGCGATATTTGCACCTTTCGGTCCAACACATCCGTCTTTGGCAGCACTGCAACTATCTTTATTTTTCCATGTAATCTCCATTGCGTTCAGTACAAGTCCCTCGGTGCCTACAATGTACATGTAGTCCGTGTCAAAATATGGCTTTTTAACACGTGTACAGTCACTCGTGTACCATGTCATTGTTTCAATTCTGGACTCAGTTGCCGTGACACTCACATTACAGACAATATGTGGATTGGAGTACATCACGAATAATGTGGTGTGTTGAACCTTGACTGATGTCTGGAAGTGCGGCCATTTCATTCTTTTATTCACAGTCACTAGGCAAATCTTCATCACAATGCATTAAACTGCTGCAATCAACTCTGGTCAAGAAAATTCTGCCACAGAGCTCAAGCCAGTTTGGAACTTACTACACCACATGTACACCTTCTGGGAGTGGGGAGACAAAAGATGCAACACAGTGAATAAGCTGACAGCAGAAAGGGACTGATAGCTGGTTGCTTGCGTCAGGGTCAGCGGACCGGGGCTGACCAAGACCCTATTCAGCTTCCACGTGGCAGCTCTGGAAACAGGCTATACTAGTGTAGTCTGGCTAAGAGAATTGGAATCACAGTGGGAAGGCAAACCCAGCACCCAAATAAGCCGGCTGAAATTGGATGTGCAAAGCAGATCATCATCTTCTATCCACTTGTGTCGTTAGACAGCATGAGGAAGTGTCGTTTTTTGTAATGTGCCATCTTCGTCGCCAATGTTGTTGTCACTCCATGTGTCTACTTACACCATCAACCCATCTATTTTTGTGGTCTGCTTTTTGCTCTGCAGCCCTGATGTCTGATATTGCAGAAACAAGCAGCTGGTAACTTTGGTTGTATTCTTGTCAGGTGTCCGAACCATCTTTTCTTTCTTGTGCCTTGGTGAGAGTCCATGTCTGACACTGGTAGCAGAGAGTTGGTATAAAAATACTATTTATCAGCTGTCTCATTGTCTTCATCAGAAAGACACAGATATTGCATAAATATGGCACAACGTCCTTTTCAGGACGAACATCGAAGAAGTACGCTTGCTGGAGGACAGGCATGCATCACTGCATGAACCTTTATTTGGAGATGAATTTTGGTAGGTTTCACCTACCCCTCCTCTGCTCAAAATAAACGGATAACAGAGCACTGCTCCTCTTTAGTGCGTGTCACTAGTGGGTTGCAATCTTTAAATGGCTATTATTACATCATGTGACTCGTCTGCACCATGATATCACATGGACGACAATCTCAACACCCTTAGCAACGACACTGCCAGCTAAGATGAAAATGGAAGGATGTTCTGAATTTCTATCAGAATTTTAAAAGTTTCATTTGAAGCCCACTTGCATTAAAGAAGATATATTAAAGATAATAATAACAACACATTCAATGGATGATCTTACAAAAATAGCCATAATTCAACATTTTACTGTAATGTTCATCTAGTACAGATAAAGAATTTTAACAAAATCACATACATCAGTCCCAATATCCCGTTTCTTGTACACACCATTATCACAAATTTCATTGATAGATTAACGAAACTATAAACAATGTAAACGTTGTTGATATATTTAAAATTGTGAGAAGGTATACAAATATGAATGTACAAACTGAACACAAAATAAACAAAAAAAACATTCTTGTAATCATGAACAACTAAATTCGTTAAAAAAACTTTATCATACAGCTTTTGTCCTATTGCTGGGAGATTTATAGGGTCTGGGAATAAAGGCAGCCTGCCATGGCAGCCGCTGAGCAGGATGCAAGCTTGGGGTTTTAGTCCACAGCAAGATTAAGAAAAAAAACAAAGTTTTATTGGAGGTTAAGCCTGTGCCTGCAGGCTAAGGTACCTTAACAAAACGGTCATTATCTCTTCTGAAATAACAAAGCTTAAAATCTATCAGCCAAACAAATAAGGATTACTGGACGAAAGACAAAATACTACAGATATGTTCCTGATATAACCAGGGCTAGAACAGGACACAAAGAAAACTGGCACTGTAACCTGCCAGGCTTGTCATAAGTGGTACTTAAGGTGGGTTGGGCATGGGGCTGGCTACCCAATCCTGTAGAAACTATAAGTTACATGAAATACAAAAGTCATCTACACCTCTATGGTAGAAGGCCAGCAACTAAAAATATATAAAATCAAAACATAACTGCCAGCAAGTACATTTAAAAGTTAGTTGCCCATCGCAGGCAATGATGGCGACATCATCAGACGGTTTTGTCTTGATGATGTAACTTGCGCTGTATTTGAATTATAGTGAGGAATACCTCACTCTCTCGTCCCGAACTACCTTGAACCAATGGCATGACATAGTCAAGATGACTGGAGGTAATTAGGGATGCAGGCACTTTGGTCCTAGGGGTGAGACCAGGGGTGGTTTGAAACCTGTCGGGCTCGAATCCACGCCGTTCCCGTTCATCTCTTTGAGAGGCGAGTGCCTTACCTCTCAACCACAGAAGTACTTAATGCCTATGTATATCTCAATCAAATCCTATCCAGATCCTGGTGAAGCATAGGCCTTCAAAAAACACATATCAAGATAACAAATGTTGACCTGCCAGTATGTACTTACCATTTTGTGGATGAAAGTGGATAAGGTAGCCAGGCCCATGTTCAACATACTTTAGTCACCTCCTACAACATGCCTGGCAGCTTTCAGTGTTACTACTCTGGACTCCCATTTTGGACCATGGTAGCACTTGGACTAATATATATATATATATATATATATATATATATATATATATATATATATATATATATATATCTTGCATCCTGCTCAGCAACTGTCCTGGCAAGCTGCCTTTATTTCCAGACCCTATAAATCCCCCAGTAATGAGACAAAAGCCGTATTTAACTACATCGTTTTTTGTGAAATTTAGTTGTTCATAATTTCAAGAATGTTTTTATGATTTATTTTGTGTTCAGTTTGTACATCCATAATTGCATACCTTCTCACAATCATAAATATATCAGCAAGATTTACATTGTAAATATATCAAGGTTTACATTGTTTTTGAGGGATCCGCATGGTGCAGTCAGTGGTTATCGAGCTGGTTTTCGCATCTGAGTGGTCCTGGTTTCATTCCCCAGTTGAGGCGGAAATGGTTTTTTTCAGACCACAACGGCACCCGGGTCGACCCAGCCTTAAATGGGTACCAGTTCAATCCGGGAAGTAAAAATGGCGAAGGAGGGGAGATGGCTACCTCATATAGCTGAGCCTTTTAAATGTGAGATCGCTAACACCTCACACCCCTACGGCAGTAATGCTATGGGTTACTTTTTACATTGTTTATAGCTTTGTTACAACACAAATGAGCTGAAAAATTTAAAGAAAAGGCAAAGAGGATGAAGAATACAATACATATATAAACACAGAGAAAGAGGAAAATACTCTACAACTAGAAACACATGATAAAGCGTGTGTTATAAAAGAGCTTATTCCCCTTTCTGCTTCAAATGAAGCAACACAGCTGATTCCATTACCAGATTGCCTGAATTCCAGCATTTGCAGCGGTGATTTTAACAGTCATAGTTTTACATGATGATGTTATTAGCTCCATGCACAACTCTCTTTAGTCACCTTTTATGGTATGCTTAGAAGATTACAGTGAGCCTGTTCTTTTAACCCTGGGTACCACTAACAGCTACTTAGTAGCAGAGTGTTAAAGCACTCGCTTCTAATTGAAAAGGTACTGGGTTTGATACCTGTTCTAGTCAACCCAGTTGTAAATAGGTACTTGGCTTACCGTTAAAGAAGGGAAGTCATGGAGGGAGGTAATTGGTCACCCCACCTCATGAATAGCTGAGGCCTATTACAATGAAGTCTCCAACACTTCATCCCAGACAGCAGTGTCTGCTCAGGGACTACCTTTACCTGAGCAACTCATTCTCAAGTGTGTGGGATCCCAAGGCCTCCAGTTGGGGAAAAAAGATTAGCACCACTGCACTTCCATACATGTTGTTAAAGATGTCTAAAGAGAGCTGCACATGGAGCTCGCAACATGATCATGTAAAACAAATTGCAATAGAAACTCCAACGGCAAAAGCACACAATGTACTTTACAGCAGGCTTCCTAAAGGAGATCATAGTAGTGATGGCTAAATGCTCCGGCTGGACTGAAAAAGGGACAAGAGTAAGAGGTACATCACAGCATTTTGACGTGACAAGAAACACCCAAGCCTCAAATCTTCCCGAAGCTCTTCAAAGCTAAACTGTATCAGCAAGTACACAACGGAAGGCATGTGTTGTTAGGTGTCAAATAAATAATTACTATCACTCAGACCAACTATATAACTTCTTCTGTCTTCTGAGAAAGGAATGTTGAAGAAAAGTGCACGTAGGATGATCTGAAAAGGAGTAACATGGGTAACAAAATATGCATTGATCAGGTATAACAAAAGTGGCCACCTGTTGCTTAAACTTCAATTATTAGCTGTTTCACACCTGCCTATGATGTTAACATGATTACATATAGCATTTATGGATTACCAGGACATCAAGTTAGAAAATCAACATAAAAATATGCACATCATGGAAACGTTGCAACTCTCAATCTACCTTTTGCTTCCCTTCTTGGCAAGGGATTGGTGTTCAAATTAAAATTTTCAAAGCAATAAACTAAATTTGTGAAAAAAATAATGAGATTCATTTTTAGTTAGAAATGATATTTTGTGATGCCAAATTGCATATGTGTTTCAGTACTCTTTATAACAATAAAAAATGGCTACTCTTACATCAGAAATCAAACAATATTTTCGGGCGCCAGTGTCAACTTCCTTCTGGCCAGACCACGTTTCTGTAAAAACTGAACAACCATTGCATCCCAGCTCGTCTTGTTCTTGCTATAGAGGTTCAAATAGATGCCTAGTACCACAACCAGACCTGACCACAAGTACCTGAGAATGACAAACAAAGGTGGAATTAAGTGAAAACTGAGCAAATGAGGTCTCCTGCAAAAACCTCTGGTCTTCTAATTGGGACGAACAGAACAAGCCCCCAGCTATTCTTTTTATAAAATGCTACAAGTTGATGATGAAGAAAAGAATACTATAAGGATGAGTGGTTGTGCTTGAGGCTAGTAATCTCGTCATGTAAAACAGCCACAACTGCAGAAGTGCATAAATGCTGTGGCATTGGCTACCTGCAAGTAGGCTAACTGCAGTCATGGCTCCCATACTCCTATGGGAGCAAAAGAAGAAGGATGCTGACGATAAGTAATAAGGTAAAGATTAATTTAGAATATTTGAGAACCTGCAAAGTTGAACACTCACCTTCAAGTAGATCAAATTGAATATTTTCCTACAATTTACTTAGTTTTAGTGTCTTCTTCTTCTTGTTTTAAAAAAATCTTCACGTGAAGTCGTTCGCTGAATAAAAGTTGCTGTAGCGTAGAGTTCTTCAAGGTCTTCAATCAGCTTTGTGTGGAGATCAGTCTCTGTGGACCAGTGTTCAGTAAGCAACTGACTAAGCAGGAGTCTTGCAAGATATGTTCGGTTGTCTGTGCTGCTTGTCCGCAGGTATACATGGGTGATGGAGCCTTTTTCTTCTTCTTCGATCAACTGATGCTGTGCTTCTAGCCCAGTGAGGTTGACAAAGGAGACTGTACGTTTTAGGTCTTCATCAGTCCTCCGCAGCTTTTAGAGTATGGTCGATCCCCCAGACAAGACTGTCTCTCTTTGGTTTGCATAAGTCCCACTTATGTTCTGCGGGATAAGTTCTGGTTTGAATGTGGCGGTTGTCTCTAAGACGTATTCTGTGTGAAGGTCTTTGTCTGTCCACCTCTGCCAAGTTTGTCTATACTGTAATTTTCTGGTTTGTATTCTTTGTGCTGATCTCTCAATTCCATCTTCATGGATCCTTTTATGAATGTCTTTGCTTTCATTATAGCTCTGTGGTTAGCGAGTCTTTGTGCCACCACTTCCACCTTTTGAAAGCGCATCTGTCTTCTCGTTTCGAAAAATCCCACAGTGGACAGGAATCCATTGCAGGACTAAATCTGGTGTTTGGCACAGCAACCCGATGTTACATTTTATTCCATTTAAGAGTCTATCTTGTTAGGCGCATGAGATGGCTTAGTGTACACTCCTGGAGTCTATCTTGTTAGGGGCATGAGATGGCTTGGTGTACGCTCCTGGAGTCTATCTTGTTAGGGGCATGAGATGGCTTGGTGTACACTCCTGGAGTCTATCTTGTTAGGGGCATGAGATGGCTTGGTATACACTCCTGGAGTCTATCTTGTTAGGGGCATGAGATGGCTTGGTGTACGCTCCTGGAGTCTATCTTGTTAGGGGCATGAGATGGCTTGGTATACACTCCTGGAGTCTATCTTGTTAGGGGCATGAGATGGCTTGGTGTACGCTCCTGGAGTCTATCTTGTTAGGGGCATGAGATGGCTTGGTGTACGCTCCTGGAGTCTATCTTGTTAGAATGGAGTTTGTTAGAATGATCAACTTTCTTTTAGTTGTCTTTTAGGGTGATGGAGCCAGTTTCAGCCTGTGTGCGGCCATTCAATCTGTTATGCCCTGTTCTCATGCAGAACAGGATCACTTGCTCCGCTTGATCGAGGCAGTAATAGTTGTCTATCGTTTGGTCTACTTTTATGGCTTGAATACTTCTTTTCTTGGAAGGTGATTGTTTGTTATTTTTGTTCTACTAGATTTCTCTTTTAGAAAGAATTAAAATAAAGGAATAGTTTTTTTTTTAATAGCCACTTGCACCATCTTGATGGAATCTCACATCCCGTCCGAATCATGGTTGTTACTATCATAATTAGAAGAATTGTCTTTGCCCAGACTGCCATGATTTACTGTCATATGATATTTGGCTTGGCTTGGCTTCGTTCGTTCTCAATCTCCCACTAACAAAAACTAAAAGCGCTTTACAAGTAGCACGATATTGTCCAGAGAATGGAATGTGTTGTGTCGTAGTTTACAGCTTGACTGCGATATTTGCACCTTTCGGTCCAACACATCCGACTTCAGCAAGCATTTTTTGAGTACCCGGTTAGTATTCCCTCTTCGATCCCTTCTCCTTAGCCAGTCTGCCCTGCTGCAGCCTGTTATCCAGGATCACCGAGGGAAGGTGTAGAAGGATCTTGGCAGCTCTGTTTTGCTGGCCCAGACACTAGCAGTCAGCTATGGGTCGCTGACCACTGCAGCTCATGCGCTGCTCAGCATCTTGATCCCATATGATATTTGAAACAATGATTTTCTTTGATTCATATTTATTGCAAAGGAGCTTCTCATTTTCTGAATTTCTGTTATCGCTTATCTTTTTTCTGTTTTTTTTATTCAGAATTGCACTGGTATTGAATTATATTAGTTTGCATTAGTATATTTCAAATTTTGGACATATTTTACATGTCTTACGTAAATTGGAGCTGCAGCCAAGTCTCTGTTACAGAGATAATACATCGTGGAGGAGTAGAACTGGGATACTTACTGTAAGGTAAATGGCTTGGTGAAAAAGATGAATGACAAGACAATAGTCACAGCTTTTCGGCACGTGGTCACTGCAGAAAATGAACAGTAATATGATAATCATAACTTTACAATAAGTGGTATGACAGAAAAGACAATGACAATATAGGGTCACAGCTTTACAACAGTCATGCACTATATGATGATAAATGATAATATAAGAGATACCAACTGCCAAACAGGTGCCACTATATACATTTTAAAAATGGTTAATGGCTCATAGAACTGGGGTGTCCCCGTTTGTGCGCAGTAATTTTCATAGCTGAAAGTGACGATGACAGAGCATGAACTCAGTAGCTTCCACTTCAACTCTGAATTTTCCCATAACTTTGTCAGGTACCCATTTACAGCTGGGTTAACTGGGAGAGTAGTCATACTATGAAAAAATACATGACTTGCCTGTCACAGACAACCAAGCACAATGTCATTTGAACGTTGGTACATTTGGTTTGTAAGCCAAGCTCCCAACCCCTTGACCATACGCTTCCCCTATATTAATAAATGAATAATCCCATGACAGATGCTGTTGTCGGGAATGAAGTGTTAAAGAGAAAATGTGCCTAATACTGAATTAATATTCTGCATTCATGTGAAAAATAAGAAGGTTTAGCATATAATGACTTACCTGTAACAGCTATCAAGGCACCAAATGATTTGACCATTGTTAAAACTATATACAGGCCAAGGTATCCTGTCACAGAAAATATCACAGCATAGCCATAGGTTTCTACGGGATGCTGAAAGTTGGAAAATAACAAGAAAAATAATTGTAAAATTTGACAAAAAATTACAATAACTGGTTTATCAGTACGACTGATGCAGCTTATAGTAGAGAGAAAATATTATGTATGCCAGATATTAACCTTACCAGACCTAAGGCCCTGAACCCAACTGTCCCCCATTCCTGGGTTCCAGAGCATTAAAGAGAAAAAACCAACATGATATAGAAAAATGTTTGTTACATGCAAACAAGTGGTTAGAATAAGATGTAACTTGGAGACATTGTAGAAAATAGGTTTACCTTTCATCTAGCGTCAATATTCCACCTTTGTGTGCCAATCCACCCAGCAAAAGGCAAAGAATCTGTCTCCAGTCATAAAACATTTCAAAATCCGGGAGTAAACACAACAAAGAGCCCTCATTTGTCCAATAATCCTGATAGCTGGGCTTTATACATGAGTATTCCATATAGATCCTCAGTCCAAGAAAAGCTTTCATCTCATCAATCGAGCTCTCATTGTCTGTTTCACTTGAACAGAGTCTGAATCAACCAAATTATTGATCACCTGTTGGACTGTCATAAGCCTAGACTTACTTTGCTTTCCTGTTGAAGTGCTTGGTTCATCAGCCGTTCGTTTCATTGTCAATTTTCCGAATTTGTTCACGTTAAACCCCACAAAATCAATTCAAACATGGGGGCAGCCATTTGCAATGAGTAATCACGAGGATTGACCACGATTGGTTTTTTTTTTTTTAGATTCTGACGCATTTCATGACGTACTATCCAAAGTACCGAAAATTATGTACAGCGGTTTAGCGGCTGTTAAGGAAATTACCGAAAAATGGGTACAGCGGTCTGGTAGGGTTAATGTCCACTTATTTCCAAAATATACAGTAGGGCCTCACTTTACAACATTCCTATATACAGCGGTTTAAATTATTTCAGTACAAATGTGAACACTATGGAGAAAATTAGAAGTGCTACAACAGTCAACACTACAATTTTTCAGGAAGTGTGATAGCCTTATTACTGATAAGAAAAACTGTTACTGATTGAGGATTCACCAGACACAATGTGCTTTTAAGCTGAGCCATCATCCAGGGAAAGAGAAACAAGTCGCATGAGGAAACGTACAGAACAGAAATTTAAAAATGACACTTTGCTAGTCATGACTCAAATGCTGCCCACTCCTTAATCTCCCCTAGATTCAAGAAGATAAAGTGCCAAACACTTGTTCAACCAGTGAAACTACTTCTGGTAATCGGTTGCAGCTTGTTGTGATGCTCTGCTGAGAGTTTCCTATAATTATGGGATTTCACCTACTAAAATATATCGATACCTCAACGTCTAAAATATATGGAAACTTCAACGTCTAAAATATATGGAAACTTCAACGTCTAAAATATATGGAAACTTCAACATCTAAAATATATGGAAACTTCAACGTCTAAAATATATGGAAACTTCAAAGTCTAAAATATATGGAAACTTCAACATCTAAAATATATGGAAACTTCAACGTCTAAAATATATAGAAACTTTAAAGTCCAAAGTATATGGAAACTTCATCTAAAATATACAGAAACTTTTTATTTATGAAATATATGGAGCATTTCTAAAATATATGAACACTCAACGTCTAAATCTATGGAGACTTCATTTTCTAACATATTTAACACCTCACCATCTACTAAAAAAAACAACTACCACCACTACATTGAGGTTGACTGGTACGAATTGTAGAGAATCACACTGGACAACAGCATGAATTACTTTTAGTTACCATTTGAGCAAGGGCTGTAGAAATGTCTTATTGAGCTGCCTTCTTGAGTTTCACCCATGAGACTACCCTGCCTTTCTTTTCTGTTTTTTGCATTCTTCTTTTACCATGTGAGGATCCATTCCAGTCCATTTTTTTGTATATTGTTTAATACTTCCTGAGTGTGTTCCTTATACATCAACACTTTCTCTCTTTAATCTACAGCTATATTAGTTGCTGTCACTTTCTTGCTACATTAATAACATGTTACGTAAATAAACAATTTAAACTGAACATTCACCTCTTGACAAAAGTAAAATGCAGGTAGTAAGCTTCCTGACACTACCAGACCCACCAAGATGTAAATGAAGCCAATTCCATAAGAATACAATACCTGGAATAAAGACAAGTAAATGATAATCAAACATGTGTAGATGTGTTAAATATTAACTGGGTTTTGGAGTTTATAAACATACAAACATTATTAATGCCGACCTAGCGTGTAAGAAAACAAAGAGAGAGAGTATGAATTTGGGATACAACATATTTAATAAATGACAAATTTTGTGTAAGATAAAGTTGAGTGATAAATAGTTGGCCAAGGACAATGACAGGGAATTATACAAAGAAAGCAAGATAACAGATCTGATCAATAGGGATTAATACTATTCGGCCAAATATGAATAGAGGCTTTTAACTATTTGGCTGGGGAGCTGAGACGCTAGTCTGGTTGGACACAACATACTGACCAGGACATTGCACCAGGGCCAGGCACAATATACTGACCATGACCACTATCTCTCTTCCATGTAGCGTTCCATTGAAACAGGCTGTTTTCAGGGCAGTCTGGCTGACGAAATGTAGATCGGCATGATCCTCGCAGTAGTGAGGATCACACAGATGAAGCCAAGCATAGCACAACCATCTGGAGGACCTCGGCCCACCTTCATCAGCACACTCGAGATGTGATGAAAGCTACTGCAACCTGCCACTTAATGCCCTTTTCAGGGCACACAAAAGAGCAAACTTACTCATTGTGAGCATTAAACAACAACTATTTGGTGTTTCCGGTAGTGGTCGACATACGTTCACTTGGGATGCTGGTCTTATGCATGAGTTGTTCAGTAATGTCACAACATGAACCGAAACTGAAAATATTCTAACTATTGGGGTCTAAAATGATCACCCCACCCTTTGACCTATTTGTATTCTTCTTCTTCTTCTTCATCGTACGCTGTTTACAGCGATATTTACGTTGGAACTGTTTTATTTTGTTAAGCCTGTGGCTCAGTGCATCCGATTTCAACAGGCGTTTCTGTAGGGTTGCCCTCCTTAGCCTTTGGCTTTCCCCAGCCTAACTGCAAGGCAGCAGTTGTTTTTTGACCTATTTGTATTCAATTGCAAAGAGCTAGTAGGTTGGATACAAATAGTCCATAAAATACAATTCGGCATTGAATCTAATACAATTCAGTTATTCAGTGTATCCCTAATTTGAACTTCATGGAAATAGAAGAATTGGGGGGTCAAAGAACACTAGGTAGAGCAGAGTGGAAGAGAAAGCCAAAAGAACTGATATCTGATAGGCAGAGCTCAAGAATATGGCCCAAACACGGGCATAAACAGAGAGAGATGGTTGTAGCTCAGTGAGGGGCTAAGTAGTCTCAAGGTAAAGTGTCCGCCTCGGGTGCCGGAGGTATAGGGTTCGAATCATGTGGAGACCAGAATTTTATCCTGCGAATCTTCTGGTAAAATGTCCCTTGATCTCTGGTAATAAGATCAGACTCCAATGTTCAGTGTTGAGCACGTTCAAAATTCCTTGGCAGTTGGAAAGAGTAGGCTAAACAGTTACAGCTCAGACAAAATTAAATAATTCAAGTTAAAAATCTACCTAAATTAGTTATTTGTACCTTCCCCCAGGCCTAGTAAGCCACAGGAAGTTTAAAATACCTACTATTGATAGGCCAATAGCCTTCGGCTACCTAGCAAAAGACTTTTTTTTTTTTTGCTTAGATGTTTGCCTCACTAGTTTCTACTGGCGGAGGCGCGCCATTATCCAACCCAGACCGTAGTCCATTGGGCGATATCAGGACGCATAAACCAGTGCTTGGATGCATGTGTGCGTCTGTATGTACCTATGCTAGGTTTGTGCGCCCTCAGAAGCTAGCCCAACCAAAGTGCAATGGAAGGGCCTCACCATGAGGGCGCGTGTGTAAGTTGTGCAAGAGTGTGACTGTAGGACAGAGTCAAATGAAACAGAGTGAGGTACGAAGAGAGAGAAGAGCTGCCCCCAGGGTAGAAGACGACCTAGCAAAAGACATTAACATGCCTGTTTGGATACACGGTTTCCGAGTAGTAGTATAGAAATGGATGTAGATTTATGTTCCTCTAGGATTAAAAAAGGAGAAACTCAGTAGTGTCAAAGACTGGAGAGTTCGACAATTAGATTGGAAATAACGGAAGAATCAGAAACACAAATTTGTACGTAAACATATTAGTATACAATGTTTAATATATGTTTGTGTAGAAATCATACAATGTTTTATAACTTCCCCCTTTTTTTTCTTTTTTTGCGTACACCTGATTTTTCTATTTCCCAAGATGAAATGCATTGCACTATGTATTTATGTTACACTTGTCAGCTCAGTGCATCTGTCTTCAGCATGAATTTTATGTAAGGGTCTGCTTCCTCCTGCATTTTCTAAAGGCTTGTTGCCCCTGGGTAACTGCCGATGCTGTGATTGGGGAGCAAACCCAGCACTTTTGGGTCGAGAACGGTGCAACTTAACCACCAGCCCAAGCTGTCCCCTTAACTTCATTTAATCGCTCTTCTACTACGGGGTGTTGTGGGCTCCCTTTATTTATCTTTGAGATTGGGGTAGCTGACCCATGCCCAAACCACCTTATTTGCCTTCAGTTGCCTTGCAGGTTACAGCGATTCCCAATTGGAGCCCTGGTAGCCTTCTTCTTCTTCGTCGCTTGTTCTCAAACTCCCGCTACCAAGCCTTGAAAAGGGCTATGTAAGTCCATAGAACAGAATGCACTGTGTCAAAGTTTACAGCTTGACTGTGATATTTGTACCTTTCGATCGACACATCTGACTTCAGTATGGCATTTTTAGGTACAGGGTTGGCCTTCCCTCTTTGATCTCTTCTCCTTAACTAGTCTGCCCTGTTTATGCCTGTTATCCAGGATCACCACATGAAGGCAGAGAAGGGTCTTGGAAGCTCTGGAGCCCTAGTTATACATGAGCGAGTGTCTTATACACAAAATCAGAAATGACATAAAACACAACTAACCATCTCTCCATTACTTGCTCCATACTGCTTCAGAGTTTTCTCTTGTACATTTCCTATAACACCATCAGCACACAATGCCAAGGATATCAGCACAACACCTTGTCACAAAAATACAAAGAAAATTACAATATAGGTTTTGTAGAAAAAAGTTACCTTGTCTTAGTCACTCTTCTGCGATGTAATGTAATGTAGATGTCTTTGTTGGATTTATAGTTTCTACAGGATGAAGTAACTGATCCCCTACCTAATCCGCAGCAATCACTTACGAAACACTTGGCATGTAACACTCACTTACGAAACACTTGGCATGTAACACTTTTAATATTTGCTCCTCTTCAAAATTTGATGATGGAAGGTGGTGCATAGGGCTAGCAACCTTATCATATAAAAATAATAGAAACAAAACTAACATAGAACTAACTTCATTGTACTTGGGCACTCCCATGTATGTTCAGTCCCTTTCATTACTGAAAGTGACGACCGCAGAGCTCAAACACTGTAGCTTCTGATGTGGTTCCAAAATTTTCCTGACTTTGTCAGGTACCCATTTACAGGAGGGTTGACTGGAAGAAATGGCCATACAATGAAAAAACCTCTCTCGGTTAGTCAAACTGAGCGTGACTTGATTTGAACCTCTTGACTTTTTCAGGTACCCATTTACAGTTGGGTTGGGGACGATGAGGCTAATGTCTGGTCAGGCAAAACACACTGATCAGACAATGTTAGTCAGGGTCAGGAGAAATATACTGGCCAAGACCCTCACATAACCTCGTTGTTGGTCATCCTGGAAACAGGCTGTTGTCGAGGCCAACAGTCTGGCTAACAAGGTGAAGTTCAACGAGATCCCCATAGTAGTGAGCTACACGCAGATAAAATCTCCTTTCTACAAGAGCAACTACTGCAACAGCCCAGAGGGTCTTGTCATGAGCTTCCTCATTGTTCCATAAAAAGTCAAATAGGATGAGAATTTACTCACACGCTATGCTAGATATAACCAACAGGCAACTAAAATAAATGGAAACCAATAAATGATTGCTTATGTCAAAGGCTTTGAAATTATAGTTTCTACAGGATGGGGTAATTTGCCCCATGCCTAATCCTCAGTCATCCCTTTCAAAATGCCTGGCATATAACAGTATTATTCTTTGCTCCTCAGGGCGAGAATAGAGCCACTGCCTCACTGAGAATGTCTCGTAAGAGGCGACTAACTGTGCAGTATAACCACTCTAGCACATAAGACTCTCAAATTCATGGTATAACATACTCTGTCATTCACACAGACCAATAGCTTGATGAGTTAGGAGTGGCCTTCGGGGTTCAAAAGAAATTTATAGAAACAATACCATTTTTTAATAAGGTGGGGTGACCAGTTACAGCTGGGTAGCCTGGAGCATGTTAAGACCAGGGATCAAACCTGGTTCCTTTGCTGCAAGAATAATAATAATAATAGCCATCCATCACAAGCGATGATGACAACGGCAGTCAGACATGTTGTGTTGAGTCCGGAGGTGGCTGTATTATAAAATACTAGCACATAAACCCTTTCCACATATGCAGTATTTAAGGTCAGGTTTGGACATGTGAGTGTCACTTGCTGTGTCTTTTTGCACAGTACGTTTTCTCCACGCATCTGAGAACCTTTGCTCCTCAGCAAAGAAGGTGCCTCTGATGGTTGTTCTACGCTGTGCCTGGTGGTCTTTTGCCAGGCACTCTCCTGAGTTCACATCGATGTTGAAGCATGTCAGAGATAATTGGAGGGAGTCTTTAAAGTGCTTCTTTTGTTCACCAACCAGACACAGGCGTCTTTCAGCTCACCATATATTAGTTGTATGGGGATGCGGTTGTCTAGCATGTGCACGACATGGCCTGACCACCTGAACTGGATCTTCTGCAACCGTATGTGGATGCTGGAAAAAACAGGCACTGTAACCACTCAGGCACACAGACCTAGTGTAAATACTTATTTTGTATGAAAGTATTGTCTAGATTCAGACACTGACACTAAGACAGATATTGGCATTCAAACACATTACGGGATCAAGACACTGAGCAGCACATGAGCTGTAGTGGTCAGCGACTCATAGCTGACTGCGAACCAGAGCTGCCAAGACCCTTCTACACCTACACGCGGTGATCCTGGATAATAGGCTGCAACAGAATAGACTGGCTAAGGAGAAGGGATCGAAGAGAGAAGGCTAACCTGGTACTCAAAAATGCCTGCTGAAGTCGGATGCGTTGGACCGAAAGGTGAAAATATCGCAGTCAAGCTGTAAACCACGACACAACGCATTTCGTTCTCCGAACAACACCCTGCTACTTGCAAAGCCATATTTAGGACTTGATAGTAAATGAGAAAAAATGAAGAAGAAGAAGAAATACATTACAAGTGTAAACCATAAATACAAAAAAATTAGAGTAAGTGTTATGTATACTTGCCATTACCACATTGTGTAGAAACATGGACAAAGAATAAACAGTTGGAGAAAAGAATTTCAGCCTTTGGAATATGGATATACAGACAAAAAGAGACACATCTCATGGGGAAAAACACATCTAAGGAGCTCTTGGAGAAGTTGAAGGTGAAAAAAAAGAAGTAAAGAAAAACACATCTAAGGAGCTCTTGGAGAAGTTGAAGGTGAAAAAAAAGAAGTAAAGAAAAACACATCTAAGGAGCTCTTGGAGAAGTTGAAGGTGAAAAAAAAGAAGTAAAGAAAAACACATCTAAGGAGCTCTTGGAGAAGTTGAAGGTGAAAAAAAAGAAGGAAAGAACAAGATCAAAGTTATGTAACTCAAATATTTTGTTCACATTGTAAGACAATGCACCTTACTGAAAACCACACAGGAAGTGAAAGTAGAGAGGGAACATGCCAGAGGAAGATACTACTTTAAGTGAGAGGATAAAATTAACAGATGAGCAGGGTAAAAGCCTGTCAGATATCATCAGTCAAGAGATGTAGGATGTTGAAGATCCAGTGGTCAACTTTCAATGTGAAGAGTCCAGTACAGTCAACTTTCAATGTGAAGATCCAATACAGTCAACTTTCAATGTGAAGATCCAATACAGTCAACTTTCAATGTGAAGATCCAATACAGTCAACTTTCAATGTGAAGATCCAATACAGTCAACCTTCAATGTGAAGATCCAATACAGTCAACTTTCAATGTGAAGATCCAATACAGTCAACCTTCAATGTGAAGATCCAATACAGTCAACTTTCAATGTGAAGATCCAATACAGTCAACTTTCAATGTGAAGATCCAGTGCAGTCAACCTTCAATGTGGAGATCTTCTTCTTCTTCTTCGTTCATTCTCAATCTCCCACTACCAAACCCTGAAAGGGCTTAAGTAGCAGAATGTAGTCCAGAGAACAGAATGTGTTGTGTCGTAGTTTACAGCTTGGCTGTGATATTTGCACCTTTCGGTCCAGCACATCCGACTTCAGCAAGCATTTTTTTAGTACCGGGTTAGCATTCCGTCTTCGATCCCTTCTCCTTAACCAGTCTGCCCTGCTGCAGCCTGTTATCCAGGATCACCGCGTGGAGGTGTAGAAGGGTCTTGGCAGCTATGGTTCGCTGGCCCTGACGCTAGCAGTCAGCTATGGGTCGCTAACTGCTGCAGTTCATGTGCTGCTCAGCATCTTGATCCCCAATGTGGAGATCAAAACTGGTCTAACCTGAAGTTGCTGGACTTGTAACAGGAGTTACTGCCCCTATTATTCAATATTTTCCATGTGTCTCATCCTCATATCTGTCTCAAGAATATGGTAAGCCTTCCGTGCGACTATAAATTACATGTCTGTTAATACATAGTGGTGTTATTTGTATCCCTTTCAGCAAGCTCATTAATAAACACTGGGCCACCATTACAATGAGTTTCTTTATAAGAAGTTTTCAATATAAAGCATTTCAAATGCCCGTGCAATGGTGGCTTCTCTAGCAACTTGTTTTAAATGATGAGACTTCTGCCACAATGTACAACGCTCCTGTGTACCCTTTATCGTGTTCCTTGGTAGGACAGAGTGATCTATTCTTTGATCACTCTGGGATTGGCAAGTCAATAACCATGAATGACAGAAAAATTAACATCCTATTTTCTCAATTCTAATGCTAAATTCAAGGCATAGAATATCTAAATCTCATAAACATATGCACCAAAAGGTGATTGCTCACAAATAAAATAAACTCAAATATTTCTAACATTATTTAAAATCTGGCAGTGTAATTAAGTTTATGAACACAACTGGGCCACTAACCATATGTGTTATAATTTGGAGAGACAGAACTGTCAGCCAATGTAAAGAGGATCAGCCCAATGCTCATACACAAACAAGCAATTATATCAATCAGGCTGAATTTTTTACCTGAAAAAAATGTTGAAGATTAAATTATTTATTTACAAGATAATCCATTGTGTTTTAAGGTTTTAAAATGTTGTAGACTTGTAATTCTAAACACCTGTCTTACTACCATGACCTGAAAACATGACTAGCTAACAAGGATACCATATGCTAAGTATGGGCCTTCATGTCTACATGCCCCATACATTATATGAGATCGTTGGAAGCAACATAACAAACACATAATTGTGGAGGAGTAGAAAACAACAAATAATATAGCTCAGGATTAAAGATAAAAAGTTAAATAGTGATTTCTAATTTAACTAAGCATGCCTTTGTATGGGGACACACACAAGTCAGTAATGGTGAGAAAAAAAACATCATAACCAGCGTTCCACTACCAGAGAGACTTAGGAATGAACTACTTTAATGCAACTCCAGGACTGAATATGTGAATAAGCAGACAGCAGCCAGTGACTCATTGCTGGCTGCTTGCATCAGAGTCAGCAATATAGACCAAGACCCTGTTCTGCCTTCAAGTGGCAGCCCCTGGAAACAGACTGCACTGGTGTAGTCTAAGAAAGTAGGGGTCTCAGTGGGAAGTCAAAAACGGTATTAAAAAAGCCACAACATTGCAACATCCCTTTCACAACAAATGCTGAAGAAGAAGAATGCAGCTCAAAAATAAATTTGTATTTCAAATGACCAAACAACAGTGAAGCACTGGTGCTATTTGGTAATGGTAATGTATTGATTAATGAACTAAAAAGATGACAGGCAAACTTCATTGGACACATACTTAGAAAGGAGGCAGTAGCAAATCCTTGTGACAACGGGAAAGAGTGTAGGGCAAGAGAAGCTGAGAATGACAAAGAAGAAAGAGATCGGAGATGGCATGACAAGATGGCAAAGAACATTTAAAATGCTCAAGGAACAGATGGTTGTGGGGGGAATGTGCAATTAGCAGGATGTAGTCGGGAAAATGGAATGCGTTGTGTCGTAGTTTACAGTTTGACTGCAATATTTGCACCTTTCGGTCCAACACATCCAACTTCAGCATGGTAATTTTGGGTGCCTGGTTGTTGTTGTTTAATGCCCACAATGAGCAAATTTACTCTTTTGTGTGCCCTGAAAAGGACATTAAGTGGTGGATTGTAGTAGCCTTCCTCACATCCTGAGTGTGCTGATGAAGGTGGGCCGCAGTCCACCAGGTGGTTGTGCTATGCTTGGTGTCATCAACATGATACTCACTACTACAGGGATCATGTCGATCCACATCTCGGCAGCTAGATTGCCTTGAAAACAGCGTGTTTCCAGGGAACGCTAAATGGAAGAGAGATGGTGGTCTTGTCAGTATATTGTGTCTGACCAGTCTAGTGTCTAAGTTTTCAAAGAAGACCAATACTGTACTTGCTGATGTGGCAGTGCAACTGTCAATTAGAACATGTATGATAACAGCCTCCACTTAACTTTAATGTAACGTCTTTATTCTGGTTTAGAAGACTCTGCAGTCTGCATACCAGTTTCTTTTACTTCCCTTGATTTAAAAACTATGTGCATCCAATCTATTCTTGAATGCATTAATTGACCCTGCCTACAATATTTCCTGTGGCAATGCCTTCCAAGCATTCACCACTCTGACTAAAATAATATTTTCCCATATCTAATCTGGACCTTATTTCAATACATTTGCAGCACCTGATAAGGTGGAGCCGATTTGTGAGTTACGAGAGCCATTTGCATTTATAGCTTTCGCCATGAAATGAAAGAGTCTGCACACCTATGGTCTGCCTGGAGTGCAGTGATGTCAGCTTTTTAAAAACAAATACAGTCAACTGAAGCTAAAACAGATGTGTGTATGTGCTACAAGAAATGTTAATATTATAATGACAGGTCAACTTACCCTGTATGAGAATACCACCCACAAGAACTGGTATGAGCTTGCAGCATTTAAAGATGACTTGTGTTGGGTAGTTCAGGTAGCCCACTGAGGTGTTTGACAACCCCATTGTAGCAACTGTCAAAAATGCTAGCAATAGGTACATTTTCAGAGGAATTCTGAAGAGGGAAAACAATTTGCCACGTTTAAGCATTGAACAGAATACAGACTTAACTATATTTATTGATGTCAGTGGGAAATGTTTGACTGTTGTAAATACTGATGTGTCAGTGAGAAATGTTGGACTGTTGTAAATACTGATGTGTCAGTGCTACATGGTGATGCGAAAAGGCAGAGAATAAAACATAATCGCTGGCTGTGTTATTTTATCATAACTTTATCATAATGCTCTCAATTAAATCTGAATAGAAGAAACCTTACTTCCGATGTTTGTCCTCTCGAAGTTGCAGCTCTGCCACTCCAAACAGAGTGTAATATGCAAATTGGATGAGTGTCAAGTACCAGCCAAAAGGTTGGAAGCCCTCAAGTTTGAAGATGAGCTCCTAAAGAGGTTTCAGTAAAAAAAAAAAAACTCTAATGAATGTAACTTCTTTCGATCTCTAATTATTCTCCTTCTTCTTCTTCGTTGCTCTTCCGCATAAACCTGCCGGTCTTCTCAGGCTTGTCTCATCACCATACAGTTATTCTCGCAATTGGGATGAAGAGGGCCATGTAGTCACTCTGCTCCTCTCATGGAGCCGGCAGACCTGCAGAATATGTTCCACTGTTTGTTTGGTCTCCCCACATGGGCACATGTCTGTGTGTCCAATTTTTTATTTGTTGAACAGATGATTGATTTCAGTCTGCAGTAACCTGTTCGAAGTCAGAATATCGTCACATGATCTATGCTTGGCAAAGAGTAGTATGCTTCTACTATATCAGATCCTGGTTGTTCTCTGTACCACTTGTCTTTGAAGTTTAATTTTATCATTCTCTTCATATGTAGCTCTATCGTCAGTGTGGGGTTTGTTGCCTCAATCCTTTGCCAGTCTATCTACCTCCTCCTTTCCGTGTATCTTATAGTGTGCAGGGATTCACTGAATTTTCACTCTGTTGAAATGTTGGCTTGTATTCATGAGTGACTCAGACAGCCTGTCCAATTCATTGATTTGATGGTTTCTGTCCTAACGACTGACAGGGAATCCAATTATTCTTACTTTTATTCCTGAATTTAAAAGTGGCTCTGGGAAGGCTGTGTATGTGATACACTGAGAACATGTAACAAGAGACAACTAACAGTGCAGTTCAGTTAACCTTCTCTAAAGTAGAATACTCCCCAACTAATGACTTGGCATACTTCCTTAGCCATAAAAGAGTGAATAAGTTGTTTTCCTTATGATCAATAGAAAACTCCTATATCATACATGTGATATTGGTTTTAGATCCGTCTTCCAATCATAGAAGACCTGTGTGAGTGGTGAAGTGTGCAAAGCAATGAGTTGGACAATTCTATCCTAGTGGGACTAGGCATGCTCTCAGTGTGGCAGGGATCCTACCCTCATCTTTGTTGACCACAAGTCTTCCAAGAAACCACTTCAGTTAATGACTGTGAAATATACTTGAACACATTAACAAATAAATCAGATAGTCTGACTGCTAGGAATATGTATAGCTAGAGACAGTAAAATGATTAGTATTGAATCCTTTCAGGAGCTGAAAGTGCAGCAGTGAATGAGCTGATACAAGCCAGGGACTCATAGCTGGCTGCCTGCACTAGGGTCTGCAATCTATAGCTGACCAAGACCCTATTTGGTCTCCAAGTAGCGGCTCTGGAAACAGGCTGTCCTTATGTAGTCTGACTAAAAGAATAGGGATCGAAGAGGGAAGGCAAATACCGTGCTAAAATGGGACATGTCAGGCTGAAATCTACAAATCTGCTGTAAACTACAACACAACCTCATTTTCAGGACAAATGCTAAAGAAGAAGAATCATTTTATATTGTTGCACCTGTTTGGATCATAATTACTTTCTTAACTTATTCCTCATAGCTTTCCATGGCGCTGCTACATTGCGATCGATCAATTCATATTTTAGGTAATCTTTTTGAACTTCTTCCAAGCTGCTATACCCATCTGTTCTGACTGATCTTTGCCAGATGTTCTTTGGATACCCATTCTTCTTTCTCCTTGTAAGTACCAACCTATTCCATGTCTGGTTATATTGTTAAATTTCTTCATGAGGGTATTTCCTACTCATCTTCAATTTCTCTCATTAGTCTTGGCCACACATCTGAGTTTGTTAATATATCTTGCCATAATGTATGGCATTACAATAGTTAAAAACTAATATGTAAGTATTTTTTTTTAAACGTACCTGCATGTATCCATAGACCAGAAAGAAAGCAAAAATCAAGGTAGACAGTATCATAAACTGCCAGCTGCGAGATAAGTATGACATGTCAAAACACCAAAGCTTAAGAATCTCTCTTGTCTCCTTGCCACTTGGATCCTCCAGCATTTTGATTGTTGTGATTGAGTTGGCTGGTTGAGAGTTAGATTTGATAGAAAAAATTGATGCTTTCTGTCTCAGTCCCTGGGATGGAGTAAAATATTTAGCCATACCCGAAGATGTTTCCTGGTCAGGACATTACAAATAATGTGATGATATGCTTCTCCAGCACTTTAGTGTTTAGTGTCTAATAGTAACTAGTCCTGCTAGCCATTAAGCCTCATTATCTGAAATGATAAAGAGTATATTAAATCAAACCTAAGGATAACACTTCACAAAGAAATATATTCACTTTTATAATTCATTGATTTCAGACACCAGCTAGGGGACGGCGTGGCCTAGTGGTTATGTGGCACGGCTCACAATCCGAAGGTGCTGGGTTCGATCCCCATCACAGCACCGGCCGTTACCCCGGGGAAGCAAACCCTTAGAAAATGCAGGAGGAAGCAGACCCTTACATAAAATGCATGCTGAAGTCGGATGTACTGGGCCGACAGGCGCAAAATAAAAACCACAGTGCAACGCACACCGCCTTGGGGATTAGAGAAATAAGGCGAAGGCAAAAACAAAAAAAGACACCAGCTATTATGATTACTATGACATCCAAACATTCTAATGAAGTCAAAAAGATTAGCTAGCAATAATATGTTCACACAGCTCCTCTGTGTTGAGGGAAACCAAGTTCATGATGCAACAAGCTCTAATACAGAAGAGGAAATAAATAATAGGGAAAACATCACAATGGAGGAGCTAAAGGCAACATTGAAGAAAATAAAGGTTGGCAAAGCAGCTGGACATGATGGCATAAAATGACCACAAATGGTCAAGTAAATAGGAACTGCAGCTGAACTGTTTTTCTAAAAGGTTCTCCGAGCAGCATAGCTTAGCCATCATTATATCAATTGAAAAAAAGGTGACAACAGGCAGTATGAAAACCATTGAGGCATATCCCTCTCCAGTGTCCCCAACAAAGCCTACTCTAAGATGCTGAAGCAGAGACTAAAACGTCTGGCTGAGCCATAGATGGTGAGGTGCAATGTGGTTTCAAAGCACATCAAAATACTCAAAATCTTATCTTCACACTCAGACAACTGATTTAAAAAACTTTGAGCATGATGAATTGCACCTGTTTCTTAGACCTGGACATGACATATAAAGTTCCCTAGGAATTGGGGTGGGAGGATAATGGCCAAAAAAAAACCAGCACCCATGATCTGCTTCATACAAAGTTTCTATAAGACTTGCAGAAACTACATTAGGGCAGGAAACCAAAAGTTAGAGGAATTTAAGACCGCCAGTGGTATAAGACAGGGCAAAATTATACTATCATATTTATTTCCCACTACTTATGGATAATGTCATCAAAGACATGATCAAAAACTATTCAGTGAGGTACTGGAAGATGAGTAGTCTACATATCAAAGTTGGTGTTTCCTGATGATGTGGTCCTGATTACCAAATCAAATGCACATCTCCAGACCAAACTTCAAATCTGGAACGAGGAGCTGGAAAAGATTGGGATGACCATTAGCAGTCAAAAAACAAAAACCATGGTTGTCTCAAGAGACATCACAATGTACTGGGCAAACAGCCTCTGGAACAAGCCACAATATACTGGCTGAAGAACCTCTGGAACAAGCCAAACAATATAAATACATTGGAGTCAGACTATTTGATTCATTTGTTAATGTGTTCAAGTATATGTCACAGTCATTAACTGAAGTGGTTTCTTGGAAAACTTGTGGTCAACAAAGATGAGGGTAGGATCCCTGCCACACTGAGAGCATGCCTAGTCCCACTAGGATAGAAGGGAGGAATCAAAGACAAATTAGCTACTCGAAGAGCAGCAACTGGTGAACTTTCATTACATAAATAAAAAATCCCTCAGCAAGAAAGAAAAAGGTGAGAAAACTAAATTGATTGTATGCCATTCTACCTATGTACCAGTAATGACTTATGGATGTGGAATCATAGGCAATGACCACAACCCAACGAAGCCAACATCAAGCATCTGAAATCTAAGAACGGTGGACCAAGTATCAAAACAAAAAAAGACAAAGTTTGGAGTCAGACAGCTTGTCCCAATCTTAAAAATTTGGCCCTTGAAGACTCCAGTGGAGCAATCTAAACTTTGGTATTTGGCCATGCCTGCAGAATGAAAAAATATCGGCTACCACCGCAGTCATGGGAAGCAAAGTGCCAAACTTACAAACGTGTATACCCAAGGCCCCAAAAGGAACGACTAAGTAACTAACATCCAGAGTAAAAAGACCATTATTTTTGCCACAAGTTCTTCTATCCTCTCCTCATCGCATATTATAGCTTTTAGAGCAGGTGTAATGCAAATATAACTGGGCCACTGGTTGTAATAGTAATAGTACAATACAGACTGAGTCTTCTAAACCAGTATAAAAACGTTACGTTAATAACAACTATGTGTCGTGCCAAGCGTAACTGAAGTTAATTTTTAATGGTGTCTCTTTCTTTCGCCTTAATAACTATAATAAGTTAGATATACTTTGGATTTTGGTTGTTGACGTGTTAAGTTGTTAACATCGAAAAGTACTAAAAAGTAGTACTTTAAATTTATCAACTGTGTTGCTTAGGCCTACTCTAATCTTCCATCCCATCTCTTTTTCTCTGTTGTTATCCTCTGTAAATATTGTCATTGTTCTATGTCAAGTATTCACTGTTCTTTACGTCGAGGGAGTGAAGAAACCCGTATAGTCCGAGCAATACGGTTAGCCGGTCTGTATACCAAAACTATCCCTACTGTCTTATACTGAACTACTACTACATTAGACTAGTACTAGTAGGTGTTTCAACTGTTCGACTTTTCCAATTTCCAACAAAAAAAAGTCGACAGACTAATATTTTCACTCCCACTAAGTACAACTGATAAATACATACACTATTTCTGTTCTAAGACCGATGTAATAGATATATTATCCCGTTGGCTCATCCACAAAGAACGTAATATTGAGTATAATTGAGGAGAATATCCAACCATGGAAGCTCTTCTCGCCGAAATGTACCCAATAGTTAGCTGTTGACTAGCTGGGAGGGCAATTCGTGTGTGCCGGTTTGGCCAATACTAACTTTTATTCAAGTTAAACAAATTGAGGCAATGTAGACAAACCTTTTATCTGCATTTTTCTTAATTTTTGGTCACGAGAAACATTCAAAGTTAGATGCGTACATTTATTTTCCATTTAGTCAATCTGGTTCATGATTACTTCTATTATTAATGTAGATAAATGTAGTCATCCACATGGGTTAATCCAATATGGAAAATAATTTCAAAATGGGTGAGAACAATTTTAGAATGATGAGGAAAGGGACCTTGAGGTTAAAACAGAGCATACAGGTAAGGTGAGTGAGCAAGTTCAGGTAGCAGTGAATAAGGCAAATGCATTGTTAGGTATGATAAAAAGAAATATTAAACATAGGAGTAAGGAAGTGATTGTCAAACTATATAAAGCATTGGTTAGACCTAGGTTGGAGTACTGTGTAAACGTGTGGAGTCATTATAAACATGCTGGAAATGATACAAAGAAGAGCGACAAAACTGATAGTGAGATTCCAGAATTACGGTTATGAGGAAAGACTCAGAAAACCCGGCCTACAGTGTCTAGAAAAGAGAAGAATTCGAGGGGACTTAATACAGGTTTATAAGATAATCACAGGAAAGGTTAAATTAGACTATAACCAGTTTTTTTCAAAATTCAACCACCAACGAGAACAATAGGGCACAGATACAAATTAATTAAAGAAAGGTCCAGATTGGATATTAGAAAATATTTTTTTAGTCAGAGAGTGGTAAATGCTTGGAATGAATTGCCCTAGGAGGTAGTGGAGGCAGGGACAGTTATTGCATTTCAGAATAGATTGGATGCGTAAAGCTTTTAGAGCAGAGTTTTTTTAAAGTTTTTTCGGTAATGCAGGGTAAGGCAAATGTAACTGGTTGTATACAGACTCTGGTGAGTCTTCTAAACCAGCATAAAAACGTTAAGTTAAGTTATTAGTAGCAATTTGGACACAACTTTCCCTCTTGGATTTGTTATTTTCTTTTCCCATATCTTTGTTGTGTCAACAACAATAATATAAATATGAAGAATTGCAACAGGGTCTTTTGAAGACCTCTTGGCTACTGTCAAAAGAAGGAAATTCGCTTGGTACGAGCACATGTCGAGATCAAACTGTCTTGCAAATACGACACTGTACGGAAAGGTGCAAGGTAGACGATGAAGAGATCGTCCAAGAAAGAGGTGGGCAGATAACATAAAAGAATGGACCAATCTCTGACGAAATGAGGCGCAGGCAGAGACCGCTGACAGAGAGGAATGGCGTGGGGTTGTAGGGATGTCTTCATGTGTGCCCCAACGACCTCATCGATTACGGGATGACCTGACCTGATATCAAAATCTAACTTTTAGCATCACAATAAAGGAACCTAGACTTCATATATATGTAAGTTATGAGAAATTGTTTGTTTGTTTTTGTGTTTTTTTTTTGGTGGTGATAAAACTCGTTTGAGTCATCTTCATAATATATCATGTCCTTTGCAGAATATCGCTCTCGTGACAACTGATCTGTAAGACTCGATCCCTGGACAGATCCCTCGTCTCTGCCACTGTCAACATCAGAACTTGTGTAATGTCCCTTGACTATCTTCTCCTCGGTCTGCCTCTGCCTCTTTTGCCTCGCTCTTTCTAGGTCATTGTGACATTTGATGTTGTCTTAATTTTAAAGACTTTTTGTTGCTTACAAATGCAAATGCTGCTTGGCAAAATTGATAGCACTGCCAGAGAGTTTGGCATAAAAATAAACTCATCGAAGACAAATAATTTGTTAATATTCAAGCAATATAGACAAATAAATATGAACATCAGTGGAGAAATAATCGAACAAGTGCGGAAGTAACATATTTGGGGCAAACAAAACAGAAGATTCCCACAATGAAACATAAATTAAGACAATAATTGCAATAGCAAAAAAGTGCTTCAGAGAAAAATTTAAATTGTTAACCTCAAAGAACATCAGGATAGAACTGAGGAAAATAATAATCACCACTCATACATGGCTGATTACACTGTATTGGAATGCAACATGGACTAACAAAGAAGGGTGACAAAGGCTTTGAAACGTTTGAAATGTGGTGCTACTGTAGAATGGAAAGGGTGAGTTGGATAGAAAGAAGATCCAATAACAATGTACTCACTGAAATGGGCGTACAAAGATAAATAGTGCATATTTAATACAAAAACGTCGGTTAAGTTGGCTGGATCACAATATGAGACATGAAAGTCTTTTACTGAAGATACTAGAGGGCAAGATTCAAGGGAAGAGAGAACCGGGGCGAATAAGACTCACCTTTACATGTCAAGCTTGCAGGGACATTCAAGTACGAACTTATGTTTAAATTAAGAGAACTGCAGAGGATATGGTCAAATGGAGAGACATGCTCAGACAATATTACAACCAGTCTCAGGACTGGTCAACCAGATGATGATGAATGTTGCTTACTAGCCATTTTTTTTCTTTTCTATATCCAGGTCCCGCAAGATTTCAGCGTTTTTCTTTTTCTCTATCCGTGGTACTTTGAGCACCCTCCTGTATAATTTTTGCCAGAAGAATGCAATCGTTTTCAGTTGGATTGGATGTGTGTGGTTGACCATTTTTCGGATCTGGACGTTGCCATCTGGATACATGCGTGTCATTTTTGGTTTCCTTTTAGTTAACCTCTGTTTTGCTAACGCTATTCTTTTCCTTATTTCTTTTTGACAATCTCCTCTGTTGCTTATAGTCGAGTCGAGATATTCAAATCTCGTGACGTTCTTAACTGTTTGCTTTTTGTATGATAACTTTATGTCTGGTATTCGTCTTGTCAGTGATAATTGTATTAGTATTTTCGGTGTTTAATAGATTTTGATTTTCACTGTGTCGTTTAACAGACAGGATCATCTGTTCCAACCTTGCAGCGTTTTTCGAGAGGATATCTGTATTATTTGCATATCTTAGTTCTGGTATTTCACTCCCGTACACTGTGGACGGGTCGAGCTTGTCGTAGTCTTTATCATTCTTGACATTTCTCATGATGTTTTCTAACATAAATAGTGAACAGATAGATGACAGTATACATTTTTGCCTAAGTCCCTTATGCACTCCGAACCAGTCCAATGTCTCTCCAGCTATTCTGGCGTTGCCCGTTGTCCCTAAATGCATCAGTAGAATCAGATGTGTCGCGAACCCCAAGTCTGCCATGATTTGTCAAAGCTTTCTATGTCGCACAAAGTCGATTGTCTTGATAGAGTGTTTGAAATCAGGTCTATAAGTTGATATTATACTCTCTGCACTTTTCAATAATATTTCACATGTTAGGGATCTATGCCTCTGCCCTGTCGAAAATTTGACCGAGTCATTACGTACTTTCTCGTTGATTTTGTTTTGAAACTTTATGATGATCCGGAGGAGGATTTTGCTATGATGAATAATTAGAGGAACGGTTTAGTAGTTGTTACATCGCTTTAGATCATCGGTCTTTGCGATTGAGATATAGACTGATCTTTTCCATGCGGTTGATCATGATGTGCTGTGTCAGATTTTCTTGTATAGTTCGTGGTAGACCTTGACACTGGCCTCTACACTGACTTGTATTAATTCAGTCGGTATATCATCACATCCTGGGGATTTCCTATTAGATTATCGTAAGTTCAGACTCTATGTTTGGGTCTTAGGCGCTTCGTTGTTTTCCCACGTCTCTGCAATATTGTTTCATCTCTCGAGTATATCCTTGCTCTCCATCAATGTATAACCATCATTTTCGTTTATTACATGTATTGAACTCGTCAGTGAGTTTTATTATTTCGTTGTGTCACTTTCCTTTCCTTGCCTTTGGAACTCTTATATCATGTTGCATGTGTCCAATATGCAATGTTTTATTCCTTGCGCCGTTCCTGCACAATCGTTTTGCAAATTTCGCAGATATGATGGATGACAAAACTATCCAAACAACTGAAAGAAAATTGGAACAATTCAAAACTGTAATAAAAGAGATGGAAATTGCTGGGAATATGAAGTACCAGAAGAAAAGGTAGATAGGCACATGGAATAAAATCCTTGAAAGGAAAACAGCAAAATTAAATTTCATGACTGCAAAGACACTGACCGCGAGGGAGGAATGCAAGAAAGTGTATACCATACTAAATAAAACAGTGAAAGTACAAACTCGCAGTAGCAAAAAACAGTTCATCAGCGACCTGGCCGTGACCGCTGAAGATACTGTGAAAAGTGAAAACAGCAGATGGCTTTACTAGATTACAAGACAACTGTGTAATAAACCACCTGCTGAAAAAAAGCTGGAGAAAAGCCCAAGCTTACTACCACATAACGCGTCTTATACCGCAGGAGTACTCTATGGAAGTACAAAACAACAGGTGAACCTCATTGCTACAGACGCCTAACAGATGGGACGTTGGGTAGCGCACTTTCCTGAGGTGCTAAATAGACCACAACCAGCAGTAACACCTGACTTTGATGACGCTACAATGCAGGAGAAGATATACCAATTTTGCAACATAGCCAAACAGAAAGAGCATCCAAAACTAATAACATGAATCTCGCACTCACAAGGACCTACGCCCATCTCAATGATCAAGTGATACAGATAGTTGTGAATTTAACCTATTTAGGCAGTAAAATGACGTTGTTGTTGTTGCTGTTGTTGTTGTTGTTCTATGCCCACAATAAGTAGGATTACTTTTTTGTGCACCCTAAAAGGACGTTTAATGGCGGGTTGTCGTAGCTTTCCTCACATCCCGAGCAGCCTGATGAGGGTGGACCAGGGTCCTTCATGCGGTTGAGCTATTTCTTGTCTTTATCTGCGTGTCGCTCACTACTACGGGGATCACGTCGATCCCTCACCTTGTTAGCCAGGCTAACAGCTGTCATGCAAATAGCCCGTTTCCATGGAGGACTGTGGGAACGTCGAGGTGAGGGTCTTGGCCAGTATATTTTGCCTGATCCTGGCTAACATGTCTGATCAGTATATTTTGCCTGACCAAGCATTAGTCTTCCTCCCCGTAAAATTAGGATGCTACACGGAAAATTCTCAATCGAATCGCCTTGGTCTGAAATATCTTCAACAGATTAACGATTTTTTTGAGATCTGCAGCTCTGAGTAAACGTGTCAAACCCAGGATAATCAACTGTAATGCCATCTCAGTGTTCACGTTTGGTTATTAAAACTGGAAAATGACAAACAAGCTGGAAAATAGATCGAATGCATTTAATAATAAATGCCTTAGGCGCCTATTTGACACTGGTTGGAAAGAATTCATGACTACTGAGTAGATATGATTTCAGTCCAACCAAAATTATGATTCGAATGTCATCAGGAAGAAACGTCTTGTGTACACCGGGCACGTGATGCTGGTGGACAATAATAGACTCCCGTTACAGGCGATTATGTGGAAACCTGGAGGCAAATGAAAGCGCGGAAGACACAGAAAGACTCTATGCAGACCTATCACACGGGAGGGTGTAACTATGAGGAACATAAAAAACTACAGAGAGTATCAGCTGACCGATCGAACGGAACAATGTTTAGTCTGCCTTATGTACCGTCTTTAGCGCCAACATACCATATAGAGAGAGCGAGAGAGACAGAGAGTGAGCGAGAGAGCAAGAGAGAGAGAGTGCGTGAGAGATCGAGAGTGAGTGAGAGAGCAAGAGAGAGTGAGTGAGAGAGCAAGAGAGAGAGAGAGTGAGAGAGAGCAAAAGAGAGAGAGTGAGTGAGCAAGAGAGAGCAAGAGAGAGAGCGAGAGAGAGAGAGAGCGAGAGAGAGCGAGAAAGACAGAGAGAGAGCAAGAGAGAAAGAGAGAAAGAGAGAGTGAGTGAGAGAGCGAGAGTGAGTGAGAGAGAGCAAGAGATAGTGAGTGAGAGAGAGCAAGAGAGAGAGTGAGTGAGAGAGAGCAAGAGAGAGAGAGGGAGTGAGAGAGCAAGAGAGAGAGAGCAAGTGAGAGAGAGAGTGAGTGAGATAGCTAGAGAGCGAGAGAGAGAGAGCAAGTGAGAGAGAGAGTGAGTGATGGAGCGAGAGAGCAAGCAAATGAGAGAGAGAGCAAGAGAGAGAGGAGTGAGAGAGCAAGAGAGAGAGCGAGTGAGAGAGCGAGAGAGAGCAAGAGAGAGAGAGCGAGTGGGTGAGAGAGCGAGAGAGCGCGAATGAGAGAGCGAGTGAGAGAGCGAGAGAGAGAGCGGGTGAGAGAGTGAGAGAGAGAACGAGTGAGAGTGCAAGAGAGAGAGCAAGAGAGAGAGCAAGAGAGAGAGAGCGAGTGAGAGAGCGAGAGAGTGAGTGAGAGAGAGCAAGAGAGAGATAGCGAGTGAGAGAGAGCAAGAGAGAGCGAGAGAGAGAACAAGAGAGAGAGAGTGAGTGAGAGAGCGAGAGAGAGAGACCAAGAGAGAGAACAAGAGAGAGAACGAGTGAGACAGCGAGAGAGAGAGACCAAGAGAGAGCGAGAGAGAGAGTTTCTGTATAATGCGGTATTGCGCCACATTCCAGATTGTTTTAGTTTTGTTATGACATAAATGAGTGGGAAAGTCTTTTCTGTAATGTCACTCAGATTCTTGTGTCGTTTCTAGGTATTTTGCTAAATTATGAGGAGATGAAAATATTTGTTGCATGTGTGGCAAGTTCCTCTAGCGTCATGCCGCACTGCACTGCCACAAACAACTTGAATTTGTTTTCTACTTCCATAACTCCTGCGGAATAAGACGCGTTATTTGGCAGTGAACTTTGGCTTTTCTCCAGCTTTTTCAGCCTTTTTTTGTTATGTCCGCGACTTGCAGTTGCTGGCCAGAGTCGCAATCAACCCATGGTAGTGTCTTTAATGATGATACTCCAGGCCTTTATCTTTGTTGCTTCAGAATGTAATCTATTTGGTTCCTACAATTCCCGTCTGGTGACGTTCTGAAGTGGAATAAACTGGTTGCATACAGATTCTGTAGAGCCTTCTAAACCAGTAAAATGAAGCTAAGGTCTTTATACTGGTTTAGAAGGCTCTACAAAGTCTGTATACAACTAGGTCAATTCCATTCCACCAGTACTAAAAATAACCGTGAGCATCCAATCTATTTTTGAATGCATTAACTGACCATGCCTCCACCACATCCTATGGCAATGCATTCCTTGGAATGAATTCACCACTCTCCGCTAAACAAATATTTCCTTATATCTAATCTGCACCTTAACTTAACGTTTTTATACTGGTTTAGAAGACTCATCAGAGTCTGTATACAACCAGTTACATTTGCATTACCCTGCTCTAAAAGCTATGTGCATCCAATCTATTCTTTAATGCATAAACTGTCCCTGCCTCCACTACCTCCTGGGACAATGCATTCAAAGCATTCACCACTCTCTGACTAAAAAAATGTTTTCTAATATCCAATCTGGACCTTTCTTTAGTTCATTTGTATCTGTGCCGTCTTGTTCTCGTTGGTAGTTGTATTTTGAAAAAAAACTTGTTATAGTCTAATTTAATCTTTCCTGCTAACATTCTTCTTTTATAGACACGGTAGGCCGGCTTGTCCGAGTCTTTCCTCATAACTATAATCTGGAATCCCACGATCAGTTTTGTAGCTCTTCTTTGTATCCTTTCTGGCATGTCTTTATCCAGTCAACGATAAAGACTCCACACCGGTGCCTGAACACAGTACTCCAATTTAGGTCTCATCAAAGATTTATATAGTTTGTCCCAAAGGGTACTCTTGCTTTGATTCTTCTCTTCCTATTTTTGAGTTAAAATCATCCATGATTCTTTGACGAATTAAATCTTTATGTTATTGGCATATAAAATATATTTATATAATGTGTTGACGCATATAGGTATATCATTTTTTTTTAAATGTTTGGGGAGTAAATGCATTAACGTTTGTTTTAAAGGCAGTTTTTATTTTAAAAAGTACCATTAGTTTCAATATTTTGTATTCGCAAAGGAACCTGGCCAGTTTTGAAAAAAACAATGGCTTCCACCACACTTGCAGTTCTCGAGTTTGACAAAGCTAGAGGCAAATTTAAGGTATATACATAATACAATTACCAAAATTAAAATATTATTAAAAATATTACAGCATGTTAGATCAATATACATTTTAAATGCTTCTATTAAGTCTGAACTGATAAAATTTCAAATTTCCGAGCCTCGACCTCAGTAGGGTAGGTCTGTTAGTTAGTGTTACTGTACAGTACTACTAACTTAGTTATAGAAACTAGTACTACATCAGGCTGTAGCACTGTAGCTGTGTTGTGTACTCAGTACTGTAACCCGGTGTACGACACAAAATTGAACGAGTAGTCAGAGTAGGCAAGCCGCAAGGGGACAGTGCAGACAATACTTCTTCATCGTTCATCCTTATTTCTCTTCTTACAACAGACTACAGTTTTTGTTGTATAATTTCAAAATTTGTGTCGCGAGGACAATATTTATATTGTTAGACTATTCAGTATTTGAGTATTTCATTTTGATTTGTTATCTCTTCCTGTTTAAGCGGGCCGCTTTGTGGGATGAATTTCACGGTCATGGTTAGTAAAAAGTAGTGAGTAGACCCTAATAAATACCGATATGTATGAATGAGTGTCAGTGACACTTGACTAAAGTGACACAGACAAGTTACTTTTTTTAGTATGTTCCCCACCTTGACAACAATACAATGAGTATGCCTATGAGTAGTATGACAAAATTGATATGGACATCTCATCTGTCCCGGTCCCAATCCTCATTTTGTAATCCTCATAAAGTAAAAATGACTCTTTGAGTATTAATAGTAATAGTAATTAATACTTCTAGTACTGTCTAATAGTAATTGACACTATTAGTGTTACTTAATATTATGTCCAAATCACAGTCAGAAGATGACAAATTGCTCTTCTCTAGATTCACCAATTTTTCTATGAAGTCGGCTTTCAGTTCACTGTGGAATTTATTAGCTCACTGCACGATACCAGAATTTATTTATGTGCTAGTTTGTTTTAAAACTTGGAAAATGGCATGGGTGTTTATCTAGGGTCCTGCAAAGAAAATTCAACATCAGTAGTAGTCAGATTCCTTGTCGAAACGATGCCACCATCATACAAGCATACGTACCAACAGCAGACAAAGCAGAACATGACCACACAAACTTTTGTGACAGCCTTCAACAAAGCCTCAACTACCACTAAATCATCATTGGAGACTTTAATGCACAGATGGGCCCTCGCCAACTTGGCGAAATTTATGTGGTCCTCCATTCCTGTGAAATAAGGAACGAGACGAGACTGGCAATAGGTTAGCAACGTTTTGCTAAATAAATGGACTATTTCACTGCAATAGTTTTTTCCAGAAACCACCTCACATGACAGACATCTCCATGGTGACCTCTTTCTGCACAGGCAGTGACCATTGCCTCCTCCGCGCATTCTTTCACTTCAACACATGCATTGACAAGCTGCAGAGGCAGAAATCATGCAAGGAACCAGAATCAATCCTCAACCTTGCGATGTCTGCCTCCCTGACTGCTAGTAGTAACCTTACAGAACACATCGACACCGACTACACCAGGCTGATCTCAAAAATCAGATCCATCTCAAGAGCTGCTAGACTTCCACCACCCAACCACAATGCAAATCGCATATCACCCACCACTACACGAGCATTTCTGGAGGAGAGGCACAATATGACTCGGCCCTCTGCCAACAACACAACCTTCAATGCCCTTTGCAAACTCTGTTGCCAAAAAAGAAACCACGAAGAATTCACCCGCAGACGTCTCTTCGCAGCGGCGGAGACTGCGAAGTATAAAACATGCCTCTCGAAGCATTGCCGAACATAGGCATGTCATTCCCTGTTTAAAAACAGCAAGTGGGTACCGTTCCTAGTCAAGGCTGGGCATGGAATCGATTGTGAAAGAATACTACACAGAATTATTAAAATCATCATACCCCCCCAATCATTCCTCTTTCCTCTCCACCCATCCTTCTCCCAGACTTTCTGCCGTCAGAAATCCGTTACACCCTCGAGACCACACCTTTCAGAAAATCACCCAATGAGGATATCCTAAAGGAAAAGGATTTCAAAACCTGCGGGCTACCACTCTACCAGGCCCTCGTTCTGCGCTTTTCAACTTATCTACACACAGGTAGAATACCGACGACTTGGCGCAGTTCAAAAACGATAAAGGATAAAAATAGTAAAGCATGTTTTAAAGGGTTAATAAGACGACATAACAAGATATGTATGTGAGTTATCACAATACCTCACTTAATTTGAAACAAATTGTCTTACCATTTGGAGCTCTCTCATAGATCTAATTATTTCTGAATCTTTCAGAATGTCCTGGAAAAGTCACTGACTAAAAATGATGTTGAAGGTCTACTTACATTTGTGGACTCCTATCAAGATGACATGTAAGTGAGGACATTATCAAGTCTTACTTAAATTTATACATATTCTGTGGCATTAATTATTCTCTGCACTGATGTATGTAGTTGGACACCACGTTTATGTTGATTTAAAAAATATATCAACCATTTTCATATGCATGCTTTCTGGTGACAAAGGTCTTCCATTTGTTTTGAATTGAACTTATTAACTTCATTAACTTATTTTGCTCTTCTTTTTCCTTTTTTTTGTCAGACAATTACAAAAAATGTAAAGAATTAAGACAACACTTATATATATACTTTTCAAGATGCATATAATTTTTTTAAATTAAACATTTTTACAGCGGGCTTGAGAAGAGAACTGTTTTGGATCAGGTGTTCAGAGATATTTTGTGCAAAATGATCGTAAGTATGTGTATTTGTTGTGCAGGCTCAGTGAAAGGAACACTTTCCGTACACTTAGTGTGAGTGGAAATTCTTTTCTGAAAACAGTGTACATCATAGAAAACCATCAGATTGATTATGTTAACCAGAGCCACAAAGAAAGGAATGGTGAAGTAGAAATGGCATTGATGAAAATAAAAAGCATCGTAGTAGCAAATCTTTTTTAGTGGGGGCAAAATAACTTATTCTGTCATGTAGGCGTGTACAAGATACTCACTTCTGATAACAGTGAAGTTGTTTTACAGATTAATATTGTGGATCTCATAGACAACTAAAAGGACCAACAGTGTCTTGAAAGAGGAAGTTTGTTACAGTCATTAGAAAGAGGCAATCTGCTTGTACTAAACATGTTGTTAGAAGCAGAAAATTAAGAAAATATATCTCTGCTCTTTCAGCGCCAAACACGGTGCAACACAGAACTCAATGCTCTCCAGATGGGTCTGTCTGATGCTTGTACTTGTATGTTGTTGAGACTCATCATGATAGCCTCTTTAGTGTTTGTTCTGCATAGTGTCTCTCTTTGCCTGCCCTTCTTTCTGGTGCCACATAATCGCTTGTACTCAAAGTCTATTGCTGTTCATTGTAATGACATGTCCGATGTAAGCCCGACGTTTTTTTTCTTATGATAGCAATGTCTCTAATCTTGTTTATTTGTCTTAAATTCTTTCTAGCCAATGTAAAATATTTTTTTAATACATTTATTTTCAAATGCATTCAGCATATTTTCAAGAGTTTTGGTAATTTTCCAACTTTCACATCCTAATGTTAGTACTATTTAGAATGGGCAAAATGAATTTTCAAAGAGACCAACAACATAGAGAAAAAATACTGGACAGTTGTTAAAAAAATTGATTTGGAACAGAATAAATAAACTGCTCTAGAAACAAGAAGTTGTGGATGAACATTAATGCCTGTAATAGTTTGTAAAAAAAAATAAATGTAGGAAGAATATTGTTGGGAAAATAGGACATCCAGCTCATGATTTAAAAAAATTAAGATAAATTAATAAAATAAAATATTAGCAGATGAATTTGGGTGTGTGTAATATCAAGACCATGTGTTGATCCTGGGAACTCTATGGATGGAATGAAAAAATATGCACTGAAAGGTGCAGATATCACAGCCTCGCTGTAAACTACGACTATGAGCATCAAAGATGAAGAATATACCACACCCTACAAGAACACATAATCAATATAATGCAGAATTCCTAAAAGTAGACTAATGACATCATAGTCAATGTGTTATGTCTCTGTACTGAAGTAACCAAAAATAAAGTTCATACGAATCTTATCATCAACATAAAGAAGCAATTGTATATATTGTGACATGTACTCCACAGTCTGACACCTCCAATCCTGAACTTCTGAAATCTGTTATAACATTTGCAATCCAAGCTGTAAGGCAAGGTAAGATGTGTTTTTTTTTTTTTTTTTTAAATATTGATTTTCTGTTTCTTCCCAGTACTTGAATATTTTGAAGTCTTAAATTTAGTAATTTAATTTGAAAGCTTTAGACACATTACTGTTGTGTTGTAGTTTATAGCTTGGCTGCGATATTTGCACCTTTCGGTCCAACACATCCGACTTCAGCAAGCATTTTTTGAGTACCGGGTTAGCATTCCCTCTTCGATCCCTTCTCTTTAGCCAGTCTGCCCTGCTGCAGCCTGTTATCCAGGATTACCACGTGGATGTGTAGAAGGGTCTTGGCAGCTATGGTTCGCTGGCCCTGGCGCTAGCAGTCAGCTATGGGTGGCTGACCACTGCAGCATCTTGATCCCAATTCTGGTATTCAATCAGGCAAGATTGCTTGATGTCAGGTAGCCAAAAACTGCTTGAATCTGTGCCTGCCCTTCACCTTTATTTGGTTGTGGATGTTCGAATTTCAGATATGGTTTCTTAGGCAGATATTTAGGACTCTTTGCTCCATTGCTCTTTTGGTAATTCAGAGCTTCTCTGCGCCTGTCATCTGCTGAAGTATCGGTTTAATGCCATTGAAGCAGAGCTAACATTACTGAAGTTTAAAAAGATATGCGTATGTTGTGCTGCCAAATGAATTGTTCATTTTTAAGCAATTCTAGATTATTATACCTTTTTTTGGCGTGGTCAATGTAGTGACCATTATGTAAGTAACATACATTTTATATTTTGTCTGTATTGAACAAAAATCTGCAAAAGTTTCACTAAAAATGTCCAAAATTGATAGATTGAATTATTTGATCAAAAATGTATCATTTATGTAATAGATATAAATATTGTTTTCTTCAGATTTGATCAACGGTGACTTAATATAACCCTCAGTTCTGCTGTTGTCCACAGACATGTGTTCCCCATCAACTCCATTCCTCATGATGGCAGACATCTTTGACATGCTTACAATAGAACGATGTGAAGCTATATTTGATCTTGTTGAAGACAAGGTGACTGTGTGGAAGTCTGTAAGTGTTTACATTTTGCACTTTAATTGAATTTTGTCTATATTATAGGTAATTGTATTGTACATGTTCAATAAATAGATTATGTAACATTAAACACTAGAAGCAAATTCACAAAAAATCTGTGCTAAGAGAAGAAATCCATTGTGGATCCTGGAAACAAACAAAAAATAGGGATACTGCTACCTTTTAAGCATGAAAAAACCACTATAGAGGGTCATGCTTATAGCTAGCAACCTCATCATGTCAAATGCTAAAAAAAATTGCCACTGCAAGAACACACACAGTGCATTGGTGTGGCTTGTGTAAGGGGCCAGCTTCATTTATGACTTTATGCTTCATAATGACTGAAATGGAGATGAGAAGAAAAAAACAAGATGAAGTGATACAGTCACTTCATGTGACAGATGCCCTACTTTAGCTAGTTCCTTTTGTAGCATAGGTCTACACCAGCATCTCTCCAGCTGTTCTGAGCCGTCTTCTTGAGCTTCACTGCCATGGCCTGCTCTTCTAACCTTCTTGCTCAGGTGTTCTTTGGTCTGCCCATGCATCTGTCAGTTCCAATCCACTGCCTGTCTGGTTAAATTGCTCTGCATCTTTCACTCATCCAATTCCCAGCTATAGTGTTGTTTTGGTGCCGCAGATGGATGTGCAAATAAACCGAAAGGTGCAAATATCGCAGTCAAGCTGTAAACTAGCGACACAACGCATTTCGTTCTCCGGACTACATCCTGCTACTTGCAAATCCCTGTTCAGGGTTTGGTAGCTGGAGATTGAGAACGAATGCAGAAGTGTTGTTTTCTTTGCCACAGTTCTGTGTTATCACCTATGGCCATCTAACGCCAAGTGTACCACAGATTATAATCATAATGTTTCACTAGGTGTCTTAGGCCCGTTGCAGCCACATCCATGACCCGCTGCTACGGCGTGGTTCCAGGCCTCGTCCAGGGCAGAGGTGGAGGTTGATATCTGCCTTGTTGACGTCTTACTGCGTACGATGAAGAAGAAGAAGAAGATATCTGCTGTAGCCATACTTCTGCACATCCAACTGGTTGATGGAAGACTTTTGGCGCTGAGAAACGACTTGTGGGCCGGGATTTCCTGGTCCCAGCCGTACAGCATGACTGAATAAAGAAACTTGGGGTTGGTCAAGTGTTTCTGAGATTGGGTGGAAGCCTGTTTTAGCAGAGACCTCCATGTTGCGGATGTAGTCATGCCATCAGATGCCCAGAATACGCCGCTGATTGCGTATGTGGAAGACCTCCAGTCTCGACATGTCATGTTTCGTCAATGTTCAAGTTTTGGATCCATAAAGTAGGACTGGTAGATGCAGAATTTTGTCTCAAGGGAGATCTTGCCATTAGTCCACACATGTTGGAGGTTGTGCAAAGCAGATGTAGCTAGTTCGATCCGCCTAGACATATCGGGACCACTGCGCCCATCGGATGATATCATGCTACTCAGATAGATGAATATATTGGCGCCTTCTGTAGTGTTATCTTGAGTTTCAATACCCTGTGTTGCTGTGTCGGAAATGAGGTTCTGACTTTGGTCTTGGCCATTGATATAGACAGGCCTAGGGAGGGCGTTTCGCTGTCTAACATTTCCAGACAGCACTGCAGTGCAGAGCTGTATGCGCCGAATAGGACAATGTCGTCCGCATAAACGAGATCAGTGAAGATTGACTGATCAATAACTATACCTTCCTGGTGCATGCTGAGGCGGTCGAGAAGCCAGTTGACTACCCGGCAGAATAGGTCGGGGGGGGGGGGGGGGGGGGGGGGGGGGGGGGGGGGGGCAAGAACACATCCCTGCCTGACACCCGAAGTCATATGGAATCTGTCAGAGTGAGTGCCATTCAGTCGAATTCTGGCGCAGTGTCCTTTTTGTGAAGCTCCTTGATCAGTTTCAACAGGGGAGGCTGTGGTGCCTATTCCCTGGAGGACTTTTATTTAATTTAATAGGCAAGTTGGTAAGTATTAGAACACCTCACTTTATGAAAACAGTCATTAGTTGTGTAAGTGCAAGGAGAGAGAGATGAAACACAAGAATTTCAATTAAATATCAAGTACAATCTTTACTTTCAATTACAGGAACCTTTCTATGAGTCAGGAAAGAATTACCTCTTGAGAATGTGCAATGGTAAGAACGTAACTTAATTCAAACTATTTTGTATTCATCTTATTTCCTTGTCACTCTCCATATGAAGTCTAGGATGACCTCTACATCTGGTCATGTTACAGGAAGCCTGTATTAAAGTAGTTATGTGCTCTCTTTCATTTGTAGAAATTATATCTCTGTAGTAGCAATTCATTTGACATGTTATGATTGCTAGCTTTGAGCATAACCATCTTAAGTCACACATTTGACGACATGCTGAGAAGGTTACAGGGGGCTTGTTCTTTCCGCATCATGTACTGCTCTGGTCAATTCACAATCCTTATATTATCATGAGGTCAGGTGTATGTCTTCAAAATGAAAAATAATATGTTTTTTGTAGATTATTTGAATGTGTTCATCGTTGCAGTGTCTGTCTGGTAAAATGTAGGCTTCGCTGTCCACACTATTTGGGGTAACATTTCTTGTTATGTATGCTGGATGTTATTGATATATGGGGACTGAAAAAAAAGACACTAAAAAGAAAATGGACTGTAATACGGTTTTACATATGAACAGCGGGGAACTGAGAGGCTGGTCCGGCAGGCAAAACATACTGACCAGGACATCATCAGGGTCAGGCACCATATACTGACCAAGACCACTTTCTCTTCCAAGTATCGTTGCCTGGAAACAGGCTGTTTTCAAGACAGTCTGACTGATGAGTTGTGGATCGAAATGATCCCTGTAGTAGTGAGCATCACGCAGATGGAACAAGGCATAGCACAACCACTTGGACGACAGTGGTTCACCTTCGTCAGCATGCTCGGGATATGAGGAAAGCTACTACAATCTGCCACTTAGCGCCCTTTTCAGGGGCGCACAAAATAATAAACCTAATCATTGTTTTGGGCATTAAACAACAAAAATATATGAACAACAGCAACACAAAGATGAGAGAAGACCCCATGAACGCCATATCAACACCAAAGCTTATCCTTACTGTACGCAAACCCGCCTTCAAGTAGCAGATCTTTCCAGAGGTGAAAGAAAATATACCAGGTATCGGATACAAGAACAGTCAGACTGAAAAGGAAAGAAGAGACATAACCCTGAGACACATAGAGAAGAACTACCAAAACACTGACTGGGCGCATGCTTACACTGGCGGTTCTGCAACAAACGCAACAGAAAATGGAGGGGAAGGGGTGTTTCTGAACCTAACAAACGGTAGAAAGATAACTCTGTCAGTGGCAACGGGAAAATTCTCAAGTAATTTCATAGCAGAAGCCAAGGCATTGAAAGTAGCAGTAGAAGCTTGCTTTCAGGCGAAAGCAATGAAAGCTAGGTAGTCTTTTTTATAGATGCACTAAAAAGTCAGGAAAACACAGAATTAAATGACCTAAGATCAGCACTCTGACTATGCCAGCAGTTTACATCCAAAAGAGTTGTGGTAAAGTGGGTCTCATCCCACTGTAACATTCAAGGCAATGAGGATGCAGACAGAGTGGCAAAAGAAGGTGGAAGTTACTACAACCAGATTCAAGTGTGATCTTTGAAGAGTCCAAAAGGTTTATTAGGGCCAGATACATGGACAAATGGGAAACAGCATACTGGCTACACAAAAATTGATGCTTATTACCAGTTAAACAGAAGAGAGCAGGTGGTGGTCTTCAGACTCCGCACAGGCCACAACAGACTAAGGTACCATCTATTCAATAAATAGAAGATAGAGGTGCTACTAATGAATGCACATGTGGTATTGGGAAAATGACCCCTGAACATCTGCAAAATTGCTGACATGTGAGGACCAGAGCAAGCACATGTGGCCGTCACCAGTGCCAACACTAGACAAGCTTTATGGCAGTGTTGACAGCCTCAGGATGACCACTGCTTTCTTTTAACAAATTCAAGTTGATATCTGGCAGTGCACGACGAAGAAAAAGAACAGTAGAAGACATGCTTGTGTAATGTAGAACTACATATTAATATATACACAATTTTAAGTTGCTATTGGTATTCACTTTTAGTACAGTTGCACTCGCATTTTATTAACAAAAATATGATAAAAAAGTGAACAGACTGCACGACCTATGGGCTTCTCCCCTAAAACAATACTTCAGTCAATTTGTTTGTCTTTTATAATTTGATGTTAGAGTGTGAGCAACTATTTTGTTGCAAATTTTTGACAGATCTGATTAGACGCTTGTCAAAGTCCCAGAACACTGTGTTTTGTGGAAGGATACAGCTCTTTCTATCACGGTTGTTCCCATTGTCTGAAAAATCAGGTAAGCAAATTGTCTTTGTCATAAATATTGTTTTGTTCTCTTGTCTTTTATGATATAAATGACCATAGTGAGCACTTTTGGTGTGTGTAGTAACATCTATATTCCAGTTGAAGTTATTCAGTGCCTGCAAAGCCTTACAGATGCCTTTTAGTTCTTGCACATCAACTTCCAAATCTTCTTGTAGATCAAGCTCTATGCAGTTTGTCCTTCTTCATGTTCCCTGATTTGGCTCCTATTTGCTGTGTAACTAACTAACTGGCTTTGTGTATACTCTCATGAAAAAAAAAACTATCACTACGCCATTTATTCCCATTGCTGGGATTTACCAAGAGGATTATAGAGATGATTAATAGACACTTCTTCCCCTTACAGTCGCCACACTGTGGACAGGTAGAGTTTTTATTTTTACATCCAGTAGAAAAAAAAATAGTCTTTATCAGAATTTTGAACCACTGATCCCTTATTATAACTGCTTGGTCACACACTTATTATTCTGTTAATTTCCAGTTTGCTGACATGGCTAAATCATCAGAGTACATTTGTATTTAGAAAATTAAACATTAGGTATGCTTGATAAAATTTATGTAAGACCAGAAAAAAAACAAATTTCCAGTTTGCTGACATGGCTAAGTCATCAGAGTACATTTGTATTTAGAATATTAAACATTAGGTATGCTTGATATAATTTATGTAAGACCAGAAAAAAAACAAATTTCCAGTTTGCTGACAGGGCTAAGTCATCAGAGTACATTTGTATTTAGAATATTAAACATTAGGTATGCTTGATATAATTTATGTAAGACCAGAAAAAAAAACAAATTTCCAGTTTGCTGACATGGCTAAGTCATCAGAGTACATTTGTATTTAGAATATTAAACATTAGGTATGCTTGATATAATTTATGTAAGACCAGAAAAAAAACAAATTTCCAGTTTGCTGACATGGCTAAGTCATCAGAGTACATTTGTATTTAGAATATTAAACATTAGGTATGCTTGATATAATTTATGTAAGACCAGAAAAAAAACAAATTTCCAGTTTGCTGACATGGCTAAGTCATCAGAGTACATTTGTATTTAGAATATTAAACATTAGGTATGCTTGATATAATTTATGTAAGACCAGAAAAAAACCCATTTCTATCATTCAAATCCCACTTTTGTTACTTCGTGATAATAAACTTCTCCGTTTGTGCTACTTAACCTTTACCATAACCTGATTAACAAATTACATCTTTTTCCTGCAGCTGCTTTATTTTTCAGCACGTCGGGTCATGACATGGTTGTTGATTTTGAGAACCTCTAATATTTTTTGTTTGTTTGTGTGTGTCTAGAGACATATATTAATAAAAAAACTTGTTTTTATTGTGTGTATGTTACTTTCTGACCAAACACCGATCACTCGGCTGGGAAACCAATGTACTAATCATTGCACTATCTCAGCTTCCTATTAGATGTCATGGGGAGGTGCAATCTTCTGTTATGTGCCATCTGCATGACATTTATATTTCCAACGTATGCCTACATAAGAGTTTCTTTAACCTGTATGGTGCTGCTGTGAGCAAATCGTTGCCAAACGGTATACCGTTCTTTTCAAAATTTGTTGTAACACCATATTCCTAATATGCCACACTGACGTGTTAACATGATCTTTACTTTTTATTATTACGTCAAATGACATAAGTGAATAGATCAGATAATAGAACAAATTATGTATATAATATAGATGGTTTACATCTGACATTTTATTAACATACAAAACTAATGCACAAATGTTACTGAATCCTCCCTATCCATTTTTTGTGTTAATTTTTGTCTTTCTATATTAACTGATTGCTTATATTAATGGCAGTGTACATGGTTTCATTTTCTGTTCAAGACAGCATGGTAATTAAAGATCATTATTATACAAGTACCTTAACAATCACCATTGTGGATAAGGAGGGTCCCAGATTGCAGAACACAGAAAAGGCCACTGTTAAGCAAGCCATTAAAAATGACTTGATATAACAGTTGCCACCACAAGAGTGCATGCACTGTTTTGATGTGGAGGTTAACTGTTGTAATGGTCCCATTCTCCTTAAGGTGTTAAAATCACAACTATGACATGTGATATTATTGTTAGTTGAAATAAATGCAGAAAATGGACAACTTCACTTTAAGAAAGATAAGCTGTAATACTGAGATACAATTTGGTGTGGAATGTGAAAACTATTTGTTTTGTATTCTAGCACTCAACCTTGCTAGTCAGTTCAACTTGGATAATTTAACCATCTTTGCCAAACAAGAGCCATCTGATGAAGTAAGTCACAGATTTCTAACTTTTTTTATTAAGTGAAGACGGTAACTTCTTGGGTTGAATTGATTACAGAATACAATTATCACAATTCACTTTGGAAATATATTACTTTGAAAAATAAGATCTTGAAGTTATATGACCTATACCACCCAGCACAAAAAATTACATTTTATTTCCGGAAGCCAAATTATTTTTCAGCACATCATTTCATGGTTGTTGACTTTAAGAGACTAACTTTTTTGTTGTTGTTGTTGTGTGTAGAGACATATATTAATAAAGAACTTTTTGGTATTATTGTTTTTATTGTGTGTGTGTTAGTTTCTGAGATACAAGATGATGAAGGTGATACTGTTGAAAAACAGCACATCATATAGACTCAACCCTTGGTTGAAAAAAACCCAAAACAAAAAAAACAACTTTTCAGCATATCAATGTTTTCTGTAATGGCCATATCTATTAATTTTGACTCTAAACTTAATTATTGTATCTGCACAAATAAACTAAATAGATCTACCTCAGAAAAACCCGTTGCAGAAACTTAGCTTCCCCATTACAATAAGGGGTGAATCTTCAAATTCAAGCGAAAAACCAGAAATCCTTTCCAAAAGTCTAAAATAAATTTCAAAATTGCCATTGTTTTTAATCTAACTGTAATGAACGGAAGTCAAAACTCTTTACAATCAAATGAGCAGTATATTTATCTGTTTCTATGACATTAACCCAGCAGTTTATATACGATAAATCGACAACGCTGGAGCTGTCGCCATAGCGCGTTGTTGAAAATGGACGTAAATCTGTTGCGCGTCGTTGTTGCGGTAAAGGTTAACAAATATCCGTTGTATTTATGTTTTCCTGCCATCTGTTTTAATCTCATCATGCAATCCATAACTATGATGAATAAAAGTGTCAAAAATAGCAGTTATCCATATTTGGATGATGGTATTGAACATTGTAGTCATCACCATCTGATGTATATATTTATATTGTAAATTTAGGTTAGGGAGATCATGTGTAAGTGGTAATGACATTGTTGTTTTTCCACTGCTAGACTTGTTCACGGTAGAAACAAACAATGCCAGGTTATGTTGTGAAGAAAACTGCCTGTAGAAGTCCTCTGAGACTTAAAAAAATAAGCTCTCAACTTAAGTTGAGAAAGAAGGGTTTTCTGAGATTTTTGTATTTCATGAATGATCCATTCATTTTGGAATGGAGAGATAATTACAGTTTCGTAACACCATGACAGCCTCAGTAGAATACTGGGCTAGAGGTCACTGTTTCAGGTCACTTAGTTTAGGACCAGCATCGTCCTTAGTTACCTCAACACCTCACGGTAGAAGAGGAGCGACTAAGTAAGTAAGTATCGTCCTTCGTTTTACGCTCCAGTAGAAGCATAGGCTGATCCTATCATTATAGCTGACCCCATTATATGAAGCAACAACCAAGATAATGTTTCATTAGCAATTTATTTTACTGAATGAAATTGTTAGCCTCATGCACAACCCTATTTAGTTACATAATATGGAAATCATATTAGAGTGTACATTCCCCCAGGCCTATTAAGCCACAGGAAGTAAATATTGTAAAATAAACACTGTATTAAGGATAGCCTTTCGCCACCTTTGGCAGCAAGCATAACCTATAACCTGCCTGTTTGAATACCATGCTTCCAAGTATTAGAGTGTAGTGTCCCTTTATGTCCCCAATAAAAGCTGCCTGATCCACACCATCAGGATCCACAATTATTGTACTTCTTTCTTCGCCTTTTTTGCAGCATAAAATATATGCACACACACACACCCCAAACCCCTCCCCCCAATTACAGTTGGCTTGCAATATCTGTGCCTAGCGGCCTAGCATATCTGATTGCAGTAAACATTTTTTATTTGCAAGGTAGAAGATGGTGTGAAGTGATATTTTATTTTCATTCTCTTTGATGAATCATAGCCTGTGGCTTATTGTGCCCAATTACCAATAGTATTGATTTAATGGCATAGTATTGATTTAATGGCATAGTATTGATTTAATGGCATAGTATTGATTTAATGGCATCAGAGACCTATAGATCACCCCTTCTCTTGTTAGTGGAACAGTCTCATTATGAGCAGGTTAGGAGCTGGGTTTTTCCAGTCATAGTCTTTCTATATATTTGACAGCCTTGTTGGGAACATTTAGTTATCATTGATAGCTCATCCTAAATTTCACTGCTGTCTATGACATCATTTGGACCATCAACAATTGTGTATTATGTAATCAATGTAGTTCAGGCAGTAATTATATCTCTGCTGTTTTCAGTCTCAAGAGGAGTTAAAGACTGAGGTGATGGAGGTTGATGAGCCAGGCCAGCAACCAAGGTCAGTACCATGTGTGTATCTCTTCTTTGTCGGCTGCACATAACTTTAGTATTTGACATTGTAGAATAAGCAGTTACTATTATTTATAAACAATACAAAGGAAAGGAAAGATGTTTAACCTTTAGCACGCCCTTGTCCGATCCCTTCTAACCAGCTCGGCCTGCAAAAACGGTGTGCGGAAAAAAATTTTTTTTTTTTTGAACGGAGTCACTCCTGACAGCCATTTTTTACTGCTGACTACGCCCTCCATATATACATGATATTTTGGCGGTTAAAGTATCGTGTGTTCGATTACAAATGGCTTTTGAACAGTTTTAATTTTGTATACGCCGTTTGGAGCAAGCCGACTTTTTTCGAAAGGGGAAGTAGGTTGTTGAGAAAGATTTTTATCGCGTAGATCTGTTTATTTTGTTTGTTTAAATGAAAGAACTACGTTTGAATTGAAACTAACAGTTGTGGCGATATTGTAAACACAGTATCGATACGTTGTTGTGGTTTCCATGGTTTTCTATCGAAGCGACTAGGCCTAGTGGTCGAGTCCAAATTTTTCCCGAGATTTTCATAAATTTTCAACTTCATCTTTTTAAATCTCAATAACTAACAAACATACAACAAAAACAATAACAACCACATGTTCGTTATGCTATTGTGTATCTACACGCCAGAAAATCATATTTATTGACAAACAAACATAAAAGTTACAAATTTTGAAAGACGACTACCACAGCAACTAATTAAGAAAATTAATTAGGTCAAATTTTTTTCAAAAATTATGTAGCGTGCCTAAGGTTAAAGCAGAGTACAAGAAAAAGAAAACATATTTAAAAGAACAAATATGAAATGAAATACAGAATAACTAAGGAAACTAACAAAGTAAGAAAAACTAGACCGAGGCTAGAAGATCAGACTGAAGAATCTTTTTGTGGGTCTATACTGTAGTTCATCTTCTGTGAATAGGCTTCATACAATGGTAATGAGAGTTCCGGTTTTAACCTTACGCACTCCACATTATTTTTGAAAAAAATTTGACCTAATTAATTTTTTTAATTAGTCGCTGTGGTAGTCGTCTTTCAAAATTTGTAACTTTTATGTTTGTTTGTCAATAAATATAATTTTCTGGCGTGTAGATACACAATAGCATAACGAACATGTGGGTGTTATTGTTTTTGTTGTATGTTTGTTAGTTTTTGAGATTTAAAAAGATGAAGTTGAAAATTTATGAAAATCTCTGGAAAAATTTGGACTCGACCACTAGGCCTAGTCGCTTCGATAGAAAACCATGGAAACCACAACAACGTATCGATACTGTGTTTACAATATCGCCACAACTGTTAGTTTCAATTCAAACGTAGTTCTTTCATTGAAACAAACAAAATAAACAGATCTACGCGATAAAAATCTTTCCCAACAACCTACTTCCCCTTTCGCAAAAAGTCGGCTTGCTCCAAACGGCGTATACAAAATTAAAACTGTTCAAAAGCCATTTGTAATCGAACACACGATACTTTAACCGCCAAAATATCGTGTATATATGGAGGGCGTAGTCAGCAGTAAAAAATGGATGTCAGGAGTGACTCCGTTAAAAAAAAAAAATTTTTTTACGGACACCAGCCGAGCTGGTTCAAAGGGATCGGACTGTGGCGTGCTTAAGGTTAAAGATAAGCAAAATATTGTCTGATCATTCTCTTGTCGCCTCAGCATGGCACTCCAAGAGTAATATCAAAACATGTTGCAAAACATCTCTGTTGAAGTCAGGTAAAGGTAGTCCTATAGCAGACACTGCTGTCAGGGATAAAGTGTTATATACCCTCATTGTACTAGGAATCAGCATTTTATGAGATAGGGTGACCAGTTCCCTTATTTGTTGCCTTTATTTTCCCAACAGTAAGTCAGGTACTAAGTTATAGTGGGGTTAACTAGAGCATGTTGGTAATGTGGATCGAACCCATTTCTTTGCCATATGCACCCTGATACTCAAATTCATTGAGATATTTGTTATGAAGGGATAATGTATTTGTTATACATTAAATGACAGACAATTTGTAAGAAACTGGTTTCAGTAAATCTGATGTATTTCTATGGTTTTGTTATTTCAAGCCATCCTGTTTATATTTCCACAGTGTCTGAAATGCAGTTTAATGAATCAATATATGAGCTTATTTTAGTTTTTCTGTCACTGTTGGTATTTAGCTTTACTGAGCACACTCTGTTTATATTTCAGCTCTATACCAATAGACTATCACCTATACAGAAAGTTCTGGGCTCTTCAGGACTACTTCAGACGACCAACACAGTGTTACGATAAGACATCTTGGGAGACATTTTCACAGGTGCTTCCATTTATCATGTTCTTTCAGCTTAAAACAAAACATGGTTTGAAAATAATTGTTAAACAAAGTAGTGATTACAATCAGTGCTCAAGGTTATACTTATGTTTGTAATTGTTATCACTGCAAGAAGATTTGGCTGCAAGGCATGAGAAAGGATTCATGGCAAATGGATAATTGATATATATATGATAATCACGCAACACATGGAGTGTATGAAGATTCCAGCTACCTTCTTCGTCTGCATTGGTTCTCAATCTTCTGCTACCAAGCCCTGAACAGGACACCACAAGTAGCAGGATGTAATCTGGAGAATGGAATGCGTTGTGTAGCTAGTTTACAGCTTGATTGGGAAAATGTGCATCTTTCGGTCCGACACATCTGTCTTTGGCAGCAGGCATTTTTTGAGTACTGGGTTAGCCTCCCCTCTTCGATGTCTTCTGTTGCAGCCTGTTATCCAGGATCACCAGGTGAATGTATAGATGTGTCTTGGCAGCTCTGGATTGGTGACACTAGCAGTCAGCTATGGGTAGCTGCTCAGCATCTTGATCCCATTTCAGCTACTAATTCTTGTGTTTTTCATTCAGAAAAATGGGCGCATCAGTGATGCAGTTTCCTGACAGTTTTATATACGAGGGGTGAGCAAATAAATTTTTGTTCCAGCTCTACCTGAATGGGTTCTGGAACTACCATCATTAGTTATGGGTACTTGTGTCCTATTACTGCTAGGTGGCAGACTTGCCATGGGCCAGTCACATGACAGATAAATACAAATGGTGAACAACACTGTTAGTGCTTGCACGGAATAATGTGTTGTGATGAAGTTTCGTGTGAAACCTGCAGAAATTTACAGAAGATTGCAATCACAATACTGTGATGAGACACTCAGACACAGTAAGACATTTGAATGGTGTAAACCCACCACAATCATTCTTGTGAATATCAAGATTGTGGAACACCTTATCCTGGAAAATGATGCATAAACTGTCGCGAAATTGTGCAATAAACAAGTCTTTTTCTGGATACGGTGAACACTATTATTCATGAACATTTGCACTTTCGGAAGGTTAGTACACGTTGGGTGCCAAGGCAGCTTTCTGCTTTTGACCGGCATAGAAGAGTTGACGCCTGCACTGAATTTAAAGAGCGTCTTGACATGAAAAGGCATGTCCTTTTGGATCGCTTCGTTACATGGGACGAAATTTGGGCACAAATTACATGTGACGAAACCTGGACGCATCATTATACTCTTGAATCAACACGAGCATGCAAGCAGTGGACGCATGCGTAATCACCACCACCCAAAAATTTTTGGATAATTGCGTCTGCAGGTAAAATGATGGCGAATGTTTTCTGGGACACTCTTGGCATTATTCATGTTGATTTTCTAACTTGTAGTGCCACTATTAACAGTGAACAGCACATACATATTTTGAGTGATGTGCATAACCGTCTGCCGCGGGTAAATGACCTGGTTTGATCAAAAAGGGCGTCCTGCTGCTGAATAGATAACGCACAAACTCGTTCGACTCACCGCACTATGTGTCATCTGCAGCAACTCAGCTGGGAGGTATTGCCACATCCACCTTACAACCCAGACCTCGCTCCAAGCGATTTCCACCTGTTTGGACCCCTAAAATAATTTCTGGACGTCAGCATTTCAGCACTGATGATGAAGTGAAACAGGCTGTCCTGGATTGGTTCAGACGTACTGACAAATCTTTCTACGCTGAAGTTTTTCAAGCATTACTTAAACTCTGGAATAAATGCATACACGTTGTAGGAGATTATATCGGAACATAAATGGCATTTTGACTACTTGAAACAATTTTTGTTTTCCATACAAAAAAAAAGTCTCGGTTTGACTTAACCTTACGCACGCTACATAATTTATGAAAAAAATTTGACCTAATTAATTTTCTTAATTAGTAGTCGTGGTAGTCGTCTTTCAAAATTTGTAACTTTTATGTTTGTTTGTCAATAAATATGATTTTCTGGCGTGTAGATACACAATAGCATAACGAACATGTGGGTGTTATTGTTTTTGTTGTATGTTTGTTAGTTTTTGAGATTTAAAAAGATGAAGTTGAAAATTTATGAAAATCTCTGGAAAAATTTGGACTCGACCACTAGGCCTAGTCGCTTCGATAGAAAACCATGGAAACCACAACAACGTATCGATACTGTGTTTACAATATCGCCACAACTGTTAGTTTCCAATTCAAACGTAGTTCTTTCATTTAAACAAACAAAATAAACAGATCTACGCGATAAAAATCTTTCTCAACAACCTACTTCCCCTTTCGCAAAAAGTCGGCTTGCTCCAAACGGCGTATACAAAATTAAAACTGTTCAAAAGCCATTTGTAATCGCACATACGATACTTTAACCGGCAAAATATCGTGTATATATGGAGGACGTACTCAGCAGTAAAAAATGGCTGTCAGGAGTGACTCCGTTAAAAAAAAATTTTTTTTTTTCCGCACACTGTTTTTGCAGGCCTAGCTGGTTAGAAGAGATCGGACATTGGAGTGCTACAGGTTAAACACCCCTCATATTATATCATAAAGTTGACCAACAGAAAAGAAGAAGCAAAACTTGAGAATTGTACACGACTTGTCTATGTAACACCCTGACTGGAAGAAAGGTGTGTGCTTGGGAGCTTGGTCAACTGAACTATTATCTATTTTCCAGACAAGATGTTCTGAAAACTGAAATGTAATAATATTTAGTTTTTTTTCAGTATGCTGGTGACGTGTTGAGTATTTTTGCCAGTTACAAACTAGATGACGTCTCATCTGGGCAGAAGAAAACCCTACTTCCACATCAAACATATCAGCACCCACAAAATTTCTTTGCCAAATACCTCACCAGTGAAAAGGTAAGGTAAAACTTTGTGTTAGTATCACATTTCTTTGGTAGAATGAATCAGTTCTCATCTGTGGATAGTATTCTCAGCCATAAATCTAGTTTCAACGCTTCTTGTGGCTAAGTGCCAATTTGATCTCTGCCATCCACAAGTTCCAGTTAACCTAGCTGTAAATGGATACCCAACTTCCTGTTCGAGAAGGAAAGGCCATGATGAAGGGAACTAGCCAACTCAAATGATAGAATACTGAGCTATAGTGCAATTAAGTCATTAACACAACATCCCTAACTGCAGTATCTGCCATGGGGTTACCTTTTTTATCATTTGTCCAATTGATATTTGATTGGTTAGGCATTGCACTATTTGACGTTTAACTCAATGAGCAATGAATAATAGCCTGTCAGGCAACTAAGAAGGGTTGCACATGAAGTACAGCTATCCCATACATTAGAATTTGTAAGCCACAAGAGAAAGTAAAAGGCTTCTTCGGCCCACAGTAAAAGAGAAGCACTCAAGATGTCAATAAAATTTAAAACATATAAAATAATATGTTGTTTAACCTTCAGCACACCCTGGTCAAACCTATTTTGACACACTCTGCTTACAAATTGGAAATCCCCAGCCCCTGCCCTTGTGCAGACATTGCCCTCATCCTGATGGAACAGTTCAACATCTACTCATTGAGTGCAAGGCGCTTGCGGACATGAGGAAAAGATTCTTACAAGCACTGCCGACAATTACCAACACACTGTACGGAGCAGTGAAACAACTGAAGAAGACCTGTATCAATATAAGAATGGCTACCAAGAGCAGGCTTGCTCAGCAGCTATGGGATAACAACAACAGATGTCAATAAAATTTAAAACAAACAAAATAATATGTTGTTTAATGCCCAGAATGAGTAAGTTTCTCTTTGTGTGTCCTGAAAAGTGGTGGGTTGTGGTAGCTTTTCTCACATCCCGAGTATGCTGATGAAGATGGACTGCAGTCCTCCAGGTGATTGTGCTATGCTTGGCTTCATCAGTGTGATGCTCACTACTATGGGGATCACATTGATCCATATCTCGTCGGCCAGGCTGCTTTGAAAACAGCCTGTTTCCAGGGAACATTGCATGGAAGAGAGATTGTGGTCTTGGTCAGTGTATTGTCCCTGACGCTCGTCCTGGTCAGTATGTTGTGCTTGACTGCACTAGCGTCTCAATTTCCCAATAAAATAATATAAATAATAATAAAGTGGAAAAAAGAGAAAATGACAGACAATTTAATTTGAAATAAAAAGAAAACATATTTTAAAAGGATGGATTGTATGATGTAGGAAGTGGTTTTCTTCTTCTGCGTTCGTTCTCAATCTCTCGCTACCAAGCCCTGATCAGGGCTTTGCAAGTAGCAGAATGTAGTCTGGAGAACGGAATGCGTTGTGTCGCTAGTTCACAACTTGACTGCGACATTTGCACCTTTCAGTCTGTCACATCTGTCTTCGGCAGGAAGGAAGTGATTGAAATCGGACAAGAGAATTTAAGAAACACAGCTAAAAATACTGGTTCTGAATATCTGTGTTGACCAAAAGGACATGCTGCTTCCAAATCAGGCTTAAACATTTTTTGTTCCGCTCATATTTTCTAAGTAACCATTTGTTTCTGACAAATGGGATCAAGATGGTGAGCAGCGCATAAGCTGCAGTGGTCAGCGACCCATAGCTGACTGCTAGCGTCAGGGCCAGCGAACCAGAGCTGCCAAGACCCTTCTACACCTTCACGCGGTGATCCTGGATAACAGGCTGCAGCAGGGCAAACTGGCTAAGGAGAAGGGATCGAAGAGGGAATGCTAACCCGGCACTAAAAAAATGCTTGCTGAAGTCGGATGTGTTGGACCGAAAGGTGTAAATATTTGCAGTCAAGCTGTAAACTACGACACAACGCTTTCCGTTCTCTGGACTACATTCAGCTACTTAAGCCCTTTCAGGGTTTGGTAATGGGAGATTGAGAACGAACGAAGAAGTTTCTGACAAATATTTATCTTTCCTCTTCAGCTGTTGAATCTTCAGCTCAGTGACGGCAACTTTCGCAGATATGTTCTTGTGCAATTTCTCATCATATTCCAGTACCTACGAGCAACAATCAAGTTTAAAACGTATGAATTAAATTATCAAGTCATTGTTTCAATACATCCTTCAGTTGTTGGTAGATTATGTTTTATTCATACATTATTTTTATGCTTTTGGTTAGGTATTAACAAATACATTTGGCAAAGATATCTGTGTATGTGTTTAAACCTTTTACATGCAATGAGAATATATATAAGAAAGAAATTAATCTAGTTGTGACTTTTCTAAGAGTGTCTGACAAAGACATTTACACATTTGAACATATTTTTATTATTGTGTAAACACTTGTCAGAGTTATTAAAGTGCTTGTATCATGTTGAAAAAGGACTAGGTCTGTGACTCAGATGTGATGTTCCATAGGCCCCCTCTACAATTTATTTTGATTTGTATAAGTTTCCAAGATATTAAATTTCTTTTAATTTCTAAGTTTCCCGATAGGATCAAAGCTCCTTCTGCTTTTTTTATATTCTTATTTTGATATCTCAGAACATCCTTCTTCTTCTTCTTCTGCGTACGCAGTCAGACAGTAACCATTATTTTTTCGAAAAAAGCGGCCGTCATCCTGAGGCTGTCGCCACTGCCATAGAGCTTGTCTTGCAGTTCCACTGGTGATGGCCACATCTGCTCTCTCTGATCCTCGTATGTCGGGCAGTTCTGCAACAGATGTTCAGCGGTCATTTTGCCAGTACCGCACGGGCATTCGTCGGTACACCCTATCTTCAATTTGTTGAATAGGTGGTACCTCAGTCTATTGTGGCCAGTGCGAAGTCTGAAGACAACGACCTGCTCTCTTCGGTTCAACTGGTAATAGGCATCGTTTTTGGTGTAACCAGTATGTTCGGTTTCCCATTTGGTCATGTATCTGGCTTTGATAAGCCGTTTTGACTCTTCGTACGTCATACTGGTATCTGTTTGTGGTAGTCTTGCACCTTCTTTTGCCAGTCTGTCTGCCTCCTCGTTGCCTTGGATGTTGCAGTGTGACGGAACCCACTGTACCACCTACCCTTTTTGGTGCGGACTGCTGGCACAGTTTGCAGAGTGCTGCTCTTAAGTCATTAAGCTCAGTGTTTTTCTGGCTTTTTAGCGCTGTGACTACGGCGAGAGCATCTGTCAGCAGGACTATATGGCTCTCGTTTTCACTGTGTGTCACCATTTCTTCCACTGCCGCCCTCAGTGCCTCTGCCTCCGCTCTGAAATTGCTTGTGTACTTACCAGTAGCGAATGACAGTGTTATTTTTCTGCCATTTGGTAGGTTCAGGAATGCTCCTGCCCCTCCGTTCTGTGTTGTGTTTGTTACAGAACCGCCGGTGTATGCATGGGTCCAGTCCATGCTTGGGTAGCTTTTCGTTATGAAGCTTAGGGTAGTATCTCTCTTTTCTTTTTCAGTCTGGCAGTTTTTGTTTGCAATACCTGGTATATTTTCTACCACCTCTGGAAATATATCCTGCCTCCAGGTAGGTTTTCGTACAGGGTTTTGGTGTTGTTAGTGCGTTTATGGGATCTTCGTGCATCTTTGCTTTGGCTATTTCTGCAAAGTTTCTCCGCTTTAGTTTCCCATTTCCCAAATTGTTTAGTCTCTGGTGCATTGGATGGTCGGTCAGTCTTCGGAGTTTCTCTGACTGCAGCTGGGCTCTGCAGTCTCTTCTATCGGTCATGGATTGCAGTTTTGTAATCTTTTCAAGTTCTACAATTGGCGTTGACTTCATGCCACCTGTTATAATTCTCATGGCTTGGTTTTGAAGTTTGTTAACTTTATCGAAGTTCGCCTTCGCTGCTGTTGTCCATGCCGCAATGCCATACTCGAGAACTGGTCTCACTCTTCCAGTGTACAGTTTCTTTAGTATGCCTTCGTCTGCTCCCCAGCTTGTGCCAGCAAGTTTCCTCATGATTGCCATTCTTTCTCTGGCTTTCATTCGGTTTCTCTCAATCTGACTTTTCCATGTCATGCGCCGATCAAATGTGACTCCCAGATAGGTTGGGTTGTCGTTTGGCTGCAGGAATTTGCCATTTAGACTTAATTTGGTACTTTGGGGTTTTAATGAAAGTGAGAATATTGTGCATGTGGTTTTCTCCTCGTTTATTTTGACCAGCCATGAGTTCGCCCACTCTTCCAGCGATGTTAGGGCCGTCTGCATCCGATTTCTTGCTATGGTGAGATTCTTTTCAGAGGTCCACATAGCCAGATCGTCTGCAAACATTGAGCTATGGACTCTTCTTGGTATATTCTCTGTAATATCGTCAGAACATCCTACTATATATAGATTGCTACCAAGATACATACAATTTGTAAGAGTGCTACCAAGATACATACAATTTGTAAGAGTGCTACCAAGATACATACAATTTGTAAGAGTGTGTCTCCAAGCTCAACCTCATTGTTATTACTTGCATTTATTCTCACAATCTTAGTTTTTCTTTGTCATAATTTCTGTAGCCTCTCATAGAGTATACTTACTTTTTCTTGCATCTGATTATGGTCATAGAACAGAATTGACAACTCATAAGTCCAGATAATAATCTTGTTTTGACATCCATTTACATTGTCGTCATCATCTAACCAATAACCAACAGAAATCGTGACATAATGAGAAAATATTATATACAAAAATCTAAACCTCTTTCAGGACGGTACATGCCTTGACGGATGAACAATCAGAATGGATCAGAGAATCCCAGGACAAAGTTGTTAAGCTCTTGTGTGAGACTCCACCCTATGGAGAACAATTTTGCAGTTCTGTGAAGGTCGGTTGAAGTTGATATTTCCATGTCTTTTTAGTGTATTATTTTTGTTTCGACTCCATGATGATATCCATCCTTGCCCTGACCTGTTACAAGAGGCAACTGTTTTTATGGCAGTTGTCACTGTTCTGGTTGTGATGTCACAAACGGCAGTCAAGCTTTTGTCATAAGCGACGGCTTGATCTGAGAGTCAATTACTGTAATGTCCATCACTCAATATACGAGGTACAGTCATGTTGTTGTTATCCCATAGCTGCTGAGCAAGTCTGCTTTTGGCAATTGAATGCCATTCTTATGTAGATACAGGTTGTCTTCAGTTGTTTCACTGCTGTTTTTACAGCCTTGGCATCCGCGTTATCATTTGAACGGTTTTCGCTGCATGAATCACAAAACTTGTATATAGACCCATCCGGGTATTTCATATGAATAGCATACCCTGCAAAAGAGATAGATTTGAATGCTGATCGATCCGTATAGACCACGACTGCCGACTCTTGGTAGGTAAAGCACATGTCTTCAGGATAGTAGGTGTAGTCTCCTTGGTGACCAGGGTGTGTTTTAATGACTGGCAGGCAAAGATTTTCCCAAGGGGCTTGTCCAAAAAACCTATTTTCCTTTTCTCTTTTCTCTAGTAGTTGATGAAAATGGCTTTCCTCTTCTTCTACATCCAGTGGAGACAGTTGCTTCAGTCTTCTCTTTTGTTTTCAAGTGTCTATTTGTACCCTATTTGGTTGGTCATTTTCTTGTCTTTTGTATTTCTTTACCGCATCAGCCAGTGCTCCCTTTCTCCTGATATCTAACGGAGAATGTTTTTAAACTCTTGTGTGAGATTCCACCCTATGGAGAACAATTTTGCAGTTCTGTGAAGGTCGGTTGAAGTGAGTAGACATTTCCGTGTCTTTTTATTGTGTATTATATCTTGTTTCGACTCCGTGATGATATCTATCCTTGCCCTGACCTGTTACAAGAGGCAACTGTTTTTATGGCAGTTGTCACTGTTCTGGTTGTGATGTCACAAACGGCAGTCAAGCTTTTGTCATAATTGACGGCTTGATCTGAGAGTCAATTACTGGAATGTCAATTACTTGTCATTACATAATACACGAGGTAAAATCATGTTATTCCATAGCTGATGAGCAAGCCTGTTCTTGACAGTCCAATGTCATTCTTATATAGATACAGGTCTTCTTCAGTTGTTTCACTCCTCCGTACAGTGTGTTGGCAATTATTGGCAATGCTTGTAAGAATCTTGTCCTCATGTCCGCAAGTGCCTTGCACTCAATGAGTAGGTGTCTTAACTGTTTCATCAGGTTGACAGTAAGCAGTGTAAGGGCAAGTACTGGGGGTTGATGCGGTTCAAGTGGCTATTGACTGTTCGGAAGTGAAAGATGTGACTTTGATCTCTTCTATGTAGTTTGTTATGTCATCATTACTTTTTTGCTTACATTGTGCTAAATACACTGCGACCTGTTGTTCTCGTCGCCCACCTGTTCATCTAAATTTTCCTAGTATTATTCTTAATAATTGGTTTTACTGTGTGGTTACTGCAGGGTCTACCCATTTGTTGTTTGGAAACTTCTGTTTTTGCCAATCTTATCAGCCATCTTGTTTCCTGGTAGCCCGCTCTGTCCAGGGTTCAATTGCAAGGTGACATTAATCCCGTGGACAGTGTTAATGTTGTTGATCGCCCTCCCCACCAAGAATATCTCCATTTTGTTGTTCAGCGCCTCCAGAACCGACTTGGCGCCACTAGATTTCAGTGTCCATCAACATGAACTTGCCCGAAGTCACATTGTTGGTGCAGGGGACGGCGTAGGCTAGTGATTAAGTGACACGGCTCACAACCCGAAGTTGCTGGGTTCACTCCCCATCACAGCAACGGCTATTACCAAGGTGAAGCTAACCCTTAGAAAATGCAGGAGGAAGCAGATCCTTAGATAAAATGCATGCTGAATCCGGATGCATTAGTCGGACAGATGCAAAATAAATTTATAGTGCAACGCACACCACCTTGGGGAATAGAGAAATAAGGTATTATTATTGTTTCGACTCCATGATGATATCCATCCTTGCCCTGACCTGGTACAAGTGGTAACTGTTTTTATGGCAGTTGTCACTGTTCTGGTTGTGATGTCACAAATGGCAGTCAAGCTTTTGTCATAACTAACGGCTTGATCTGAGAGTCAAATACTGTAATGTCCATTACTTATCATTGCTGAATATATGGGGTACTTTCTTTAAGTAACAGCAATTTTATTAACATTTTTATAAAAGTGTGAACCAGACATTTTTTGTGTCTTTTTTTTTTGGTGTAAATTGTCCTCGTGTCTGGCAACACACTTTGTCCACTTGCCATGAGCTTGTGGATGCCTCTAGAAAAAAGTCTTTTGATGTGACCTTTAACCAATTTTACACTGCCTCCATTAACGTGCTGTCAACTTTCCTATATCCGAGGCCATCATGGAAAATTTTGTGCCCACGCTGTGACTCATGTTGAGATCTACGACTTTCATCAATAGCCACAGGCTAACTGATCAATCTACTACTTCACGGTGTCAGTTGTCACTCACTCTTGCTGGTCTCCGATGCCACGGTTCGTCAATGATGTTTCTTCTTCTTTGTCGTTTGTTCTCATACTCCCACTACCAAGCCCTGAAAAGGGATTTGCAAGTAGTAGGATGGTGTCTGGCGAACAGAATGTGTTTTGTCGTAGTTTACAGCTTGACTGCAATATTTGCACCTTTCGATCTGACTTCAGCAGGCATTATTGGGTACTGGATTAACCTTTCATCTTCGATCCCTTCTCCTTAGCCAGTCTGCTCTGTTCAGCAGTCTGTTATCCAGGATCACCTCATGGAGGCGTAGAAGAGTCTTGGTAGTTCTGGTTTTCTGGCCTGACACTGGCAGTCAGGTTTAGATCGCTGACCTCTGCAGCTCTTGCATTGCTCAACACCTTGATACCGTCTTCCCTTTGGAAACCCATTCATACACTCTCCTCTGACTGAAACAACTATCTTCATTCTTCTGTAGATTTCAGGAGGTTTTACACCCTCTGACCACAAAAAAAAAGTAGACAGTGGGGTGACAATGTTGCATGCTATACTGCTCTATTGTCACACTGCTCTGTCGTCACACTGCTCCGTCGTCACAACACAATCCCTACACGGATTATCACTAAAGAGTCATATTGTGCTCTGAAATGAAATTTTCTCTTGTACATACTCTTCCATGCACTAAATAATACAATTGCTGTTACTTAATGTTCATTATTAAGTTTAGAAAAGGATACAGTAAAATTATACTATTAATACGTGTATTTTTTATTTAGAATTAGCGTGGAATATAAACCTCTTGGCAAATCCCCCTGATTTAATAGGGCCCAATTATGATAAACCACTAACCACATTTGTGGGTCTCAGAACCTGATTAGACAATTGAACTTACCAGATATGTTGAGCACAGAGTTATAACGTAATGCTCATCATAGTTCAAGAGTTAGTTAGTTTTCTTTCAACTTGTGCCATTAAGTGCCATGGGGAGCTAAAGTAGTCTGTCCTGTGCCAAGTGAGTTGTGTTGTTCAATGTGAGCCCGTGTCGCTGCACGATCACTTTAATGTCATCTATCGACCTGCCTCGCGGCCACCTCTTGCCCTATAGCCAGATCTACCAGCGTTGTAAGCCATCAGTGGAAGTTGATGAGGGTGCATTCTCATAAGATAACGAAACCAACGTATTTTGTGCCTGGAAATATATTCTGCACAAGACATAGTACCGTTCATACTGCGAATGTCTTCGTTCCACATTGTCTTTCCTGGTAACACCGATGACCTTCCTCAAACACTGCATTTCACATGTTGAAATTCTGCTCTCATGTGCCCTTGACAGAGGCCATGTTTGGCACTGGTAGCACAGAGTTGGCATAAATATACTGTTTATCAGTTGTTGCTTTATTGCCAAACTAATGCACGAGTGACAAGGACACCATTGTGGAACTCAGTGAAGTCCTTGATAAATATCAGTGGGGAAAGGACTTTGCTATACATCTATTACTGTTCTCATGTAAAAGTCTATTTTAACCTCTCACTGAGTTCCAGGACTTGTAGTATCTTGACTCCTTTGCCAATTCTGGCAGTTACTAACTAGTCACTACTATCAAAATCACCCTGATTCACACTATCAACATGACTTTCTCTGTTGTATCCATCACTAGAACTGTGAGCCAACTGTTGTAACATGTTTTTAGCCTGCTCAGCAGTTAGGTGAGTATTTTATATGGCCTCACCTTTGGTTGCCTTGGTAAACAAGTATACACTTTGGTAAATATTGTAGAAAAATATAAAAATATTGCAACAAAATAAACTCTTTAACTTAACAACAATCCACATTTTTACAAAGTTGCTTCCTACATTCTCTGGACTACATTCTGCCCTTTTCAGGACTTGGTAATGGTAGATTGAGAACGAACAAAGTCAAGTCATTTCCTGTGGTAAATTAAAATCTTGGGCTGGATCAGAAGGCATTTTGGCACATTTTAAATGTTTTATATCTACATTAGCCTTGGGGCTGTGTATGGCTCATGATCTTACTAGATAAACTCTGCCACTGAGAGCAGCTTATGATAGTTAATGTGTTACAGCCTGTTTATCAAAATAGGTATCTGAAAAAGCATGTTCATAACAGACTAATTATAGTTTTCCAGTGCAGGAGAATTTCATGAAGAAGATAACCTCTTATAATTACTGGAGTACACTGTATATGTATGTACTTGTAACATTGGTTTCTTGCTGTATGTTGGCAGCACATACTGGACAGAGAAGAACACTGGAATAACTGGAAGAATGATAGCTGTCCAAGTTTTATCAAAGACAAATCAAAAGATCAAGGCAAGCAAAAGTCAAAGTATGATTATGTTTTCTTTACAGTAAATCAAACCATTTTGGGCTTTAAAACCACAGGTGTTTATAAACATCAGCATTGAGTGTCTTGCTTTGTGGTGTTAAATTCCTTCTGCCTTTCTAGTGTTTTTCCCACCCAAATTGTCATGCCATTTCTTGAACCCTTGATATTTTCTGTTCCACGGCGTTTTATGATTTTTATGATAACTTTATGATTATGTTCAATGAACCATGCCTGTCTGTCTACTTTTTATTTAAGTTAGCAGTCATGTTGTAATATTGTTTTCTTGTAACATCTCTTTATTGTGTTTCTCGTCCAAAGTATATGTAACATAACTTATCATTTCTGTCCAGGACTCACATCCATAAAGCAATATTGGTTTTCTTAGCACTGGAATATTAACTCATTACATTGACTTGTTATGGGGACGGCATGGTTAAGTGATATGGCTCACAACCCAAAGGTGCTTGGTTCGATCCCCATCACAGACCCAGCCGTCACCCCAGGGAAGCAAACCCTTAGAAAATGCAGGAGCAAGCAGACCCTTACATAAAATGTGTGCTGATGTCGGATGCACTGGGCTGACAGGCGCAAAACTACAGTGCAAAGTCCACAGCCTTGGAGTTTATAAAAATAAAGCGAACGCCAAACAAAACAACCAAAAAATACCCAAAAAAACCAAAAGAAAATTGACTTGTTAGTATTTTTAAACAATAAATGGAAGCCTCCTGCTTTTGCTAGTATCTTTCTTTTGTTTATTTCTGATAAGCATCACACCCCTATCCGTACTAGAACCAGAAAAGAAGTTGTGAATGGGGCTAGCAATCATGTAAAATAAATTGCTACAATAATCCACCACTGCAGAAACATACAAAGTGCTTTGGCGCAGGCTTCCTAAAGGAGGCCAACTATATACTCAGGCTGGAGTGAAAATAGGACATGAAGAAGAAGACATCCCATGATAGATAAGGAGCTGCTCAGTCATGCCAGTCATAAATATGGAGTCTACATTGTTATATAAATCAAATTTACATCACTTTAAACTTTCATTGTTTTTAATTTATATAATTGGCATAATTTAAATATGTATATTAGTATGGTGACTCAGCGGTTTTGAGGTAAGGTGTTTGCCTCGGGTGCTGGAGGTCGCAGGTTTGAATCACGATGAAGACCTAGATTTTTTCACGTGGATCTTTTGGTGGTTATTGTTTCGAATGCCCACAATGAGTAGGTTACTGTTAAATGCGCCCTGAAAAGGGCGTTAAGTGACAGGTTGCAGTAGCTTTCCTCACATCTGGAGTTTACTGACGAAGGTGGACCGGAGTCCTTCAGGCGGTTGTGCTATGCTTGGCGTCATCTGTGTGTCGCTCACTACTATGGAGATCACATCGAACCTCACCTTGTTAGCCAGACTGTTGTCCTCGACAACAGCCCTTATCCAGGACGACCAATGAGGAGGTCAGGTGTCTCAAGACCCTTCTGGGCCAGTATATTTTTCCTGGCTCTGGCTAACATTCTCTGATCAGTGTGTTTTGCCTGACCAGATGTTAGCCTCATCGTCCAGATCTTCTGGTAACAATTTCCATGATCTCTGGGTAGTGAGATCAGACTCCCGTGTACAGTGTTGAGCACTTTAAAAAATTTCTTGGCAGTTAGAAATCGAAAAGAGTAGGCCTAACAGCCACTGCTGGGACAAAATAAAAAATTTTATAATTACAATTCCACTCAAATTATTTGTGCCTTCCCCCAGGCCTAGTAAGCTGCAGGAAGTTTAAAATACATACTATGTATAGCCGAAGCCTTTAGCTACCTGGCAACAGACATGAAGATGCCTGTTTGAATACCAGGATACCAAGTATAATAGGATTGAAAGGCTATTGCTCACATGTTGATGACTACATGTGATGGTAAATTTCAGTTACCCATTAGTTATCTCTTTCCCTATTTACCAGGCCCTGCTACTTTTGCTCTGTCAGGGATTGTAAAGCTATTGTTCAGTCTATCTATTCATCAAAAGTTATATGCAAAGTTTACAATTAATCTGCTTTATTGCATATTTTATTCTTTCATTAAAATATTGAAAAATCACAGTATTATTTTAGTATTTCACTTTTCTATTGCAAAATTAAAAAAAAAAAATTGTACACTGTCACAACCTACTAGTTTCATTAAACATCTTCCTAATCCATCTGGCTGTCACACAGTTTTCCATATCCAACACCATCCCCTCCTTATATGTTATTTATTATGCTCTTCAACCTCTACACCTCACGGTAGAAGAGGAGCGACTAAGTATTATGCTCTTCTACTAATTATATTCTTGTTTTATTTCTTCCCTATTGTCTGACATTACAAAGACATCAAATAGTTAGTTAGAATTATTTTATTTACTGTATACTTATGCAACAACATATTTTTCAGTTTAGTAGTTAATGCGACTCCTCAGAAATTGAGTTTGGATTGTCTTCTGTTAACCTCATGTTTAAAATTAAAGACTAAGGGTATATCAATTTGTCACATCTACAGGCCAAAACGCAAGCGAATTGGGGATGACCTTTTAGCTTCTGGATGTAAATCAATCAAGCTTGGAAATCAAGAGTTGACACGGTTGTGGAACCTGAATCCAGATAACATGGAGGCATGCAAAGCTGAATCTCGTGTGTTTCTTCCTAAATTGGATGAGTTTTTTGCTAACGCTACAGAACAAGCAGATCCAGAAGCGATGGTGGAGGAACAGTACAAGTAAGAAATGAGTCTCCATTTGTTAAAAAAATTTAGAGAAAAAGCTACAGTTCAAAGTTGAGAAAAATGTATACAATAAATTATTTTTTTTTTAATGCTTTGGAAAAGTTGGAAAAGAATTGAGGCCTTTGAAATGGGGAGATAAAGGATACATGTCTCATGAAAAGAAAAAAAAATAATAAATAGGGAGGTCTTGAAGAAGGTATGGGTCAAAGAGAATCAAAGACAAACTTAAATTGTTTTGGCAAATAAAGATATCTAAAACTTGCTGAAAACCATACTGGAAGAAATCTAGAGGGCCAATGTACAAGGCAAAAGGCAATGATATAAGTGAAATGATAACATTGAGTGATAGATAGAGAGAAGCCTGTCAGAGATAGAGGATATTTAAGATCCATTATGACTGACCTGCGATGTGGTGGTGGCAAATGGTCTGATCTTCTTTAATGTTTAACTTACAAATGATTTTAGTTTTCTCTCAAATTATTTTAGTTGAGGCTAACTTTTCTTAACTATTATTCATGCTTTGCAGCTGGTTTGAAAAGTTAGTATGTTTCTGGGCATTGTTATTTCAACTCTACATTGCTATACAAAATATTGTGATTCATCTAACTCACAATGTATACATATTTGTTGCAGAGACATCAACCAGCAAAACTTTCAGTGGAAGGCATACCGACTTCTCGCCCGATCATCTCCACATTTCTTTGTGCACACAAATAGTCCAGGTCTTCCTATAACTGTCCACCTGAAAGAGATTGTTGACAAAATGGCCAAAGAAATCAATCCTGTAAGTCAACAGAAAATGTATAGTTACGGCTAAAGATTATGCGTTGATATGTTCTTATATGCCCTCATGTTACCAAAGCCTGAAACAGGATCAAAGAAAAGTAGCACTGCAACCCACCAGGGATTCAATAAGAGATGACTAAGAAGAGTATGTCATGGTGTCAGCTACCCTATTCTGTAGAAACTATAAGCTACAAGTTAGAAACATAAGACTGACACCACTTTGATATAGAAGAGACTAAGTCAAGTCATGTGTCCTTACAAGAACATCTTATTCTTATCTCTTTTCTGTTACTTATGAAATATGAAGTTGCAACGGTTATTGGCCCTTTGATTGTAATTGTGGAAAATTTGTAAACTAATAGTGCAGTGTTTAGTCCCATTGCGGAGGTTGGTTGTCCCCGCAGTCGCCACATACTGTACATTTTTATTTTACCTTCGATGGTACCAAACCAATGCCGTACCGAAGGTTTGAACATCTCTGGCAGTGAATGAGCTGATAGCAGCCAGCAACTCATAGCTGGCTGCTTGCATCAGTGTCAGCAAACAAAAGCTGACCAAGACCCTAGTTCGTCTCTAAGCGTTTATCCACGAAACATAGTCTGATATAGAGAATAGAGATTGCAGTGGAAAGACAAACCCAGTACCAAAAAAATGAGCTAAAATCTGATGTATTAGTCCGAAATGCACAGCTTTGTTGTAAACTACGATACAGCGTTGCAACGTCCTTTTCAGGACCAACACCGAAGAAGAACACATTTCCTCATGATCAAAGACCAACATTAACATTGTTCGGCTAGCCTTTCTTTTGGGACTGTGGTGAAGCTATTGATTAAATAACGCAGAAATATACTTGACATTGTATTTTCTGAACCACATTATGACATTTAACACTCTTTTCTAATATGTATTTTTATTATGAAAACTTTATGTTATAGATAATTTGATTGTGTCGTTAGATTGTAATTTTAGGAATTTGTAAATAAGGTAACAAAAGTTATTCCAAAGACAAGTGACATCTTCAACACTCAAAACAGACACACACTGAAATTGAACCCTGGACCTCCCATGTGGCTAACCTGGTTTACTGTCATTAATATACTTTTCTTTCACTGTGGGTGTCTTTGCAGTGGTGATTTTTATAACAATTTTTTAAACACAATAATGCTGCTAGCCTAATGCACAGACTTCAAAAGTCATCTTTTATTAAATATTTTAAAAGTCGCAGCAGTAATTATTTTTATACATTCTTGTATCCGCAATATATTTTACTTGTTATTTTGCTCCTTCTGAAGCAAAGAGCTATCACTTGTAGTTGGTATCAATACACTTTTGTGTACTCTTCTAGGGGTGGTGCTTGTGTTGTCCTGCTGTTATTCTTTGTTTCCTGGTATCCAAATGGATTATTACATCATTATATTACCTGCACACTAATCTTCCATTCAGAAGAACATGAGATGGCAATTCTTGAACTCTTTACAGTCGGTCCAGATTTAGAAATTTGTGTTTTAACATCCAGGGCAAGAACCTCAGCTCTGTATGTCAAATAGGTTTATTTAAAAAATAAACAAATTAATATAAAACAAATTATGCTAAATTAGTTAATTTATCTAAGACATTATATTGAATTTTCTGTGGCATGAAGTATTCATAATATAAATAGAAATTATTATCAAGTGCTAAAGCCATTAATGAGGAGAGGGAAATACCACTTAATTAATATTCTTTGTACTCGCAGAGTGTATTTGTATTTTTGCGTTATCTCTTCAATAATATTACGACATTCACTTTCTTCTGTGTCCATGTCTATCTAAATTGGACTTGTATTGAATATCTACATGTAATCTAGATGCATGATTATTGGCCAAATCAAATAATGTAATTTCTCTGCTCATGAAGTAATAATTCCATCGTGCAAAATGCAGCAAGTTTTAAGATTTGCCTAAGGCGTCACAGAATGTCACAAGTTTAAAAATTTACCAAATACGTAAAAACTGATGCATTCACAAATACTCTTCATTAAATTAAAGATGTGCATGCACTAGAAATTCCACTATACTTGAGGTCATTTCAAAAACCCAAATGTCGTTAAGTGACACAGCTGAACAAAGTTGTTAACTGTCGATTTCAATAGAATTGGACTGTAGTTGGTTTTAGGTGTGCTGTTGAACTACAAAGAATTACAAGAACAGTATGTGGCTGTTCTCTGTGGAAGCAATTGATAGACTGTTTTATATTCTTACATGGGACTAATGCCTGGTCAGGCAAAACATGCTGATCCGACATGTAAGTCAGGGTCAGGTACAATGTACTGGCCAAGGCCTCCACTTCATGTAGATCTCCCTGGAAATGCGCTGTTTTCATAGCAGCCTGCTAATGTCGTGAGAGATCGACATGATTTCCAACCATAAGCATAACACAACCGCTTGGAGGACCACAGTCTACCTTCATCAGCACGCTCGGGGTATGGGGAAAGCTACTGTAACCTACCACCTAACACCGTTTTCAGGGGGCACATAAGAGTGATCTTACTCATTGTAGGCATTCAACAACATATCTTTGCAAGAACACATTACCTAAAAAGGGGCCTCTTGTCAGGAAGTAAATAGTATGAATACTGAGCATGTTGTGGCATAACATCATTACTGATGACAATGATTAGATTTTTGTTCAGGATTATCTTCAAAACTGATCTTTGTTGAATTTAGTTTGCTGGTGTCTTTTTTGTTATTTTTGTTTGTCTAGCCCTTTATAGAGACCTATTTAGTACCTCTGTGTGGTACTTATCTCACATTAGAATGCAATTTTTACCTTGCTTGTATTGCAGCCATTTTGAGCATGTTATTAAAGGCTGGTGTGTATGGTTGTGTATGAGGTTGGCAACTTTATCATGTAAAATACAATACTACTTAAACTACCACCACAGATCACAAATATGCTTTGATGGAATCGTCATGCAAGGACACACACTGCATTTGCTGTCACATATTCCCATTGGTGTGAAGGAGAAAGAATTATTAAAACTTCATTTATTTATTCCAAACAATATGGGATACCAATTCTTCTAAATAACTGGGTATCAGATCTCTGTGAGACCAATAGATCTTTTTTTTTTTTTTGAAAGAACAATATTTATAATTCTTGTGTCCTTGGGCTGTCTCAGTTATATTACTGACTACGTTTAACAGAATTTGCATACAAGTGAGGCAAAGTCAGAGGTCGCTGTCGCCAACGATGATGATGAAATAAAAGAGAATCAGGATGATCATGATGATGATGACATGAGAAATACAGAAGAAGGTCAGAAATTTACTTTTGTTAATGTTAAAAATTGTCTGTCCCATTTTATTCACTTCTTTCCATACACATGCTTTTTTTCTGTACTTTACCTTTTTGAACCCTAGCCACCCAGTCTGTATCCCATTCCCATGTGCTTCTGAGATTATACGCACAAGGTAGACATCCGAGGAAAGCTATTTACTATGACAAAACTATGTGCTCTCATTTCATTATTTTATTTCAAATTGACTGACCAAATCATCTCCAATGTTCCGACTTATATCAGTAAATATTTGAATAGATTATTGAAAACCATCCCGAATCAAATGTACTTGATACATTGCGTCAGATACACACACATCCCAACACCCCATACACACACATCCACCCCAACCACAGGAACGTAGTCTAATCCTTCAAGGGACAGGTACAGTTCTAGCTTGATCACACGACATGTGTCATTCAAATAATCACCTAGTCCTTTTCAGAATAAACACCATCTAAATCCAATTAATTTTTCTTCAAATCCTTGAATACTTTCAGCGACTTGTTCTGTTGTTAATCATTTTTGAACAGCCATTTCCTGAATTTTCAAAACTCCTTTTGCCGAGAAAATCACCAAATTCATCTTATTTCTTATTTCATGGATGTCACTATATTTATTATCTCCAGAAATGTATGTACTTTTTAGACTTCACGATATTATGTCCAAAATCTCCGCAGTGCGGCCCACAATACGCCTTAGAATAAGGATTCATCTTGTCATATCTATTCATGGGGAATTTAAGGAGTGGGGTATATTACACACTGGTGCATAGATGCCTTGGGTTCAAATGGTTAATTGTCATTAAAAAGATTGCTTTTTTTTTATTCTTCATATACTTAAATTCAGTTATCTTCTCTATTCTTTCAGTAAAAAATTGAAAATGACAAGTATTGTTTTATCTTCTCATTTCGTTTTGTTGTGAAAAATGCATCAGAATATATTTTTCAAACTGAGAAATTGAAATCAGATGTCAGGTAGCCTCTGTTGTGACTTATCAACTGCCACAACTATTTGCACGCCAAAGCATCAGTATAGCAACAAAACAGCTGATAAACAGTCTATTTATAGCAACTTTGAGCCACCAATGTCAAACTGTACAGGAGAGGCCAATTTTTATGAAATATCTAAGAAAAGTCATTGATGTCACCAGCCAGCAGAGATACAATGGGAAATGATGACATTAGGATGAGGACTGCCCCATATGCTGAATAAAGATCAAGAAATTAAATAAGATGGTTCAACCGTCTCATGAGAATGCAATCTGATCAGCAAGATCTGGCTACAAGGCTTTGAGGATTACCACATGATAGATAGTTGACAAAACAGAAATTCTACGTTAACAATGGCCTACAACAGCTCATGCAACTCACTTGACCCAAAAAGGTCATTTAATCTCCACTCAGAGCTCTTAATGGTTCAGGTGGATTGAAATAAGTAAGCAAGATATAAATAATGCTAGAATCTCAGGACTTAAAAATTCCCCCCAGTGATGTGGAGTTGTAAGTTTGTCAGCAGTTGAATTAAGTATGTCTCCAACCTCCTCCACTTTACAGATGACAGTAACTCCCATTTACAGCTGACCAAAGATCAAATCCTCTCCATTGCTAAACATGCAGGCAGCTTGTGGATGAAGCTGGGCGAGAGGCTGGGAATGCCTGCAGATCACCTAACATACTTCAAAGACTCCTCCGATAATATGGTAGAGGTGGCTGTATCTATGATTACAGTTTGGCAGGTGAGATTTCATCCCACTTGATATCTGTCTTGTGCTCTTGTTTTATTGTTGTTGTGTGTAGCTGTACACAGCCAACTGAAGCACCTCTCTACATATTACATGTTAATTTTCCAAAACTTTAGTAGCGGCAAGAAGCTGCATTAGAACTGTGATAATCACCTCAGTCTTCATTCTCATAGCGCAGATTGTTGTTATATATGCTTTGAAAGTGGAGAAGATGCAGTCCATGACTGGAGAGGAACATGACGGAAACAAGGAAACTAATGACCAGGGCCTCAGACTCCTAGAATTTGCACGCTGCAAAAAGTTGTTGGTGGCAAAACACGTTCTGGTAAAACTCAAACAATGAAGTGCACAGCCAGGTTTATATCTAGTATCAACACCGACAAAACAAGAAGTTGTCCTGAAGAAGATAAAGGAAGTGACCACGATCTTGTTATGATGACTGCGTCTGCGATTGAAGGGAGTTGCAAAGAAGGATGTGACTAGACTAAAGTTTGACCTAGACAAACTAAAAGAAAGTGACCACGATCTTGTTATGATGACTGCGTCTGCGATTGAAGGGAGTTGCAAAGAAGGATGTGACTAGACTAAAGTTTGACCTAGACAAACTAAAAGAAAGTGACCACGATCTTGTTATGATGACTGCGTCTGCGATTGAAGGGAGTTGCAAAGAAAGATGTGACTAGACTAAAGTTTGACCTAGACAAATTAAAGAAAAGTGACCACGATCTTGTTATGATGACTGCGTCTGCGATTGAAGGGAGTTGCAAAGAAAGATGTGACTAGACTAAAGTTTGACCTAGACAAACTAAAAGAAAGTGACCACGATCTTGTTATGATGACTGCGTCTGCGATTGAAGGGAGTTGCAAAGAAAGATGTGACTAGACTAAAGTTTGACCTAGACAAACTAAAAGAAAGTGACCACGATCTTGTTATGATGACTGCGTCTGCGATTGAAGGGAGTTGCAAAGAAAGATGTGACTAGACTAAAGTTTGACCTAGACAAACTAAAAGAAAGTGACCACGATCTTGTTATGATGACTGCGTCTGCGATTGAAGGGAGTTGCAAAGAAAGATGTGACTAGACTAAAGTTTGACCTAGACAAACTAAAAGAAAGTGACCACGATCTTGTTATGATGACTATGCGTCTGCGATTGAAGGGAGTTGCAAAGAAAGATGTGACTAGACTAAAGTTTGACCTAGACAAACTAAAAGAAAGTGACCACGATCTTGTTATGATGACTATGCGTCTGCGATTGAAGGGAGTTGCAAAGAAAGATGTGACTAGACTAAAGTTTGACCTAGACAAACTAAAAGAAAGTGACCACGATCTTGTTATGATGACTATGCGTCTGCGATTGAAGGAAGTTGCAAAGAAAGATGTGACTAGACTAAAGTTTGACCTAGACAAACTAAAAGAAAGTGACCACGATCTTGTTATGATGACTGCGTCTGCGATTGAAGGGAGTCGCAAAGAAAGATGTGACTAGACTAAAGTTTGACCTAGACAAACTAAAAGAAAGTGACCACGATCTTGTTATGATGACTGCGTCTGCGATTGAAGGGAGTTGCAAAGAAAGATGTGACTAGACTAAAGTTTGACCTAGACAAACTAAAAGAAAGTGACCACGATCTTGTTATGATGACTGCGTCTGCGATTGAAGGGAGTTGCAAAGAAAGATGTGACTAGACTAAAGTTTGACCTAGACAAACTAAAAGAAAGTGACCACGATCTTGTTATGATGACTGCGTCTGCGATTGAAGGGAGTTGCAAAGAAAGATGTGACTAGACTAAAGTTTGACCTAGACAAACTAAAAGAAAGTGACCACGATCTTGTTATGATGACTATGCGTCTGCGATTGAAGGGAGTTGCAAAGAAAGATGTGACTAGACTAAAGTTTGACCTAGACAAACTAAAAGAAAGTGACCACGATCTTGTTATGATGACTATGCGTCTGCGATTGAAGGGAGTTGCAAAGAAAGATGTGACTAGACTAAAGTTTGACCTAGACAAACTAAAAGAAAGTGACCACGATCTTGTTATGATGACTATGCGTCTGCGATTGAAGGAAGTTGCAAAGAAAGATGTGACTAGACTAAAGTTTGACCTAGACAAACTAAAAGAAAGTGACCACGATCTTGTTATGATGACTGCGTCTGCGATTGAAGGGAGTCGCAAAGAAAGATGTGACTAGACTAAAGTTTGACCTAGACAAACTAAAAGAAAGTGACCACGATCTTGTTATGATGACTGCGTCTGCGATTGAAGGGAGTTGCAAAGAAAGATGTGACTAGACTAAAGTTTGACCTAGACAAACTAAAAGAAAGTGACCACGATCTTGTTATGATGACTGCGTCTGCGATTGAAGGGAGTTGCAAAGAAAGATGTGACTAGACTAAAGTTTGACCTAGACAAACTAAAAGAAAGTGACCACGATCTTGTTATGATGACTGCGTCTGCGATTGAAGGGAGTTGCAAAGAAAGATGTGACTAGACTAAAGTTTGACCTAGACAAACTAAAAGAAAGTGACCACGATCTTGTTATGATGACTGCGTCTGCGATTGAAGGGAGTTGCAAAGAAAGATGTGACTAGACTAAAGTTTGACCTAGACAAACTAAAAGAAAGTGACCACGATCTTGTTATGATGACTATGCGTCTGCGATTGAAGGGAGTTGCAAAGAAAGATGTGACTAGACTAAAGTTTGACCTAGACAAACTAAAAGAAAGTGACCACGATCTTGTTATGATGACTGCGTCTGCGATTGAAGGGAGTTGCAAAGAAAGATGTGACTAGACTAAAGTTTGACCTAGACAAACTAAAAGAAAGTGACCACGATCTTGTTATGATGACTGTGTCTGCGATTGAAGGGAGTTGCAAAGAAAGATGTGACTAGACTAAAGTTTGACCTAGACAAACTAAAAGAAAGTGACCACGATCTTGTTATGATGACTATGCGTCTGCGATTGAAGGGAGTTGCAAAGAAAGATGTGACTAGACTAAAGTTTGACCTAGACAAACTAAAAGAAAGTGACCACGATCTTGTTATGATGACTGCGTCTGCGATTGAAGGGAGTTGCAAAGAAAGATGTGACTAGACTAAAGTTTGACCTAGACAAACTAAAAGAAAGTGACCACGATCTTGTTATGATGACTGCGTCTGCGATTGAAGGGAGTTGCAAAGAAAGATGTGACTAGACTAAAGTTTGACCTAGACAAACTAAAAGAAAGTGACCACGATCTTGTTATGATGACTGCGTCTGCGATTGAAGGGAGTTGCAAAGAAAGATGTGACTAGACTAAAGTTTGACCTAGACAAACTAAAAGAAAGTGACCACGATCTTGTTATGATGACTGCGTCTGCGATTGAAGGGAGTTGCAAAGAAAGATGTGACTAGACTAAAGTTTGACCTAGACAAACTAAAAGAAAGTGACCACGATCTTGTTATGATGACTGCGTCTGCGATTGAAGGGAGTTGCAAAGAAAGATGTGACTAGACTAAAGTTTGACCTAGACAAACTAAAAGAAAGTGACCACGATCTTGTTATGATGACTGCGTCTGCGATTGAAGGGAGTTGCAAAGAAAGATGTGACTAGACTAAAGTTTGACCTAGACAAACTAAAAGAAAGTGACCACGATCTTGTTATGATGACTGCGTCTGCGATTGAAGGGAGTTGCAAAGAAAGATGTGACTAGACTAAAGTTTGACCTAGACAAACTAAAAGAAAGTGACCACGATCTTGTTATGATGACTGCGTCTGCGATTGAAGGGAGTTGCAAAGAAAGATGTGACTAGACTAAAGTTTGACCTAGACAAACTAAAAGAAAGTGACCACGATCTTGTTATGATGACTATGCGTCTGCGATTGAAGGGAGTTGCAAAGAAAGATGTGACTAGACTAAAGTTTGACCTAGACAAACTAAAAGAAAGTGACCACGATCTTGTTATGATGACTATGCGTCTGCGATTGAAGGGAGTTGCAAAGAAAGATGTGACTAGACTAAAGTTTGACCTAGACAAACTAAAAGAAAGTGACCACGATCTTGTTATGATGACTGCGTCTGCGATTGAAGGGAGTTGCAAAGAAAGATGTGACTAGACTAAAGTTTGACCTAGACAAACTAAAAGAAAGTGACCACGATCTTGTTATGATGACTGCGTCTGCGATTGAAGGGAGTTGCAAAGAAAGATGTGACTAGACTAAAGTTTGACCTAGACAAACTAAAAGAAAGTGACCACGATCTTGTTATGATGACTGCGTCTGCGATTGAAGGGAGTTGCAAAGAAAGATGTGACTAGACTAAAGTTTGACCTAGACAAACTAAAAGAAAGTGACCACGATCTTGTTATGATGACTGCGTCTGCGATTGAAGGGAGTTGCAAAGAAAGATGTGACTAGACTAAAGTTTGACCTAGACAAACTAAAAGAAAGTGACCACGATCTTGTTATGATGACTGCGTCTGCGATTGAAGGGAGTTGCAAAGAAAGATGTGACTAGACTAAAGTTTGACCTAGACAAACTAAAAGAAAGTGACCACGATCTTGTTATGATGACTGCGTCTGCGATTGAAGGGAGTTGCAAAGAAAGATGTGACTAGACTAAAGTTTGACCTAGACAAACTAAAAGAAAGTGACCACGATCTTGTTATGATGACTGCGTCTGCGATTGAAGGGAGTTGCAAAGAAAGATGTGACTAGACTAAAGTTTGACCTAGACAAACTAAAAGAAAGTGACCACGATCTTGTTATGATGACTGCGTCTGCGATTGAAGGGAGTTGCAAAGAAAGATGTGACTAGACTAAAGTTTGACCTAGACAAACTAAAAGAAAGTGACCACGATCTTGTTATGATGACTGCGTCTGCGATTGAAGGGAGTTGCAAAGAAAGATGTGACTAGACTAAAGTTTGACCTAGACAAACTAAAAGAAAGTGACCACGATCTTGTTATGATGACTGCGTCTGCGATTGAAGGGAGTTGCAAAGAAAGATGTGACTAGACTAAAGTTTGACCTAGACAAACTAAAAGAAAGTGACCACGATCTTGTTATGATGACTTGCGTCTGCGATTGAAGGGAGTTGCAAAGAAAGATGTGACTAGACTAAAGTTTGACCTAGACAAACTAAAAGAAAGTGACCACGATCTTGTTATGATGACTGCGTCTGCGATTGAAGGGAGTTGCAAAGAAAGATGTGACTAGACTAAAGTTTGACCTAGACAAACTAAAAGAAAGTGACCACGATCTTGTTATGATGACTGCGTCTGCGATTGAAGGGAGTTGCAAAGAAAGATGTGACTAGACTAAAGTTTGACCTAGACAAACTAAAAGAAAGTGACCACGATCTTGTTATGATGACTGCGTCTGCGATTGAAGGGAGTTGCAAAGAAAGATGTGACTAGACTAAAGTTTGACCTAGACAAACTAAAAGAAAGTGACCACGATCTTGTTATGATGACTGCGTCTGCGATTGAAGGGAGTTGCAAAGAAAGATGTGACTAGACTAAAGTTTGACCTAGACAAACTAAAAGAAAGTGACCACGATCTTGTTATGATGACTGCGTCTGCGATTGAAGGGAGTTGCAAAGAAAGATGTGACTAGACTAAAGTTTGACCTAGACAAACTAAAAGAAAGTGACCACGATCTTGTTATGATGACTGCGTCTGCGATTGAAGGGAGTTGCAAAGAAAGATGTGACTAGACTAAAGTTTGACCTAGACAAACTAAAAGAAAGTGACCACGATCTTGTTATGATGACTGCGTCTGCGATTGAAGGGAGTTGCAAAGAAAGATGTGACTAGACTAAAGTTTGACCTAGACAAACTAAAAGAAAGTGACCACGATCTTGTTATGATGACTGCGTCTGCGATTGAAGGGAGTTGCAAAGAAAGATGTGACTAGACTAAAGTTTGACCTAGACAAACTAAAAGAAAGTGACCACGATCTTGTTATGATGACTGCGTCTGCGATTGAAGGGAGTTGCAAAGAAAGATGTGACTAGACTAAAGTTTGACCTAGACAAACTAAAAGAAAGTGACCACGATCTTGTTATGATGACTGCGTCTGCGATTGAAGGGAGTTGCAAAGAAAGATGTGACTAGACTAAAGTTTGACCTAGACAAACTAAAAGAAAGTGACCACGATCTTGTTATGATGACTGCGTCTGCGATTGAAGGGAGTTGCAAAGAAAGATGTGACTAGACTAAAGTTTGACCTAGACAAACTAAAAGAAAGTGACCACGATCTTGTTATGATGACTGCGTCTGCGATTGAAGGGAGTTGCAAAGAAAGATGTGACTAGACTAAAGTTTGACCTAGACAAACTAAAAGAAAGTGACCACGATCTTGTTATGATGACTGCGTCTGCGATTGAAGGGAGTTGCAAAGAAAGATGTGACTAGACTAAAGTTTGACCTAGACAAACTAAAAGAAAGTGACCACGATCTTGTTATGATGACTGCGTCTGCGATTGAAGGGAGTTGCAAAGAAAGATGTGACTAGACTAAAGTTTGACCTAGACAAACTAAAAGAAAGTGACCACGATCTTGTTATGATGACTGCGTCTGCGATTGAAGGGAGTTGCAAAGAAAGATGTGACTAGACTAAAAGTTTGACCTAGACAAACTAAAAGAAAGTGACCACGATCTTGTTATGATGACTGCGTCTGCGATTGAAGGGAGTTGCAAAGAAAGATGTGACTAGACTAAAGTTTGACCTAGACAAACTAAAAGAAAGTGACCACGATCTTGTTATGATGACTGCGTCTGCGATTGAAGGGAGTTGCAAAGAAAGATGTGACTAGACTAAAGTTTGACCTAGACAAACTAAAAGAAAGTGACCACGATCTTGTTATGATGACTGCGTCTGCGATTGAAGGGAGTTGCAAAGAAAGATGTGACTAGACTAAAGTTTGACCTAGACAAACTAAAAGAAAGTGACCACGATCTTGTTATGATGACTGCGTCTGCGATTGAAGGGAGTTGCAAAGAAAGATGTGACTAGACTAAAGTTTGACCTAGACAAACTAAAAGAAAGTGACCACGATCTTGTTATGATGACTGCGTCTGCGATTGAAGGGAGTTGCAAAGAAAGATGTGACTAGACTAAAGTTTGACCTAGACAAACTAAAAGAAAGTGACCACGATCTTGTTATGATGACTGCGTCTGCGATTGAAGGGAGTTGCAAAGAAAGATGTGACTAGACTAAAGTTTGACCTAGACAAACTAAAAGAAAGTGACCACGATCTTGTTATGATGACTGCGTCTGCGATTGAAGGGAGTTGCAAAGAAAGATGTGACTAGACTAAAGTTTGACCTAGACAAACTAAAAGAAAGTGACCACGATCTTGTTATGATGACTGCGTCTGCGATTGAAGGGAGTTGCAAAGAAAGATGTGACTAGACTAAAGTTTGACCTAGACAAACTAAAAGAAAGTGACCACGATCTTGTTATGATGACTGCGTCTGCGATTGAAGGGAGTTGCAAAGAAAGATGTGACTAGACTAAAGTTTGACCTAGACAAACTAAAAGAAAGTGACCACGATCTTGTTATGATGACTGCGTCTGCGATTGAAGGGAGTTGCAAAGAAAGATGTGACTAGACTAAAGTTTGACCTAGACAAACTAAAAGAAAGTGACCACGATCTTGTTATGATGACTGCGTCTGCGATTGAAGGGAGTTGCAAAGAAAGATGTGACTAGACTAAAGTTTGACCTAGACAAACTAAAAGAAAGTGACCACGATCTTGTTATGATGACTGCGTCTGCGATTGAAGGGAGTTGCAAAGAAAGATGTGACTAGACTAAAGTTTGACCTAGACAAACTAAAAGAAAGTGACCACGATCTTGTTATGATGACTGCGTCTGCGATTGAAGGGAGTTGCAAAGAAAGATGTGACTAGACTAAAGTTTGACCTAGACAAACTAAAAGAAAGTGACCACGATCTTGTTATGATGACTGCGTCTGCGATTGAAGGGAGTTGCAAAGAAAGATGTGACTAGACTAAAGTTTGACCTAGACAAACTAAAAGAAAGTGACCACGATCTTGTTATGATGACTGCGTCTGCGATTGAAGGGAGTTGCAAAGAAAGATGTGACTAGACTAAAGTTTGACCTAGACAAACTAAAAGAAAGTGACCACGATCTTGTTATGATGACTGCGTCTGCGATTGAAGGGAGTTGCAAAGAAAGATGTGACTAGACTAAAGTTTGACCTAGACAAACTAAAAGAAAGTGACCACGATCTTGTTATGATGACTGCGTCTGCGATTGAAGGGAGTTGCAAAGAAAGATGTGACTAGACTAAAGTTTGACCTAGACAAACTAAAAGAAAGTGACCACGATCTTGTTATGATGACTGCGTCTGCGATTGAAGGGAGTTGCAAAGAAAGATGTGACTAGACTAAAGTTTGACCTAGACAAACTAAAAGAAAGTGACCACGATCTTGTTATGATGACTGCGTCTGCGATTGAAGGGAGTTGCAAAGAAAGATGTGACTAGACTAAAGTTTGACCTAGACAAACTAAAAGAAAGTGACCACGATCTTGTTATGATGACTGCGTCTGCGATTGAAGGGAGTTGCAAAGAAAGATGTGACTAGACTAAAGTTTGACCTAGACAAACTAAAAGAAAGTGACCACGATCTTGTTATGATGACTGCGTCTGCGATTGAAGGGAGTTGCAAAGAAAGATGTGACTAGACTAAAGTTTGACCTAGACAAACTAAAAGAAAGTGACCACGATCTTGTTATGATGACTGCGTCTGCGATTGAAGGGAGTTGCAAAGAAAGATGTGACTAGACTAAAGTTTGACCTAGACAAACTAAAAGAAAGTGACCACGATCTTGTTATGATGACTGCGTCTGCGATTGAAGGGAGTTGCAAAGAAAGATGTGACTAGACTAAAGTTTGACCTAGACAAACTAAAAGAAAGTGACCACGATCTTGTTATGATGACTGCGTCTGCGATTGAAGGGAGTTGCAAAGAAAGATGTGACTAGACTAAAGTTTGACCTAGACAAACTAAAAGAAAGTGACCACGATCTTGTTATGATGACTGCGTCTGCGATTGAAGGGAGTTGCAAAGAAAGATGTGACTAGACTAAAGTTTGACCTAGACAAACTAAAAGAAAGTGACCACGATCTTGTTATGATGACTGCGTCTGCGATTGAAGGGAGTTGCAAAGAAAGATGTGACTAGACTAAAGTTTGACCTAGACAAACTAAAAGAAAGTGACCACGATCTTGTTATGATGACTGCGTCTGCGATTGAAGGGAGTTGCAAAGAAAGATGTGACTAGACTAAAGTTTGACCTAGACAAACTAAAAGAAAGTGACCACGATCTTGTTATGATGACTGCGTCTGCGATTGAAGGGAGTTGCAAAGAAAGATGTGACTAGACTAAAGTTTGACCTAGACAAACTAAAAGAAAGTGACCACGATCTTGTTATGATGACTGCGTCTGCGATTGAAGGGAGTTGCAAAGAAAGATGTGACTAGACTAAAGTTTGACCTAGACAAACTAAAAGAAAGTGACCACGATCTTGTTATGATGACTATGCGTCTGCGATTGAAGGGAGTTGCAAAGAAAGATGTGACTAGACTAAAGTTTGACCTAGACAAACTAAAAGAAAGTGACCACGATCTTGTTATGATGACTGCGTCTGCGATTGAAGGGAGTTGCAAAGAAAGATGTGACTAGACTAAAGTTTGACCTAGACAAACTAAAAGAAAGTGACCACGATCTTGTTATGATGACTGCGTCTGCGATTGAAGGGAGTTGCAAAGAAAGATGTGACTAGACTAAAGTTTGACCTAGACAAACTAAAAGAAAGTGACCACGATCTTGTTATGATGACTGCGTCTGCGATTGAAGGGAGTTGCAAAGAAAGATGTGACTAGACTAAAGTTTGACCTAGACAAACTAAAAGAAAGTGACCACGATCTTGTTATGATGACTGCGTCTGCGATTGAAGGGAGTTGCAAAGAAAGATGTGACTAGACTAAAGTTTGACCTAGACAAACTAAAAGAAAGTGACCACGATCTTGTTATGATGACTGCGTCTGCGATTGAAGGGAGTTGCAAAGAAAGATGTGACTAGACTAAAGTTTGACCTAGACAAACTAAAAGAAAGTGACCACGATCTTGTTATGATGACTGCGTCTGCGATTGAAGGGAGTTGCAAAGAAAGATGTGACTAGACTAAAGTTTGACCTAGACAAACTAAAAGAAAGTGACCACGATCTTGTTATGATGACTGCGTCTGCGATTGAAGGGAGTTGCAAAGAAAGATGTGACTAGACTAAAGTTTGACCTAGACAAACTAAAAGAAAGTGACCACGATCTTGTTATGATGACTGCGTCTGCGATTGAAGGGAGTTGCAAAGAAAGATGTGACTAGACTAAAGTTTGACCTAGACAAACTAAAAGAAAGTGACCACGATCTTGTTATGATGACTGCGTCTGCGATTGAAGGGAGTTGCAAAGAAAGATGTGACTAGACTAAAGTTTGACCTAGACAAACTAAAAGAAAGTGACCACGATCTTGTTATGATGACTGCGTCTGCGATTGAAGGGAGTTGCAAAGAAAGATGTGACTAGACTAAAGTTTGACCTAGACAAACTAAAAGAAAGTGACCACGATCTTGTTATGATGACTGCGTCTGCGATTGAAGGGAGTTGCAAAGAAAGATGTGACTAGACTAAAGTTTGACCTAGACAAACTAAAAGAAAGTGACCACGATCTTGTTATGATGACTGCGTCTGCGATTGAAGGGAGTTGCAAAGAAAGATGTGACTAGACTAAAGTTTGACCTAGACAAACTAAAAGAAAGTGACCACGATCTTGTTATGATGACTGCGTCTGCGATTGAAGGGAGTTGCAAAGAAAGATGTGACTAGACTAAAGTTTGACCTAGACAAACTAAAAGAAAGTGACCACGATCTTGTTATGATGACTGCGTCTGCGATTGAAGGGAGTTGCAAAGAAAGATGTGACTAGACTAAAGTTTGACCTAGACAAACTAAAAGAAAGTGACCACGATCTTGTTATGATGACTGCGTCTGCGATTGAAGGGAGTTGCAAAGAAAGATGTGACTAGACTAAAGTTTGACCTAGACAAACTAAAAGAAAGTGACCACGATCTTGTTATGATGACTGCGTCTGCGATTGAAGGGAGTTGCAAAGAAAGATGTGACTAGACTAAAGTTTGACCTAGACAAACTAAAAGAAAGTGACCACGATCTTGTTATGATGACTGCGTCTGCGATTGAAGGGAGTTGCAAAGAAAGATGTGACTAGACTAAAGTTTGACCTAGACAAACTAAAAGAAAGTGACCACGATCTTGTTATGATGACTGCGTCTGCGATTGAAGGGAGTTGCAAAGAAAGATGTGACTAGACTAAAGTTTGACCTAGACAAACTAAAAGAAAGTGACCACGATCTTGTTATGATGACTGCGTCTGCGATTGAAGGGAGTTGCAAAGAAAGATGTGACTAGACTAAAGTTTGACCTAGACAAACTAAAAGAAAGTGACCACGATCTTGTTATGATGACTGCGTCTGCGATTGAAGGGAGTTGCAAAGAAAGATGTGACTAGACTAAAGTTTGACCTAGACAAACTAAAAGAAAGTGACCACGATCTTGTTATGATGACTGCGTCTGCGATTGAAGGGAGTTGCAAAGAAAGATGTGACTAGACTAAAGTTTGACCTAGACAAACTAAAAGAAAGTGACCACGATCTTGTTATGATGACTGCGTCTGCGATTGAAGGGAGTTGCAAAGAAAGATGTGACTAGACTAAAGTTTGACCTAGACAAACTAAAAGAAAGTGACCACGATCTTGTTATGATGACTGCGTCTGCGATTGAAGGGAGTTGCAAAGAAAGATGTGACTAGACTAAAGTTTGACCTAGACAAACTAAAAGAAAGTGACCACGATCTTGTTATGATGACTGCGTCTGCGATTGAAGGGAGTTGCAAAGAAAGATGTGACTAGACTAAAGTTTGACCTAGACAAACTAAAAGAAAGTGACCACGATCTTGTTATGATGACTGCGTCTGCGATTGAAGGGAGTTGCAAAGAAAGATGTGACTAGACTAAAGTTTGACCTAGACAAACTAAAAGAAAGTGACCACGATCTTGTTATGATGACTGCGTCTGCGATTGAAGGGAGTTGCAAAGAAAGATGTGACTAGACTAAAGTTTGACCTAGACAAACTAAAAGAAAGTGACCACGATCTTGTTATGATGACTGCGTCTGCGATTGAAGGGAGTTGCAAAGAAAGATGTGACTAGACTAAAGTTTGACCTAGACAAACTAAAAGAAAGTGACCACGATCTTGTTATGATGACTGCGTCTGCGATTGAAGGGAGTTGCAAAGAAAGATGTGACTAGACTAAAGTTTGACCTAGACAAACTAAAAGAAAGTGACCACGATCTTGTTATGATGACTGCGTCTGCGATTGAAGGGAGTTGCAAAGAAAGATGTGACTAGACTAAAGTTTGACCTAGACAAACTAAAAGAAAGTGACCACGATCTTGTTATGATGACTGCGTCTGCGATTGAAGGGAGTTGCAAAGAAAGATGTGACTAGACTAAAGTTTGACCTAGACAAACTAAAAGAAAGTGACCACGATCTTGTTATGATGACTGCGTCTGCGATTGAAGGGAGTTGCAAAGAAAGATGTGACTAGACTAAAGTTTGACCTAGACAAACTAAAAGAAAGTGACCACGATCTTGTTATGATGACTGCGTCTGCGATTGAAGGGAGTTGCAAAGAAAGATGTGACTAGACTAAAGTTTGACCTAGACAAACTAAAAGAAAGTGACCACGATCTTGTTATGATGACTGCGTCTGCGATTGAAGGGAGTTGCAAAGAAAGATGTGACTAGACTAAAGTTTGACCTAGACAAACTAAAAGAAAGTGACCACGATCTTGTTATGATGACTGCGTCTGCGATTGAAGGGAGTTGCAAAGAAAGATGTGACTAGACTAAAGTTTGACCTAGACAAACTAAAAGAAAGTGACCACGATCTTGTTATGATGACTATGCGTCTGCGATTGAAGGGAGTTGCAAAGAAAGATGTGACTAGACTAAAGTTTGACCTAGACAAACTAAAAGAAAGTGACCACGATCTTGTTATGATGACTATGCGTCTGCGATTGAAGGGAGTTGCAAAGAAAGATGTGACTAGACTAAAGTTTGACCTAGACAAACTAAAAGAAAGTGACCACGATCTTGTTATGATGACTGCGTCTGCGATTGAAGGGAGTTGCAAAGAAAGATGTGACTAGACTAAAGTTTGACCTAGACAAACTAAAAGAAAGTGACCACGATCTTGTTATGATGACTATGCGTCTGCGATTGAAGGGAGTTGCAAAGAAAGATGTGACTAGACTAAAGTTTGACCTAGACAAACTAAAAGAAAGTGACCACGATCTTGTTATGATGACTGCGTCTGCGATTGAAGGGAGTTGCAAAGAAAGATGTGACTAGACTAAAGTTTGACCTAGACAAACTAAAAGAAAGTGACCACGATCTTGTTATGATGACTGCGTCTGCGATTGAAGGGAGTTGCAAAGAAAGATGTGACTAGACTAAAGTTTGACCTAGACAAACTAAAAGAAAGTGACCACGATCTTGTTATGATGACTGCGTCTGCGATTGAAGGGAGTTGCAAAGAAAGATGTGACTAGACTAAAGTTTGACCTAGACAAACTAAAAGAAAGTGACCACGATCTTGTTATGATGACTGCGTCTGCGATTGAAGGGAGTTGCAAAGAAAGATGTGACTAGACTAAAGTTTGACCTAGACAAACTAAAAGAAAGTGACCACGATCTTGTTATGATGACTGCGTCTGCGATTGAAGGGAGTTGCAAAGAAAGATGTGACTAGACTAAAGTTTGACCTAGACAAACTAAAAGAAAGTGACCACGATCTTGTTATGATGACTGCGTCTGCGATTGAAGGGAGTTGCAAAGAAAGATGTGACTAGACTAAAGTTTGACCTAGACAAACTAAAAGAAAGTGACCACGATCTTGTTATGATGACTGCGTCTGCGATTGAAGGGAGTTGCAAAGAAAGATGTGACTAGACTAAAGTTTGACCTAGACAAACTAAAAGAAAGTGACCACGATCTTGTTATGATGACTATGCGTCTGCGATTGAAGGGAGTTGCAAAGAAAGATGTGACTAGACTAAAGTTTGACCTAGACAAACTAAAAGAAAGTGACCACGATCTTGTTATGATGACTGCGTCTGCGATTGAAGGGAGTTGCAAAGAAAGATGTGACTAGACTAAAGTTTGACCTAGACAAACTAAAAGAAAGTGACCACGATCTTGTTATGATGACTATGCGTCTGCGATTGAAGGGAGTTGCAAAGAAAGATGTGACTAGACTAAAGTTTGACCTAGACAAACTAAAAGAAAGTGACCACGATCTTGTTATGATGACTATGCGTCTGCGATTGAAGGGAGTTGCAAAGAAAGATGTGACTAGACTAAAGTTTGACCTAGACAAACTAAAAGAAAGTGACCACGATCTTGTTATGATGACTATGCGTCTGCGATTGAAGGGAGTTGCAAAGAAAGATGTGACTAGACTAAAGTTTGACCTAGACAAACTAAAAGAAAGTGACCACGATCTTGTTATGATGACTGCGTCTGCGATTGAAGGGAGTTGCAAAGAAAGATGTGACTAGACTAAAGTTTGACCTAGACAAACTAAAAGAAAGTGACCACGATCTTGTTATGATGACTGCGTCTGCGATTGAAGGGAGTTGCAAAGAAAGATGTGACTAGACTAAAGTTTGACCTAGACAAACTAAAAGAAAGTGACCACGATCTTGTTATGATGACTGCGTCTGCGATTGAAGGGAGTTGCAAAGAAAGATGTGACTAGACTAAAGTTTGACCTAGACAAACTAAAAGAAAGTGACCACGATCTTGTTATGATGACTGCGTCTGCGATTGAAGGGAGTTGCAAAGAAAGATGTGACTAGACTAAAGTTTGACCTAGACAAACTAAAAGAAAGTGACCACGATCTTGTTATGATGACTGCGTCTGCGATTGAAGGGAGTTGCAAAGAAAGATGTGACTAGACTAAAGTTTGACCTAGACAAACTAAAAGAAAGTGACCACGATCTTGTTATGATGACTGCGTCTGCGATTGAAGGGAGTTGCAAAGAAAGATGTGACTAGACTAAAGTTTGACCTAGACAAACTAAAAGAAAGTGACCACGATCTTGTTATGATGACTGCGTCTGCGATTGAAGGGAGTTGCAAAGAAAGATGTGACTAGACTAAAGTTTGACCTAGACAAACTAAAAGAAAGTGACCACGATCTTGTTATGATGACTGCGTCTGCGATTGAAGGGAGTTGCAAAGAAAGATGTGACTAGACTAAAGTTTGACCTAGACAAACTAAAAGAAAGTGACCACGATCTTGTTATGATGACTGCGTCTGCGATTGAAGGGAGTTGCAAAGAAAGATGTGACTAGACTAAAGTTTGACCTAGACAAACTAAAAGAAAGTGACCACGATCTTGTTATGATGACTATGCGTCTGCGATTGAAGGGAGTTGCAAAGAAAGATGTGACTAGACTAAAGTTTGACCTAGACAAACTAAAAGAAAGTGACCACGATCTTTTTATGATGACTGCGTCTGCGATTGAAGGGAGTTGCAAAGAAAGATGTGACTAGACTAAAGTTTGACCTAGACAAACTAAAAGAAAGTGACCACGATCTTGTTATGATGACTATGCGTCTGCGATTGAAGGGAGTTGCAAAGAAAGATGTGACTAGACTAAAGTTTGACCTAGACAAACTAAAAGAAAGTGACCACGATCTTGTTATGATGACTATGCGTCTGCGATTGAAGGGAGTTGCAAAGAAAGATGTGACTAGACTAAAGTTTGACCTAGACAAACTAAAAGAAAGTGACCACGATCTTGTTATGATGACTATGCGTCTGCGATTGAAGGAAGTCGCAAAGAAAGATGTGACTAGACTAAAGTTTGACCTAGACAAACTAAAAGAAAGTGACCACGATCTTGTTATGATGACTGCGTCTGCGATTGAAGGGAGTCGCAAAGAAAGATGTGACTAGACTAAAGTTTGACCTAGACAAACTAAAAGAAAGTGACCACGATCTTGTTATGATGACTGCGTCTGCGATTGAAGGGAGTTGCAAAGAAAGATGTGACTAGACTAAAGTTTGACCTAGACAAACTAAAAGAAAGTGACCACGATCTTGTTATGATGACTGCGTCTGCGATTGAAGGGAGTTGCAAAGAAAGATGTGACTAGACTAAAGTTTGACCTAGACAAACTAAAAGAAAGTGACCACGATCTTGTTATGATGACTGCGTCTGCGATTGAAGGGAGTTGCAAAGAAAGATGTGACTAGACTAAAGTTTGACCTAGACAAACTAAAAGAAAGTGACCACGATCTTGTTATGATGACTGCGTCTGCGATTGAAGGGAGTTGCAAAGAAAGATGTGACTAGACTAAAGTTTGACCTAGACAAACTAAAAGAAAGTGACCACGATCTTGTTATGATGACTATGCGTCTGCGATTGAAGGGAGTTGCAAAGAAAGATGTGACTAGACTAAAGTTTGACCTAGACAAACTAAAAGAAAGTGACCACGATCTTGTTATGATGACTGCGTCTGCGATTGAAGGGAGTTGCAAAGAAAGATGTGACTAGACTAAAGTTTGACCTAGACAAACTAAAAGAAAGTGACCACGATCTTGTTATGATGACTGTGTCTGCGATTGAAGGGAGTTGCAAAGAAAGATGTGACTAGACTAAAGTTTGACCTAGACAAACTAAAAGAAAGTGACCACGATCTTGTTATGATGACTATGCGTCTGCGATTGAAGGGAGTTGCAAAGAAAGATGTGACTAGACTAAAGTTTGACCTAGACAAACTAAAAGAAAGTGACCACGATCTTGTTATGATGACTGCGTCTGCGATTGAAGGGAGTTGCAAAGAAAGATGTGACTAGACTAAAGTTTGACCTAGACAAACTAAAAGAAAGTGACCACGATCTTGTTATGATGACTGCGTCTGCGATTGAAGGGAGTTGCAAAGAAAGATGTGACTAGACTAAAGTTTGACCTAGACAAACTAAAAGAAAGTGACCACGATCTTGTTATGATGACTGCGTCTGCGATTGAAGGGAGTTGCAAAGAAAGATGTGACTAGACTAAAGTTTGACCTAGACAAACTAAAAGAAAGTGACCACGATCTTGTTATGATGACTGCGTCTGCGATTGAAGGGAGTTGCAAAGAAAGATGTGACTAGACTAAAGTTTGACCTAGACAAACTAAAAGAAAGTGACCACGATCTTGTTATGATGACTGCGTCTGCGATTGAAGGGAGTTGCAAAGAAAGATGTGACTAGACTAAAGTTTGACCTAGACAAACTAAAAGAAAGTGACCACGATCTTGTTATGATGACTGCGTCTGCGATTGAAGGGAGTTGCAAAGAAAGATGTGACTAGACTAAAGTTTGACCTAGACAAACTAAAAGAAAGTGACCACGATCTTGTTATGATGACTGCGTCTGCGATTGAAGGGAGTTGCAAAGAAAGATGTGACTAGACTAAAGTTTGACCTAGACAAACTAAAAGAAAGTGACCACGATCTTGTTATGATGACTGCGTCTGCGATTGAAGGGAGTTGCAAAGAAAGATGTGACTAGACTAAAGTTTGACCTAGACAAACTAAAAGAAAGTGACCACGATCTTGTTATGATGACTATGCGTCTGCGATTGAAGGGAGTTGCAAAGAAAGATGTGACTAGACTAAAGTTTGACCTAGACAAACTAAAAGAAAGTGACCACGATCTTGTTATGATGACTGCGTCTGCGATTGAAGGGAGTTGCAAAGAAAGATGTGACTAGACTAAAGTTTGACCTAGACAAACTAAAAGAAAGTGACCACGATCTTGTTATGATGACTGCGTCTGCGATTGAAGGGAGTTGCAAAGAAAGATGTGACTAGACTAAAGTTTGACCTAGACAAACTAAAAGAAAGTGACCACGATCTTGTTATGATGACTATGCGTCTGCGATTGAAGGGAGTTGCAAAGAAAGATGTGACTAGACTAAAGTTTGACCTAGACAAACTAAAAGAAAGTGACCACGATCTTGTTATGATGACTGCGTCTGCGATTGAAGGGAGTTGCAAAGAAAGATGTGACTAGACTAAAGTTTGACCTAGACAAACTAAAAGAAAGTGACCACGATCTTGTTATGATGACTGCGTCTGCGATTGAAGGGAGTTGCAAAGAAAGATGTGACTAGACCAAAGTTTGACCTAGACAAACTAAAAGAAAGTGACCACGATCTTGTTATGATGACTGCGTCTGCGATTGAAGGGAGTTGCAAAGAAAGATGTGACTAGACTAAAGTTTGACCTAGACAAACTAAAAGAAAGTGACCACGATCTTGTTATGATGACTATGCGTCTGCGATTGAAGGGAGTTGCAAAGAAAGATGTGACTAGACTAAAGTTTGACCTAGACAAACTAAAAGAAAGTGACCACGATCTTGTTATGATGACTATGCGTCTGCGATTGAAGGGAGTTGCAAAGAAAGATGTGACTAGACTAAAGTTTGACCTAGACAAACTAAAAGAAAGTGACCACGATCTTGTTATGATGACTGCGTCTGCGATTGAAGGGAGTTGCAAAGAAAGATGTGACTAGACTAAAGTTTGACCTAGACAAACTAAAAGAAAGTGACCACGATCTTGTTATGATGACTATGCGTCTGCGATTGAAGGGAGTTGCAAAGAAAGATGTGACTAGACTAAAGTTTGACCTAGACAAACTAAAAGAAAGTGACCACGATCTTGTTATGATGACTGCGTCTGCGATTGAAGGGAGTTGCAAAGAAAGATGTGACTAGACTAAAGTTTGACCTAGACAAACTAAAAGAAAGTGACCACGATCTTGTTATGATGACTGCGTCTGCGATTGAAGGGAGTTGCAAAGAAAGATGTGACTAGACTAAAGTTTGACCTAGACAAACTAAAAGAAAGTGACCACGATCTTGTTATGATGACTGCGTCTGCGATTGAAGGGAGTTGCAAAGAAAGATGTGACTAGACTAAAGTTTGACCTAGACAAACTAAAAGAAAGTGACCACGATCTTGTTATGATGACTGCGTCTGCGATTGAAGGGAGTTGCAAAGAAAGATGTGACTAGACTAAAGTTTGACCTAGACAAACTAAAAGAAAGTGACCACGATCTTGTTATGATGACTGCGTCTGCGATTGAAGGGAGTTGCAAAGAAAGATGTGACTAGACTAAAGTTTGACCTAGACAAACTAAAAGAAAGTGACCACGATCTTGTTATGATGACTGCGTCTGCGATTGAAGGGAGTTGCAAAGAAAGATGTGACTAGACTAAAGTTTGACCTAGACAAACTAAAAGAAAGTGACCACGATCTTGTTATGATGACTATGCGTCTGCGATTGAAGGGAGTTGCAAAGAAAGATGTGACTAGACTAAAGTTTGACCTAGACAAACTAAAAGAAAGTGACCACGATCTTGTTATGATGACTGCGTCTGCGATTGAAGGGAGTTGCAAAGAAAGATGTGACTAGACTAAAGTTTGACCTAGACAAACTAAAAGAAAGTGACCACGATCTTGTTATGATGACTGCGTCTGCGATTGAAGGGAGTTGCAAAGAAAGATGTGACTAGACTAAAGTTTGACCTAGACAAACTAAAAGAAAGTGACCACGATCTTGTTATGATGACTATGCGTCTGCGATTGAAGGGAGTTGCAAAGAAAGATGTGACTAGACTAAAGTTTGACCTAGACAAACTAAAAGAAAGTGACCACGATCTTGTTATGATGACTGCGTCTGCGATTGAAGGGAGTTGCAAAGAAAGATGTGACTAGACTAAAGTTTGACCTAGACAAACTAAAAGAAAGTGACCACGATCTTGTTATGATGACTGCGTCTGCGATTGAAGGGAGTTGCAAAGAAAGATGTGACTAGACCAAAGTTTGACCTAGACAAACTAAAAGAAAGTGACCACGATCTTGTTATGATGACTATGCGTCTGCGATTGAAGGAAGTCGCAAAGAAAGATGTGACTAGACTAAAGTTTGACCTAGACAAACTAAAAGACCCAACAATCATGGAAGTGTTCCAATCAAGAGTGAGTAGGAGGGAGATTTGCTGCACTGTTGGTTCTCAGAGAGGGACTGGATACCGATACAGTAACAGTCTCTCTTAACTCAGCACTCATTGATACAGCAACAGAGATCCTGGGGTGCCACCAAACAAAAAAGAAAAGCCATGGGTGATCAAAGAAATTCTAGACCTCTATGATAGAAGAAGGTCACTGAAAAACCAAAAACATCCAACTGATGAGTTCGGCAGATAGAAAGAGGTAAAGAAAGCGATACAACAAAAGATGAGAGAGGCGAAAGAAGCATGGATATGTGAGAAATATATAACCTTCAAAGTGAGATTAGACAGAAATGACGCTAAAGAAGCATACAAGGTGGTCAAAGAACTAATAACACCAAGACAAGGCAGGAACTTTATGATCCAGGATAAAAGCGGCAAGTGCCTTATTGAGGACAATGACGTACTGGCACGATGGACAGAGTATTGTTTCGAGTTACACAACTATGAGGGATGGAACGAACCTGGTAAAACAATCCATCCAACACCAACAACTAAAGAGAATAACCAACTGATAACAAAAGAGTAAAGTAAGTAAGGAAGGCGGCCGGCGTGGATAATATACTAGCAGAACTCTTACAAGCAGGTGGGGAAGTAATGGTGGAAGACCTGACACACATCTGCAACAAAATATGGGAACAGGAAACTGGCCGGGACTTATGGACAAAATTGGTGGTTATACTGTAACCTAAGTCTGAATACCTAAAGCTGTGCCAAAATTACAGAACAATAAGCCTCATCAGCCACCCTAGCAAGGTCATGCTTAGATTAATCCTCGTCCAATTGAAACCCCAAGCGGAGAACATCATTGCTGAGGAACAGACAGGGTTAAGACAAGGAAGAAGCACTACAGAACAAATATTATTTTTTTTTGCTTTCGCCTTATTTCTCTAATCCCCAAGGCGGTGTGCGTTGCAATGTGGTTTTTATTTTGCACCTGTCGGCCCGGTGCATCCGGGCATTTTATGTAAGAATCTGCTTCCTCCTGCATTTTCTAAGGGTTTGCTTCCCCGGGGTAACGGCCGGTGCTGTGATGGGGATCGAACCCAGCACCTTCGGATTGTGAGCCGTGCCACTAGACCACGCCGTCCCCTGAACAAATATTTAATTTAAGACTGCTAAGTGAGAAATATATAGAACAGCAGCAAACAACTGTATCATGTGTTTGTTGATTTCAAGAAGGCGTTTGATAGGGTATGGCATAAACCGCTATGGGCAACCATGAGGATGTATTAAATCAACGGAAATATTATAAAGGTCCATGAACACCTGTATGACAAGGCGTTCAGTGCAGTTCTTGTGAATGGGAGGCGTGGGGACTAGTTTCACACATCAGTCGGTGTGAGACAGGGGTGTACACTCTGCCCAACATTCAACATATTCCTTGAGGGAATTATGAGTGAGGCACTTTGAGTTCATGTTGGTAGTGTCAAGATAGGGGGCAGAACGATTACCAACCTTCGTTTTGCAGAAGACATTGATGGATTGTATGATTTGTATACTGGGTTTCCATAGTCTACAAGATTTACTGCATTGACAATAGTTGCTGTAGTTAGATATGTTTAGCTTCATATTGTGTCACTTAATAAATTTAATATTTGTTATCTCCCAATTTTGACCAGGAGGAAGAACCAGAAAGAGATTCCATATTAGCCATGCGGGATGCTCTCACAGATTTAGGACTGGGCAAAGTTCTACCTTGACTCAACCTCCCCTAACGTGGGGGCATCCAAAATCTGTCATTTTAAAATGTAAAATAGCTACAAGATTAATTCTCTTTAACTGCAGGATAATTGCTGTCATTATTCTCTTCTCCCTAGCAGACATATGAATGATATTTATAAATGATTTTGGAGTAATTCATTGGCAAGTAAAGACTCATACTTTGTCTAGAAGCTATGTGGCTGGATGACTTCATCAGTTTATTATATTGTATAGGCCTTCAGTAACAGCTTTCCATCAGTCGAGTAGTTGTCATTATTCTGAATAGAACTCTCCAAAAGATTTTCACAGTTTCATTGTTAGCCAAGGTGTCTGGCAGAGCAGTTAGGATGCAGGTCTTCTAATCAGGATATTGGTTTGAACCCTAAGGATCTCAGTTTTTTTTTTATCAGGGATGACATATGAAACAGTCTGCACACTGCAAGTTGACTCCTAGGGCAAGCTGCCTTTATTCTTTATCCCAGTAAATACCACAGTCTCGACTATGAGGAAATGTAATTGGGATAGTTTTCTTGTTAGCCACAGGATTATTTCTTCCTACTGTTATTTCTCTTCTGTGTCAACAGAAAACTAGTGAATTTGCAGTAAAAATCTAGGGTGGTTATTGTTGCTATCTCATAGCTATTGAGCAAGCCTGCTCTTGACAATCCAATGTCATTCTCATATAAATCTGGGTCTTCTTAGTTGTTCCACTGTGCCATACAGCATATTGGCGACTGTCGACGGCACAGGTAAAGATCTTTTTCTCGTGACTGCAAGCGCTTTGCACTCAATGTGTAGGTGTTTGTTTCATCAGGGTGAGAGCAGTGTCTGCACAGGAGTAGGTGCTGATACTTGATGTGGTTTAAGTGGTTTTTGACTCGTGGGTCCTGTTCGGAACAGGATGTGATCCGATGTCCCTGTTGCCCACATGTTAGACAGATTTCCTTGGTATTATTCCCAAGGATTAGTTTAACTGTGTAGTTACTGCGGGGGTATGCTTTTATTGTTTTGAGGCTCCTGTCTTATCAGTCACTTTGTTTCCCAGTATCTCGCCTAGTCCACAGGCCATTGCAGGGCAATGTTAATCGCATCAGTTGTGATTATGTTGATAATCACCCTTTCTACCAAAAATATATTTTATTTTGTTGTATGGGGTGTGCATCAGGGCCTCCAGTACTGATTTTTTTTTTGGCTGTGTGTTAGCCTTATTTCTCTAATCCCCAAGGTGGTGTGCGTTGCACTGTGGTTTTTATTTTGCACCTGTCGGCCCAGTGCATCCGACTTCAGCATGCATTTTACGAAAGGATCTGCTTCCTCCTGCATTTTCTGAGGGTTTGCTTCCCCGGGGTAATGGCCGGTGCTGTGTTGGGGATCGAACCCAGCATCTTCTGGTTGTGAGCCATGCCACTAGGCCACGCCGTCCCCTCCAGTACTGATTTGATTCCCTTAGGTCAAACTGTTAGTGCAAAATCTCAACAGTTGTTTTGATAACCTTGGCCTTTGCTTTGTCATTTGAGTGGTTTTCACTGCATGAATGACAAAACTCATAAGGATCCAACCACGTATTTCATATAGATACCATAACCTGCAAACCTTTAGATTTGAAACCTGATCCATCTGTATAGACTAGGATTGCTGACGCTGGGTATAGTTTCTTAGGTGGCCAACTTTTCTATTGGGTGTTTTAATGACTGGCAGGTAGAAAGTGTCCAAAAGAGGTGGTCCATTAAATTGTGTTTTATATTTCTCTCTCCTCTGGTAAACTCTAGGGCAAATAAAATGAAAATCAGTAAGGAATAGTTGTAATCTTGTCAAACTGTTTTTGGTTTTCATTCTATCTGAACATGGTTGTACTCTGCTTGGTAGTCTGCTTGGACTTTGAGGTATCCAAATGGTTTTCTCAGTGATAGAAAACTCTGTACATAGTATTGAAACAATGTGTCAGACATTTAGTTTGATGAAGACAGCAATCGTGTTGTAATCTTAGAAAGCCATGTCTACAATGTTGAAAAGCACATATACCAATCTTTTTCAGTTGAGATTTCTTTTACAAGGGCAGACATTTCAGACACCCAATCCTTGCTTGAAAAGGGTTGGCTAAGACATGAGCGAATGACAGATGTAGAGGCCTCAAACCTACAGGGACTGGTGTGAATCTACTGTCGTAGTCATGATGGGGTTCAGGGTGGTGAATACGCTGACATCCTGGCTTCACAGGCACCAATTATAGGTACATTAGATATGGATAGGAGTGACATTTTGAAGTCTGTCAATGATCTCCTGTTAGATGATGACACTGCAATAGATAGGACGGAGCAGGAGTGTCTGCAACCAACAAGCTGCTGGACCCATCAGTATCCATACACTTCACCATTTACTGAGAGAGATTTGAGTACCTATAGGTGTGCCTGGAGTGCAAGGAAGTAGATTCTTAAGAACAGAACAGTTGGGTTGTTATCCTAGAGCGCCATGCCTAAAAGTGCATGTACTAAACTTCTTGTCCCATTTGTGTTCCTTATCAGCATAGGATCTCCACCACTGCTCATAACAGAAGCCTGCATCATGGTACTTCTGTGCTCTTGCAGCAGTGGTTTCTCTAACAATTTATTTTACATAATGAGGTTGGCTAGCCCCATGTACAACTCTCTTTAGTCACATTCAACTACATGCATGGAATGTTACATTTGCTAATATCAAAACAAATAGATATTTTCTGCCTGTCAAGGTTCTTGGGTTTGGTTGGTTAGTATATATCTTTTACAAGGACACATCTTAAATGCAGATACCTCTTCTTCTTCTTCGTTCATTCTCACTCTCCCACCACCAAGCCCTGAAAAGGACTTTGCAAGTAGCAGGATGAAGTCCCGAGAACGGAATGCGTTGTGTCGCTAGTTTACAGTTTAACTGCGATATTTGAACCTTTCGGTCCGACACATCCATCTTCTGCAGGGCAGATACCTCAATGTGACATTGGGTTGAAGGGCATGAGTTGTTAGCAACTCTTGATCCATACAAAGAAACAAATGGAAGCTCAGAGACTTGTCAATAAACAAAGTAGCTACTTTATTGAGATCCATAACAACAAAATAGACTTGTTTCTGATTGTTCATCACTGATTGCAACACAATCAAAAGAAATAATCTTGGGAAATGTCACCAGGAATCTCTAGTTGCAGTAGCATAGGTTCCAGAAGGCTAGAGGTAATGCCAAAACGTATAGATTACTTTAGACACATCTTGAAACATTTCTTACAATGCAATATTATTCATGTTTTGAGCTTTCTATTAGCAACTGTTCTTTAATTTTATGAATAAATTTGTTTTTTGACACTACACATCATTTGTTGTTATGATATGAAGATTCTGCTCCATGATGGTTATCACTTAATTCTGTCTGTACACATTTTGTTTTCTTCTTCGATGTTTGTTTTCAAACTCCTGCTAACAAGCCCTAAAAAGCGATTTGTAAGTAGCAGGATGTTGTCTGGAGAACGCAATGCGTTGTAGTTTACAGTTTGACTGTGATATTTGCACCTTTTGGTCCGACTTCAGCAGACATTTTTTAGTTTGGGTAAACCTTCCCTCTTTGATCCCTTCTCCTTAGCCAGTCTGTTCTGTTGCAGCTTGTTATCCAGGTTCACTGTGTGGAGGTGTAGAAGTGTCTTGACAGCTCTGGTTCGCAGTCAAGCTATGGGTTGCTGCAGCTCATGCACTGCTCAGCATCTTGATCCCACTTTTTTGTTTGAGATGCAGTCATATCAGTGGATTTGGGGACGGCATGGCCTAGTGGTTAAGTGGCACGGCTCACAACCCCAAGGTGCTGGGCTCGATCCCCATCACAGCACCGGCCGTTACCCCGGGGAAGCAAACACTTAGAAAATGCAGGAGGAAGCAGACCCTTACATAAAATGCATGCTGAAGTTGGATGCACTGGGCCGACAGGCGCAAAATAAAAACACAATGCAATGCACACCGCCTTGGGGATAAGAAAAATAAGGCGAACGCAAAAAAAAAAAAAAAAAAAATATCAGTGGATTTCACTGTGCATGTGGAAGGCTTCATTGTGCTTCTGTTCGCTTTGTAGAATTGTCCAGGTTTCTGAACCATACATCTGGATGGGGCCGAAACAGGTTGTGTACATTTTTAACTTGGTTTTCAATTAAAGCCTCTGCTATTTCTAGACAAGTACTACCAGAGACAACTCAGCGCGAGGAGCCTCTTGGACAGCAACAACCTACATCAGGTCTTGAACCTTGAAAGATGTGTGTGGTTCTACTCTTACAGTAATGATGAAATTGACATAGATGAAATATCTCATCTGCAGACTGGAAACATCTATTGAAGGGGCTCTAGATACTGACAAGAGGGACATGATGAAATCGCTCAATGGCTGCCTGTTGACTGAGCCATTGATGAATCAGCAATTTACAGACTACAGGAGATTGTACTCAGGTCAAACTGGAAGAGTTTGACAGGTCATGGTATGCTCAACCAGTGAGCTATGCCAATCATTTTGCACTTTGTTGAAGAAGATGGAAAATATATGGGTATACCTAGAATACAGTTGTTAGCCCTGACAAGGACATCATAATTTACATTCAGGCTGTGATATCTGCAGTTTTGCCTGAGACTGCTGATTTCGGCATTGCTTTTTTTGGGACCGGGTTTGCTTTTCCTCTTTGATAATTATTTTCTTAGCCAGACTACATGAGTTCAGCCTGTTTCCAGGGCTGCCACTTAGAGGCAGAATAGGGTCTTGATCAGCTATGTTTCATTGACCCTGATGCAAGCAGCCAGCCTATGAGTCACTGGCCTCTGTCAGCTCATTCAGTGCTGTGTTTTCAACCCCAGCCGCCATTCTCATCACTCTCCTATTGGTAAGAAATAGTCCCATAGTAAGCACTGCCATAGGGGATGAAGTGTTTCTTCTTCTTCATCGTACGCAGTCAGACATCAACCTTAATTTTTTCAAAAAAAGCAGCCGTCATCCTGAGGCTGTCGACACTGCCATAGAGCTTGTCTAGTGTTGCCACTGGTGATGGCCACATCTGCTCTCTCTGATCCTCGTATGTCAGGCAGTTTTGCAGCAAATGTTCAGCGGTCATTTTCCCAGTACCACACGGGCATTCGTCAGTGCCACCTATCTTCAATTTGTTGAATAGGTGGTACCTAAGTCTATTGTGGCCAGTGCGAAGTCTGAAGACCACGACCTGCTCTCTTCTGTTCAACTGGTAATAGGCATCGTTTTTGGTGTATACAGTGTGTTCGGTTTGATGAAGTGTTTGAAAGAATTTATTGTAGTAGGTCTCAGAGCAGATAACTACATTTATATTGATGGTATTTATCAAGGACTAGACAAATCAAAAACAGCACAGAAAACACCAGCTAATTTAGCTAACGCATGTAAAGTAACACAACAATGCAATCAATAAAGAAATTGGTGAAAAGGAAAGTCCCTCTGAAAGCTGAACAATCCCTTGTGTCAGTGCTTGTGCTCAAGTTGGCATTAACCAATCAGAAGTGAATGTTTACTGCTTGTTCAAAGAGGCACATTTTGTGGAGCTGTGATTTTTGTTTGTAAAACATTTCACTTGTTGAGTTTCTTAGTTAACCTTTGCGTGTAAACAAACAAATACTTCAACAATTGGGTTTAACGTGTTACCTTTATTTTGGAAAACAAAATATAGATACGCCACAAGATCTACCCCCATAGATTAGAATTGCAGTAACAAGATGTTTTTCAAGCACACATAAGCAAAATAAACCTGCAATGCTTAAAAAATGCAAAAGTACAATAGTGGTAAATAAATGAGTATGACAGTTAATCATAGATCACAGATGGAAATAGCTTGGGTTATATGATGAGCTAACAAAAGTGTCAACAATCTGGACTCTTGTTAACAAACTAACCTCCAACTGATAAAAGTTCAGTTGGATTAAGATGCAAACAAAAGCCATTATTTGAGATCTTGTGCTTAAACATATTCTTATCACATAAAAGGTCACTCCAAGGTACTGTTTTTATTAAAATAAAATACATACTCATGTCGGTAGAAGACTCAAACTCATGACATTACACAACCAGTCATTTGCACAGGCCAGAAGCTGGCTGAGTTTGGAGTAGCCTTTTGGGTTTGAAAAAATATCTGGGGCTGAAGATGCAGCACAGTGAATGAGCTTTCAGGAACAGGTTCAGCAAACCAGAGCTGATCAAGACCCTATTCTACCTACAAGTGGCAGCCCTTGAAACATGTTGCACTGTAGTAGCCTGGCTAAGAGAATAGGTATTGTAGTGGGAAGCCAAACTCAGTACCAAAATGAGCCAGCTGAAATTGTATGCGTCAAGCTGAAAGGCGCAGATATCGCTGTAAACTACAACACAACCTAACAATATTCTTTTCAGGACGAACCCTGAAGAAGAAGAAATATCCATAAACAGTTCTCCTAACGGGATCAAGATGCTGAGCAATACATGACCTGCAGTGGTCACCAACCCGTAACGGACTACTAGCGTCAGTGAACCAGAGTTGCCAAGACCCTTCTACACCTCCATATGGTGATCCTGGATACAAGCTGCAACAGAGCAAACTGGCTAAGGAGAAGGTATCGAAGAGAGAAGGCTAACCTGGTACTAAACAATTCCTGCTGAAGTTGGATATGTCGGATCGAAAGATGCAAATATTCAGTCAAGCTGTAAACTACGACACAACGCATTCTGTTCTCCAGACAACATTCTGCTACCTGCAAAGCACTTTTCAGGGCTTGTCAGTGGGAGATTGAGAACGAAAGAATTATAATTCTCCAAATATGGTTCAGGAATAAAGAGGTGAATGATTTGTCTTCCAACAAAAGCACGAAATGGTGGGTGGTTTTAATCCCACAAGTATCCCCTAGTCTCAAGGTAGGTGAGATCAGTGTCTAGTCCTATTGGAGACAGATGATAAACTCTTGAGGTCCCATATGTACACTGTAAAAGAACCCTTGGCAATTGAAAAGAGTAGTCTATTAGTCGCTGCCTGGGTAAAAATTCTAAAGGTAATGAAATTCCTATCCAATAGTGGCCAGCGTGAAAGGACAACAGTCCAATCACCCATTTGTCTGCACACTCGATTACAGGTATATACAACCTCTACACACACACACAGAGGCAGAAGAGGAGTGACTAAATGAGTAAGATAAAAGACTCTACACCCCCACAGGGGTAGAAGTAGAGCAACTAAGAAAAGAAATAATTTGTTTTTCTGTGGATTGGAAAATGATTAAGAAAATTGTATATATTATTAACATTTGTAAAACTGAAACTTTGGGCAGACTTGATATAGGTCTGTACATTTACAGACTAAAAGTTTGTGTTGTGTGGAATAGCTGGGTTCTAATAAAAGCTCTAGAAAAAATATCACAAATATGATATACAGGGAATGGATGAGTGAATCAGTTGTTTTCTCACAGACCACAAGATCTGTACATGAAATAATTTGAGTACAAATCATTGTTCTTGTGGTTATATAAAGCCATTATTTTAGCAATTTATTTTATACAATAAAGTTGCTAGTATCATGCACAATACTACTTAGATGTACGCAAATAGATGAGGGTCTACTCTTTGCTCTTGAATATTTCACCCAGGGCTCACATGAACAATAATTTCCTATACATACATTGTTGTTAGTCATAAATCTAGATCGGTACCAGAGCATTCAGTTTTTTGTTTAATGTCTCTGCTTCCTTTTAAGTGGCAGAGAAGTTGATGCATGTTAAAAGTAACATCATATGTTTCCCAGTTACTATGCACTCCAGTCTACTCAGCTGTATATGGGTACTCAACTCTGTTAGAATTAGTTTCTTTCAACACTTCATCCCCATCTGCTGTAGAGCTACCTATACCCTTGTGACAATCAGACTATTTTGTAGTGTCATGTCCTAATCTCTAAGTATAGAGCACAAGACAGCCACACTACTTGAAGTGTGTCCCACATGCAGTAACATTTGTTAAGTTATATTTCATTACACATATCTGATGCTGTTTCCATCTTCTTTGCGATGGGAAACTATTATTATAATTAAGTATAGATTTGTTATATCAAACAAAATCAACATCTCTGTACTCTGGCCAAACACACAGATACTCAGTCTTATTCAGGAAATTACAAAAAGTATGAATACTGATGGTTCTTGTAGTTTGCTAGTTTACACACTCTGACTCTGTCCTCCCAGACACCATTGATGCTTTACCTATGATTGATGCAGATGTCAGTATCATAGTTTGGAATACTTCTTCTAGAATGGTACTGGCAAAGGCAGGCTTCCAGAAAATAAGAAATATACTTGTGAAAATAGTCTTGTCATTGAAAATGTGAGAATGTTGCAGAGTTAAGTGAAATCAAAAATTGTTTTATGGATGTGGGCTCTGGACAATGAATAAACAAACAGAGAAATCACTGGCAGCAACAGAAATGTGATTCCTGAGAAGAATGCAACTAAATATATCTTGGACAACTAAAAAATCCAATGAAGATATATGACAGGAAAACAATATCTAAAGATCACTGCTAATTAAATTAAAAAGAAGACAAACAAGGTTCATTGGACACACAGGAAGTAGGGTCTGGAAAATCTTGTGACAACAGGAAAGATTGTCAGTAAGACAGGCAGAGGAAGACAGAAATGATCTGGGATTGCATGACAGACTGGATGGGAAAACAAGGTGCATCGGAAGTGCTGCTTTGCACAATGAACATATGTTTATGAAAGGAATTTATTGTCAGCTCTACTCTGCATCACTCTTGATAATAATTGCTGTCCTAGATAATTATGTATCGCTGACACTTCTGTTCTGTTTCTGTCTGAATAGAGAAATAAGGTGAAGAAAAAAAAAAAAAAAATATTGCAAATGATATATATCAATAAAATTTGGAATAACTTGTTTTGGTATAGAAGCTGATTGATTGGGTGTGATCAGTTTTCGCCATGAATCTTTCCTCTTCACTTTGTCCTTATTTTTATTTTGATTGAAGGTGTCAATATTAAAGACGTAGAAAAATAAAATGTATATGAAATAAATAGAATTAAAATAATAAATAGATAATGATTTTAACAAATATGTCAAACAAAAATTAGTATATAAAATTGTGTAAAGAAATCGGTATTAGAATATACTTTAATTTGTAATTAATCATTAATATAAAATGGTAGTAAATGTAAAAAAAGTATGTGTCAAACATTTGGAATCTAATTTAGCAAATATTGTTGTGTGAGAAATGAAGAAAAATAACTCTTTGCAAAAAGATTCTGCCCAGAGGCAAAAAAAGTTACAAAATATGGTTGTTTGTAGGCGCATTAAAGAAAACAAAAAAACCAGTAGCAGAATTATCAATGTTAAATCTGGCCTTGATATTTCTGAAAAGGCTTGCAAAATTATGGATTGTACATCTGGCTATAAACATACTTGCAGAATTATAGATCATAAATCATCATTCTCTTCATTCAATATGAAGAATAGGGTCAACACTATAACTGGCTCCTTTACAGGAAGCATGTATCCAAGCATTTGCAGTGGTGGTTTTAATGATGAAGTTGCTAACCCCATCATGCACAATGTTTAATCTGGCCAGTATATTGCAACAACAACAATAATACTTACGGAATTACTCTGGTTGTCATACGAAAATAAAAGTACATGATATTTATAGAAAGGTACACCTTTTTTTTTCAAAAGTTATTTTCCTTTCAATTACAGAATCCTTCTGGTTATATCAAGGTATGTAGGTCACATAAAAATAGCCGGAATCTAGGCCTAAACTCTTGAGCTGCACTGAAAAGCACTTTGTTCTAAAAAGGGCTGTCCTCCACACAAATCACTGGACTGTTGATGAGTATGTTGATTGAATATTACTAATTAATAAAATGACATGTACAATTATGCTGACCAAACCTGTGGCACTATTTACAAAAAGTGCAGTCTGAGAATCTTAACAAACAAAACACTCTTTTGAGAGATTAAAATAGTTCTGCAAATATCAAGTCTAAATTGAAGATTATCTCGTGTTGTGTGCAGTATATTAATCTCCCATATATTGAAAGTAGACACACACACACACAAATAATTTAGAAATAATTATTGTTTCTGTCTATTATTTGGATAATAAAATCAAAATGTATTGTATAAAACAAAATTTCTCAAAGTAGTCGTAGTAAATGAAAATAATGAATCCATGTTACTAGATATTAAATGTTCTAATTTGATTGCTTACAAGGGGAAATATTTAGATAGCAATCTAATATCTAATTTATGTAAGGAATAATCAGCAAAAATAATTTTGACAAAGACATCTTATAATAATTTTTATAAGCACAGATGAGAGAGATAAGGATATATGTATATGCTATTGAATATTTAATGTAGAACATTTCAAACTTCTCAAATGAATGCCAGGACTTGATTTCAATAAAAGATTAATTTAATATGTGTTAAGGCTAATCAGCATCATCAATCAGAATAATTATCAGCCTTAGATCTGCAAATGTGCAGTACTTATGGCAATAAATTATTACATTAGTACAATTGTGAATATAGATTGATTATCAATCTTGTCAGAATGACACTGTTAAAAAATAAAAGTGTACATAATAAATGGTTAACATAATAACGAAGAATGGAAGATGTTAAGCAAATCGAGGAATGAAGGCCCAACTAAATATAGATTAACGTGAGACAGATATTCATGTGTGATAAAGTACAAATAAGAACCATATCAAGTTTTATTTATACTGTTAATTTGTTATTGATACAGCTTGAGACTGTCGAGATAATTTAGAGATGCTAGGATACAACCTTAGAAAGAAACCTACATTATAATCAGACATGAGTGGTACACATGGTGGAAGAGAAGAGGGGAAAGCTAAACATCACCTGGCCAAAAAGAGTGGAGGATAAAACAAGGGCAGATGGATTCGTGTGTGGAGTTAATGAAGTTGACCCAAAATAGAATTGATGGAGTGCATCCTTACATTCCAGGTGAAATAAGGATGAAAGAAGTTAAAGAAATACTGAAATAAGTGACATTCTTTAACATAATGGAAAATGCAAATGAAATCAAGGCACGTCCAAATATATATTAACATGAGACAGATATTAATGTACAAAATTACAAATAAGAATCATCTAGTTTTATGTATGATATTATTATTTATTCTGTGGATTATGGAAAAATGACACGAAGAAGCACGTAGGAACTTGAGCATTTAATGTATGGATATACATCATAGCTATATATTGTCATTTGTTCTGGAAAGAGAGAGAAGTGATAAATAGTACTGGAGGCAGTAAGAATGACAGAAAAAAAAGGAATAACTAAAGGTAAAAGTTTCACAATTTTGAGAGGAGAGGAGACTAATGTCCTGTCAGGCAAAACATACTGATTGTATAGGTTAGTCAGGGTCAGGCAAAACATACTGATTGTATAGGTTAGTCAGGGTCAGGCAAAATATACTGTCCAAGAATCTTAGCATACTTTCATGCAGGTCTCAGGTCTCCCTGGAAATGGGCTGTTTTCATGGCAGCCTGCCTAACATGGTGGGGGATCTACATGATCCCTGTAGTAGTGAGCAAGATGCAGATGAAGTCAAGCAACACACTTAGGATGTGAGGAAAGCTACTGCAACCCGCCACATAACACCCTTTTCAGGGCGCACAAATGAATAATCTTATTCATTGTGGGCATTATCATCACAATTTTGGGGCAAAGTGAGGATACAATAAAAAGCAGTAACACACTGATGAATGCCCCCCCCCCCCCCATATGGAACAGGAGGCCAAAACCCTGAGCACATTCTACAGGAATGCCCACTCTATCTGGAAATAAGATGACCTGCCAAAGGTTGCAGAGCTGAGACAAAGGCTGTGAGGCAGCCGCTCCGACCTGGTGAAGACTGCAGACTTCATCATGATAACTGATTTGCAGATATAACATGACCAAAGATCCTGAATGCAAGAAGAGGCAATAAAAGAGGAAAGGACTGGAGAAAGTAGTCTGACAAAGTTTGCATCAAAATGAGGAACAGAAAATGGTTGAGATTATTTTCAATTAACTTCTCCTTCTGCGTTCGTTTTCAATCTCCCGCTACCATGCCCTGAACAGCGCTTTGCAAGTTGCAGGATATAGTCCGGAGAACAGAATGCGTTGTGTTGCTAGTTTCCAACTTGACTACGGTATTTGCACCTTTCGGTCCGTCACATCCGTCTTCGCCAGTCAATTAACTTGAATATTGAATGTGAGCTTTCTTTCCTTTGTTTTTTGTTGTCAATGATATATCTGCAGTGTTATTTAAGATGCAAATTGTGCACTTTATTTTTTTTAGTGTTGTACAACATTCTTCATTTTGTTGCTCACACTTTTAAGTATTGGGAATGATAATTTCTTCCCAAAATAGCATACATTACTAACATTTGCATCTTTGTGTTACCAGAGTTAAAAAAGAAAACAATGAATAGTAAGACTGAAATATTTTAAGCATGCTGTAAGAGAAAATTACGGATGGTTGGACATGGGGACGTGTAGAAACTATCAACAAACTCTTTTTAGGTGTGTACAAGGATAAGCATTTGTTAATGTTTTAACTTTTACGTAATCATTGGCAAAAATATTTCCCTGGGGACATTGTCTGTCGCTTTTATCCTACATTTTTTCAAATCGTTTTAATCATAGATAGACAAACTGTATAAATCAGCTGAAAATATTGCTCATTTGGTTGTAGAGAGTTCGACTTCCACCGCCATACCCAGTTGAACTTAATGGCGATTTTGAAATTTGTTTTAGATATTTGGAAATGATTTCTGCTGTTTTTCACTTGGATTTGAAGATTCACCCATTATTGGAAATGGGGAAGTTAAGTTTTTCCAAAGGATTTTTTTGTGGTAGATCTGTTTAGTTTGTTTATATAAATATATAATAATTATGTTTATAGTGGAAACTAACAGATATGGCCATCTTGTAAACATTGATTATCCGTTCTCTGTGGAACTTTAAATTTTTTTTTTCAAGCAAGAGATGATGAAAACGGTATAGTCTATATGTTTGTGCTGTTTCTCAACATTTTCACCTTTATCTTCTTGTATCTCAGAGACTAACACACATACAACATAAACAATAACACCAACAAGCTCTTTTTTAATTTACGTCTCTGCACACAGAGTTTCTGCATCAAAATGATATCTATAGACCAACAAATAAAAAGGTTACAGGCTCTCAAAGTCAACAACCATAGTAAAATGTGATGTGCTAAAAAAATGTGACAACGCAAAGGTTAATATTCTGCAACATTTCTTTGCAAAATAATACACTTTGCAAATGTCTATCTGCCATCTTTTTTAAGGTTTTGTTATACTTTTAAACATATGATAATATATTAATACTAAACAGCTTTTATCTGATAGAATTATTTTTTAAAGACAAAGGATTTAATTTCATTACAGAATTATGTTAATAAAAACATATATTGCAATAATCAAGACATGCACAGCATTTGATGTGCAGACATGGGAAGTAATCAAGGCTAGGGCACTGCATGCTTCACACATGATGAGATTTAAGTTAGGGGCTGTAGTCAAGAGCTGCTGTGGTTAGGGTGCTGATGCAACTTGGAGAATCTTTGGCTGTATTTGGTTTGTGCAGTGGAGCTGGCAGGTGGCATCATGTCATGACTGGCTGCATATCTGCAAAGGTAAATTGTTCACATAATGTAATATTATAAAGCAATACTTTTACTAGGTGAAAGTTGTAAATAATTTTCACAAGGTAATGCTTTTAAAGCAATCTTGTATTAAGCAATGTTATGAACCAATCTGATTTAATGTTAATGCTATAAATCAATATGTCTTAAGCTAATAGTAAACTATGTATTATTAATTAATACTATAAACCAATATATTATTAATTATTACCTTTGCATTTGAAACTTGTTATCATGACTGTATGCAGGTATGGGTGTACGTACTGGATGTGTACTTATATGTTTGTGTGTGGAAATATGTATATGTACATGCATGTACGTTTTTTATGTGCGTGTATAAATGAATAGTTATGTGTGTGGATAAATAAAAATCTATAAGTGTGTATACATGAATATGCATAGGTGTGTATAAATGAATAGGTATGTGTGTATAAGTGAATATGTATGTATGAATATCTACACATGTGTAGGCCTATTGCCTTTGCAAATACCTCAAACAAACAAAAAAAGTACATTACTAAATTTTTGAGAATTTACATCATTTTAAATTGATGTCACCATTCACTTCACAAAATGTAACTCCTCCCATCTCATGGGAAATTTTCACTTCATTTCACTTCACGTCATACCCAAATTTTGTTTGAAATGTGTTATGTTCAAATTTGAAAATTGTTATAATTTATTATGTGCAATAAACCATTTAAAAAAACAAAACAAAAAAAACCCAACTATTAACCAATATGTGCTAAGCTAATACCATAAACAAATCTGAAATTAGCTAATACTATAAACCAAGTGCAATGTAATGTCATGGTTTTCGCTTCTTCTTCACTATTTTCACATCAGGGTGCATATGTCATCAACCAACCCTCTCCAAGCAGTATCATTCTGTACAGTTTTCTACAGTTCTTTCCAGCATCTCCCCATTTTCTCGTATCAGACTAGGTTTCCTCCATATTTTCCTTTACATTTCTTTGCCTCTTTTTTTTCTGTGGGTTTCATGCAAGAGATTGCCTGGCAATATTGGCTTGGTGTTTTTGCAGTGTATGATCTATTCAATGCCATTTCTTCATAAAATGTCCTGTACCATTTGGCTTTGTTCTGTTCCCTCCAAATTATTAATGTTTGTAACCATATCAAACTATTGCAGGCCAATGATCTATCTCAAGGTTTTGTTATTGAAGCTTTTTCAATCTTTTAATCCTATACAGTCAGACCTAATTTTGTCGATTTGTGTCTCACAATTCAAGACAAGTGCTACAACTCTATATGTCAATTATTTGTGTCTTACAATTCAAGACAAGTGCTACAACTCTGTACGTCAATTAGTTGTGTCTTACAATTCAAGACAAGTGCTACAACTCTGTACGTCAATTAGTTGTGTCTTACAATTCAAGACAAGTGCTACAACTGTGTACGTCAATTAGTTGTGTCTTACAATTCAAGACAAGTGCTACAACTCTGTACATCAATTAGTTGTGTCTTACAATTCAAGACAAGTGCTACAACTCTGTACATCAATTAGTTGTGTCTTACAATTCAAGACAAGTGCTACAACTCTGTACATCAATTAGTTGTGTCTTACAATTCAAGACAAGTACTACAACTCTGTACATCAATTAGTTGTGTCTTACAATTCAAGACAAGTACTACACCTCTGTACATCAATTAGTTGTGTCTTACAATTCAAGACAAGTGCTACAACTCTGTACATCAATTATTTGTGTCTTACAATTCAAGACAAGTGCTACAACTCTGTACATCAATTAGTTGTGTCTTACAATTCAAGACAAGTACTACAACTCTGTACATCAATTAGTTGTGTCTTACAATTCAAGACAAGTACTACACCTCTGTATGTCAATTATTTGTGTCTTATAATTCAAGACAAGTGCTACAACTCTGTACATCAATTAGTTGTGTCTTACAATTCAAGACAAGTGCTACAACTCTGTATGTCAATTATTTGTGTCTTACAATTCAAGACAAGTGCTACAACTCTGTATGTCAATTAGTTTTAAAAAAAATAAAAAAATTCATTAATATTAAACAAGTTGAGCTAAATTATTATATAATTAAACTATCTATGACATGACGTATTCATAATTATAATATACATTAATATGAAGTGTGTCAAATGTCCTCAATATTGAGTTTTTATCATTTGCCATGTCATGGTTTCATAAGCTCATTTTTTGGGGTAACTGAGTCCAGCCTTCGTGGCTATCTAATGGTTTTCTGGTGTACAACTTTTTTCATATTGATGGTATAAATAATCAAGTTTCCCTAAAACATGCAACCTTTTATCAAGTCTATTGTTATTCTCTTCCAACTCATGTTGTTAGGGTGTTTAGTATTATCTCCATGTCATCATGACCTTGATTACCATAAATTTCTCCTGCTGTCTATACTCTTCTTCTCAAGACTTGTCCAATGAAACTGAGCTGATATTTGCAAAAATATCCTTTGTTGGTATGGCTTCTTATAGAACTTCTCATTAGACAATTATTTGCCATTCTTATGTAAAAGTCTAACTTTCTGGCTCATGCAATCTTGTTTACTAATAAATAAATACCAAACTTAATTTAACAAAATTATTTTTTATGTTAATAATTGTAAAAGTAATCTTCTCTCCTCACTAATCTGTAATATTTACTCAATCTATTTTGTCTCTCACCCATTATGCTGATGTAGACTTTGTGCGTTATCCCCTTTCTGTTGTCCTTGCTCACTACAGACTAATTTGGTTGAACTCTTAGCCTCATCTGCAAACCTGTACACTATAAGTAGACAGTCCTGACACAGCTGTGTGATCCTCCGACAACATTCTAACTCAATATCAGATATGATCTCACCACCTTTACTGAACATCGTCTCCCAAACATTACTGAAACAAAAGTTGTTTCAAGATAAATGTCATGCTATAAAACAGCAAAACGTTCATTTGACACTATTTTCTTTCTGTCATCTTTCATCACCAAAGTTAAGTGTCAAAAAACATGATGTCTAGATGTTGTTAAGCTACTGCTCTGGGACAAAAACAAGAACAAAATCTACATATCACCAAAAGGCCTTCTTCAGGGGCAATGAGCAATACTCATACTGATGATAGGCCAGTAAGGTCACAAACTAATATGGTACAGCTGTAGTTACTATTTCATGTGTAGTCTCAGCTTTTGTGAGGTGATCATCAAAGATGGATGATTATTTAAGGACACAAAAAACTATCTTTACAGAGTGTTAATTTTGCACTGCTAGGGTTCATTTGAAGAACTTTAAGATGAAAGAGTATGGAAGCCATATGCTCCAACAGTCAACATACAATGTATAGGCTAGGTTTTTATTTTATACCTAAGATTGCCAAAAAATTCTTGGGGTTCTCAGGGTTTGAACCCATGTTCTCTTGGTCAAGAGACTAACATAATTACTGCTCAGCCACATGCTCTTCAGGGAATGCAAATTTGAACTGTAAAGGTGAAACACTTCATCCTGAAAAGAACGTTTTGTTACATTGTGTTGTGGTTTACAGTGAGGCTGTAACATCTTCATCTTTCTGCTTAACACATTCGGTTTCAGCCCAGTACATTTTTGGGATGGGTTTTGCCTTCCATCTTTAATCCTTATTCACTCAGCCAGGCTGCATGAATGCAGACTGTTTCGAGGGTCACCACATAGAGATGGGACTGGGTCTTGGACGGCTCTGGTTTGCTAATCCCGATGTAAGCAACTATAAGGCACTAACTGTTGTAATTTCATTCACTGCGACTTCAGCCATGGTATAATTCTCACCTGGTCTCCATTAAACCCCTTAAGAAGCAAAGAATGACCATTTCAGCTGGTTTACTTGGAGAAATCCTGTGTCAAAGTATTTATGGACTCTTCATGTACTCTTGTGGAAGTTGTTTCTGTAGCAATTTGTTCTTCATGAGGCCACTAGCTCTATTCAGAAATATTCATCTGTTGTTGTTTAATGCCCACAATGAGTAAGTTTACTCTTTTAAGCGCCTTGAAAAGGGCGTTAAGTGGCGGGTAGTAGAAGCTTTCCTCACATCCCGAGCATGCTGATAAAGGTGCACCGCTGTCCTCCAGGCGGTTGTGTTATGCTTGGCTTATCTGCGTGGCGCTCACTAATATGGGGATCACATCGATCCACATCTTGTCAGCCAGGCTGCCTTGAAAACAGCTGTCGCTACAAGGAAGAGAGATTGTGGTCTTGGTCAGCGTATTGTGCCTGACCCTGACGCGAGATCCTGGTCAGTATGTTGTGCCTGACTAGACCAGCATTTCAGTTCCCCATTCATCTGTTCTAATTTGTATTCCCTCTAGTTTACCCTGTAACATAAACCCAGAATGGTCACTCTCCGCTGTTCTCAGTTATTGGTTTAATTTTACTCTACTGTTCCAAACGTACCTTTTTGAAGAATAACAGAGCCAAAGTCCCTGGCCATGACTCCACAGCAGTCTATTGAACAAACGGCCAAATATTCGGCACAGACGAAGGTTGTCAATGTCTGCTGTGTGCCAAATTCGCTGTAGCATGGCACGGACATTACATTTGACAATATCTATGACCTGCAAATAAAAGAATTACTTGTAATTTAGAGTTATTATGATTAACCTTAAAAAGTATTTTGCTTTTTATCTTTCTTAAAGCACTCTTGCAATCAATGTCCGTATGAAGTAAGCTAGACCAATTTTAAAATAATGTAATCAGATTCGAAAATATTCTTATAATTAAAAACAATGAATCCAACCCATGATCTTTATGTGGTAGACTTGCTTTTATTTTAAAAAAATGGGGTGAGGAGCATGTCTCTGGCACCATAGAACAATATGATTTGGGTAGATAAGACTCACATGTCAGAAGGTAGCTCATTCAGGAATGGAAAAACTCTGATTTCAAACCACCTGCTGCCTAGCAGATGAAATACTGGCACAGTAAAGGCTACAGGAAGTATCTTGTACAATCTTCTTTAGCTGTCTTTACAAAATGCTTAGAAACTTACAATGGCTCTATACCTAACCCCTGAATAGCATACAGCCCAGGTGATTATCACTTTCTTGTTGAATAAATCTGTTGACCATTAATGTTGGCATACCTCTTGGTGGTGATGGTAAGATGACCTCAGTATCAGGTCAGGTCAGGTCATCCCGTAACCGGTGAGGTCGTTGGGGCACACATGAAGACATCCTCACAACTCCACGCCATTCCTTTCTGTCAGATGCCGCTGCCTGTGACTCTTCTGGTCAGAGACTGGTCCATTCTTTTATGTTGTCCTCCCATCTCTTTTTGGGCCGGCCTCTTCGTCGTCTGCCATGCATCTTCCCGTGGAGGATTGTGTTTGAAAGACCATTTGATCTCGATATGTGACCGTACCAAGTGAGTTTCCTTCTTTTGACAGTTGCCAAGAGATCTTCGAAAGGCCCTATTGCTGTTGTAATTCTATCTCGTATTTCCTCGTTTGTAACCCGATCTTTGTACGTGACGTTTAAAAGTTTTTGGAAACATCTCATCTCCAAGGCCTGTATCCTTCGTTGAAAGTCAACTGTAACTGTCCATGTCTCACACGCATAGAGGAATATTGACAGGACCAGTGTACGCATTAATCTGATTTTCGTGCGTAGTGCTAACCGTTTATCTTGCCAGATTTTGTTAAGCCGTGCAAGCGCCGCTATTGTCTGTGCTATTCTGGCCAACACTTCACATTTTGATCCTTCATCAACTGACAATCGACCCAAGATATTTAAAATGGTCAACCACTTCGAGTTTCTGACCGTTAGCTTTTATCTTGCTGTTGAAGCCCGTAGCGTTGTTGGTCATTAATTTTGTCTTTCCAGCGTTTATCTCCATACCATAGTCAAGAGCTGTTTCATTGAGCCTTTTGACCCATTCCTGGAGTTCTACTTCTGAACCCGCCAACCCGTCGATATCATCTGCAAAACAAAGGTTGGTAATCGTTTGGCCCCCTATCTTGACAGTACCAACGTGACCTCCAAGTACCTCACTCATAATTCCTTCAAGGAATATATTGAAAAGAGTTGGAGAGAGTGTACACCCCTGTCTCACACCAACTGATGTGTGAAACCAGTCTCCTCGCCTCCCATTCACAAGAACTGCGCTGGACACCTTGTTATACAGGTGTTCAAGGACCGTTATAATATTTCCGTTGATATTATACATCCTCATGGTTGCCCAAAGCGCTATATGCCATACCCTATCAAACGCCTTCTTAAAATCCACAAACACATGATACAGTGTTTGTTGCTGTTCTAGATATTTCTCACTTAGCAGCCTTAAATTAAATATCTGTTCTGTAGTGCTTCTTCCCTGTCTGAACCCTGCTTGCTCCTCAGCAATAATGTTCTCTGCTTGGGCTTTCAATCGGTCGAGGATTAATCTAAGCATGACCTTGCTAGGGTGGCTAATGAGGCTTATTTTTCTGTAATTTTGGCACAGCTTTAGGTTTTCAGACTTAGGTAACGGTATAACCATTGATTTCGTCCATAAGTCCGGCCAGTTTCCTGTCGCCCATATTTTGTTACAGATGTGTGTCAGGCCTTCCACCACTACCTCTCCACCTGCTTGTAAGAGCTCTGCTGGTATATTGTCCACGCCGGCCGCCTTCCCTCTTCTCAATGTCTTTACCACTGCGATTACCTCTTCCTTCGTTATCAGTTGGTTATCCTCTATGTTTGTTGGTGTTGGGGGGAATGTTTTGCCCTTTATAGTTATATAGCTCGGAACAGTATATTGCTATGAAATCAATGACAGCTTAACAGTTACCAGCTCAACCAGAAGCAGAATGCATGTTCTATACTGTGGGCATGCTAAATGTCAAGAGGGAAAAATCTGGAGACTGGGACACCCTAGAGCTGCACCCTCCCTAAGTCTAAAAAATAGCAGGAAGGAAACCAGCTACAAACTTACTACTAATAGTCAAATGAATCCTGCTGAAGATGGACGTGTCGGGCCGAAAGATGCAAATATTGCAGTCAAACTGTAAACTAGCGACACAATGCATTCCGTTCTCTGGACTACATCCTACTACTTGTAAAGCCCTGCTCAGGGCTTGTTAGCGGAAGATTGAGAAAAAACACAGAAGAGAAGAGTCAAATGAAAGCCAAAAAGGCAAACCTTGTAAGAACAAACCAGAAGGACTAGTGAGTAAAAGGATAGATCTTGACTTTCTGGTATCAGGACCAGGATTCTAGTTCCAGTAAAGCTGTAAACGTACCTTTCTACGTTTAATTGAGTCCAACTTTATTAGCCAGTATGAAGCTATCCTTGGCTTGTGGAACTTCCAGTTTTCATTGATCTAAAAAAAAACCCAGAGGATTGTAGATTACAGTTAAGCTCACATTGCAAATTGGCAAACATGATAACAAATTATGATATTGGTACAGAAAATACAAATTTGTAACAATTTAATTTGGGAATCTATATGACAAAACCTATGTTACGGCCAAAATATCTGTGTACAGATGTGGAGTCCTTATCGTAGAGGAGATATAAACATATTGGAAAGAATACAAAGAAGAGCAGCAAAGCTGATAGTGGGATTCCAGAATTACAGATATGAGGAAAGAGAAAAACCGGTTTACAGTGTCTAGAAAAGAGAAGAATTCGAGGTGATTTAATACAGGTTTATAAGATAATCAATGGTAAGAATAAATTTGACAAGTTTTTTCAAAATACAACCGCCTACAAGAACAAAAGAGCATAGCTACAAATTAACTAAAGAAAGATCCAGATTTGATATTTGGAAATACTTATTTGTCAGAGAGTGGTAAATGCTTGGAATGCATTGCCACAGTAAGTATCAGTTCAGTTCATCCCGTAACCCATCAGGTCGTTGGGGCACACATGAAGAAATCACACAGGAAGGAATCACACAGGAAGTATAGGCAGGGAAAATTAAGGCATTTAAAAATAGATTGGATGCTCATTGCTTTTAGAACTAGGAAATGTAAATGAAACTGGTTGTATACAGACTCTGCAGAGTCTTCTAAACCAGTATAATGACGTTAAGTGAAGTTAGAGATGGAACAAATGCTTGAACTGCTTTTGGTAGCTTATAGATATGAACTGGTCCAGACCAAAGACTAAATTTATCTGACTGCTAATAAAAGGCACCCACTGTACAGGAACACTGCAGACATCAAGAAAATGAGAATAAAGTAAAGATTGATGTAGAGAAGATGATTCAATGATTGACAACGGTTGAGACAATACCAAAGGGAAAGAATGAATCCACGCTGCTAATATAACGATTGACTACCAACTAGTTATTCTCATCCATGACAAGGAATGCAGAAAGTAGTGCAATCAGAAAGCAGTGGTTGAAGTTAAGCTGCTGAAAGTAGGGGACGGCGTGGCCTAGTGGTTAAGTGACACAGCTCATAACCAGAAGGTGCTGGGTTCGAACCCCATCACAGCACCGGCCGTTACCCCGGGGAAGCAAACCCTTACAAAATGCAGGAGGAAGCAGAACCTTACATAAAATGCATGCTGAAGTCGGATGCACTGGGCCAACAGGCGCAAAATAAAAATGCAGTGCAACGCACACCGCCTTGGGGATTAGAAAAATAAGGCGAACGCAAAAAAAAAAAAAAAAAAAAAAAAAGCTGCTGAAAGTGATAATATTTGGGACAATGATAATGCACTATATTCCGATGGATTATAGTGCATGGTCAAAAATCATAATGAGATCTCTCTGCTAGAGGGACACTCTAAACAATGACCTCACTGTCCTATCGGATGTTAACACAGCAATCAATGAATCAGTAATCTGCAGACTGAAGGAGTAACATATCAAATGTGGTTCAAGCAGGGGCACTTGAGAGGACAGAGCAGGAGTGTGTACAACCAGCTAGCCAGAGAAGTCACTTATATCCATAAACTTTGCCATTTCATAAAAGAGAGCACCTATAGGTCTGCTTGGAGTTCAGTGATGCTGATTCTGTATAATGTAACATAATAACTCAAGTGTATCTCATTTAATAACAATAACAAGTGTAACATATAACAACAATATAACTGCTACCTCATCCAATAACAACTCAGCTTCCTCATCTGACTTTCCTGGAAACTTTATCCTCATCTCTTTCAGGGAAATCAAAGTCTTCTTTGTGAACTCATCTTCCTTTTCCTTCAGCAGAGAGTTCTGGAAGTTAACAATCTTGGAGGAAAGTGAAAATGTTGTTTACATGTTTTTGTGTTTACTAACTATCAAGTCATCTCTTTTTTGTGTTACATAATAATCAACTAATTAACTTTTGTGTTACATAATAATCAAGTCATCACATTTTGTGCTTCTTAACCATCAATTCATCCATTTTTTGTTTTATAGGAGCATGGGCTCACCATAACAGTTGGCCTCCATGCAGAATTCATGCACCAACATATTGATGTGCTCTAACAGCTGTGGTTTCTGTAGTACTTTTTATTAAATTTGATGATTTTGCAAGTCTCATTCACAACCCTCTTCCATCACTTTAATGACATGTATATAGCTGCAGTGATCTATTCTTTCCTCCAATAAGATTTAATGTCCAGGACATAAAGAACACACAGTGTCCAAGAAATGTACAAAATGGACTTTTTAAAACAAAACCCAAGTTATGTATTTTTTGTTTCTGTCTCTTATTGTTGAATTCTTCTTTTTAATTTTACTCTTTACAGAGGATAGGGGCATCCACCACTGTATATGATCTCATCTAGAAAGCCTGCTCTAAAGCACTATGTATGCTGTAGCAGTGATGATTTTTGTAGCAATTTGTTTTACATGATGGGGTTGCTAGCCACATGTACAACTCTCTTTAGTTGCCTTGTACTACATGCATGTAGGTACAGTGGTGTTATTCGTTCATCCTAATTAAGGATTGCCAAAATTCACACAGGGACATTTCATCCTTTAGTATATGCTTGTTTTGTATGTGTTAACTATGTTATCTATTCTTTCTCTTCCTTGTTCATTATTTTTGTGTGGTTTCTTCATTGCTGATGCATTAGTCCCAAGCGTTATTATAACTCTGTGCAGAATTGAGCCAGAGTTTTAGATTCTTTCCTACGAATCATACTCCAGTGGTTACCATCTCATTATGGTAAACCTGGGAATTAAAAGACAGACTGGCAGAAAGGAAGGAGAATGTGAACAAGATGACAGTGAAATCACATACTTCTAGAGAGCTATCCAATTGTTAGAAGAGATCAGAATCAACTCGATGATAACTCCCACACTCTTGACTGGTAGCAACACATTACCATTCTTAACCTCAGGACAGGGCTTAACAGACTAAATAATCATGTGTACAGTCTTTGTCTGTCTGCTTCACCACTGTGCACATGTGCACTGGGTGAACAAACTAGAGCATGTTTTACAGGACTGCCTTCTGTATAGCCAGTTGAGGAAGACTCACTGGTCAAATGTCTCAACACTAAACTCAAAGATGTATGGAAGTACAGAGGAGCTATAGATAACAGTTGAGTTCATCATGGGAACTCTTCTGAAGGTGTAAAAATCAATGAGCGAACACAAGACACAAGATGAAGGATTCTTTCCTAAAGCTCCCAAGGTATGTATCACATATAGACTCTGACAGCAAAAGCCAATCTTCTGATCTTCATGTGGCAGGACTTTCCACTAACATGAGAAGGTTCAATGTGTAAGTATGGCATTCTGAAACCAGAATGCTCTGAGTTGATAAAGCTAGTACGTTGTAAGTGTCAGATCATCAAGGTAGGCCAAGGACAGTCAAAAACCAGGGAGAGTTAACCTCCATTACAAATTTGCATAAAGTGGATGTGCTGGACAGAAAGTGGATTTATGGTGCAGAAAGTGGATGTGTTGCGCAGAAAGTGGATGCGTGAGGCAGAAAGTAAATTTGCTAAGCAGAAAGTGGATGTGTGAGGCATAAAGTAGATGTGCTAAGCAGAAAGTGGTTGTGTGAAGCAAAAAGGGGATGTGCGAGGCAGAAAGTGGATGTGTAAGGCAAAAAAGTGGATGTGCTAAGCAGAAAGTGGATGTGCTAAGCAGAAAGTGGATGTGTGAGGCAGAAAGTGGATGTGTGAGGCAGAAAGTGGATGTACTAAGCAGAAAGTGGATGTGTGAGGCTGAGAGTGGATGCGTGGGGTAGAAAGTGGATGTCTGGGGCAGAAAGTGGATGTGCTAAGCAAAAAGTGGATGTGTGAGGCAGAAAGTGCATGTGCTGAGCAGAAAGTGGATGGCTGGGGCAGAAAGGGGATGTGCTGAGCAGAAAGTGGATGTGCTGAGCAGAACGTGGATATGTGAGGCAAAAAGTGGATGTATGGTGCAGAAGGTGGAAGTGTGGGTTAAAAAAGTGGATGTGCCTGGCAGAAAGTGGATGTATGAAGCAGAGAGTAGATATATGGAGCAGAAAGTGGATGTGTGGGGTAGAAATATTGATTCTGTACAACACAAAATAACAGTTAAACTGTTCCAAAACTCATATATTTTTGTCATGGTGACATGTTATGTTTTGAACCTCTACATGTCACGGTTGATGAGGAGCAGCTAAGTAAGTATGTTATGTTTTGCAGAAAGAACATCATTGTGCTCTAGGTAGATCCATAAATGTTAATTCTCTTTCGGGGACAGCGTGGGCTAGTGGTTAAGTGACATGGCTCACAAGTCGATGGTGTTGGGTGACTGTGATGGTGTTGCACCCCAATCACAGCAACCGGCCGTTACCCCAGGGAAGCAAACCCTTAGAAAATGCAGGAGGAAATAGATCCTTACATAAAATGCATGCAGAAGTCAGATGCACTGGGCTGACTGGCATAAAATTAAAACATAGTGCAACGCACATCGCCTTGGGGAATAGAGAAATAAGGCAAATGCAAAAAAAAATAAAAAATGTATCTTTCAACACACAGGGAAGCATATGGTGCATTCATGAATAAATATAAAATAATTACAGGTGAACCTAGAGTTAACTTAACGTCCTCATACTGGTTTCTAAGAATCTGTAGAGTCTGTATACAACCAGTTTCCTATACATTCACTTGATCTAAAAATACCTATTCTTGATTCTACGTACCAACATCATAACACAGGGGACATTCCCATAAGTGCTTCGTTCTTTGTCCAAGCAGCCAGCCAAGCATATATATACTCAGAGTCCCAGTCAGGTGTTGATTTTGTGTTCTTCTGATCTTTCCGGACAGAACACACTTTTTCCCTTCTCCCTTAGTCACTCCCAAATCTATCATCCCCTGCACATATGCATTTTCATGACCCTCCGTCTCTTCATCATTCTGTAGACTGTCCATGACTGCCTTATCAACTGAACTTTGTCTTGTCATCACCGTGTCGTTTACCAAAACTCGTCCCGCCACTGCATCAGCTCTTTCGTTTACCCCAGACGCCTGCATGTCCCGAGCAGTAGATCCATGTGACACCTTGTATACCAGAGTTGTTCAGAAGAGAGGCACACTCCCTTCTTAGAATGCAGCGTTCTATTTTACAGAGCATGTCCTGCGAGTCTGACAGTATCACTGCGTGTGTCACCGGTTGCGTCACCAACCAAGTCAACTTAACTTAACTTAACATCTTTATACTGGTTTTAGAAGACCCTGCAGAGTCTGTATACAACCAGTTACATTTACATCACCTTGCTCTAAAAGCTATGCGCATCCAGTTTATTCTTTAATGCATTAACTGTCCCTGCCTCCACTACCTCCCCTGGCAATGCATTCCAAGCAGACACCACTCTCTGACTAAAAAAATATTTCCTAATATCTAGCCTGGACCTCTCTTTAGTCAGCTTGTAGCTATGCCCTCGTGTTATTGTAGGTGGCTGTATTTTAAAAAACTTCTTATGGTCTAATTTATCGATTCCTCTGATCATCTTATAAACCTGTATTAAGTCACCACGAATTCTTCTCTCTTCGAGACACTGTAGGCCGGTTTTTCTGAGTCGTTCCTCATAACTGTAATTCTGGAATCCCACTATCATCTTTGTCGCTCTTTTTTGTATTCTTTCTAGCATGTTTATGTCCCCTCTATAATAAGGACTCCACACATGTACACAGTACTCCAATCTAGGTCTAACTAAAACTTTATACAGTTTGACGATCACTTCCTTGCTCCCATGTTTAATATTTCTTTTTATCATACCTAACATTGCATTTGCCTTTTTCACTGCTACCTTAACTTGCTCACTCACCTTTCCTGTATGATCTTTTATAACCCCTAGGTCCCTTTCCTTATCTATCTTTCTAATATTGTTTTCTCCCATTCTGTAATTATGTTCCATATTGGATCTACATATGTGGATGACTGTACATTTATCTACATTAAACTCCATTTGCCAGCTTACAGACCATTCTAGAATTTTATCTAAATCCGACATCAATATATCCACTTCCGCTTTAGATGAGACACTACTGCATAGTTTTATGTCATCAGCAAATTTTGCAATCATGGATCTCATATCAATGTCCAAATCATTTATATATATCAAGAACAAAATTGGTCCCAAAACCGAGCCCTATGGCACACCACTTTTCACTTCACTCCACTCAGAGGTCGATGTTACTGCCTCAATCTCCACCCTCATACTCAATCTGACAGTGGAGTAGACAGCTGATTTCTCCACCACCTCCTTGCGATTTTGGTAACCAACGAAACCCCAACCGCACTTGCTTGCATCTCTGCCGGCAGAGCCACCTGTGTACAGAATTGGGTCTTGTGGTTCTGAGTATTGCTGGATCAGCTCCTGTATTGAAGCTTCTGTCCTAGTGGCGCCCCACTTGTGACACTCTCTGCTCAGTTGTATAACCACCCTTGTCAGGGGGCTCTCTACCCACTTCTACCCATTCACTACCTCTTCCCACTTATTCCTTTGCCATCCATGATCTTCCTCGCTTAATGCGTCTGCCTTTGAGCGTATCCAAGTTTTAGTGCAAAGGGTGGTGTTTGTTGTTGGCAACGTCGAGGTAAGTCTTTACCTGCGCTACTTGATGTCGCACCTTGACGCTTGGCAAATCAAGCATGAATTTCATGTTAGCAATGGGAGTATCTCTAATGCATCCCAGAACTGCTCTCATGGCCTCATTCTAGATTCTCTCCAATCTATCTACCTGTGTCTGCAATAGCGTGAGTAACCCAAGACCGTAGTCCAGGACAGACAAAACCAGTGCCTGCATCAACAGGAAGAAAATTCATTGTTGCATGTATGTGGCTGCCATGACTTTGATTGCATTGATACCACTCTTTGCTTTCAGAATCACATTGTCAACATGTTTATTGAAAGAGAGACTTCTGTCAAAAGTGATACTCATATCATGCCCTCTCTTAATGTTGGTGCCCATGCAGGTGGCCCCTGGTAGTCTATCTGAGACCAACCTATTGTTTAGGGAGAACCAGACAATCTTAGCCTTAGATGGATTGATTTCGGCGTTGTAGTTGCTGCACCATTCAGATTAGTTTCCCCAGCTCGCTCCTCACACCCGCGACAATTTCAGTCTTGTCTTTGCCCTGTTTGTTTAGCAGGATGTCGTGCGCATATGTGAGGATCCTACCAGGCCCAGTCTCCTCCATCTGTGCAATTTTGCAAGCGTACACATAAATATGTACAGGAGACAGGAGAGCCTCGAGGCAGTCCGGGCGCTGTGGTTCTGATCTCTGACGTCCAGGAACCGTACTTTAGAGTGACGCTTCTTGACATAAGTCATGATCGTCGTGACGACAGTTTCCTCTTTTGTCTGGAAGCCCTCATATATGTCATATGCCAAGACAGCTGCATTGGTTTCTCTGCCAGGTCTGTATGAGCCTAGGGTGTCTGGAAATTTATCTATGTTTTCCAGCTCACTGGCAACTCATCTAGCAATGATTCTCTCCAGCATCTTACCGTACACATTCTGTAGTGTGATGATGCGGTAACCTTTTATATCAGTAGCATCTTTGCCTGGTTTCGCTAAAGGGATAAGATAGCTGGTACATGGCCTGTCTTAAGACTCCTGTTAAAATCATATGTAATCTTATCAAATTCATCATCCCCACAGTCTTTCAGCAAGTTGTATTGTATTCCATAGGGCCCAAGTGCACTGTCCATATGGAGTGTCTGACCTCACCATCGGGCCCAGGTGCACTGTCCCAGGTTCTCTTTATGGAGTGTCTGACCTCCTCAACACTAATCAGGTCGTACTCCTCCTCCATTGTTCCTAGATTTGTCACCAGTGCCTTGTGTTGAACGATGTCCTCTTGGTGAGTCTGCTGAAGGTTTCCAAACTCATCTCTCATGCACACACGTCCCTTCTGTTTGTCACTAGTCACCACCTGTCTCAACTCATCTCTCATGCACACACTGAATCTTGTGTCCATCCGCCGGTTCATTGCACTATGTAATTTCCAGAATTTATGTAGGGCTCTATTCGCCGCCACCTCTTCTGTAAATGTCTCCCACCGTTGCTGTGTTGCTGTTCTGGCGATTTGCTTGAAATCTTCAGTGACCCTTCTCATTCTGGCCTCTACCGCCATTCTTCTCTCCAAGGTCACGTTTGCAAGTCTTCTCTTCTGCTGCCATTCCTTGTTGGCATTCTGCCTGCTTCGCCATGCAGTCTCAATTTCCTCTGACCACCAAGGGTGTTGACATGTGTTGGTTCGGGCTCTTTCTTTTCCATGCCAATTGCCTCAAGCTACCCAGCATCAAGTCTTTGGTGCACATATATTTAAAAGCATGTTGCATCTTGGTCTGTCTGCTGGGCTGCGCCTTCGTGATGGAAACAGAACATGGCAAATGGTCACTTCCGCAATGTCAGCTGACCACCTGGTGTATGTCTCTCCGTGGCATGAAACCAGTGTGAAGTCAATGTTAGAGTCTGAGTCTGCTATTCGAGTGGCAAGTCTGGTTTTCACCTCACAGTTGAATGCATTAATTGACCATGCCTCCCCTATTTCCTGTGGCAATGCATTCCAAGCATTTACCACTCTCTCACTAAACAAATTTGTCCTAGTATTTAATCTGGACCTTTCTTTAATTAATTTATGGCTGTGCCCTCTTGTTCCTGTATTATGCGGTTGTATTTTTAAAAACTTGTCATAATCTAATTTATGCTTTTTGTTGATTATCTTATAAACCTGTATTAAATCACCTCAAATTCTTCTATGTTTTGACTTACATTTTTTCCTGCACTGTTGTGCATTATACTAGTTTGTCTGCAGACATGTTCACATCACCTTGTGTTACCCTTTCTGATTTAGTGAATACTAAACTGTTTTTAAATGTCATTTAATATATTTTCCTCGCATGCGGCACATCTACCGAACTGATGCCAGGATAATGTGATGTGAATGTTATTTTACTGTTTTGGTGCAAAAAAACAAACATGAGCTAAATTCACAATAGTAATTATAAGTTATCACTAATAAGGCTGTGAGAGTATTGAGCATCAGCAGCTCTGTGTTTGGTCTTTAGTTTATGTTTAGCTTAAGTGTAATGAACTGCTTAAAAGTTTCTATTTTACTTTTTCTTGTTGTATTAAAAATATAATAGACTTCCCTAAAACTACTACAAAATGACAGATATGCAAAGAAAGCTTGTAAGGCTATTACAAAGAATTGGCTACTCACTATGGTACTCTATTTAGCCCCAAATAAAGCCTTTACTTAAACACTTGGTATTCGGCATTCAACCTGAGTAGAAATCATGATGTTTCTCAATTAAATACACTATTTTCTCCTTATATGTTGACATCCCCCATTTATGTATTCTCCTTTCCTTCTATGATTCGCTAGTTCATTATTGTTATTGTTTGTTGTCCCCGATGAAGGCCTATTGGTCGCAACGTAGGTTTTGTTTATGTTTTCATCTCGGTGCGGTATCTGACCATACCTATTGAAAATATTTTGTTTCACTTTATTTTTTCTTACTTCTTTTACTTAAATATTTAATTCACACCAGGTATGCAGGCACTTAATGAGTAGTAGCGCACAAATTATTATTTTTGTTTGGTGGGCGCCTTATTACTCTATTCCTTAAGGTGGTGTTCGTTGCACTATATTTTTATTTTGTGCCTGTCTGCACAGTGCATCCGACTTCGTCATGCATTGTATGTAAGGGTCTCCTTCCTTCTGTATTTTCTAAGTGTTTGCTTCCCAGGGGTAACGGACGGTGCTGTGATTGGGGAATGAACCCAGCTTCTTTGTATTGTGAGCCGTGCCACTTAACCACTAGCCTTTGCCGTCCTCCCATAGCGCATGAATTAATAATTAGTAAATTTGTTAAAAGTGTGTTACGAAATACAATAGCTTTTGAGTTACAACTTCTGGTGTGGAACCAAACCTGCTGTAAGTCTGAGGATTGCCGACATAGACAAATACACTTTAATGGTACACACATTTAACCTATGCAAGGCTGTCAGCTTGTTAGTGGCTGCTGCTCGAGAAAGACTTCTGGACCTATGTTGGATTCCTCCACCATTGGGCTGAGAGATAGGTCTTTGACCAGCTGAATGAACACTGGTGAACTTGGCTGCACTGGATGTCTGCCCTGAGGTAGAACCATCACTGCACTTCCTACTCCGACTACGAGATAGTGACCTTGACCCTGATGATGCTGATCTCTGTCTACTTTGGAGGTAGGTGGAAAGACTGTCATTACTTTCTTCATCCATAGTCTCATCTTTTCTAAGTGGAGGTAGTGACTCTGGCATGCTTTGTAAAGGCTGAGATTAGAAAGAAATGCAAAGGTTCTGAAGATATTTTTAGTGCATGTTGCACACTTCATAAAATTTATTTTCGTTATTAATTATCTTTTAATGTGTTGCATGTCACCCTTCAGTTTTGTGAATCTATTTTATCCTTATTTATTTGTAACTATATGATTAATTTATATATATAGAACTCACTATGAGTATCTTAGAAAACAACTTCTCATACTTTTGATTCAATCTATTCACTTTTAGTATAGTCCTATTGAACCCATTTTTTGTGTGTCCTCAGTTTGAGGTTTATATTTTGAAGTGAGGATGCCATCACAGATTTGATATTTAAATTATTTTCTTATTTTAACTACTGGAACAATTATTTTTATTTAAAGATGTTAAGAAAAATAACATGGCTTTTAAATAAAAGTTAATATGTTTTTAAATCAAGAAAAATACATACATAATAGCATTCATTATTTGTGAATAAATAAAAAATGTAAAAACTTGTGATAAAAAGTTTGATTTTTTGGTCATATTTTAAGCTTTGCACAAGTTCCTCAAATTGCTTCTGTTTTATAGTATATTCATCTTTACATAAAATATCACTTTCTGTTTGTAAATAAAGTAGTTCTGTCTATCTGGACTTGAGTACAACATAATGAAGAAGGTAGTGAGCAAACTATAAATACAGTTATCTACGAGGCGTGTTCAAATGAAACTGGACCTAACTGCATCAAGTGAACAGATTCTGTATCACACCCGTCATGTTTTCAACGGTCTGCTGTGGAAACTATGAGTTGGAAGATAATGACATTTTGCAAACTTGACGGTTGGTATGTGCTGTTTACATCAGAAGTAACGTCATCATAAGCATCGTAAGTATGTTCACTTGGTGCAGTTAGGAACGGTTTCATTTGAACACACCTGGTAGATTGTCTCATCAGTATCCTGTTTAGCTATTATTGGTTCAGTTTTACTACCAAGTATGGAAATAGATATCTTTTCAATTCATAATGCCGTTTTATTAACAAATGTTTTCTTGAGGGCCTGACTTTTCTAATTTTGGTACCAGAATTGGTGCTAGAAATGAGGTATGTCCTTTTTTAATGGTTACAGATGTGGTGTTTGTTCAGTTAATAATCTTTATTGTTAGAAGTCATTTTGATTGCAGAAAGTTAGCTTGCACGTATCAGCTGATGAACAAATTAACTATAATTGAAACTTTTGACCAGAGGGAAAATACAATTTTTTCAATAAAAGTAATAAAGTGAATACAGGAAGTGATTTAACAAATATTGATTTAAAATTTGCAGACAGAGACTTACTGCTAAACTCCATTTCAAGTCCCATACTGTAAAAATGGTACCAACTTAATGCAGCAAAATGGAATGTAAAAGTTAATACTGAAATAGTCACTCAATAGTGTATATATTACAAAATATATTTTAAAATGTAATAATTTTAAAATATAATAATGTATGATACAAATGTATAATATAATAATAAACATAATAATGTACGGCACAAATTTCGCAAATAACTCTTTAATATTCAAAATAATAATAACTTGATAATTGGTAGAACGTCCATAGTAGACCATAACTAGGGTTAGGTCAATCTTATATATGGATGCAAATCATGGACAATCAATGAACAAACAAAAAGATTACATCAGCCTCACAGAAGTGGTATTATAGTGGAATGATAAGTATCCCCTGAATAGCTAAACAGACTAATGCCTTGGCTACGTTCGTTCTCAATCTCCCACTATCAAACCCTAAAAGGACTTAAGTAGCAGAATGTAGTCCAGAGAACGGAATGCGTTGTGTTGTAGTTTATAGCTTGACTGCGATATTTGCACCTTTCGGTCCAACACATCTGACTTCAGCAAGCATTTTTTGAGTACCGGGTTAGCATTCCCTCTTCAATCCTTCTACTTAGCCAGTCTGCTCTGTTGCAGCCTGTTTTCCAGGATCACCGCATGGAGGTGTAGAAGGGTCTTGGCAGCTCTGGTTTGCTGGCCCTGATGCTAGCAGTCAGCTATGGGTCGCTGACCGCTGCAGCTCATGCGCTCAAACAGACTAATGAGAATGTACTGAAGTGAGTGAATATAGAAAGGGTAGCTTAAATAAGTCATTGAGAAGCAGGTAATGTTTTTGGACAAGTTATAAATACAAAGTTAAAAACAGCAGACATGATTACTTTGTGATGAACTTCTTCATTCATCCTCAGATCAAGGTCCCAGTTTCTCTTACAAAGGACATCATTGTTTGTAAGGCTGTGTTATCTCCATACAGCCTTTGTCTTATGTCTGCCTCAAGAGGCCAGTATTGTTCTCTCTTTTCCTGCGTGAGCATGCAGCTTTGTAGGATGTGTTCCATAATCATGGTATGCTTCCAACATAGACACTTGTCATCTGTCCCCAATCCTCATTTTATTGTAAAGATGACCCTTGAGTCTGTTATGCCTAGTTCTGCAGTCTCTGTGGGTCCCAGCTTCTCAGTCTGAAGATGACGACTTGCTCTTCTCTAGTTAAATTAAAGTAGCTGTCTTCTTTTCGGAAATCGGGGTGTTGATCAGCCCATTTTCCCATGAAGTTGGCTTTAATTATGGTCTTGGCCTGTGATATGTGATACTCAGGTCTGTTTGTTGGAATGCTGCTCCACACTTTGCTAGTTTGTCTGCAGCTTCATTGCCTTCAATATTGCAGTGGGATGGGATCCACTGTATGATCAACCTTGGGTGTTCTGCTGAGAGCTGTGTCAGGTAGAACCAGACAGTTTAAAATCCCAGAACTGATAGATAGGGTTGTAATCATAGTAACAGTGAGCCTATTGAGAAGCTTTGCATTGCACTGCAGTAAGAAGGATCAGATATCTACCTTCATAAGAAGAGCTACTACAATCCTCTACTGAGACAATTCATCAAGAGTAAAGAATTCATTATGAGTAGCCTCCAAACCTTAAATTTTACATATTATATCTAAAACTACTTTCAAGTAGTTCAAGTAGTTCAAGTAGTTCAAGTAGTTCAAGTTGCAGAAAATTGAGCCATATGTTTTCTGATATTTTTGCCAAACTTAATTTTCACCTGACTGGCATTTGTAATAATCTAAATAGACATGAATGTTCAAATTGATTACGTAAATACCTTAGGACCATATAATGGTTTCCTGCCAGGGGAATGTCTAGGATCTCTTTCATCTGCTTCACACTCAGCTATCAAGTCAAGAATCTCTTCCTCCTGCAGAAATAGTAAGACCTACAGCTCTGGTATTTGATCCAGTTTGGAATGATTTAATTAAAGTAAGCACTGATAGTAGTTACAAAGAAGTCTTCAGACCTTACATCATTGTCATGTTTTAAATGTTGCTCACAATCTTTTAATCCAATAATTTACTGGATTACTGGATGAGCCATTCTTCAGCGGCATTTACACCATTGTGGGTCCCAGCTTCTCTTCCAACGGTCTCTGTTTTGGGCCACAGTGGATGAGTGGATAATGAGTCGACCATCTATGGCATCGTGAATGTTGTTGTGGGATGCAAGGAGTTGGACCAACGTGTTGGTGGTCGTGTCTCTGGGGTTCCATATTTTTGTCACTGTGCTCCATCTTGTGGCCCCCCCCCCCCCCCCATCTTGCTTGCATAAATAACTGCATCTTCCACCAGGGATAATTGACATATGTCAGAGTTATGAAGACCTTTTGTACACTGGCTATGAAGCATGATGAGGCTGACCATGCATCTCTCGATGGAGGCTTGGGTCACTCTGAGTTTGGATTCCATCTCCTTCGCGAGTGTCCATGTTTCCGCCACACAGCATATTGCAGGTAGTACTGTGAAGTTGAATAGAGAGGTGCGCAGGCTCTGGTCGTGGATGTTGTCCAGCACCAGCTTTATCGAAGAGAAAGCCGCCTAACCTGCGCAACACTGTTTTGTCAACCCTGGGCTTAAGTCGTTCTGCATGTTGAACAGGTGTCCAAGGTAGATGTACTCGGCATCGTCCAATCTCTCTCCATCCAGAAGGTGTAAATTAGTGGCGTCTGGTACTCTCGGGCTGTTTTGATCAGTTGGCAGCAGGTTGAAATGAGATCCATGGAGATTCATGCTATATTATCCCATAATTTGGAATCATAATTTGGAATAATATTTGGAAGATTCTTCAACTCTATGGCATTATATTATCTCACCAATCACACAGGTCAAATACCTGCAGCAAGCTAAGAAGAAGTGATGTCTGTGGGAAGATGTACAAGTGGATCAACCACTACCTCAAACAAAGAACGGCCAGAGTCCAAGTACAAGGGCAGATGAGCAAAAAGGTGACACTCGAGCAGGGAGTACCCCAAGGGGGAGTATTGTCACCCACACTTTTCCTGGTATATATAAACGATATTACAGAGAATATACCAAGAAGAGTCCATAGCTCAATGTTTGCAGACGATCTGGCTATGTGGACCTCTGAAAAGAATCTCACCATAGCAAGAAATCGGATGCAGACGGCCCTAACATCGCTGGAAGAGTGGGCGAACTCATGGCTGGTCAAAATAAACGAGGAGAAAACCACATGCACAATATTCTTGCTTTCATTAAAACCCCAAAGTACCAAATTAAGTCTAAATGGCAAAATCCTGCAGCCAAACGACAACCCAACCTATCTGGGAGTCACATTTGATCGGCGCATGACATGGAAAAGTCAGATTGAGAGAAACCGAATGAAAGCCAGAGAAAAAATGGCAATCATGAGGAAACTTGCTGGCACAAGCTGGGGAGCAGACGAAGGCATACTAAAGAAACTGTATACTGGAAGAGTGAGACCAGTTCTCGAGTATGGCATTGCGGCATGGACAACAGCAGCGAAGGCGAACTTCGATAAAGTTAACAAACTTCAAAACTAAGCCATGAGAATTATAACAGGTGGCATGAAGTCAACGCCAATTGTAGAACTTGAAAAGATTACAAAACTGCAATCCATGACCGATAGAAGAGACTGCAGAGCCCAGCTGCAGTCAGAGAAACTCCGAAGACTGACCGACCATCCAATGCACCAGAGACTAAACAATTTGGGAAATGGGAAACTAAAGCGGAGAAACTTTGCAGAAATAGCCAAAGCAAAGATGCACGAAGATCCCATAAACGCACTAACAACACCAAAACCCATCACTACTGTACGAAAACCTACCTGGAGGCAGGATATATTTCCAGAGGTGGTAGAAAATATACCAGGTATTGCAAACAAAAACTGCCAGACTGAAAAAGAAAGGAGAGATACTACCCTAAGCTTCATAACGAAAAGCTACCCAAGCATGGACTGGACCCATGCATACACCGACGGTTCTGTAACAAACACTACACAGAACGGAGGGACAGGAGCATTCCTGAACCTACCAAATGGCAGAAAAATAACACTGTCATTCGCTACTGGTAAGTACACAAGCAATTTCAGAGCGGAGGCAGAGGCACTGAGGGCGGCAGTGGAAGAAATGGTGACACACAGTGAAAATGAGAGCCATATAGTCCTGCTGACAGATGCTCTCGCCGTAGTCACAGCGCTAAAAAGCCAGAAAAACACTGAGCTTAATGACTTAAGAGCAGCACTTTGCAAACTGTGCCAGCAGTCCGCACCAAAAAGGGTAGTGGTACAGTGGGTCCCATCACACTGCAACATCCAAGGCAACGAGGAGGCAGACAGACTGGCAAAAGAAGGTGCAAGACTACCACAAACAGATACCAGTATGACGTACGAAGAGTCAAAACGGCTTATCAAAGCCAGATACATGACCAAATGGGAAACCGAACATACTGGTTACACCAAAAACGATGTCTATTACCAGTTGAACCGAAGAGAGCAGGTCGTTGTCTTCAGACTTCGCACTGGCCACAATAGACTGAGGTACCACCTATTCAACAAATTGAAGATAGGGTGTACCGACGAATGCCCGTGCGGTACTGGTAAAATGACCGCTGAACATCTGCTGCAGAACTGCTCGACATACGAGGATCAGAGAGAGCAGATGTGGCCATCACCAGTGGAACTGCAAGACAAGCTCTATGGCAGTGGCGACAGCCTCAGGATGACCGCCGCTTTTTTCGAAAAAATAATGGTTACTGTCTGACTGCGTACGCAGAAGAAGAAATACCTGCAGAGTGTGGATTAGCCATTTGGGTTTGACAGAAAGCTCTAGAAACAATACCCTAATATGAGATGCAAAGTATAAAAGAGTAGACAACTTATTTTATGGGGGTGTTGGGATAACATCACAGTTATTATGTGTCTGGAGTCATAATGTCTGACATGCAAACTATTACACATTTTGTGTCAAACTAATATCCTGACATGCAAACTATTACACATTTTGTGTCAAACTAATATCCTGACATGCAAACTGTTACACATTTTCTGTCAAACTAATATCCTGACAAGCAAACTATTACATATTTTGTATCAAACTAATATCTATGTCTAAAAGCAAATAACGTTTTCTCATTTTCAATACAGTGCCTCAGAATGTAACTTATTTTGTAATAGAGAATGCAATGAGTGACTATTAGTTTTCAATATGATTGACAATGCACATTTACATCTTTTCATTAACATTGCAGGAGCCTGGACCACCAATAAGGTGCAATAGTTGTGTATTTGATGGACCCACCCATAACATGCAACACACAAAATTGTCAAAAGCCAGTCTCATGTTTATAGTTTGCCACCATCAAATATCAAATTCTTTAAGTAAAACAGAAAAGTATGTACAAGTAAGAACAAACATGTACTACTTTGCAGAAACAAAACACATACATGACTTACAAAATAACATAACAGTCTTATTTATCACAGGTAAGATAGACAAAAGTAAAGTATTATTTGAATTTGACATACAAATAAAAAACAGTTATACATTTTTTAACTAATGTGGGGTAAATATTTGTTGTTGTTTTGTGTTGACCTTATTTTTATATTTTCCTAGGCGATGTGCGTTGCACTATGGTTTTATTTAGCGCTTGTCGACCCAGTGCATCCGACTTCGGTATGCATTTTATGTAAGGGTCTGCTTTCTCCTGCATTTTATTAGCGTTTGCTTCCTGTGGGTAATGGCTCGTGCTGTGATTGGGGAGCGAACCCAACACCTTTGGGTTGTGAACCGTGTCACTTAACCACTAGCCCACACGGTCCCTTGTGAGGTTAATGAAAATTGTCCCTTTCTAAATCTTGCGTCATGTACCAATAGTGTTGATAAAGAAATTGAGAAATGTTACTTCTTCTTCTTCTGCGATCGTTCTCAATCGTCCGCTACCATGCCCTGAACTGGGCTTTGCAAGTAGCAGGACGTAGTCCGAAGAACGGAATGTGCTGTTTCACTAGTTTACAGCTTGACTGCGATATTTGCACCTATCGGTCCGACACATTCGTCTTCGGCAGTGGTATGTTACTAAAAATAATTAATAGTTTCTCTGCAGTGTAACATGTGCCTAGTGATATGTCATAGGCAACATTTCCACATAAACAAGAGTCATTGTACCAAAGCAAACCCAATGAGATTAATGTTACATTATGAGACTAGAGTGTAGCAATTGTTAGTACAAAGCGTCACATGACACCGACAAGTCTTTTTAAAACCTTGTATTTGTTGGCGTAGTTGACTTGAATTTCTCGCTGTATGGTGGCTCCACGTCCAGTCAAAAAGATCGAGAAGGCCTCGCTCATTATCTTACAATATTGCTCTTGCTTTTCATTACTTTCACTGGGGAAGATTTTCCTGAACCTGCCACAATTTCGCATCTCATAATCTTCCTTGGAGGCAATTTTTCGGACCCTGGCAAGGAGTTCTTTCTGCAAACACAAGTACAAGTTAATAACCTGGATAGCTAATAAAAATATGTTGCAGAAAAATAACATCCTCAAAATTCCATTACAAAAATTAGCAATCACCAAATATCCTCTGAAAACAATTCCTATGACAATGTCCAAAAATTACTTTCTATGACAGTGACGAATAACCATTATCCTTCCTTGTTTATTCCATTGCAAGCATGGGGCCACTTCTTCTTCTTTGTTCGTTCTCAATCTCCCACTACCAAGCTCAGAAAATGGCTTTGCATGTAGCAGGATGAAGTCCGGAGAATGGAATGCGCTGTGTCATAGTTTACAGCTTGACTGCAATATTTACACCTCGAAACGTCTTTCAGCAGGTTGAGGACACTAATTTCTGTCAAAGTATGGTGGACCTGGATCCTCCTGGCTGTAGTGCAATGCAAAACTTCTCAGTAGGCTTACCACTATGCAATCAAGGTGGTATCAATAAAAAAAAGTTTTAAATAAGCAAAAGGAAACTTTCTTTACATGTTACAAAAGATTAATAAACATGCAAATATAAATAAAATTTTTTTGTAAAATTGTAAAAGGATTTCATTATTACCAGTTCTTCCTTTCTCTTTTCATTATGGGCCCTCTTCTTGATTAGTTCTGTGAATTCATTTGCATCTAGTTTGCGATTTGATCGGAACAAACGCCGCTGGGCTTCAGCTTTCTGTGCTTGCAAATTTTTGCGCTTATCCCCCACTCTGAAAATCAATAAAAATCAAAAGATAAATCACATGCTGAATAAGGCCATGCACACATAAATTATATAATCAACAGAAACAACATCATCATGTGTTGTGCAGATTGGCAAGTAACTTTGGATTCTTAACCATAGTGCTGCTTATTTATAAAATATGCAAGGTATGATAGAAAATGTGGCAATGCACGGATGCCAGATATGGACGATCACAAATATTAAGAAAGAGGATCGGGGCTTTCAAAACAAAATGCTAAAAAATAATCCTCAAAATACCTTGGGTAAAGAGAATAACAAATAAAGCCATCCTGCAAAATTTGAGTGTCGAAGAGAACTGGCTTTTACCCCACGTTATATCTCAGAGATTGAGATATTTCTGCAACATTAAGCACCATGACGGACTGGAAAAAGGAAGTTTTAAGAGCATTGTTCCAGGAGATGAGTCAGAGGTCAACCAAGGCACTGATGAGTACAGGACATCAAGAACGCCCTAAACATGAACATGGAGCAGGAGGGTAGACTGACTGGTGATCGAGACATCAAGGACACCCTAAACATGAACATGGAGCAGGAGGGTAGACTGACTGGTGATCGAGATTCCTATTGAATGATTGTGATGAGAGTGATGTTCTGCAAAGGACATGCTGCATGATGAAGATGATAATAAAAAGTATCTGGATTGGCACCATAATTCCAAAACTGCAGAAAACAGCTGGAAGTTGCTAGGCTCATGTTGAGTTATGAACCTGCTCATCTATATATATGTTCTCACCTGATGTTAAGTTATGAACCTGCTCATCTATATATATGTTCTCACCTGATGTTAAGTTATGAACCTGCTCATCTATATATATGTTCTCACCTGATGTTAAGTTATGAACCTGCTCATCTATATATATGTTCTCACCTGATGTTAAGTTATGAACCTGCTCATCTATATATATGTTCTCACCTGATGTTAAGTTATGAACCTGCTCATCTATATATATATGTTCTCACCTGATGTTAAGTTATGAACATGCTCATCTATATATATGTTCTCACCTGATGTTAAGTTATGAACCTGCTCATCTATATATATGTTCTCACCTGATGTTAAGTTATGAACCTGCTCATCTATATATATGTTCTCACCTGATGTTAAGTTATGAACCTGCTCATCTATATATATGTTCTCACCTGATGTTAAGTTATGAACCTGCTCATCTATATAAATGTTCTCACCTGATGTTAAGTTATGAACCTGCTCATCTATATATATGTTCTCACCTGATGTTAAGTTATGAACCTGCTCATCTATATATATGTTCTCACCTGATGTTAAGTTATGAACCTGCTCATCTATATATATGTTCTCACCTGATGTTAAGCAACCTAATTGTGTCCTCTAGCAAAGCCGATTTAATCTCAAAATCCAGCCTTTCATCTGTACCAAAACTTGGGGATCTGTTGATCTGAAGGTATGGTGATGTGAGAGATTAATAATTGTTTCTAATTAAGACAGACATGCTTTACAAACTGATTAATTTATGTAAGCCATCACATTCCAAATTTTTGCCAAACCAGGTCATTCACAGCAAAGTTTTGATTGTTGCCCCAGTCAAGCAGACATAACTAGGCAGAAAACTTAGGCTATTGTATGTAAGTTTGAAAAGCAAAATTATCTCTTTACTGCCCCATTTGATCGTGATCGACGGCACCCAAAGCCTCATCTGATTGGACATAAATCAACATATAACTACGTGTTCCCCTCTGTTGCGTCGTGATGACATTTATGTATTTAGAATAACCTAAAGTATAATGGAATCTCCGTCGCATGCTCAGCTTTCGCTAAACTCTTAAAGGCCATAAGAACACTGTCAGTATTCTTCCTGGTGTCCGCTTGATGCCAGAAAAACGCTCATATTGTTAACAGCACATTGAACGAAATGTGTTTAGTTTTTTCAGTGTTTCTAAATTTTAATTGAATTTTCATGGTAAGGGAAGTAACTCTTATACTTGCATTACAATCGTAAAAGCAGCGACGTTCATTGTTAGGAAAATCAACAAAAAGTTGGAAAACATTTTCATCTTTAAGTCAGTTTATCACAAAAATGTGTAGCGAGCCTAGCACTTCAATATTGTCTAATAGTAGGTTGTTTTTATCTGTAGAAAAGGCTAGGGAGTTGTGTACTCTAGATGAATTTAGTGACGAGCATTCACATATTTCTGATGTTGAATCAGAGCTAGACATAAAATATAATATTATTCAACCTACGCAGGCTACGGAATCTAATGCTGAAGACGAGGGGGCATTGTCACAGCCATGACCTAGTGCTGCTGAAAGGCAAAAACGTTTGACTGCACTCACTATCAATCGAAAAACGAATATGCAATATTTCTAAAGCAAATTCTAGAATAGATTTGAATACCAAATTCCATCACCACTTACTGACTGAGACCCATAACCCATTCAGATTGCTGCTGAAATGTGGTCGACGATGTGGAAGGAATGGAGACATGCAACTCAGTGACACTTCAACTCCATTTGACTGCTACAAAAAAATATTTTCTTGTAGATTTTTTTCATATGTGGATTACTGTTAGTCTGAAGTACACTAGACCATTCTGCATTACGTTTCAGTTGTTCTTCATGGATTGGTGACATTTTTGTGTGTGAAAAATAGTTTTTATTACAAAAAATGACAATTTAATTAGTAACAATTACTTGTAATGTTTTATGAAATTCTAAAAGACTTTCATATTCTTACTGCACATTCATTTTCCTTTAATTTGATATATAACATGTTTGTCTTCCTTGTGAAATAATTAAGAACATTCAAGTTTTATGAAGAGATTGTCTTTGTATAAAAAATAATTCTGGCAAAACTAGTTACAAAATTATGGCCTTTAAGAGTTAATGAAGAATTATTTCTGCATTCTGTTCTCCAGACTTCAACCTACTACTTGCAAAGCCCTGTTTAGGACTTGGTAGCGGGAGATTGAGAACAAATGTAGAAAAAGAACAGAAGACAACTACATGTGTCGAGTAAACAGGCAAAAATTATGTGGTATTTCACACTTCACATTAATGACTTTTAACACTTCATACTAATACATATGTTTATTATGAATACTTTAAGCCATAGATAATTTAATTATGCGTTTTTAGGTATATTAAACATAATTTTTGCTTAATTTGTGTAATATTAACTTATTTTATTTTGAAAAAAAAACACTATTTGACATACAAAGTTGCGACTCTTGCCTTGGTGATTCATCTACTAAATTAGGGTAGACTGTATAGGGTTAAGCATGAAATCTGATTTATCTCATATAATATATGTTCACTGCAACTACATTTTATTAATAAAATTTGAAAAAGATAACTGTTTACTGCTTTTGAAGAAGAAAAAAAGTAGCAAAGAACAGGAATAAGTTTTTATATAGAGTTACTACAAAGCAGAAATATGTATTGGTCCATGACATTCAGTTAAATCTGAATAAATTTTAAATCTGAACTCTCAGCCATGGAATTTCAGTCACTTTAAGAGTTCCATTTGCTATTTATGAAATCTATTGGCTTACTCTTTGAAGCTATGAAGTATATTCAGACAAGCAGCTGCCTCTTAACAATGACAGCAAAACCATTTCTATTTATTCAAAGTTTTATACACATTCTGGAGATGACAGATGCCGCAATTGTACACCTGTACAAGTAAAAGGGCAACCATCAATCCTGTAACAATCACAGGGGTATCTCCATGCTGTCAATCATGGGTAAAATTATGGTCCGAGTTCTGCTGAATTGTCTAACCCTTGAGCAGGGTATACTCCAGAGATGAATCCAGAGATACATCAACATACGATAATGAAGGACCCAGCATCCTCAGATCAGCCCTAAATGTGGCTGGATTTGCCGCTCCAGGATTGGTCTTTACAGCCATAAGAGAACACATTTTGCAGCACACGTCTGATGCCGTCGCTGTCTTTGCCTACGACGTGCAACTATTCTTATTATTATATGCATTCTGTGCATTTCTGATTTATATAATTTTTAACTTTGCAAATCTAGATCTTCATGGCAAACAAACAAAAAAAGTATTACATTCATCTTCATGGAGGCATAAACAATAAACATACACATTAGTGCACTGAATGTACTGTTGCAACCTCTCTTTTGCCTATCAACACACATGGCAGACACCAAGAACTATAAATAGGGAAATGTATTTGTGTGGTGTGCAATTTATGAATGCACACATCATTTATAATATTGAATATTGTCTTACAACATTAACTCTATATCCTACTGTACAGTACACAAGTTGATGCAAATCCTTACCTCAAGCAACCAGGGTCGCAGTTTTCGATCAATCAAAATATCAAAGCCAAGAATCTCAAAACAAACACTACTGCTTCCAGATGACACGCCGGGTCGACACATTCGATATGCATGTAACACATGAGGCTGAGCAACCAGCAAGGTTTGTACAATCATGTCAGCAATCCTTCGCCATAACAAGCCCACATCAATGTCACTACGCTGAAGGTACTCATTAAAGTAGCGAATGGATCTTTTGCTGCCATTGTCAAAAGCCATATTCTTATCATATAATTCGTTGCGCTTGTTCACTGAATAGTTTGTCAGATGCATATACAAGCGATGCTGAAACCAAAAAAACGTACATATTTATGAAATTGAGACATGTTTCACAAATTTGCTTTAGATGTCAATAAAAATGATGTCCTCTGAAAATTATTAATAGAATTTCTCTCTCTTTAAATATGTTCAGATATACTGGTTATGATAGATCTACAGACCAGTTGCCAGGATAAAGTCCAGATTTTTTTTTCAAGGATGAGGCAATAGCACCTCCTGTCTAGGTCTGGCATCAAAGGTCATTATGGGTTGAGCAGTTCTAAAGAACAAACTCAGGGGTCTGAATGCCACACCCATTTGGGCACTCACTTGTGTAATATATACCTGAAGGTGATAGAGGTGACCTAATGATATACACGAACCTGTTCTTAGACAATGAGGATAACTTGGTTTGATTTATGAATCCAGCAAATTGGATCATATATGTGGTCATTGCAAATTGTTCCCTCCACTTTGATCTATACTAATTGTGGATGAAGGTTTCAGCCTCTGGATACGACAATAGAAAATTATTCTAAACATTTGAAAATAATAAATCTAGTGACCTTTCTAAGAAGAAACGATATCCATCCATAAATTAAAAATACATTGTTCAAGCATTTAACTCAAAAGTTCAAGCAAGGACAAAGACAACAGTGTAACTTACAATATTGTTCTCTTGTGGTGGTAAATATTTCTCAGTGGCTAACCTCACCAATCCATCACTATAGAGAAATATGCACAGAGGGTCACAGGATGTTATGAGGACATAGATTCGAAGATCAAACTTGTAACCATCCAGAAGAAGTGGCTTATCGATGTATTCTTGAACAATGAAGTGTTCACTTGATGGAATCTTCTCTGCATTTTTGTACAGTGATATCCTGCAGATGGCGCAAACATATTTATTATACAGTAATATTCTGTCCTATATCAGACACTTCTAAATTACATTTTTCACTTAGTCGCTCTTTGTCTGCCATAAGGTGTAGGTCAGAGATACCACTGTTCTATCTGTCATCTTCCTCCTGGAATGGTTTTAGTCTCAGTAAATCAAAGACTGTCTTATACTGTCATCAAAGTGGCATGTAGGTTGTCCTAGCAATCTGGATCCCTAGCTCTTGGCTTCCCATGATTGTTATGGCAGTTGACCTTCTTTCAATCTGCAGACATGGTCAAACTTTGAGGTTGAGACTGCTCCATTCTTAATTTAATGTAACAGCGTTTTTATACTGGTTTAGAAGACTGACAGTTTGTCCATCACAAGTGATGAAACCACTCTCTTTGTTCAGCCGTGTGGACAGTCATATCTCTTGCTGTGTCCGCTGAAATGGGTGACTTGCGCGGAGATTTGGATTAAAGTGAGGAAGAAACTGCGCCTTTTGTCAACCTCACTCACAGAGCCTAAGCTACCTTTTGCCAGTGGCAAGACATTCATCGAGACGACTGGAGAGAGCATAGGATGCAGATTTTGCCTCAAGGTTACCACCAAAGCCTTTCCGTAAACATGTAACCCGCAGGGTAGAAAGGTGGGAAGGCATCTAACGCAGTTTGTTGTGCCTTTTCGATAACCACAAGAGGTCGTATGGACAACACTCAGCGTGTGAGTGAGTCTGGCATCTCTCCCCAGCTGTATTCAGTTCATCATAGTAGCATCTAAAATTCCCACACACCATATTCGTGAAGGTGAACCGGCAGAACTAACCCGTGAGATACGACACAGGTATAACTAGTTTAAGCGTAGCGCTATTCAGCCGGCGTCCAGACCAGGATAAACGGATGGAAAAAAGCACAAAAAAAGAACGAAATAACAAGTCCAGACGGAAAACAACTCCACGTATCCGTGAACACAAGTGTAAGTCGTCGACTGTGAATTCCAAGCAAATCCGTGGTCTGGCGGCATCCATAATGATCTAAAACAGAAGAGAAATGTAGACTCGCAGCCAGTTGCGGCGCCATCTTTGCCAGATCTATACAGAGTCTGTATACAACCAGTTCCATTTACATTTCTTTGCTCTAAAAGCTATGCGCATCTATTCTATTCTTAAATGCATTAATTGTCCCTGCCTCCACTACTTTCAGTGGTAATGCATTCCAAGCATTCACTACTCTCTGACTGAAAATATTTTCTAATATCTAAGCTGGACCTTTCTTTAGTTAATTTGTAGCCTTGACCTGTTGTTCTTTTAGGCGGTTGTATTTTTGACTCTGAAGTGGCTGAATTTTAAGACCATGATGTATTGTCTGATTGCAGACCTTGACTTTGTTTCATTACTTGGACAACCTTTCTTAGATAGGTCATTTCTCAGGTTTAGAGCTCACTATTGTGGGTTGTGATTATTGCTAATGACTCACATCTGCTGATCAAGATGGGGACATAGGTGAAGTGGTAAATAATCATCTTTGTTTGTTTCCTTATTTATCTTTTGCTGAGGAACCATCCATTTATGGTATGGAAAAGTCTATCAGTTGCTGCTCTTTGGGTGGCTAACTCTTCTTTCATGCCACTCTTATGGTCTATTCCAGCATCATTGCACTTGAAAGAACTGACCTGTTTGAGGGATTGTTTTCACAGGGTAATCTGATGCCTCATCTTCTCTATCAAGACCACAATGGTATTTTTTTATCAAGATCATGTCATCATAGAGTAGCAGCTCTGATATAAAACACCAACTTAACATTTTTATACTGGTTTAGAAAACTGCAGAGTCTGTAAACAACCAATTTTATTTACGTTTCTTTGCTCTAAAAGCTATGTGCATCCAATCTATTCTTAAATGCATTAATTGTCCCTACCTCACTACTTTATGTGGCAATGCATTCCAAGCATTCTTCACTCTCTGATTAAAATATTTCCTTATATCTAATCTGAACCTTTCTTTAGTTAATTTGTAGCTATGTCCTCTTGTTCTTGTAGGTGTTTGTATATTTAAAAACTTGTTATAGTCTAATTTATTCGTTCCTTTGATTATCTTATAAACCTGTATTGTCACCTCGAATTCTTCTCTTTTCCAGACACTGTAGGCCGGTTTTTCTAGAAAACTGACGTCCACACTAGGAAAACTGAGGTACTTTTCCAATCTGCCCCTGGGAAGCCGTACAGTCAACCAGACATCACTATACAAAATCAACGTTTCCAGGAAGTCAATAATTTCACCTACCTAGGCAAAACTCTCACTAGAGAAACGAATAATGACTCTGAGATCTACAACAGGAATACAGAGACAAGATCTGCATTTGGGAGGCTACAAGTGAATGCCTGGAACTGAAAAGGCATCAGTGTCACCACCAAAGTAAAAGTGTATTGTGCTGTTGCAAGCCTGTGAAACATGGAGAGTGTCTAGGAGACATGCCAGGATCTAAACTGTTTCCACAAGAGCTGACTGAACAAGCTGATCGGGATCAGGGGGCAGGACAAGGTACATAACTCTGAAACTGTTAACAAGTCAAACATGTTGTGCATCCCTGTGCTTCTGCAAAAAGTCCAGATAAGATGAACGGACATGTTGTTCACATGCCTAACGGCGTCTTCCCATGTAGCTGCTATACAGTGAGCAGGAAGACGCTTGGCATGGGGGACAGAAAAAATGCTACAGAGACTCATTAAATATGTATCTAAAAACTTTAACATTGATGTCATCTCTTGTAAGATGCTTGCACAGAACCACCCCACCGGTGATTTATCATCACAAAAGGTGTCTAGATCACAGATAAACAAAACACAAACGAGGCTCAGAGAAAATGAGCTGCAAAACGCAAGATTGTCCTCCCCCCTCCCCCTCATATGTGTATGGGGGAGACCTGTAGGAAAGAAGCCAACAACAGCCAATGCAACAACAAATTCAGAGAAGAAAATGGGACTGGATAGGACATTCTTTGAGGAAGGCATCATTCAACATAACCAGGCAGGCTTAATCTTGTATGGAATCATCAAGGGAATAGAAAGAGAGGTAGACCAAAAAATACATGGAAAGTATGTGAGAGCATTAAATGGTTACACCTGAAGAGAGGCAGAAAGAGTAGCCAAGGACATTGTATAATGGCGAGAGAAGTGATGGGCTTTGATTGATTGATTGATACACAAGCTTACTTTCTAGTCTATACATTAAATGATATCTGTTCAAGCATTTAATATTTTAAGATAATATTTCTAATTTAGATTTGTAAAAGTAGGAAATCTTCAGCATTAGAGATTAAATTTGCAGAAGACGGATGTGTTGGACTGAAAGGTGCAAATATCACAGTCAAGCTGTAAATTAGTGACACAATGCATTCCGTTATCTGGACTACACCCTGCTACTTGCAAAACCCTGTTCAGGGCTTGGTAGCGGGAGATTGAGAACGAACGCAGAAGAAGAAGAAATTAAATATGTTGCTTCACTCTTACCCATGACCCTGTGCACCATTTGAAGGTTTAACAATGAATGTCACATTCTTTTTCCTCTGTTTCATGTCCTTTGCATAATTCTGAAGCAATGTGTAGTCTGAAGGTAGGATCCATGTTTTTGGAAGAAAATTGTACACTTCAGGCATTGCTCTCTGCATTCTGTAAAGTGTTGACATTGTATATTATTTAACATTTATACTAATTTTATACTTATACACTCAACAAACAACAATAACAAACTTCAGTTACTGTAAGCTTGAACAATTATGTGACCAAAAATAAATGATCAGTTACAGATGATATTCACCACGGATATGTCAAGGTGAGTTATGCCACGCTCTTATTTTTATTCCTGTTGTCTGAGTGATTTGAGCACATGTTTCATTCCAGATCATGACATGCTTCAGTCTATCCAGATATAAATGGTACTTGACTCAGGAAAGGTAAGACATCAAGATAGTGAACTGGGCAGCCCCATCTCAGAAAGAGCCGAGACCTAGCACAACAAAGTCTCTAACAGTTGATTCTGGACAGCACCTTCTACTATGGAATGTTCTTCTCCCTTCACCTAATGATCTCTAAGGTACAGCCACTAACTTTGCACTCGTCGCTCTCAAGAAAACCTGGCTCATATCCTCCATCTATGTATTCTTTATTTTTTCTATGATTTATTAGCTTCTTTTTGTTGTTGCTCGTTGTCCTTGATGAAGGTCTACTGGTTATATCGTATGTATTGTTTGTGTTTTCATCTCGATGTGGTATCTGACCATATTAAAATTGTTTATTAACTAATTGATTTTAGCCTTTCATTTACCAGTGTTGTTTATATGAGGGGAGCTGGTCGAGTGATTTTGATGTTCATCTTTATTGTTTCCCATTCGTCCGAACAAGGACATTGTGTCATAGTTTACAATGAGGCTGTGACATGTGTTGCGCCTTTCGGCCAGACACATTAATTTTCAGCTGGCTTTTTTGAGTATTAGGTTTGCCTTCCTACTGTGATCCCTATTCTGTTAGCCAGACTACACTTGTGCAGCCTGTTTCCAGGGCTGCCGCTTGAGGTCAGAATAGGATCTTGGTCAGCTCTGGATTGCTGATCCTGATGCAAGCAGCCAGCCTTGAGTCATTGGTTTATGTCAGCTCCTTTACTGTGCTACATCTTAGGCTCTGATGTCAGTCTTTGACCATAAGGACATGCATTCAAATCTATCAATGGTAAAATAAAAACCTAGTCTGCACATGGTAAATGCAAAAGCAAGCAGCCTTTATTCCTCAACCCTACAAATTCTACTGGCTGACCTCAACAATAGGAATAAACACTGTAGTAGTAGTGTTAGTTTATATGAGAAACTCAATTGCAATGGTCTGCGACAGTAAGTAGATGCCACACCAACTCTTAACATCGATAATACTGAATTGACAGCTGTGTACCAATTCAAATTACTGTTGTTCCTCATAAACAAGCTCTCTCTAGACCCAGAAATTGACAGTAGAATTGGCAAAGCTGCTGCCCCATTTGCTCATCCCGCAACTCATGTTTGGGAAGACCACAAGTTCACAATTAAAACCAAGGCTGAGCACATGAGCTACAGCGACCCATAGCTGACTGCTAGCGTCAGGGCCAGTGACCCAGAGCTGCCAAGACCCTTCTACACCTTTACATGGTGATCTTAAATAACAGGCTGGAACAGAGCAGGCTGGCTAAGGAGAATGGATCGAAGAGGGAAGGCTAACCTGGTAGTAAAAAAATGCTTGCTGAAGTTAGATGTGTCGGACCAAAAGGTACAAATATTGCAGTCAAGGTGTAAGCTACGACACAGCGGATTCCGTTCTCTGGACTACATTCTGCTATTTAAGTCCATTCCAGCACTTGGTAGCGGGAAATTGAAAACGAACGATGTCAAGTCAAGTCGTCAAGACCATGGTTTAGAGTGCAGGTGTTGTCAGTACACTCCTGTATTGTAGCAAAATATGGGCAATCTATACTAAACAAGAGCAAAGGATTAACACCTACAGCAGCTGTGATCGATTCTTGAAACTGCATGAAGGGCCAGAGTGATAAATGTAGAGGTGCATTCTTGCATTGTTCTTCCAAAGATGTACACTCCATCAGTCTTCCAAGCATGTATACTCTCATTAGCAGCAAAGACTATGATGGTTTGGTCATGTCCAATGACCAAAGATATTTTCTATGGAAAGTTGGCGTGTGGCAAAAAAAAAACAGTCAGTTGACCACAGATGAGGTTAAGAGATGTGTGTAAGGGAGACATGAAGACAGTGGACATAGATCTGACATCACTGGAAGACAAATCTTCACACCAATCCAAGTGGAGATATATTTTGAAGAGCCACCCCAGCCTAGGCGAAAAGAAGTTCTTGCAATACAGAGAAGTGAAATAACAACGCTGCAAGGAAAAAGAAAACTCAAAACTAAGAAGAGAATGTACCACTCTAAGGCTGCATCACCCTATAAGTCATGAATCAAGGAGGGCCACTGTTCCTTTATGGTTATCTGAGGATCGCAGCCAATCATGCCTATATGAATTTTAGGCAGACCCCGTGGTAGGTTGATAGAGATGTAATAGAAATGATACAACTTAAGGGCTCACAACAAGAAAAACAACATGCTTGGCCTTATAGAGCTTCCAATAACACGTATTAACAACAGCGGATGGACAAAGGTTAAAAACAGCAAGTAACACAAAAACTGTTGACCTAACTCGGTATAAATAACAAATGTTATGTACGATAATTTACCAAATATTCTGGAGTTCTAATGGGGCATGATACACAATGTCTCTTAGCCTCTCATGCCAAAGATTATATAACCTACAAGTGTGGTGGACCATGTTATTACCAGGAAACCAGCTGTGGGTTTGGGGTTTCAACCCCCTAGAAGGATGCTGGATTGAAATGCAGATGAAGTTCAGGTCAAATCTTTTTTAGCCAGCTAGTTGGGGAAGGGATGACTCATTCTCCCATCGACGAGGCACTAAAGACGTTGATATTAGGCCAGAATGGGCAACAAAAACCATGGTATCGAACAATTTCCTGCTCTATATGAATAAGTACACTTATCAAATTTCCTTTACCTAAACAAACAGGTCAAAGCTGCTTAAAGAAGAAAAATAAAAAAGCTAGCCACATATGTCCTTTGGGGATTAATTGTTTGAAACAACAATGTACCAATCTCAACTTTTGTGAGGTGGACGGACCAATTTCCTTTCTTGCCTTTCCTAACAATAAGGTAATCATTCACAGCTAAGTGGACAAGAGCAAAAAGTGAAAAGGTTAATACCCAGACAGATTTTTTATGAATGTCAGCTCTTTACATCTACTGTTTGAAGTGGCTAATTTAAAATACAGGTAATAGAAAAGCTACCTGAAGATTTTAAAGAAATAATCATAATCTCAAAACAACATAGACTCACTTAGCAAAATTCCTTGCTAATGTATCCTTTCGAGTAACTTCAACCATACCAGGGAAGTGATTGATATGTTGATATTGTTTAAGCTCACTAATTCTATCTGGTGAAACAAAGTTGTCATTCCATATCAGATATCTGGGAAGAAATTAAAACATTAAGTCAGTTAGGAAAGCAGTAACAAAAAATTGACAAAATGCTCCAAATAGCACAAAAATCATGCTATAATACAAGTACAATGTATAAAAATGTCTTCCAGTTTCCTTACCCAGGAAATGAGTTATTCATTTTGTTATTCTAGTATCATATATAGGTTATTGTTTCTAGACCTTTCTGTCAAATCCAGAAGACTACTAAATTCTGATCTGGAAGATCTGCTACCCTGTAAGGGATAACAAGTGTAGAACTAATCTGATAAATTTTATTTAATTTTAGTTTTTAAACTTGTTTTAATTTATGTATTTATTTGTTATTTACACAATTTTAAAATTGAGATAAGTTGGGTTTCTGATGTTAATTCCATTTTTTGTTTCAGCAGTTGTAAGTAACAAAACTAGTTTTCTCTAAATGAGTTAAGCTACTAGCATAGATATTATTTTTATTTTCTTAAAAATATCTATAAAATTGTTGCTTGATCAAGATAGCCACTTTAATTATGCAACCAACATGTAGTCAGCCATTTACAAGGAAACATAATGCTTTCCCAGCTCAAATTACTGACATTACTTTAACATGGCATGTTTTTTCATACTTTGTTCTTAAAACTTATAACAAAGAATAGTCACTGCCATGTCTGTCCACACAACATCATGATTATAAGATGATTTTTAGCCAAACTGCACCTACTAAGATAACAAGAGTTTGCACATATAAAATAAATTGTAATTGAATGTATATGCACAAATGAACAAGTAAAAACTTGAAAACTTACGAAGTAATATCGTCATCTGCGACAATAGTGAAACCAAATTTCTCTACTATCTGCCGAACTAACAAAAGAGAAATAATTAGATTAACAATAGATAAAACGTAAGAAGTCATGTAGATGCTTAAACCATGAGTTTTGATACTGACATTGTTTAGAAAATATATGTAACAGTGTTTTCATAAACATTTTCATACATCTCAAAGCTATTGCATAGCTTACAGCAAGTTCTAAATGTACAACTTTAAATGAATTTTCGGGATCAAGATGCTGAGCAGCACAAGAGCTGCAGTGGTTAGCGACCCATAGCTGACTGCTAGTGTCAGGGACAGCGAACCATAGCTGCTAAGACCCTTCTACACCTCCACGCGGTGATCCTGAATAACAGGCTGCATCAGGGCAGACTGGCTAAGGAGAAGGGATCGAAGAGGGAATGCTAACCCGGTACTAAAAAAATGCTTGCTGAAGTCGGATGTGTTGGACCGAAAGGTGCAAATATCGCAGCCAAGCTGTAAACTACGACACAACGCATTCCGTTCTCTGGACTACATTCTGCTACTTAAGCCCTTTCAGTGTTTGATAGTGGGAGATTGAGAACGAACGAAGAAGAAATTAATTCTCAAACTTCTCCTTCTTCATTCACCCCTAGATCAAGGTTCCTGTTTCTCTTTCGAATGAACTCTTGAATAATATTATTGCCATGGGAATAAGCATTTGATACATTTAATGAATAAACTTAATTAGTATCCACCTGGTGCGATGAAGATGGGCAGCACATCCATCATCTTGACCATTTGTGTTGCTCTGGGCAAATTTGCTGGGATCGAGGGATTACGACTAAATGCCCTGGAGTCTAATCATGCCCCAGCACCTGTCTCGTGGTTGAAGCGCTAGGTGGATGTAATAGGACCACCAGGGCTTAGGTGCTAGATTGAGACACCATACAGCGCATAACATATCTACTCAGCACTGCACCGTGATGAAGATGTCCAACTGCACTGAGGGTGCTAATACAGATACAGAATTCCTGTCAAAGCCATGTATGTTGGTGGAGATGGTAAGCCTGTCAGGGGCTCCTCAGAATTGTTTTAACTCAGCACTCAACATTGCAGACCATTGAATGCATCATGTTTTTCTCTGTGGTTGGGAAGGAAAGCCATGGAACCACCAGCACTATTAACTAGAATCCCCAACAGCTAACCATTAACAGAAGCTGATTAATAAGAATTGATGTTATAGCTTATGTTACCTATACAATTCTTCCGATCCCCAGAAAAACAATTTATTCACTCTTTTATTCTTGTATCATATATGTAATATTGTTTCTGTGGTTTTCTTTCACCTAAACAGGCTGCTCCAAACTCAGCAGGCTTTTAACCTGTGTGAATGACAGTGTGTGTAATACCAAGAATTGGAGTATCTTCCACTCTAAAGGGGTTAGTCTACAATGTTAGTCACTTCTTACAACTCATATTCAGTACTGTAGTATCCTATTCTCATCTCTCACATAATGAATCTTGGGCAACATCTTTATGTAAGTACAGCACAATACTAAAAACCAATTGTGAAATTTGAAGAATGCAGTCAAAAATTGAAACTTGAAATCAAATGACTGAAATTTGTGAATTGGAACTAATATCATCCGTAGTTCTAAATACTGTCATAGCCAGGAGTGTAGTGGAGGATAAACTTCAAGTTAAAAAAACTCCCAAGATGTACTTTTCATATTGCCTCTGACAATAAGGCTCAACTTCTTGCTATCTCATGACAGCAGAGATGGCAGGCAAGTATGTCTCTCTCTCACACAGCTTACAAGGATTGATTGGTGTCCAAGAAGCAAGATCCATTATTGTCTATCAGACATCAAGACAAAACATCAAGAAGATAATTAAAAACGCAAGAAAAGAATCTTTGACACATTACGGTGAACAACTAACATCAATATGCCAAAAACACCCTAGAGACTTTTTAAAAGTATCAAGGTGATGCATTTCAGAGATGAGTGCTTCAATCCTACTTGTCATCAATGACAAGCATGGTTTTCCTATACTAACAAACACAGAAGAAGGAATACTTCAAAGAACGTTTCAACCCTATCGACTCCACGAGGGATTACGTATTTCTACCACACAACTCAGATCATATAGAACCTGATATAATGATTACCAAAATAGAGAGAGTTATAACAGTCCTAAGAATAAGTCCCCAGGTATGGATGGCAGAACAGTGGAGGTGATTCATCTTTGTGGGGATACAGAGTTAATGTAGCTAATCGGACTCTTTACAATGCAGTGGAAAGATAAATGTGTACCAGATGACTGGCAGCAAGCTACAATCGTGCCAATTTTGAAAAAAAATGGCAACAAAAGAAACTGACATGTACAGAGGCATAGAAATACTTAGTTATACTAATAAAATGTCTGCAAAGATCCTAGAATAGAGATTAAGACCTATTTATGAAGCTCAGCTGCCGAAAGCTCAATTTGGACTTCACCAAGGTATGGATTGTATAGATACCTTATTCACCTTAAAGCAATTATGCAAAAGGTCAAGAAGAAAAACACATATTAATTCTACAGCAAGCAGGATTTAGACAACACAGATCCACTGAGGACCAGATCACTCTCATATCACAGGAAATAGAGGATGCTTACCAAGAGAAAAAGCATACAGTAGCGGTTTGGGTGGATCTAGAGAAGGCATTTGACAAGGTGTGGAAAGAGGGACTTAAAGTCAAGCTACGAAGAAGTGAAGTATCTGGACAAATGTACAGATGGATCAGCCACTACCTCGAAAACAGAACAGCCAGAGTTCAAGTACAAGGACAGATGAGCAAAAAGGTGACACTGGAGCAAGGAGTACCCCAAGGGGGAGTACTGTCACCCACACTTTTTCTGCTGTATATAAATAACATCATAGAGAATATACCAAGAAGAGTCCACAGCTCCATGTTTGCAGACGATCTGGCTATGTGGACCTCTGAAAAAAATCTCATTGTAGCAAACAATTGGATGCAGCAGGCCCTAACATCGTTGGAGGAGTGGGCGAAATCATGGCTGATCAAATTTAATGAAGAAAAAACAACATGTACGTTATTCTCGCTTTCAAATAAACCACAGAACACCAAAATAAGTCTTAACGGCAAATATCTGCGGCCAAACGACAACCCAAACTACTTGGGCGTCACATTTGATCGGAGCATGACATGGAAAAGTCAGATCGAGAGAAACCGAATGAGAGCAAGACAAAGAATGGCAATCATGAGGAAACTTGCTGGCACAAGCTGGGGAGCAGACGAAAGAATACTGAAGAAACTGTACACTGGAAGAGTGAGACCAGTTCTCGAGTATGGCATCGCGGCATGGGCAACAGCAGCAAAGCGAACTTTGATAAAATTAGCAAACTTCAAAACCAAGCCATGAGAGTTATAACAGGAGGCATGAAGTCAACGCCAATTGTAGACCTTGAAAAGATTACAAATCTGCAATCCATGACCGACAGAAGAGACTGCAGAGCCCAGCAGCAAGCAGAGAAACTAAGAAGACTGACAGACCATCCAATGCATCAGAGACTAAATAGATTTGGAAAAGGGAAACTAAAGCGGAGAAAGGTTGCAGAAATAGTCAAAGCAAAAATGAGCGAAGACCCTATGAACACCATAACAAAACCAAAGCCCATCCCTACTGTACGCAAACCCCCATGGAAGCAGCATATCATTCCGGAGGTGGTAGAAAATATACCAGGTATTGGAAACAAGAACAGCCAGACTGAAAAAGAAAGAAGAGACATAACCCTGAGGTACATAGCGGAAAACTACCCAAGCATGGACTGGACCCATGCATACACCGACGGTTCTGTAACAAACACAACACAGAATGTAGGGGGAGGGGTATTCCTTAGCCTAACAAATGGTAGAAAAATAATACTGTCAGTGGAAACTGGAAAATTCTCAAGCAATTTCAGAGCGGAGGCAGAGGCACTGAAGGCTGCAGTAAAAGCAATGATGACAGGCGAAAGAAATGAAAGCCCTGTTTATAGATGCCTTGGCCGTGGTTACAGCACTAAAAAGCCAGAAAAATACTGAACAATGATTTAAGAGCAATACGCTGTCAACTATGCCAGCAGTTCGCACCAAAAAGAGTAGTGGTACAGTGGATTCCATCCCACTGTAACATCCAAGGCAACGAGGACGCAGACAGACTGGCAAAAGAAGGTGCAAGACTACCACAACCAGATTCTAGTGTGACCTACGAAGAGTCCAAAAGTTTTATTAGGGCCAGATACATGGCCAAATGGCAAACAGAACATACTGGTTACACAAAAAATGATGCCTATTACCAGTTGAACAGAAGAGAGCAGGTCGTGGTCTTCAGACTCCGCACAGGCCACAACAGACTGAAGTACCATCTATTCAATAAGCTGATGATAGGTGGCACTGACGAATGCACCAGTGGTACAGGGAAAATGATCGCTGAACACCTGTTGCAAAATTGCCCGACATACGAGGACCAGAGAAAGCACATGTGGCCATCACCAGTGCCAACACTAGACAAGCTCTATGGCAGTGTCGACAGCCTCAGGATGACAGCTGCTTTCTTCGAACAAATTCAAGTTGACGTCTGACAGCGTACGAAGAAGAAGAACTCTGTTCAACACATGAAATGCTCTTTGCAGATGATGAAAATAAACTGCAAAATCACATGAATGTGCTTGTGACGATGTGTGTCAAATTCAACATGTAAATTAATGAGAGAAACACAGAAGCTATGAGGATTAGCAAAATACCTTGACCACTCAACATTAGTGTTAATCTTCTTCTTTTTCTGCGTTCGTTCTCAATCTCCCGCTACCAAACCCTGAAAGGGCTTAAGCAGCAGAATGTAGTCCAGAGAACGGAATGCGTTGTGTCGTAGTTTACAGCTTGACTGCGATATTTTCACCTTTCGGTCCAACACATCTAACTTCAGCAAGCATTTTTGAGTACTGGGTTAGCATTCCCTCTTCGATCCCTTCTCCTTAGCCAGTCTGCCCTGCTGCAGCCTGTTATTCAGGATCACCGCGTGGAGGTGTAGAAGGGTCTTGGCAGCTCTGGTTCGCCGACCACTGGCTTTATAAATTTTCTACTGACAAAGGTAAAAGTCATTAGCTAAAAGGGATGAAAACATAAATTATGACATATACCATTAATACACACGCTCAAATTCACCCAAAATAGTGACATAAATCATTGTATAAACCAGAAATTCTGTGTGTTTCCAAAGCCTAAAAAAGGTGCAAAGAATAGCGACACTAGCCTGCCAGGCAAATAGTTATTGGCGACTAAAGAGAGTTAGACATTAGGTTTTGCTGGCTACCCCATCCTGTAGAAAATTTAAGTCACAAGAAAATGAATAGGCATCTACACTCCAGGGTAGTAGAGAAGTGACAAAAATAAGTAAGCATAAACCAAACAAGGGAAACATTAAAGAAAAATACTTACATATTTTAAATTTATAAAAATAATACTAAAGTTGAGTGGCTGTTGGCAGATGTTTGTTTCTGTATGATATCACCATGTACAATACTGTACTAACAAATTCAACATACCAACTTCATATCTAGTTCCACACAGATTTGCCGTTATCATGCTGTGACGTTTCCGTCGCTTATGCGGGATGCTTGGAACATCTCCACCAATTTTTTGAAGATGTTGACCTGCCTTCCATGAAACCTGATGATCTTCAGTCATTTGAAGTCTTGGAGTGCTGAGTATTGTTGAGCACTCCATTACAGCAGTTCTCCCAAAATGTCCCAGGGAGGATAGGTAAAAATCTGATTAAAAACAAATTTTAGTATTCCTGGCATGTAATGCGGCTGAACATTGTTGATAACTATTAATGTTTACTATAATGTACAGGGAGATAGACTAACGTTTGGTCAGTCAAAATATACTGATCAGACACGTCAGTCAGGGTTAGGCAAAACATACTGACCAAGACCCTCACCTCGGCTTCCTAGAAGTCCTCCCTGGTAACGGGCTGTTTTCCTTACAGCCTGGCTAACGAGGTGAGGGATCGACGTGATCCCTATAGTAGTGAGCGACACGCAGATGAAACAAAGCATAGCACAACCGCCTGGAGGATCTTGGTCCATCTTCATGGGATGTGAGAGAAGCTCTGGCAACCCACCATGTGGTGTCCTTTTTAGGGCGCACAAAAGAGCAATACTACTCATTTGTAGGCATTCAACAACAACAAACTATAATGTACAATACACAAATAATTGATTGAAAATATCAACTTAACATCAAGTTCCATTCTGATTTTCCATTATCAATGTATAAAGTTTACATTACTTATGTAGGATGACAATCTGTTAACACCGCAAGAAAAATATACTCTCAATACACTCAAAAATATTGGAATAAAAAGAATTAATAATAAAACATAAATCTCCAGAGTGACACACCAAAGTGGGACACCTTTAAAATAATACAATCAATAAAGAAAGAATGTAGTTGTAGCTTTGCATAAGAATTATAATAATCTAATAGACAATCAACATAGCTAATGATAATGTGCAGATGAAGAGGGGTGTGCAAAGAAGTTTATTACACAAATAAAAAAAAAATGGGTTTATGAAATATGAATATATTTGCAGAATATGGTTTCTATATTATGACAGAGAATATAGCAGGAGATTAAAGACAAAAGATAACAATAAGAAATGATAATGGCATGACATAAAATCAGTAATGAAGATTATAAACAACAATGAGGTAAAGAAGCTAATGAATAGACTGCATTATCTTGATTAATTACCATACCATTTGAGGAAAAAGTTGTTAAATGAATAAAACTAATGATGTTTTGATGATTAATCATTTAAGACAATTCTCTTACAATCAAATAAATATGTCTTACATAAGCAGTAGGTATACATGATTGTTCAGGACAAGCTCGAGGCCTTTTTTTTTTTTTTTTGCATTCGTCTTATTTTCTCTAACCCCCAAGGTGGTGTGCGTTGCACTGTGCGTTTATATTTTGCGCCTGTCGGCCCAGTGCATCCGACTTTAACATGCATTTTATGTAAGGGTCTGCTTCCTCCTGCATTTTCTAAGGGTTTGCTTCCCCGAGGTAACGGCCGGTGCTGTGATGGAGATCGAACCCAGCACCTTCGGTTTGTGAGCCGTGCCACTTAACCACTAGGCCACACCGTCCCCACAAGGCTATGTATGATACCTGGCTAAACAGGAAAGCAGAAGAAATCCAGTGATAAGCAGACACAAATGACTCGAAGCAGTTTTATGATGCCCTGAAAACAGCCTATGATTCCACCAGTCCTATCGTTCATCTCCTGTCCCTAAATGCTGATAGTACAACACTGCTGACCGATAAAGTTCATATTCTGGAGCATTAGACAGAGCACATCAGTGATATCCTAAACTGTTGGTCTACCATCAGCAAACAAGACATAGCATGCATGCCTCAAGTTGCTATCAACGATAGACCTGATATCCCATCCAGTACAGAAGAGGCCGACAAAGCTATCAGTCTAATGTTCAGCGCAAGACTGCTGGATCAGATAATATTCCTGTTGAGGATTACAATGCAGAAGGTCCTGTGCTACTACAAAAGATAACAGAACTTTTTCACTCAATCTGGGATGCAGGTCACATACTGCAGGATGCCACCATTGTCCACATGTACAAGCGCACGGGCAATCATCAATCTTATGATAACCATTTGGGAATCTCCCTTCTGTCGTCCCTGGAAACTTTCTGGTTCGAGTCTTACTCAACCACTTAACAACTCATCTGAAGCAGAAGCTACTCCCAGAGAGTCAGTGTGGTTTTCAGTTTCCGGATGGCATTTTGACTTGTTAACTAACTTAACTTAACATTTTTATACTGGTTTAGAAGACTATGCAGAGTCTGTAAACAAACCAGGGGTGGGAGGTGGGGGGAGGAGGAAACAATAAAAAGACTGAGTGTCTCCTAACAACTGCCTGCACCGAACTGCTCAGCCTAATGCACCGACACCACACATGGCCTCACAGAGAAGAGAGGGACACCAGCAGAATAGCAAAAGCAAGCTGCATGAAAGGACAGAATGCAAGACGATCCAATTACTAATTCTGTCCACATGTGACAGAGTTTGTTGTGCTCAGATTGGACTGTACAGGTATATGCAGTCACATCTGAATGCACATGTCTGACACTGTCATCATCTTCATTTGCGATGGGCAACTACTATTACTTATACATAATTTAAACTAAAGATAAAAGGATGATGGAAGGCAATAAAGCTTACCTTTATCTATTGATGACAAAGACGTAAGTGATGTACTGGGTTTCATTATATATTTTTTAGAGGGGAGAGGAGATTCCTGTGACAAAGGATCCCCTTATTGACAAGCTGTTGCTCTAACTTGAAGATTTTGACATACGTTCAATGTAGCTGTAGTTCAATTTATTCCTTGTTGACATTAGAAAATTAAAACTTGGGCTATGGTGGGATCTGAAAAACACAAAAAGCAGTAAATTATAGTATGTTTCATTTGGGCTAGAAATAATTGCAACCAGTTGATTTGCAAAAGTTTCCTCAATTCTACCCTGATACCAACTAGCAGAATGATTGAATACATTTATTTATTCCAGTACATATTTAAAGTATATATTACTAAATATGTGACCCTGGATGTCAGTGAATTGGGCACAGAGGAGCCATAGCTGGTATGTTTAATGATCAACTTGAAGGTCAAGGTACTTGGACTGGCTGATGTACGACGCAAGGGGCAGAACAATACGGAGGTACATGACAATTATGTTCTGACGCAGAGTAGTATTTGGGTAGTAGAGTGAGCCAAATATGATGTGGGTTTCCTTATCCACACAGAGTAAGCGAAGTCAATCGTAAGTATGGACTTCATCAGTGAGATTAATAAGTTTACAATTATATAAAGATGGAAGAACTGCGACATTTGTGCAAGTGTACACCACACGTAACAATAAGAATAACGCAGAAGTGAGTCATGAGTATTTGCTGAAACTATTAGATGTAATTTGTGGGATGGACGAGAGGAATCACGTGGTTATGAGGGTTGACTTTAACGGCAGAACTGGGAGAAAGAAGTCATCACAGCAGCAATGTCTTGGATCACACAGCGATTTGTCTGTAGATCGGAACAGTAATGGCGAAGAACTCATAAATTTGTGGGTAGAGAAGAGTACTGTGGCGAAAGAAAATATTTTCAATGGTGTGGAGGGAACGAAGAGTCCTAGACAAATAGCAGCGCTCTACAATAATAACTTAATGGAAATGAAAAGGCTTGAAGAAGATCTACGACACCTCCAGGTGCATTTATATGTTAAGTCATGCTGGGAAGATGTATGAACAATTTCTTGAACAGAGAATGTGACAAATTACAAAACCTCAGTAAAGCCCAGAGCGGTCATATCCAAGGCATAAGAGAGAAAAACATATCTACCTGCAAAATGAGATGTCTGCCAATGACCATCTGCCTCTCTAGAAGAGACATCGAGGAATGAGGACATTTGCAAAAGGGTTGTTTCCATACTATGTGTTGAATACATGTCAGGAAAGAAGGTGAGCTGATTCGGTCAACTCATGAGATTGCTCCATGATCAGTCTCCCCTAGGCAAATGACGGGGCAATCCATGTCACTGAATACTGGATGCATACTGAATAACGCGGTGCTTGGAAATGGAAAGTAAGTAAGTAGCCTCCCCTGCCAGCTTATAATGACCCACAACCCGGCTTCTAACCGAGAGGATGACCAAGACTAAGGTGAATAGATGATGTGATGATGGTTTTCCAGCAACAGACACTAGTTGAGGACTTCAGATATGTAGCATGTGCCCCAAGAGAGGCAACTCCCCACCACTGTATAAAGTATGTACTGATAACTAACTTACAGAGGATACTATTGAGAAAGAACAGATAGTTTCTGATAAAAATACAACATAGAAAAGGTGAGTGGTCAAAAGTGTGTATGTGTCAAAGTGATACAGAGACCCTAAAGAAGAGAAAATAATAGTAACACTGTAACCTGCTAGGCATGTCACAAAAGGCAACTAAGGAGGGTTGGGCATGGGGCTGGCTATCCCATCTTGTAGAAACTTTAAGCTTCAAAAACCTCAACAGATATAGGCAGGTTAATGTTTGATGACTGGACATGTATTTATTGAAAATCTATGCTACACAGAGAGCTGACAAGGTTTTGATTCTCATTTATTTGTAATGTATTTATTTGACGGTGAGTAAAATAGTAGCCTTAATATTTTGTTGTTGTTGACAGATTATGTGACATTAAGTTGTTTTTTTTACAACTCCCTGAATATGTTCTTGGTTCATTTTCAGATCAAGGTCTCGATTTCTCTGATAAAGGACACTATTGTTTGTGGAGCTGTTCTACCTCCATACAGCTTTTGTCTCATGAGACCAGTATTGTTCTCTCTCTTCCTGTGTGAGCATGCAACTTTGTAGGATGTGTTTCCCGGTCATAGCATATTCCCCACATGGACACCTGCCATTTGTCCCAATCCTCATTTTGTTGTAAAGATGACCTGTGAGTCTATTATGCCCCGTTCTCAGTCTGAAGATGACAATTTACTCTTCTCTAGTTAAATCAAAATAGTTATCTTCTTTTTGGAAGTGGGGGTGTTGATCAGCCAATTTTCCCCTGAAATTGGCTTTAATTATGGTCTTGGTCTCATTATATGCGATGTTCAGGTCTGTTTGTGAGGAAGCTCCTCCACATTTTGCTAGTTTGTCTGCAGCTTCATTGCCTCAATTTTGCAGTGTGATGGAATACACTGAATAACCAACCTTGGGTGTTCTGCTAAAAGCTGTGTCAGGGAGTATATACGTTGCTTGAGATCTGCAACTTTGTTTTGTTTTAGCTCTGCTAGAACTGACAAGGCATCAGTCAGGGATACTATGTTTTAACTTAGCGTCTTTTACACTGACTTAGGGAGTCTGTATACAACCAGTTTCTTGAAGGGTGGTATTTACCAATGTGCGAGTCCATCATTTTATGGACTCAAATACTAGAGCTAAGTAGACCCACATCCATTTAGGTGCCATCTATAGCTGCTCTTAACCACTTGGGAAAAGGTACAAATTATTTGCGCAGATTTTTAATTTGAATTTTCTTCGGGCAGCGGTCGCTAAGCCTACTCTTTTCGATTTCCAACTGCCAATGAATTTTGAAAGTGTCCGACACCGAGCACGGGGGTCTGATCTCACTACCCAGAGATCAGGGAAATTCTTACCAGAAAATCTACATTTAAAAAATCCAGTTCTTCACAGTGATTCGAACACTTCACCTTTTCTTGATGTACATCATCTTGGATTACAAGCTTGACAGCGGCCTTCAGTACCCCTGCTTCTGCATGGAAGTTATTGGAGTATCTTCGCTCTGGCAGTACTAGGGTATTTTTTATTCTCCATTTCTTAGTCTGTAATAGACCTTTCCACCTCCATTGGATGTGGCTTTGTTAGCTGAGCCATCTGTATATACGTGTATCCATGTTTCTGGCAGGTATACTCGCCTAAGATATTCTTTGGTGATAAATTGTTTTTTTTTGTAAATCAATGAAAAACACTGCCTCATGCTGAGCTCATGTTGAAAAACTGTAATGGACAATCAGATATAGAGTTGTATTTTACTGATGAAAATGTATAACTTCATCAGGACTCAAACTGGTAGAATAAGACACAGGTCTGGAAATAAGAAGGTTGTGGGTCCATGACCGAAGTGTCTCACACCATATAGCAGCAAGTGCAAATCGGTGAATCACTTGTTCGATCCAGGTTGTGGACAATCAGATTGCCTCTTGTTGCATTAGCATATTGCCATATAACTTATCATACCCATATTGAATATTCATAATATTGTTCTACATAGTAATCATATCAACAATACTTAATCACTCACAATCAACACTAGGAAAACTGAGGCACTCTTCCAGCCTGCACTTGGGAAGTCGTACATTGAACCAAAAATTATGATACAAAACCAACATCTCCAGGCAGTTAACAGCTTCACCTACTTAAGCAGTACCCTCACCAGAGATGCAAATATCGATTCCTGTATCAACAATAGCATTGCAAAGGCAAGCTCTGCATTTGGGCAGCTACAAGCAAATGTCTGGAATCGAAAAGACATCAGTGTCGTCACAAAAGTAAAATGGTATCATGCTGTAGTGTTAACCACTTTGTTGCATGTCTGTGAAACATATATAGTGTATAGCAGATATTCCAGGCAGCTAAATCATGTCCACATCAGCTGCCTGTGCAGGCTGCTCAGGATATATGGCAGGACAAAGTACCTAACTTTGAAATTCTTAACAAGTAAAACATGCTGAGCATCCATATTATTCTGCAGAAAGGCCTAGATAAGATGGACAGGACATGTTGTTTGCATGCCCAATGAGCACCTCCCCAAGCAGATGCAGGGGAAAAAAAAAAGTATAATAGAGACTCATTAAAAATGTATCTGAAAAACTACAGCATTTATGTCACCTGGGAGATGCTTGTATGGAATCGTTCCACCTGGTATGCTAGCATCATATAAGGTGTGTTAAGATCACAGAGAAAATAAGCTGCCCAAAAGAACAAAATGCATGATGACCACAAAACTGATTCCTCACATGTTGGTCCCAAGTTCGACAGTATGTTCTGCCAGGTCTGGATTTTATAGTCATCTGAGATCACATCTTGCAGCACAAGTCTGATGCTGATGCCATCTTCGCTTGCGATGGGCAACTACTATTATTATTACTTATGGTCAGAAACCGTAATCGGCAAAATGGTAGTTCCTGATCATCTCTTTGTAATAAACACTGTTTATATATATATATACACACACACAGAACAAGTTATATGAAATTGATATATTGTATAATGATAGTTATGAAATTATGCCAAGGTATTTTGTAAAACAACAATCATCATTAATGCCAGTGACTACCTTTGAAGCATAGGCCATTGACAACCTTCCTCTAGCAAATTCAGTCTTGAGCTATCCTATCTGCTTGTCTCCAGTTGAGGTCAAGGAACTGAAGCTTATTTTCAGTCACTTCTCCAGATGTTCATTGTTCTACCTCTCTTCTTCTGTATTCCATCTCACGGTGTTTGGTCACATTTGATGGTGATTTCTGTAGCTTGTGGCCTATCCAACACCATTTCCTATATTTGATCTGTTGCTTCACTGGCTGTTGTTGTTAGCTTCTATCCCATAGGTCTTCATTCCTCACAATGTCTTGTCAGCCTATAATTATTATCCTCAATATTAATTTAATAATGTACAACTGGAGTTTCCTCTGTATTGCCTTTGTTGTTCTCTAAGTTTCAGCTCTGTATAGAAGTACTGACTTGACATTGGAATTAAACAATCTCAACTTGGTATTAGCCTGGGGAAGGAACCTACCTTCTACCAGGTGTGTCAGCAGGGTTGCGGATTGCTGAAAGGCCTCCTAATTTGGAGGTTAGCTGCGAATAAACAAGCAGCCGTGGACAAAAATGGTCTGCAGGTATGGAGGCTGTAATGAGGCAGCCCCTCCACCATGAAAAGACACAACAGGCTAATCACCCGTTTGTCTTAAATAACGATTACAAGTCAAAATATATAGAAAACCGGTCTGATCTCAATGGTGACGAACAGGTGAGAAATAAGGACCACAATTTACGTAACATGGAATATAAGAAGTATAAACGGAAAAGAACATGAACTAATGGAGGAGATGAAGAGAGCAAAATTAACAGTCCTGGCAGAAACAAAGAGAAAGGGACAGGGCATTCTGACCATGATGGCAACATGTTATACTACAGTGGAGTTCCCTGAGTGAACGAGCCAGGGCAGGGGTGGGCTGTATAGTGGATAGTAATAACAAAGCAAACATTAAAGGATGGAAGTTCATTTCAGAACACTAGACAAGCTCTATGGCAGTGTCCACAGCCTCAGGATGACGGCTGCTTTTTTTGAAAAAATAATGGTTGTTGTCTGACTGCGTACGATGAAGAAGAAGAAGACATTTCAGAACGACTGATGGTTCTAAGTCTACAAGAGGAGGATAGTCAAATGGATACCGTCACTGTGTATGCACCAAACAAAGATGAGAGCACTGACATAAAAGATGAATTTTATGAGCTCCTTCAAAGGACCATTGACGATTGCCATAATGAAATACTTCTTCTTGGAGACTTCAACGCAAGAGTTGGAAACGACTATTCTAGATGGGATGGAGTGATCGGTAGGTATGAAGAAGATGTCTTAAATGACAATGGAAAACGGCTGCTGAGATTCTGCAGAGAACAAAACCTTGTCATTACAAATACAAGGTTTCCACACAAGTGTATCCATGCCTACACAAAATGCGAGCCGGCAAGAAATGAAAGATCCATAATTGACTATGCGATAGTGAGGGAAACTGATTTCAAGTATGTAAAGGATGCTAGAGTGTTCAGAGATAGGAAGCGACCACTAGCTAGTTAAAATGAAAAGAGAAATTGAAAAACGCTATCCAGCCAGGCAACACCCATCAGCAAGCATGAAACATAACACACAAGGAGAAAATAAAATTAAGGCTTACAAACTACGAGAACCAGATGTTAAGAGGAGATACCAAGGGCTCATAACAACAGCAATAGAAAGGATAGAGGAATTTGAAGAAGATAAAGAAATGCTCTGGGTAAAATTCAAAGACATCCTCAAAGAGGCTGCAGTACAGGCATGCAGTCAACCCAAAGAAGAGTGGAAGAGAAAGAGTACACCATGGTGGACAGAAGAAGTGAAAAGAATAATACGAGAAAAGAAAAAGACATGGAAGCAATACCTAGGGGCTAGGAATACAGAAGAACAAACAAAGAATATAAAGAATATGTTAATGTTAGAACAGAAGCAAAGAAGACTGTGCTCAAGGCCAAACAGAAATCCTGGGAAGAATTTGGAGAGAAACTGGAAAATAATGCTGGAGAAAACCAGAAACTGTTCTACATGACCTTAATGAACATGTGGAAGGAAAAGGAATGCCTCCTGAAATTTGTTAAAGATAAACAAGGTGCGCTGTTGACTGCCCCAGAAGAGGTAATGAACAGATGGAAAGAATATTTCTCAGATCTTCTTGGAGTGGAGGAAAATCAAGCTCTGGAAGTAACAGTCCCAATTCAAGAAGAGGGAGCCATGGAGGGGAACGATAATATCACAATGGAAGAACTAAAGGTAGCATTGGAGAAAATTAAGATTGGTAAAGCAGCAGGACATAATGGTATAACACCAGAAATGGTTAAATACATGGGAACGGCAGGAGAGATACTATTCAAGAAGATACCAAGAGATTGGGAGGTTGCAATAATAATACCAATATTTAAAAAGTGTGACAATCGACAATGTGAAAATCGCAGAGGTATTTCCCTTCTCAGTGTCTCTAGGGAAAGTCTACTCTAGGATTCTAGAACGGCGATTAAGAGGTCTAGCAGAGCCAAATATGGATAAAACTCAATGTGGGTTTAGGGTAAACAGAAGTACTCAAGACCTTATCTTTACACTCAGACAGCTAAGTGAAAAGACTCTTGAATATGATAAAGAGATCCATCTCTGCCTTTTGGATTTGGAGAAAGCATTTGATAAAGTTCCTTGGGACAAACTCTGGGAGTGCCTGATAAGGAAGAACATCCCAGGACCCCTAATCTCTGCCCTACAGAGTTTCTATAAAACATGCAGAAATTATGTGCGGACATCAAATCAAAAGTCAGGAGAGTTCAAGACCACTAGCGGAGTAAGACAGGGGAACATTCTATCACCGTACCTTTTCATACTCCTCATGGATGAAGTCATCAAAGCCTGCAAGGAATGGACAAAAAAGTATGAAGTAGGGTACTGGAAGATGAGACCAAGTTACATATCGGAACTAACCTTTGCAGATGACATGGCCCTGATCACGAAATCCGAAGCACATCTCCAGATCAACTTGCAGGTCTGGGAAGAAGAGAGGAACGTACATCAGCAACTCCAAAACAAAAACCATGGTGATCGCCAGAAATGAGAAGAGACATCAGATAACCCTGGGAACACGAGCACTGGAGCAGGTCAGCAACTTTAAATATCTAAGAGTGGTAATAGACAGCAGGGGAGGAATCAAAGAGGAGTTAACTGCACGAAGGGGAGCAGCAGGTAGACTGTTCCATGCAATAAACAGAGGATTCCTCAGTAAAAGAGAAATAAGCAGGAAAACAATGATGGATGTATACCACTCGACCTATGTGCCTGTCCTGACATATGGATGTGAGTCATGGGCAATGACTACAGCCCAAGAAAGGCAATTACAAACTTCAGAAATGAGGTACCTAAGAAAGGCGGTTCAAGTGACAAAAAGGGACAAGATCCATAACCAAACAATACGTAGCAATCTTGAATTTCAACCCCTGCAGACACGAGCGGAGCAGTCCCAACTACAGTGGTTTGACCATGTCTGTAAAATGGAAGAAGATCGGATAACAAAGCGGTTATAGGGGATAAAAAAAAGTCAAGGACGCAGACCCACATACGACAGTCCCTAAGTGATAGAGGGCTGGATTGGAAAGAGGCCAGGAAAAATGCGACGGATAGAGCAGCGTGGCGTTCTCTCTGGCAAACCTCTACACCTCACGGTAGAAGAGGAGCTTGGTAAGTAACTTGGTATTAACCTTTATTTTCCAGGATTTCAATATATTATTCAGCAACAGGAATGCTGCATTTCCAATTCTAGTCTTTACAATTACTTCTGCCTCTGTGTGAATGTGCTCACCTCTGGCCAATGACTCCCCCCCCCCCCCAAGCACTTTGCTTAAATTGTTGATTTCAAACAGATTGGCTTTCTTCATGTTAATATGTATGCCCGGTTTGGCTGAATGAATGCTCTCTCACCTTATTTAGGGTTTCTTGCATTTGGCTCTACGACCCACCAAACACGACAGCAGTTACAGTACGGTAGTACCACCAAGTCGTCTGCATAGACTATATTTTCTAACTACAATAGCCATTGTATACCGGTTCTCTTCTTTGCCATCTGCATAATCTAGTCTATTGCCACCAGGCAAGAACAAGAGTGGCGACAATCACTATACATCCCTGTCAGTATCACAGAGTGAGTGTCTCACGCCCGTTCCGGCGTTCGTTTGCGTGCTTCAAAATTATCGGCCAGTACTTCTTCATGTACCACTCCACAAACTGTGTTTTCGTTAATATTCTGTACGAGTAATATTAACTTCTTTGGTGTTCCGTAGTGTCTAATAGTAGCCATAAAAATAAAGTGCTTCAGTCTATGGAAAACAACAATAATGATTAGTAATTTACAATGTGTACGTACCTATCAAACTGGGTTTCTAACAGCCATTTTTGTTTGATCACGTGAAGTATAAGAGCATGACAACGGAATGATCCAAGACGTTTATTGGTAGCAACGTTTCCCATTTACACAGTGTAGTAAATTTTGAGCTGTAAAATTAATTTGAAATTGAACTGAAAAAATTATTAAATAACTAGGTTGCAGAATGATTGAGATTTTGAAAAAATTTCAAAACAATTTTATTCGAAAATAATTAATGCAGTCAAACGACACTTCCAATCCGGTGTATGCCATTGACAGTGCCCGTATAATTTACCAATAATTCTTAAGGTCAAAATTCTAGCGGCTCCCAGTTATATAGTATGATGTTATAGTTTATTGTAGATTACTAAAATTATCAATAAATATTGTCTTTGAATGTGCTGTCTATGTTGAACTAGATCATGGGCATTGACTTTCAGCTCAATATCATGTTTCCAAATTTTTCACAGACAATGTGACCTTGGCCTTTTTTCTGCTCTGTATGGTTCGATCTCACTTGCCAGATTGCCACTAAAATAAATTATGAGTGCTCATCCTTTTCATTTGGTAAGAAAGCACAACTTACATATTTGATATAAAGAAATAAATAATCCCATTTCATAAATTTTACGACGTGGGACAAATATATACAGAGTATTCAGACTTTGGCATGATATGCAGACCATTTTATTGCAATTATATAATCTACATCAAATATAATTGTCACTACTAAATGAACAAATCTTCCATTTTAAACAATTCTTTTTCCCTTTGTTATATTTATAAAATATTCTGCTGCATGTTTAGAAACTGTTAGTAGATTTTTAATATACTAGACGCTGCTCACATTTGCAGTATTGTTGAGCATTAATGTAATATCTGATTTAGTATGATTGCATGCTATCACCTGGTCAACATTTGGAGCCATCATTTGATGTGAGTAGTAATATTACCGGCATCCCTCATCCCAGCTCACGATTGTTACTTGCCGTCTTCAGGTTTAGTATTTGATCGTGAGAAGCTAGACAGTGAGTATTGATGACTTCTTGTGCTTCAAATATGTGTTATAGTGTTACAATCGATTTGATAATTCAACAGACACGTTATTTTATTCAGTTGGTTTATGATCAATTCAACGTGAAACTTTTTTCAAACAATTTTTACCGCATGTCATTTAATTTTATTGATCTTTGTTGTAATGTTACCCTCTATAGAGGGTCCTATCAAAGATTGAATAATAATACTAATAGTGTTGCAAATTAAGACATTTTGTACTTGATATTTGGCTGCCCTTAAATTATTGCGATGGGTGGGGTCATAGAGATAATGTGCCGCTCTGCATTCTAAATAACATTTTCAAAATAATGTCTATCATCGGAATTACCTCAACACTCAACTCAGTTTACTCTGTACTCAGTTTTGAGTTTAAAGATGTAAATTACAAATGTCAATGTAATTCACATTGATACCTCATTTGTGTAGTGTAGTGTGCGTCAGTTCTTAAAAAAGTTGATGAATGTGACAGACTAAAGTTGAATTAAAGTAGAGTAAAGGCCAAAGGGTGTCCTTCAGTGCTTCAGCGGACTTAACATTATTATTATAACAATAACAGCTGGTCGACAGTCGTAAAACGGTAAATGAATTTATCATCTAAGCCACAGCTTGTCATAAGCCTTGTGTGTGGAGGGGTGACTAGCTCCTCACTGCCTTTACCTTCCATGAGTCAAGGCACAGATTTACAGCTTGGTTGACTGGAGCAAGAAAGTTGTGTGAGTTGAACCTTGTTTGTACATTTGCAACGAAAAGCAAGTGCTCTACCACTATACTAATCAGACTGTCTTAGTCGACATGTACTTCTAATCAGACTAAATTAGTGCCATCAGGAGATCCTGCGGCTCAGCCGTCGCCTAATCTCTGTAGTGTATGGAGGCGCATACTTCTGCATCGGTGCGGATGTTGGAATCGATGTAATTAATAGGAGTTTGTAAGATGTCACTCGTCGACTCCACCATCGATGACATCTTTGTTTTTACTCATGGTGATACATCAGGAGTTGCACTGCTACCTCCATGTTGTTTACATCGATCTCAAGGCTGATGTGGACATGTATGTCTTAAAACAAGTGGGAGTTCCCAGCACACTGCGGCAGCTAACCGAGCAGTCTGTTCTGTTCCTAGGAATCGGCTTCACTGCACTCTGGGCATACTCATAGGTGCAAAGTCTCAGTAAATGATGGAGTGTGTGTGGATACTGATGTTTTCTGCAGTGCATTAGTTATACACATTTCTGCTCCATACTCTCTTGTGCCCCAGTTCGCTCGAACATTTTATATAACAGATTTGCAGTCTGCGAATGGCTGATTCATCTCATGCAGTGTAATCCATCAGACGACCATTGATACATTTCAAAATGTCACTTCTACTTGTATCTAGTGTGCTCAAAATTGGTACCTGCAAGGTCAGGATGTCAGCTGTTTTGTTGCCCTGAACCCCAGAGTGATCAGGGCAGTATATCTACATCAGTCTTTGCAGGTTTGATGCTTCTACAATTGTCATCCACTCATGCCTCCATCAGCTCTTCTGCACCTTCTGAAGTGAGAGTAGAGAGTCTTTGTGTGATGAACTGTCCCAGTTAAAGAGGTATCAGATGGCCTACTCAGAGGTGGAGTCATTGCTTCCATTCCATTCTCGTACTAGGGGTAGCTGTTCTGTATGCCTCACTCTGCATAGCGATGACTTTCACTTTCATTATTCAAGAAGCCTCAACCTGATTTCTTGTTGCGTAGCACTGATCCATCTAAATATATGGTGGCATCGCTATACTGCATGTTATCAGCTTGTTATTCTCAGGCTCTGCCCTGCCATCACCACTCTCTGCATTCCCTGCCTAGGGTTATGAGAGCTCTGTGGTAATCTTTCATTCTATCACCAGTGGGGACCCATTCTTCTCCCTTGACTATTATCTCAACTGCTCATCTGTCCAATTGTTCTCTCTGCCTGTGCCATTCATGGTGATCCTCTCCGGACCACTTGATGTCTGAGGGGATATTGTGCAGTGGGTGCTATCTGTTTATGGTCACCCACATATAGGTTTAGGCCAGTGCCAATTTATTTCTAGATGTCACAGACAGAAATCCCAGCGTCTTTAAGATCGGGGTATCCTTAGTGTGCGGATGTCCAGTTTGTAATCAACAACCGACAATACTGATGGTATAGGATGAAAAGTAGCCGTTATTCCACGTTTGCTGCTGCAATGGTATAAAGTGCTCCCGTGCATCGCTTGCATCTCTGAATTAAAAAAAAATTTTTTTGCGTCCACTTTATTTCTCTAATCCCCAAGGCGCAAAATAAAAACCACAGTGCAATGCACACCGCGCCTTGGGGACAAGAGAAATAAGGCGAACGCAAAAAAAAAAAAAAAATCTGTATGAGAAGCAATGATCAAAGATTGCCTTGAGTTATTTCAACTTGTCAAAGGTAACATCCGGGAGGTAATCCTCCACTACAGAGTTGTTCAAGGAACACCACATCAAGCAGGTCCTGTTAGAATTGACCATTGTGAGATTTACTGATTGTCTTTGGTTATATATTGAGCCAAAGCTTATTTGAGCCAGTCCATGAAGGCAGCTGCATCCTGGCTCTGTGGGTTCAATGTTATCACCTTCATTGTGTTGTTGAATGGTACCAGTGAGAGTGGAAAACCTTGCAGCAATCCTGGGCATATTTGTCCAAGATCCAAAGGGGAGTGCAACTGTTCTTTCCATCAGGGCAGCTGATTTCCAACTCACCAGCCACGGATTGATTTTATATTTCTTCAAACAGTGCATCGAGGTCCTAAAATCAACATGATTGTAAGCATCCGCACGATCAAGAGTAACTGCAACCGTTTCCTGACTAGTTTGAAAGTCCTCATGCACATTACATGCACATGTCTTGGTATCATCCCGTTTTCTTTGTTGGTCTGAAACGACCATGTTGTTTAGGCTACTGTAGAACAGATTCTGGTTTTCTTACATATTTTGTGTGTTTATCCTTTGGCTCTCTATTGTTTCCATTCTTTTTTCTTTTCCTATCATTTTCACTTCTATCCTCTATATCCTTCTTGACTCTGACTTCACCACAAGCTGCATCTGTTTTGAGGGTAGTCTTTAATTTTAACCAGAGAGCGTCTAGGTCCTCAGATAATTCTTCTACACTTCCCACTGCTGTTGATATAAGCCCCTGGCATTGATATCTCTAAAGGGGGTAATTTTGTTTTGCCATTTCAAGCAGTTATGAACTCGCCTTTGTCATCTGCTCTATTCCCCTCATTCTGGGTATAAACAATGATTATCTTGACTAACTGATCATCTTCTTTAAGGTCCAGTAGCATAATGCGTTCAGAGACACATTTCTACCCATGATTTTATCTCTGACTCTCAGTAGTTGGAACTGAGAATATAACACTCTAGATACATCACCTCTGTTGTCCGTTTTTCTAAGTTTATGTAAGAGCTAGGGTTTTCAATTTGGATTTCTTCATTGCATCCATGAGCTCATTGTCCTTTCTATTTATACAGTTATGAGGAAAGACTCAGAAAAACCTGCCTATAGTTACTAGAAACGAGAAGAATTTGTGGCGACAGACTCATAAGATAATCAAAGGAAAGGATAAATTAGACTTAAAAGTTTTTCAAAATACGAACACCCTGAAGAACAAGAGGGCATAGTTCAAGAATAGATTGTTGGGCATAGCTTTTAGAGCAAGGAATTGGAAATGAAACTGGTTGTATACAGACTCTGTAGAGACTTCTAAAATTCCAGGTTCCAAAAATTGTAGTCTGTAATTTACGCCAGTTCATCTTATAAGGTCTGTTTGGTTTTTCTTCCTTTGCTAACTTGAAATTGTGAAGGTAGACAAGCGAGTGATTGACCGATTGTCTTCACAAAATGGAGGGGCTGCCTCCACGCAGACCACTGTTTCTGGGTCATGACTTCATTTGGTATTCATAGGTAACCTTCAAATATAGAGGCTATCAGCTATCCACAACCCAACTTAAGCGTCCGGCACCTCCCCCAGGATCAATATTGTCAAATAGCTATAATTTTAAATGTATGTCACTATTAGGTAAACAGTGTTTTCATAACAGATTTGATTAATTTTACAGACCCAGCATATATGCTATGAATAACTCCATTGGAACAAAAAAAAATGTGGCAAGCAACATTTAATTAATCATTAAAATAACTGGGCATCATTCAGAAATCTCCAAAACCATTGAGATTTTCCATAGAAATATTTAAATGGAGGCTGAATTCAAATGCTGTTTACAAAAATGTTTGACCACAAATAATTTCATTTAAAAAGAAAAATGTTCACAAGTACCCATCATTACTTCGTCATAGATTGGTTAGGCTCTGGGGAATCAATTTTGAAGGACAAAATGGATTGGACTCGAAAGGACTGAATCACTGTGTTACAAATAATTAATCATTAATTTAATCTAGGTGGAAACTTATGATGCATTGCGTCGGTTGCTATGGCCTAGAAAGTATGCTTGGGGAAATGAGCTATTTGAGTTTCTGTTTTTAAATATTACACTGAATCAAACACCCTAAATTCTTAAGGATTTTGGTAATTCCACTTTTCATCCCTTAGGGAGAAGTTAGATTTGCTATTTTTGCTCTGATACGACTGTCTACTACACTAGTACTCACGACAAGAAGCCTGTACAAATTCATTATCTGATGCAGACGGTGAGCTATGAGATGCTGGCTGCTGTCATCTCATTCACTGATGCATCTTTGACCACACACCGGGGACATGAATCCAGGGCACTAAATAACTATGAAGAAATTGTAAAGTTAAAATAGGTTTTTGTCAAAGCTTTTCTTTCCATAGTTCTTTCATTATGTAGTTGAGAATGCAGGAATTTGGGTCCCACATTTTGATCTGTTTTTGTCTATCATGTAGCAAAATTAAGTATCCTGGTTTTTGCATGATGTATGCGCATGTCAGGATTTTGACAGAATAGCATGCGACTTTTGTCCTTTATTTGATGTCCTGTGGGATACTTAATTTTGACCTCTACACTTAACAAATTTGCAAATGCATTTCAAAATGCCAATCCGGAAAATAGTGTTCCGTTTGCTTCCTCATCTCTGTTGAACTATAATATTATGGAAAAAAATTCATTTATACATACTCTATGGGAAATTTCAAAGCCCTTGGTGTTGGTTGAAATTAGTTTAAGCATTTTACACGAACATCTCACATTTTAGTGCATGCTTCTGGCATATTTTTTCATGTTGGGCTATCTTAGTCGATGTGTTAGGTTTATCACATTAGATGAAATCTGCTGTAAACTGCTTATTTTTAAATACAAAATTCATTCCCTTTTGTTATAATTCTAGCTATTTAACAAGTTTTTATCTTCTCTAAATCTAATGAGCAAAGTAGAATCGCATTAACGATATACACAGCCTATCCATTATAACATAATGCAGCTGTTATTAGTGTTTTGTTTGAATTCAGGATACATTTAAACATCTCTATCGACAATAATTTCAAAGCCCTTAGATTGAAATTATTTATATCATTAGGGCTAAGGCTAACATTGACATTTACCTCAGCCTGTGCTGTCTGATATAATTGCATATATTGTACTTATAAAAATGTTCTGCGCTGCATTTGTTCTACCTACCCTTTTACATGTGTGGGAAGTCCAACAATAAACATCATATCTAGTTTATTATCATACAGCTCATGTTATAATTGTATGCCAAAAGCATTTTTCCAGTAATCTTTAGAAGTTCTAAAGTAGGAAAGAGACCACAGCTCAAAATAACAAAGTTGAGACAACTGGAAATAGATCTTGAACGCCATTTTCTTGGGTACACATAAGTAAGGCAGGTGGAGAGGGGTTTCTGCTACATCTGGTGAAGTATAGGTCCAACACTGCATTCTTCTTCTTTGTTCGTTCTCAATCTCCCACTACCAAACCCTGAAAGGGCTTAAGTCATAGTTTACAGCTTGACTGCGGTATTTGCACCTTTCGGTACAGCACATCTGACTTTGGCAAGCATTTTTTGAATACCGGGTTAGCATTCCCTCTTTGATCCCTTCTCCTTAGCCAGTCTGTCCTTTTGCAGCCTGTTATCCAGGATCACCACGTGGAGGTGTAGAAGGGTCTTGGCAGCTCTGGTTTGCTGGCCCTGACGCTAGCAGTCAGCTATGGGTCGCTGACCACTGCACCTCATGCGCTGCTCAGCATCTTGATCCCCAACACTGCATTCGGCTTACCCTAACCAGCTTTTAGTGATTTCAGTCATGTGCAAATCAGTTTCATAGCAATGTTTTTACATGAGATTGCCAGCCCCATTCACAACCTCATTTAGTCACTTCTTACGGCATGCAAAGAAGAAAACAATGATCCTATTCTGTTTACCCCAGGAACCACTCAGGTGTCAACCCAAATGACAGTTGCATAAAATGAATCGTCATTTCCCAGAAGACTGAAAAACAAAAAAAGAGAACAATTATAAGCATATTTGAGAATTGTGGTCACAATTCGCTTGTCAATACAACTTTTCTGTGAGAAATAGTTGAAACTCTGCTTCCATTCACAGCTTAGAAATTAACCATTGATTGCACATGTCAAGGGACATAATGGACACAATGGCAGGGCATGCCATTGCATAATATAATTTATAATCATTGTTTTGACTTTTACATAAATTTAAAAAAAAAATTGGAGCATGTAAAGGTTATTTGTTGCCACTAAAATATTTCCCCCTATTGCGTTGTCTATGCCTTATCTTATACCTTCTTCCCCCAAAATATTTCTTACAATTGGGACAAAAGCCCAGGGTCACGTGAAGGCTCCACCACACTTCCATGCCGATCTTCCTGTAAACATGCTGTATCACAACAGTTTGGCCTTCGAGGTGAGGATTGGCAATGGTGAACTTATTGCACTACAGTGAGGAGGAGCTTGGTCCACTTTCGAAAGTGCACCACAAGATGTAATAAGAGCCACGCAACTCAGCACAAGTAGCTTCAAACAACAACATACAATTTAAAAAAAGATCCATCATTTTTGCATAGTAGTCACTTTGTCATGTCATGACTGACTATAGGATGATTTGATGTAGAGTGATAAACAAAAAAGTATTTAGCAAGATTATCTTGTTTTATTTCTCCTTACTGTGTTGTCTTTTCACTTCTCTGCATTGCAAGGGCTTTTCTTCACCAAGCATGAGGTGGTCCTTTAGGATACATCTCCACTTGGATCGATCTGCAGCTTTCCAGAATGTTAAACTCATGTTCAAGGCCTTTATTTCATGCTTACACACATCTTTGAACCTCAGCTGGTTGGCCAACTGTTCTTTTACCATCCGTCAGCTGTCTATAGAGGTTACCTTTGGAAATGCAACCTTCTTCCATGCGACAGACATGACCAAGCCATTGTAGTCCACTGCCTAAGGAGAGTGTACATGTTTGGAAGAGAGAATTTGTCATTGATGAGGGATCCCAGGTATGTGAATTGGTTTTTAGCGGCCAGTTCATAATTATTGATACTAAGAGTTGGCCCAGCACATGCTTTGTTGAGACTTATTGTGAGAAGTGGGTAGAAGTGATCTATCAACCTCTGAAGTTCCTGCTGAATGTGGGTGACAATTGCATATGATTGAACCACGGTTGTGAAGTTTCACAGTTGCTGTTCCATAATCCCCATTGAGGGATAAACAAACTTTGTTCATGAACATCCCAAATGTCCTGTAGCGTCTTCCTGTTGTATTGTGAGGACCATAGGGATCCATAAGTATATAGACGTTATTACATGCACACATAAAAAATGTCACAATTAGTCGCCTTGGCCAGCGATAATGCAGTGTCTTGTTGGGACGACAAATTTGGTCATTGACATCTGTGCCCCATGAAAGCATTACACTCAATACAAAGTTGAGGAGTTGGAATATCTACAGCTGTTCCATCCTTTCTTCTAACAGTGCCAATTTCTGTTTGGCTGTTGGTTATTGTTGTTGAATGACCACAATGAGTAAGTTTACTCTTTAGTGCATCCTGAAAAGGGCGTTAAGTGGCAGGTTGTAGTAGCTTTCCTCACATCCCGGGTGTGCTGATGGTGGACTGTGGTCCTCCAGGCAGTTGTGCTATGCTTGGCTTCATCTGCGGGATGCTCACTACTATGGGGATCACATTGATCCACATCTCGTCACCCAGACTGCCTTGAAAACAGCTATTTCCGGGGAATGCTACATGAGAGATAGTTGTCTTGGTCAGTATATTGTCTGACATGACGTCCTGATCAGTATGTTTTGCCTGAACGGACTAGTCTGTTCTCCATTGGGTTGTGCTAGTTGGAAATTTTATTTACAGGTCTTTGGTCCATCCAGACAAGGCATACAATATTATTATGGCAAATAAATTCTGAATGATCTGTCTGTCCATTTTCTTCTTTCCTGCCAGTACTTTAGGATAAAATTTATTTCTTATTTGTCATTGCTGTATCTACAGCAAGTGTACAATAATCAGTGTACAAAAAGAGTTACACTGTTGTAGAATCTGTCCATGACAATAATTTGGTTTTTATTTACCAAATTCCCTGAAGTTAAATTCTGATGACCAACATCAAGTTCCGAAATAATATTGTCTGCTTTTCCAGTGTAGATTTCCGGATTCAAAATATAGCCAGAGCTTACTTCACAAGCCATGTAAGCCTTTATTCCTTACTTTATGGGCTTTGACTTGATATACTATTTGAAAGCAAGTCTGCTTTTCGAGGGGATCGTACTTTCTAATTTTTGGCATAGTAGCTGGTTGGTTTCTTGCTCCTCACCTGCTCAGCGCGTCCAGTTGTCTGTGCACACAAATTGTGCCAGAAATAGTCTGTGAAAAGTTAAAAA